>JAZDUA010000184.1:1072500-2272500 GCA_038098605.1 Gryllus longicercus
CAATTTTATTTGAAAAAAATTGAAGCCGTTTTTAAGAAAACGACACAGTAAATTTAAAATTTGAAGCTTTTTTTTTTGCAGATTAGTATTGAGTTTTCGGATAACTTTATTTGAAGTTATTTGACACACCTTTTCTCATAAATTTAATAGGGTTTCCAAATTGCTGGAAATGCGCATATAACGCTGAGAGATCTTTCAAAACGATTGTATTTGTGTAATTGGGGAAAAATTAAAAAAGTACCCCAAAATGAAATGAACGTCATATTAAAGAGTGTAATAAGCACTATCCTCTCGACAAGTTTCAAGAAAAAATGTGGAGCTGTTTTTGAGAAAATGGTGTTTCAGTGATTCTGAAAATACGAAAATTTACCTAGTTTTGCCAAAAAACGTTGCGTTTTGGAGAAACTTAATCTGACATTATTAGAAGCACATGTACTTTTTAGTATAATAATGTAAACAAATTGCCGATAATGTAAATATTACGTGAGACAAGTAAAAAAATTACAAAAGTTTAACCAAAAATGATGGAGCAATTTTTCTGAAAATTTTAAAAAGTATCAGGAGCTTGATGTAAAAAACCATCCACCATTAAAAAATCGATATCAAATTAAAGTGACCTCAACATCAGTCAGATCGATTGATGAATATCAATTTTTGATAAAATGACTGAACGGTTTAACCTCTAGCGTTGTTCACAGACACGACGGGCAGACTGACGGGCAGACTGACGGGCAGCCTGACGGGCAGCCTGACGAGCAGACTGACGGGCAGACTGACGGGCAGACTGACGAGTAGACAGACGGGTAGACGAATGGATAAACGGGCGGACGGGCGGACGTTCTGAAACACTCTCTCGGTAAATGAAGACCATAAAACGTGTTTTTGCGTTTAATCTCGAAAACGATTTACTATAGCATTACATACATACTTCGCTAAATACTATGTTTGTTACTCCGAACGTCTGTCTCGAGAGAGTTAAAATAAAGAAATATAGAAATAAAGAAATACACTTCCACACACTACAGAGCAGGTTATACGCAAATATAAAACACCAATGGATTCATTTACTTCAAAAAAACCGTCAAACGCCGAAATCTAAAATGCACAATAGCGGCGGATTATTGTTCCAAGTGGGCAGAGACATTGTCTAGTACATATTTGTATGAAAATTACTCATTTATAAATTGCTTTAATAAATAAAATCTTTTTGAAATCAGAAAAATTGGCAAACTTTTTTTCAGTTTTCTCGAAATGATGTGTTTGGCGTTTGACGGGTTTCTGAAATATACGAATACAGAATCCAAAACAATCAGTTACAGAATCCGAAAACCTACTCCTCAGAGTGCAGAAGTAATGTTATTGCGTACATAATATAAACATTAAAAACTCTATGTAACATGATTGATGAATTATAAAAAGGGGTAGCAGTTCTCTAAGAGATTGAATAACGCGACTGTTTGTGAGGCATCGCCTGCAACGTTTCGTCACCACACGAGCTGCCCAAGCCGTGGAAAGGCTGAACGTAGCTTCAGACGGCCCAGTTAATTTACATTAGATTAGATTTATTAATAATTGTACAATTAAGTTGTACACAGGCCTTCGAGCGTGGAAAGAAATTCAAAGTCGATTTGGGAAACCTACATATTTCGGCAGAGCGGATCACATGCACAAAATTTCTCACCGTACTCTTTTTCAGGATCCGCATAACAAAATGTAAAGATTTCCAGGTTTTCCCTACATCAAAATTGACTTGATTTTCCCAGCTCAATTTACTGTCTAGCTGTATTCCTAAGTATTTGCAAGCCGTGACTCGAGGTATAGCATTATTGTTCAGTTTGTGCACAGATTCATTGTAACTTCGACCCCTATCAAACGTGGTGGACTTGCTCTTTGAACTGTTTATTTCCATGCCGTTTGTTTCTGCCCAGATGTGTAATTTGTCTAAGTCTCGCTGCAAAATATCCTCGTCCTTCTCCGAGTTGATAATCCTACAAATTACGCAGTCATCTGCAAAGATTCTTACATTTGAAGCTAAATTTGTCAGCAATTCATTCACGAAGGCCAGAAACATGAGTGGTCCGATAACACTTCCTTGTGGAATTCGTGACATGATGTTTCTTGAGGTTGATAAGTAACTTCCGATTCGGACTTTCTGTTCCCTGTTCCGAAGAAGTTCGTTTATCCACGCTACCACTCTAGTGTCTATACCCGAATCTATTAATTTCTTTATAAGACGATCGTGTGGAACAACACCAAAAGCTTTGGAACAACATATTACTATCGCGTCGACCCTTTTACCTTCATCAACTACGGCGGCTAGGTCCTGTAGAAGTGAGACTAGCTAACTTTCGCATGAGAAACCATTTCTGAAACCGCGCTGGCCCTGATAAAGGCACTCCCTGCCCTCCCATTCTTTCCTGATATAGCTTGAAATTAGATGTTCCATAAGTTAGCATACGACTGATGTAAGGCTTACCGGCCTATAGTTACTAACCGGCCTATATTCACTAATTTATGTTGCCAGATCTGTACAGAACGAAGCTGGGGAAATCCTGCAATTTTTATTTAATAAAGATTGATAGTTTAGTGAGGTATCCTGTCTAGGAATGATATTAGTTTTTTCATCATTGCTTCGTTTACAACACACTGTCATTTTTGGTCTTTCACAGGGCGAATCGAGGAATTTAGGGATCTCAAATTCAGCTTTTTTAGCATTTTAGCACTATGAATGGGATTCCTTGACAGACTTGTCATTAAAAATGGTGTCCGTAATTAATTTCAAGCACCTACGTCAAAAAACGGTATGAACGTATTTTTCTAAAATGACGAAGTCCTATAGTCAAGCTTACGAGAGCATAGTGCACGGGCTGGGGCTCTCGTTTATCGGGAGTTCGGTGCAAAGGCGTCGAGGACTTCAGAGTGGTAATTGAAGGGGGCGAAGGTGAGGGGCTGAAGGAATCAGAGCGTAGAGCGCGTTTCATTTCGCGAACGCGACTTTGCTCGTCTGGTTACAGCGTGGGAGGTTGGGGGAGGGCATCAGGACTTGCTTGCGAAGCTCTGAACTTTGCACCTCACTCCCTCCGTGAGCTTCATTGGTGCGAAGTTGCGATCATTAGTTCAGAGGGAGGAGGCGTCAAAGGCGTTACTGTGTCAGGATGATGAGAGTAGTATCCTCTTTCTCATCACGGTCCTTTATTAGGAATATATTCTGAGGTTTTTTCGTAGTACCTAGTATTATTTTCCATATTCCAATAATTTGCTTTTCGCTTTCCGGAAGCAATCATACATCGAGAAGATTTTTCTTTTGGAGAAGAAAATGAGTAAATATATATCTTAATTTATTGATCGTCAACGAATCTTAATTGTAGCGTTATTGATGGAAACTTTATAGACTCACCAATAAATATTTACTATTTTGAAGGCTATCGTGAATGTAGGTCATGAAATACAAAATGGTAAATAATATATTCTAATTGAAAAATAAAAATAATCGGGCGTGAAATATGTTTCTAATTTAGTAAAACGCTTTACGTAAATATGTAAATAAAAATACGAAATTATCGAGAAATTAGTGGCAGCAATGTTTATCTTTCATCGTAATCTTTCACTTTTCGATATTTCTTTGTTATATATTTCTTTCTTTCTTTTTCTTTCTTTTTTCTTCTTTCTTTCTTTCGGCGTCCCCAAGGCGTATGTCGTTTACGTTGTCTATGAGACAAGAGTTTTCATAAAGAGCTTCACTCCGAATACAGGAATATTATTGGAATACGATGATGATGATGATGATGATGATGATGATAGGATGGGAAGGAAATAGCTGCTCTGACAGTTACCTAGAAGTAATAATAAAAAAATTAAAACTACTTACAGCACACAGCCGATGAATTCAATTCCGAAGTTTCTGACACCTTGTCGCAATCGAATTGACGATTTCCCAAACAGTAGGCTCGCGCGCCAAGACGTCTTTACGCCCGTTGCAGTTCCAATCGCTACTTTTAAAAAGTTTACCTTCCTAAATGTAAAATCAATTTCATATACTTCATTTTCTTAATTACATTACAAATAGTGTAAAAAGGAGTGCACAAGAGAACAATTAATTTTTTCTCTTTTGACGCAGGTCGTACAACCAACATTTGTAGAATAGATTCTAGAGTAGTAGAGGATTCAAATGTAATCACGATATATTTCTGATTAATTTTAAATCCATCTCTAATTTGAAGTTAATGAATATAATGACACAAATGCTGGTAGAGTGTTCCTTTTTTATAACCCAACCCCATCCTCATTTTTATTCCTGTCAATATGTGAGGAACCCTTTCGTCTATTATTCCTCTACGTATTTTCTTTGAATGATATTATGTGGTATTTTATTACTTTTTTGGAGTGGTTAAGCGGAAAACAGGCCAAATTGCGTGAGCTTCGCTACATATAAATACATTTTATTTATTTATTTATTTATTTATTTATTTATTTATTTATTTATTTTAGTTTCACAAAGTTTTATGCGCTATGAAGCACCTGCGTAGTAAAGTTTTCCGAGAATTTTTTTGCGCCGGACGATAGCTTTTGTTAATGTCAACTACACGCTTGCATTACGAGTGACTGCGTCGTCATTGATTTCTTCAGCGAATTACACATACATGACCTCCAAGCAAACACGTGCCCACGACCGCACCTGCGTTCAATTTACAGGGAAATGGGACTCTCGGATTTTTGCATAACTGCTTTTCCGAGGACTTTGCTCTATGGTGGATTGAAAGTGCAAAGAGACCTGAAACGAAGCTATAGCCTCGGACAAAATTACAATGAGTGAATCTGCCATACCAGCTGTCAAGTACACAGCACTGAGTCCCTCCTTCTTTTGTGAAATGAGAAATTGCTTTCGTTTTCTAGTTGAAAGAAAAGTTAGTGATATCCGATGGGTAGGTTCTTTTAGGCTCACTTGCTTAATTAATTTTTGAATAATGATAAGCTTTCGGAAACGAATACAACGCTATTATTATGATACAAATACCTATATTTCTATATGATGTAAGTATTGATTTTCTTACAGTCCATTTAATGAAGCTCAAGTTCATGATACATAGTGGAGGTTTATAAGAAAAGCTCATGTCTACGTTGTTCATTGCTAAGGAAATAAGATAATGAGCAAAATTAACGACTTTAATTCATGGAAAAATAATTTTGCAAGCTAGTATTGTCAAGGGTGTTTTCTTCAGTGTGTCACAAAATATCAAGGAGAGGGTATTTAGAAAACTGCAATAATTTCGTGTGCATGTGCTATTTTATCGAGATTCTCAGGGTTAGTGACTGTATGAGATTATAAATGAACAAATGGATCCTGTTGAAAAACAAATTAAATAATTCAGAGAAATTGTAAGCAAACAATGTAGATACATAAAACATTATTCGCCTCATTATTATGACAAGTATTTTACACATTCAAGTCATTTTTTTATTTTTTAAGGTCGCATCAACTTCGAGGACACTAGCGACAACTATTGCGTGTAATGGTATGGTAACTGTGAGAATGACACGTTATGATAATGATAGGGGGTGAAAGGACGAACACAAAACAACCATGCCCGGCATTACTGCCTTTGCGATCTTGGCCATCCGGACCGGCACATTCAGGTCATTGTTTTGATTAAAACAATCATAGTTTTTCTCAGTGTACTTTGCTCAGTTTAAGTGTCTATTAATTCTCCATACATTTTAAACCCTCTTAAGACTTCCATTACCATCCAGTATTCTACGAATTGTTTCACCGAAACCGAATTGGAACCGAGAAAATCACTGAATTGTTCCTGTCTTGTAAATGATCTTCGCTGTCCAGGTAACGCCGCGTCGAAGGCTGTGTTGCCGACGTTTCGACCATCTTATCGAGGTCTCCTTCAAATCTGCGCCAATCAAGACCACGATAAGATGGTCGAAACGTCGGCAACATAGCATTCGACGCGGCGTCACCCCTACAGCCAATATCATTTACATGACTCTGGCAAGTGAAGCCGTAGGCTTCACTTGCCAGAGTCGGCTGTCTTCTCTTTTTTTCCATGCCTATTGATCAATTTAAATGAACTTCTGGCAGTTCAATAATCAAGCTCTCGTCTTTTCAAACCAACTTTCCCATTTTTCTTTGCTTCTTCAAAATTAAAAAAATCGACGCATTTTATTGAACAGTTATTCAACTCACCCATATTTTGTTTTCTTGAAAACGTAATGTAATTCTTTGCCTGTTTATTATTATTTATCCTAAAGGAGTCTTCTCCGTAAAATAAATAATGGTACTGGACAAATGCCTATTTTGGTAAAATGGTTTGTTTTGTTTGTTCATTTAAATAATATAGATGGTGAATTTGAAATGAGTTTTATTGAGTACATGATTCCACGACACAAAAAATCAAAAATTGACTAAGATCGTCTTGTGACCTTTCTTGCTGTAGCTTCTTTGAAAGAGCACACGTCTAGCAATTAAACATTTCCAAAGTTATATGACTCTACAAGTGGATAATCTGTGTTGGTCCCAGCAAGTATTATCATCACGTATTGAGATATCGCAATGAGGTGTGAACCAATTTGTTGTAGATGAGAAGAAAATAGCATAATTTGTTTTCTTATTTGTAACATTTTTAATTTTGGGAGTGTTAACGTAACATTGATTTTTAAATGGAAGTAGATATTTTTTCCATCAGGACATCTGCACTTGCGCTTACTGGAGAAACTCTATAGGTATCTCTCCCAGCAATGCACCACCTCAGTCGGACTACTTCTACGCTGAGAGCGTCAGTATTTACTTGGCTGTTCGGAAAACGATGCTACCTAGGCAGAGGGCGCGGTGTCTCCTTGGCAATCGAGTGAAGCTCTGACCTCCCGATACGTGTGGTTGTGTGTGTGTGCTTAAATGTCTGTAAAGGGGAGAGAATGGGACCAGAAATAGGAAGGAAAGATAGGCGTGATCTTTGTTATATTCGCGAGCACATATTGTATAATACAAATACATGTTGTATTTGATCTGCCATATCTTCTAGTGGTAAATCGCAATTCAACACGTGGCGAAACGAAAATCTCAGCCCCACTAAGACTTTTTTATCGTCTTCATGGACAAGAACGCAGTTGAATATTATGTAGGAGACCTGTGAATGAGTTGAAGTTAAAATGCACGGAACTCTTTAATTACTTTAACAAAACTGATCCATGCTTCATTCTCTTTTCTGATAATTTTGGGAAACACTTGACCTTAGTAACTTCCTTGATTTGAGGTCCAACGAAAACGCTAGATTAAAATTTTTCTTCAAAACGATTTGGGAACAGATATAGATATTTGAATGGAGATTCCTTGTTGCAACGTGGCAGAAATTGCTTCATCAGTCCTATTTTTTTGAGTCTCGCTCTAGACGTGAAGTAAGCATCCCATCGCTCCGCTTATCGCTGTGCTTCGGTGTTACGCTCAAACTCGTGTTTAGTGCAAGTACAAAGGGCGCCGCTACCAGCGGCTCCCCATTTTTCTAACAGTGGTGTTTTTTTAAGTGCAATAGAATTGTTTATTGCTCATAACGAAATATTGTGTTACTCATTGAAAGTTTAGTGGTGCAGCGAAAGCTGTATGTTCGCAACAAGTGCCCCCGCTTTTGGGGTTCAATTGGTGTCAGCAGCCCACGTTCTAAATGGTGACACGCCAGATCAGTTCACAGCAATGAATGGAGATGTGCTTCCATTTCTACCACAAATGGAAAATATTCTATACCCTTGGAACAATTCAACACATCACAACCGCCTGCCCTGCAGCTGGATGGAGTGGCGGAAGGGACACTGACCAACCTTCAGTCAGTAAGTACTAAAGATGCTTATTTTAACAGGTATGGTGTTGCCCCGCAGCAATCAGTTAGTCAACAGTCAACCAGTGGTTTTAATGAAACCAGTAAAAGTCTACGCATGCACGTAGATCTACCAGATGAAAACAATGCGTCTAAAAGAATATTGTATAACGTGCCCTTCAAAAATAGGTACCAAGGTTTTCAAAATATGACCGAAGAAAATTCGCCATACGAAAGGGAAGAAAGTGAAAAACCCATCATTAAAATACCCCGCTTTTATGTCCATAAAGTACTCGATTATCCCCTATTTATCAGTGAACTAAAAGCTATTACAAAAGACAATTTTCTACTAAATTAGAAAAGGACACTATAAAAATTAAATTCAACTCAATAGAGGACTATAGAGAATATTGAAAATTCTGTGAAAAAGAGAAAATCGAGCATCACACATATAGGGATCCTACCCAAAAAACATGTTCAGTTGTCATAAAAGATCTGCCAATTACCTATTCAGAAGAGGAAATATTTAACGAACTTACGAAAAAACTTTGAAGTTTTAAAAGTTGTTAGACTGTCCGGAAGAGAACGTAAACCGTTAACTACCGTTGCGGTCGATCTAACTGATAATGAAAATAACAAAGCAATTTTAAGAATAAATCAGTTTATATATATAGCATTGTCAGAGTTCAAATTCGCATAAAGTCTAAAACTCCAATCATGTGCAAAAATTGTCAGACTTTCGGTCATTCACAGGCAAATTGCGGAAGGCGACCTAGATGTGTGAGATGCTTAGAAAGCTATCATTACTCGCAATGTGATAAACCTAAACATAATAATGAACCAAAGTGTGTTAACTGCAGCGGGGAGCACACGGCTAACTACAAAGGCTGTAAAGCTTACAAAGAAGCAGTTAAAAAATATAATTTGAATCAGGCTAATCATAAATTTTCATCACACAAACTGCCAAATAGGCAGTTCTCCAACCACCAATTGAATCAGAACACGCAACCTTATCACTATGTCCCTCAAGAGTTTCCTCCTCTACCGCTTAATTCAACGCCCTTGCAGTTTTTTGCTTATCGCACTAGTCATCCGCCTAGGCCAGATAACAGGAATTCTCCCCCAGTTCTCCAAAATGTAAATGTAATAAACGAAAACCTAATCCAAACAATTATAAATAATATTCTTTCTGCAATCATTACTCAGTTGCAACAAATGGTTCAAAGGCATATTTCTGTACATATCAATGGCACGAAATAAAATAGAGAACTTCAAAATTCTCATCTGGAATGCCAATGGCGTAAAGCGCCCGGATAATGAAATAAGATACTTTTTACAAGTTCACGACATAGATGTTGCATGTATTTCAGAAACACATTTAAAGCCGGTAGAAAAATTTTCGATCCCAAAATATTTATCATACCGCATTGATCGAATTTCTCAAATAGCATCAGGTGGGGTAGCAATTCGCATTAATAGAAAAATGAAACATACACTGACACAATCCCCATCCTCAAATGAAATAGAAACAATTATTATCAAAATCGAACTGATCTCTTCTAACATTACTTCGATTGCAGCATATAAACCTCCCAACAAAATGTTTCCGTCAAGTTTCTTGAAAGTATTGTTTGATGGTAGATCACAAATAATATTAGCAGGAGACCTGAATTGTAAAAACCAAGTTTGGAACTGTAATACTACTTCATATAATGGGAAACTTCTTCATAAATTAGCATTGCAAAGAAATCTTAATATACTAGCTCCTCCAGAGCCCACATACTATCTCTATAACCGAAATGTAGTTCCTGATATTCTAGATATAGTTATTACACAAAATTAAACATTCCGATTTACCAAAATGTAAACCAGAATTAGACTAAGACCACAGTCCAGTAATAATTTCGTTCAAAGCTGAACTTCAGACTCATCAAAACGAAAAAATTATCGAGGGAAAGGTAAATTGGGACATGTATAGAAACATTCTAATAAACGAATATCAGTATCCTATGAATCTTAAAACATCATCTGAAATAGACATTGGTATCAACTCTCTCGAAAACACTATTAAATATGCTATCAAAAGGTCATCTACTAAAGTTAGGAATTTCACCAAAAATTATACTCCGCTTCCAAAACCACTACTAAATTTAATTAAAGAAAAACATAACCTTCGTAGAATGTGGCAATATTCACGCAATAAAACAGTAAAACAAAAATTAAACAACATGTCTGTAAAAATTAAACAAGAATTACATAAAGTGAGGTGTACACATTTCCAAAACTTTTTAGGCAGCATCCCTCCAAACTCCAGGACAATGTGGAATGCAATTAAAATGATTACAAAGGAAAAATCTTTCATCCCTCAATTATTCTCTAACACAAGACTAGGAACGATGGATTTCGAAAAAGCTGGAACTTTAGCGGAAAATTTTGAGAAAAAATTTACAACTAACCGCGATATTGTCAATACCGCGATATTCCGTCCCAACAAAAACTAAATTTATAGCCCCGTCTGAGACATATCAAATAATCAAGGCTTTAAAACCGAGAAAATCAGCAGGCCATGACTTATTAAATAAAATGATGAAAGAATTACCTCGCAATGCAATTGCAGCATTAACAGCTCTCTATAATGCTTGTTTACGATTAGGATATTATCCAAAGACCTGGAAAACTGGTATTATAACACCAGTATGCAAGCCGAACAAAAATCCACAAGATCCTCTTAGCTATTGACCAATTAGTTTGTTACCGACCTCTGGCAAAATGTTTGAAAACTTATAAAATCCCGACTATTCAAATTTTTCACCGATACCAATGCACTACCAAATACGCAGTTCGGATTCCGTCCAAACCACTTCACAACTCATCAACTATTAAGAGTAACAGAGTACATTGCTGAAGCATTTCACAACCGAATGTACACAGCTGCAATTTTTCTCAACATCGCACATGCCTTTGATAAAGTGTGGCATCTTGGGCTACTTTACAAGTTGCAAACCTTAGGAACCTCATTATCTCCAAAATATCATTAAAAGCTTTCTGTCACAGAGGGATTTCAAAGTTAGTATAAACAACAATAAATCAAGAGCACATATCATCAAAGCCGGCGTGCCGCAAGGTTCCCCACTTTCTCCCTTATTGTTCAACATATATATAGCAGACTACCCAGAAATGGCTTACTCAGAAATAGCACTTTATGCAGATGATACAGTATTATTTAATGCAAATTCAAACATTACCAACGCTTGCAAAGATCTCCAGTCGGACTTAAATGAATTTGTCGAATGGACAATGAAATGGAGAATTGCCATAAACCCTACCAAATCACAGCCTAAAATATTCTCGCTAAGAAAAATACATCAACCACGACAAATTAAAATTAATAATACTGCAATTCCTTGGCTTAACAATGAAACGCCTGTAAAATATCTGGGTGTATTACTGCATCAAAAATTAACATGGAAAAACCACATTCAAGAAATAACGAACAAAACATACGCAAAAATGAACAAACTTTACCCCATAATTAATAACAAGTCATCGCTTAGTCTGGACTTCGTATTATCAATCTTTAAAACGATAATACGTCCCTCATTAACATACGCCTGTCAAATTTGGAACAATATAGCAAACACACATCTAAAGAAACTACAAATCATTCAAATCAAGTACCTAAGAAAAGCCGTACAAGCCCCTTGGTTTATTCCAAATATGCAAATTCACTGAGAGCTAAACATTCCTTCCATTAACGAATATATTCAACAGATGAGTAACAGATTTTTCACCCTTCTTCCGTCGTGTACAAGTGCACAAATATTTAATCTAGGCAAAAATGCTTCCATCCCAACCCGCATTATCTCTCGATACCCCAAAGACTCTCTTAAACCACCTTAAATTAGAATAATTTCCATCCCCTCCCAATAATCAATTCGGCTGCTGAAAAAAATCAAATAAATACATTAATTTAAAAAATTAAATAAATTTATTTTGAATTACTGCAGACTTTGTTTACGAGGTAGCCGTGTGGTCCTCCTCAAATACTGTTAGCCAAAAATTATGTGTAATAATAAATTGTAAATTAAAACCCGTGTAAGGCATATTATGCCGAACAGGCAGAAAAATAAATTTAAAAAAAAGTCCTATTTTTATACGCAAATATGGCATTGGAACCTTTCGAAGACTCTACAAGTAGGTTCCTTCGTAATGTTGTGATTCACCACAGTGAACTCAGTGCGTTTAGGCTCATATCGTTTATTGCAATGTGCTTTGGTATTATTAGTATCAGACTAATGAAAAAGACAGATTTGTATTCAAAGAAGAGTTTTCAACAACTAGAAAAAATTATATAAACTAATAGCAAATTAAAAAATTATAGCAAAAGAATAGAAAAATGCAAAAGTTGTTAGTTATATAAAATATACCTGTGACAGCCACAAAAGAAAAGTTTCAGGGGTATACCTACTATTTTCGACATATTTGCAGCTCAATTAAACAGAAATCAATCATGTCAAACCAGAAACAAAACTTTTTTGAAAACGTGTTATATAGTCTTACAACGGTACATGTTTTTTTAAACTTTTGGGCGCTGACGCCTAGACAATTTATTCACTTGGGTTCTATATATGAACAGCTTTTTTCGCTGGTTTCCCTCGTGTGCATGAATACTTTTACAAACCTTCCCAACATGGAAGGGTTTTGTGCCTATCCGGTTATTTCTAAGATAGAATAGCTAAATTCAGTAGAGCTCTCATTATCTGGAAAATTTGCTTAAGAAATTAGAGCGTATTCACGACATCGTGTGCGGATTAAGATGTTCACTTCTTACAGAGCTTGCCGGTCGTGATCGCATGGAGATGAAGCCAAGAAATGCAGTACTGCTACCGCGAGTAGGCATTGCTCCACTTTCGAGCGCACCGATGCAAATATAGACTCCATGAACCAACCTCTGAGACTCTGAGAAATGACTCTGATATTATTTATTCTACCATTGATAATAGGAAGTGTAACCATGTGCAAGAAAAAATAATGTAATGGTTCAACAACAGCACAAACGTTTTCGCATTATTTGTAACATGTTTCAAATGTTCGAATGTCCAATTTTCGAAAATTCAGACAGGTGAACGAAAGTAGGATATGCGCCATTTCTAGTTGCGTATTTCAGTCTGTTAGAGGAACAATTTAGAGAAAACATTTTGAGCCGTTTTTGACAAAATCTTGTTTTTATGGATGACCTTTTTCACGCAAAAAGGCGCAAAACTATTCTTATTTTGAAATAATAGGCGTGACTTCATTTAAATATCTAATTTTGCGGAACATGTTTCAATAAGAAAACTCTCTGTGTGAATTATCATAAACGGGAGAAAATACCTAAAGAAATTATATTTTATATTTTTGAAAACGTAGAGAATTCAACGAACATCAGATCTGCACTGTTTTTATTGGTACATTCTGGTCTATCCATTCCAGAAATTTAATCAACAAATTAGAAGCCTTTTTTGAGAAAATTTTGAACCAATAGATGCTTTTTGTTAAATACCCCCCAGAATCAAAATATTCAATTCAAATTCAAGAAGCCATGATATCACCAAGATCGATCGTGGAATATAATTTTGATGGAAATTCTATTACATACAGTTTAACTGCTAATGTTAACAGACGGACAGCAGGCGGCCGCACTAAGATGTGGTTTTCAGTAAACAAATTTTGCTGTATTAATAGTCCGCAAAACGTGGATTCTGACTGCACAATGTATTAGTAGCTTTTACTTACTACATTCAGGATCAAGAATTATTCATTGTTTCGGAAGATATTCTTTCGAAAAATCGCCATTTTCTCTGCAATAATGTAGTAATTTGTCGGTCTGAATAGCGGAGTTCATTAAGGCTGTAGCACTGTAGTTGTCTCAGATCAAAGAGTCGTGGGTTTGAAACCCGCCTCAGGTCGTGTTCGTTGCCCTGATGTGTCGTGTTCCCCCTACAGTTACCCTAATGTAAAGAATCATAGTGAACGCTACATGATCTAGTAGTTAGAAAGTGACATTAAAAAATGTAATACTTTCTCTTCACTGCATAGTAATAGTATAAAAGCGTGCAATAGTATAAAAAAAGTTTAAATGACTAAACTTTCACAACAAGAATGTATTGCGATTACTGTATTAAATATCACAGATACTAATAACTTGTAAACAATAAGTAACGGTAAGATGTCGGTCTTACAAGCGGCATTTGAAAATGTATAAGGACCATTAGCCGTCAAGGGTTCTTTGTGTGTGCCCTTGCAAGCCATCAAAGATGGTCATTGTGCTTAGGGGGTGACGGTCGCCAGCGCAGCAGTTGCCCCGCACCCAGGCGGTGGCGGAGCGAGGTCTCGGATGATGGAGCGTTCCTCTCCATTAGGCCCTGGGCAGTCAGCCGTCGCTCGCCGCCCTCGCGGCCTCGCCACCCTCGCCGTCCTCGCCGCCCTCGCCGCCCTCGCCGCCCTCGCCGCCCTCGCCGCCCTCGCCGCCCTCGCCGCCCTCGCCGCCCTCGCCGCCCTCGTCGCCCTCGCCGCCCTCGCCGCCCTCGCCGCCCTCGCCGCCCTCGCCCTCGCCGCCCTCGCCGCCCTCGCCGCCCTCGTCGCCCTCGTCGCCCTCGCCGCCCTCGCCGCCCTCGCCGCCCTCGCCGCCCTCGCCGCCCTCGCCGCCCTCGCCGCCCTCGCCGCCCTCGCCGCCCTCGCCGCCCTCGCCGCCCTCGCCGCCCTCGCCGCCCTCGCCGCCCTCGCCGCCCTCGCCGCCCTCGCCGCCCTCGCCGCCCTCGCCGCCCTCTTCACCCAGGCTCAGCGCGACGGCTCGCGAATCAACCCGTGAGCGCATCAGGGACATCGAATCATACAGAAGATAAATGACTCACTAATAGGCAGGGAATGCTTGAGGCAGAATCAAATTATCGCCTAATTAAGAAGTTTTACTTTCTCTTATACTTTTTTTTGAAATCTCCATTTAGTATTACAAACAAAAGTGATGTCACTATTCTGCCGATCATTCTTAGTCTGCCACATAGAACTCATTAGAACTGAAACAAATGGCAACCATGGACATGATGCACTTTTGCCAAATGGATTTTGTATCCAGGCCAGGACTTATAATTAATTAAGTATTATTTAGTAAATGGCCATTAGAATTAATTTTATTTCTAAAAGGAGTGCAATCACATGAATGAAATGTAAAGAAAAGATGTGTAAATGACTGAATGTTATTTGGAATTGTTTTGTTTCAAGATGTGTTGTATTATTATATTCAAAGGGTAAATTTATGAGTCATGTTATGTTTTTGTACAATAGAAAACGCATGTATGTACAGCGGAGGACAGAATTCGTCGAGTAGAATTTTGGAATCTTGTTTATAAATTACTAATTGCTGGTCATGTTGACAGCATTGTTAAAAATGTGTGTATATATTATAGTAGGTAACAAAAACCCAATGACAAGAGAAAGAATAAAATGAGAGCCAGGTTCCCAAATCAATGTAATAATATTTCGGTTTCCTATATAGTATCGACTTCGCGAATTCACACAAAAATATAAATTTGTACTGTAGAAGCATAAACTTTGCATTTTCAAGATTTTTGTCGAGAAAATTAAACATTATAGACTTGGCAGTCAACATAATAAATTGTTATTCGCTTACAGATTTTGACTCGCTCAAGTATGGGGTGAAATAGTTAAAGGTTAATTGTTGATAAATTTTAAATCTCAGGTTTATGATCTATTACACTATTTCAACATCAGAAACGTACTTCATTAGATGTGATAAAAAAGCAAAATAGAAATGTATGGCACTGTGTACCTAACGTACACGGAATCCTCAATCAAATGCATTAATCTTTATCTGCCTGCCTCTCGTGTCAAGTCACTACCACCTGCCGCACATCGACAAAAAAGAGCGCTGCAGTATCGGATTTCAATCACTGTCATAAATTTTAATAAGTACACAAAAATAAATCAGGCGTTGATTTAGCAAGTGAGTGAGGGTTTGCAGGAAAAATGCGCATATAACTAACGTGAGTTTAACACGTTAATTATGTGCATTACCCACTCATCCATTTCAATTGCGAACCGCCTTGACGCCTGCGGATGGTGTTTCTCCTCGCCTTTTTACGTGATTGTCACACAGTTGGCTTCAAAAGAACATACGCGCGCGTAATGTCTGCTGCAGCTGTGGTGTCGCCCTGTGGAGAGAATAAACAATTTATTTGCCCCAGCTGATGAGGGCCGGAGGTGACTGCACCGTGGAAATACGTTGCGCTACGTGTCTCAGGCGGTAAGAGGGAACGTTCACTATTTATTTCCTGTAGTGAAATATTGGGGCGCGAGGCAAGGAAAACAAAATTAATGATGAATAAAAATAAAGACGTACAGATTCAAAGAAAATTTAAATATTAAAACGAGGAAAAGTAATGAACTTAGTACATTTTACTGAATGGTTAGCTGTGAAGGTCAGATAAGGAGTAACACACATTTAGGGAAAAGGAGAGATTCTTGAATCAAAATTATAGAAATGTTTAAAAATGAGATATTCTTGAAACGTTCACATATTTTCTGCAAACATATCTAAAATCATCAAACTGTGACGGTCGATATTATGGAACGCATGGAAGTGCTCTTTAATGTTAACTTCTACAAAACCAGAAGAAATAATCCAGCATGGATTGTGGATTATTTCTTCGGGTTTTCTAGAAGTTTACATTTAATAGCACTTTCTTAGATTCTAACCGTGATTTTCCCTTAAGCAAATTTAAGTGAAAAGTACTCACAAGAGTACACAATTTTTTCTGTATTACACTCGTAAAGCAGAAAAGTAAATGCACGTTTTCCGTATTTATTGTTCGGAAATTTATATCGGCTTATAAAATCTTCTGTTACAACATTCTTAAACTTCCAGTTCCCAAGAACAAGTAATAAATTTTTACTCCATAATATTTTAGTTATTGCACAATAACATCACCTTCTCGGTTTAAAAAATATTAGATTTTTAGAAAAATAGCTAGTTAAGACTGTACAATGAAGAGATAGAAACTTTACTTTTCGTTTCGTTCTGAAAAAATAACATAAATATTTCGAATTGTACATTAATATTTACATGTTTGCAACATATTTACAACTTTTGATGAAATAGGTAAAAACAATTAATATACACTTAATGCAAATTATTCTAGTTCTTTTGTGACAAAGAATGCAATCTCGGGTTGCATTCGTATTTCTTCTATGTTCTTCTATGTAACGTCCTGGGGATTCTGATATTTGAAAAGATATTCCTGTTCAACGGTCCTGTACGTAATTTTGCGTCTTGGTTCTGTTTGTTGTGTTAGCAAGAGGCCACAGCGAGGTCGAAGGCAGAGAGTGGGTTCGCCCTCTCAGCGATGCTCCCAACGAATGGACGCTTGCAACGAATCTGCCCACACCTTCCATGGAAGAATCCGTGTGATATATGAGCCAGCGGTGTTAAATTTTTGTTTTCTTACTCAAAAAGTACTTATTTTACTTCCGGTAACGGGTGAATGCCTTGACAGTTTTGTAACGCTAATACGGAGAGGTCATCATTTTCAATTCGAAACAGTTGTGACATTAATAATGCAAACTATTTCAAACAAATATAATCTAAATATCTTAATAATAATAATATTAATAATAATATTATTATTAATAATAATAATAATAATAATAATAATAATAGTAGTAGTAGTAGTAGTAGTAGTAGTAGTAGTAGTAGTAGTAGTAGTAGTAGTAGTAGTAGTAGTAGTAGTAGTAGTAGTAGTAGTAGTAGTAGTAGTAGTAGTAGTAGTAGAATAATATGTACAGCAAAACTTATAATTTTGAAGATATTATTTCAACTCTTATGCGACGAGCACGCGAAAATGCAGTGTTGCACCACGGAAATAAAACATTAACAAATGAAAGTCGCGAAACCATAAAAAAACGTTATATTATGCGCGCATGTTTTCTTGAGCCCCGGAATACTGACCCCCGCTCCTCTGCCAACATTAGTTGAATAAATGATAGCAACGAAAGTTTTAGACAAAATCTGGTAACCAGAATGTTCACTCCCGTGTAATAGAAACCATTTTGCATCGAAAAGAAACAACAAATTTGATGCAAAATTCCTTTCGTCAGAAGTACCCAACCCCCACTCCTCTTGCAATTATCGAAGCGAGGGCTCAAGAAAACTTGCGCAGATAATACCAGTCATGAAGCAATGAATTCATATATTCACAGCTTCATGATACCAGCCAACAGGCCTTGAAAATCGAGGTAGGGGTGGTAGGTGGTCACTGACACGTTATTGCTTGTTATTGCATTCGGTATGGATCTCTATTTTCAATGATCAACTTAGGGTTCGTCCATGGATTACATGAGGCGATTTTGTTATTTTTTACTCCCTCTCCTCCCTTGGCGTGATATTTGGCTCGACTCCCTCCCCCTTTCTAATCTAATGTTATATTTTTCAAAAAACGTATTTTTAATGTAAATGCGTTAATTTGTGATCGCTTGTATCGGAATTTTTTTTAAATATTTGCTTAATTATATTCGCTGAAGACTAGATATGCCTAGGATTTAGAAAATAGTAACCGAATTACATTGTATATTATTCCACTTATAAAAAGAGAACAATCATTTATTCTCGATAATTTTCTTTCAAATTTCTGTAGAAATACAGGTGATGAGATTCACATCTTTAATGGTAAAAAGTTTGGTAGGTTTAGTTAGATTATTTTTACTATACTATTGTACTTTTTGTAGCATTCATATAACCAGGATAAAAATGATTGCGTAAGATTTATCCATATTTTAGTATAGAAACGTGTTTTACTTAAGTTCTCTCAGTTTTCTCGCAATTTTTCACTATTTTTAGCGAAAAAATACGTGATATTTACCGAGACTCCCCTCTCCCCCACGTATATTCGATGAGATTCACCTTCACCCTCTGCTCTCTAAAGGCTTCATGTAATTTATGGATGGTCTCTTACCTGCACTGACAGGATCATTGTGACGAGTGAAATATGAAAAGTCATGTTAACAACAGTTAATTAGTAAATAAGTATATACGAATAATTGTAATGAGGGTATATTATTATTATTATTATTATTATTATTATTATTATTATTATTATTATTACTAGTGGAACCCGGCAGACATTGTTCTGCTGTTTATATCTATCTTTTTCCTTCCCCAATCCCTTTCTCTCTCCATCCCTCTGACCGTCTCTTTCTCCGTCCAATAGAACTATTATTATAATTAGGGCGAATTTTAGATTGTGGAGATTCGTAAAGTAACGAGTAAGGCAGAATCCTGGTCGCGAAATTGAACACTTGAGCTACTGTGAGGCGTTAGGAGAACTTTTAGCTACACGAGTGAGTACGTCGTAAAGAACGCGAAGAACTAATATGCCGTTATCAAACACGCGTGAGAACCTCGCCCTAAATGACAATTTTCTTTGAAAACTTTTTTTAGTCTTTTGAATCTCATTAATTCCTAAATACAATAGCTTTTACACATTACTGAAAATGTACATATTACTGGCGTGAGATTTCCTTTCAAAAAATTACATTTGTGTAATGTTTGAAAACACAAAAAATACCCCGAAATAAACTTTACCTCACATTAAAGAGTACAATTAGCACTATTCTTTCGAAAAGTTTTAAAAAAACTTGCAGCCGATTTTGAGAAAATGGTGTTTCAGCGTTTCTCAATTTGCAAAATTTTGAGCTAGTTTTGACTGAAAAAGTTTGAGTTTTTCAGAAGCTTTGATATTATTTGAAGCACATGTATTCATAAATATAATACGGTAAACAAATTGCCGCTAATGTAAATATTAACGACATGAAAGACAAGTAAATACACATTTTTGTCCATTTTGAAAAAAAAAGAATAGAGCAAGACGGCGTTTATGTCGTCTTATAAAATACATTTAGCACAATCCCTACCAATATTTTAAAGAAAACATATGAGAAAATCTTGTTTTTGTAATTTTTAAAATTGCAAAAATAACATGTAATACTGCGCGAGAACGTCTAAAAATTCCAAAAAAATGTACATGACCTTCATGAAAGAACTAATTATAGACAACACATTTTATTTGATGGAAAAATCTATATATTTAATTTTGTAGTTGTTGGAACCCCGAAAAAAATTCAACCTTTTGAAAATTTCGGAAATTCAGAGTTAACCGTGAAAATGAATTTCTTGCCACCTTCATAAGCGAATTTTACTCTATTCTTATAAGAAATTTGAAGAAAGCATTTAGAGCCGCTTTTGAGAAATTACTACCCAAAAACTAATGAATGATTTTCAAATTCGCAGAGGTTCAACTCGAGCCAGATAGACAGGGGATTCTTCAATTTAGAAAAAATACTACGCTTGGTTTAGGGGCTAGTGTTGTTCATATTCGCCAGACAGACAGACGGACGTTTTGAAAAAAAAACACTTTTTAAGTATCAGAAGACATCAAAACGTATATTTCCCTTATCTCGAAATCGATATTCCACAGCATTTCATAACTTTGCTTATACTACGTATATACGTACGTATGTGGGTAAGTAAAAAGCAATTGAATTGTGTGAATTGGGTACATTTTTTCCGTGTTAATTCTTCTTTGTGAGCAAATATATTAATTTCTTTTGTAAATAATAATCAGTTTACTTGTTTTCGGAGTGTTAAAATGTTTAAAATTTGTGCATAACAAATATTTCTTGAAACCAACATTTGGGTGCTTATTGCGGCTCAGCCATTCGAAATACCGATCGAGTTTATTGTACAAAATACGCTAAAAATGTTCTTAAGTGATTATTTTCGAAGTTTCGTTTTTTACACCTTGGACTTATATTAGCGAAGTAAAAGAACTGCCCCCTGGTTTCCAAGCCAGAAGAGCGGAACGCGCATCGGAAGGAAGCGGGGGCGCGGCGGGGCGCGGCGGGGCGCGGCCGACGGCAGGGCTTGAAGGCGAGCCGGCGTATGCGGCCGTCCGGATATTGCAGGTGGTCGGTGCCTCCGGAGCGGGGCGGGGAGGCGGCGCGGGTGATTGGCGGGATGCCGCCCCGCGGGGGCAGCGCTGCAGAGGCTCCGAGAGTCAGCCTCGGCAGGAGCCAGGGTGTTATTCCTGCGCGAAGCGCTCTTGGGTGAGATGCAGAGCAATCGTGCAATCAAAAACTTGAAATAAACGCTAAATCGGATAATTTTTATGACTATTCTTAGTTAAAGAACGTGATTTTGCTTATTATGCTGCCAAGGACTACCCTACCTATTATCATAAGACTTAGATAAATAAATTAACCTTCTATCCCAGAAAAAAATACGGGATGAAATGTAATTAAAAATTCGGGTGAGATGATGAAACGTGATTAAATAGTGTATTTTAATTGATGGCTTATAGCTACTAACTCATATTTTATTTTCTGCTATTGGCATTTTAATACATGCCTCATCAGATTTTCTGACCCCTGAATGAATGGTGTTTTCCAAATGTATTTAAAATGATCGATATACATTTCTTTTATCATAAATGTTTCTGCAAATGAAATAGATTTCATGTAATTTTATAGAGAGGAAAATTAATAGTTAATTTCAATATAAGTTTAACTATGTTTTGAAATTAATCAGTGATAACAAATAATTGTAACCTTATTTTACATTAAATTCCGCGATATTAAAAATGTGTCTAAAACAGTTTGAGTTCACAAAGTGTGAGTTCCTGATTCCTTTAGTTAAGATCTTTTAGAGAAATTAAATATTGATATAACGGAAATTTTGAAAAAACACTAATTTTTTTAAATGAGTTTCCTCAAACAGGTAAAAAAAGAATTGTATTTATAACTTCAAACATATATAATAATTTTCATATTTTTAGTCTCATTTCTAACTCACCAAATGTTATCTAGCTGAAGGTGGGTGGATTGCGTCAATTTTTTCGAATGTTCCTATTTCCTTCCAATGGGAATGAGGGTAAAGAATATACTCGTAAAAATAAATAATTTTGTGACAACAATTTAATTTAAAATGAAATACAAAGTTCTTAAATTGTTAGTATTATAACAGCGTGGCCCGTTTGAATTACATTAATACGCAAGGTACTTAATAATTGGATGAAGAGCGGTATCGTTAGATAAACGGGCTTTGCAACCCGTTTCTCGGAGGCCTTCGCCCCTCGGAGGTCTGTGGGAGGCAGCCGGTGGGGCAGCCAGGTAGCCTGTGAGCGTGGGTAAATGAGCGACGCTCAGCCTGTGGCATCGTTCTCTGGTGCCGTACGCACGAGGCTACTCAATGGTGTTTCTCGTTGCAGCATTTAGTCCATTGTATACAAACAACATGTCACAGCAACGAGGCTATGTATATAAATCAAATAAAGTATGATTGATGCGTGAATGGGGAAATAAAAATTATTATTAATCAGGATTATACAAAAGTACAGAACATTACCTAGTAATAAGAAGAAAAATATATTTTTAAATTCACGTATGCCAACCAGCAAATATATTAACCGTAGAATGCGATTAAGCTAACAGTAGTAAGTTAGTTTTAATTAGCTATTAAGAAAACACCTGCCACCAGCCAGCCACAAGGTAGTGGTCCAATGTACCCATACAAATAAATCCCCACCCCTCGCCGTCAGAATGGGGCGAGGAGAGTGCCTAAGCCCAGATTCGAGTCGTCTCTCGGCGCCGGTTAGATCATCTGCCCCGTGAATGGTCTATTATAAGGAATACTCTTTCATTGATTCTCTTTCATGGCTAGGGTTGGCCCATTATAGAAATAGTAATACTATTCGTTCGTTACAAAATTTACCAAGTCTAAGAAATGGAGATACAGGCAACATCAATGACTTTGCCTATTTCTAAAGAAGTGGCAGTTACTACTCCATTCAATGTTGTATGGCCACGTTTGTACCAGGTACCATCAAATGCAGCAGCAATGTCAGTACAGTCATCATTCAATGACACTGTTTACTTGACTGCATTCGTCATGGAAGCTTTTGTTACTGTCTTTAGCCCTTCTAAAAGAATATTAGTGTACATGGAAAACTTTGCAGGTGGTGGTGGAAGATTCATCATAGCACAAAAAGCGTCAGAAGCCAGTCTACCTTTTCCAATGCACCTCATTGCATAGCACACTCTAATATTTATTTCATAACCCTCATTCACTTTATTAGAACTCATGACAGATTATTTATTTGCACATGCACAGCATTTCATAGTTAATTTTGAGACCAGACTTTTCCTTGCAGTTTCACCTTCATAAATTATTATACTGTTTTCTGAAGCACAATTATTTCATTTTAACTCTGAGTTTATTAAAGAAGAAAAGTACTAAGATCTATAATAACATTACCATTCACAGCACTATTTACCCTAAAACTGTCATCTCCTTCTTGTAAATACACCAGTTTCCTTCGAAAAGCACTTTCAGTAGAGTTTGTACTGTTTATGTCACTTGGAACTGGGGTAATATTCTTGTTTGCACTGCTTGGTTTCGTATAACGATTACCATAGATCGTTCCTTTCCCAAATTTTCGTACTCGGCCCATATTTAAACGATTCGTGACACGGAGAAACAGCACAAGTCGGCCACGTCAGTAAACAATACTTTCTAAACACAACACACATTTCCATTGACACACATACATTTAGAAACTCTTTGACTACCACATGGCTGGCAACATCTAACAGAGAAATACCACAAACAAAACACAAAACGATTCACTGTGAAAAATAATATTATTCGAATATGACACGAAAAGAGGCGTGTTGCCCCGAGTGACATTTAAAACAACATGGCGCAGATATTTAAAAGGCTATTTAAAAGGTTTAAAGAGACCGAAATCAAAAAACAAGTTTACCACCTTGTTCAGAAACGTTCAAAGAATTTTGTTGTGCAAAAAAAAACAAAATTGCATTTTTTGAGCCAAAAAACCTTCTGTGTGTCCTTAATGTTTCTTCTCACTACCCTAAATCCTGTGAATTGTATTTCCAATTTTCTTCTTGTTTAAATGAGCTACATTGGAACAAAGTGGTCTTAGTCCAAGGAGAAAGATACCTCCACTTTGGAGCAAAGCGGAATCAGTGTGAACGGCGTGCGTTGCGTCAAGGACCCCACATCCCACTCGCTTGGCGACGGGAAGTCTCGGTTTGGAGCGGTGAACAGTTTCCTTCTCCTGAGTTAGCAAAGCGAAAGAGGCTACTTCAAGTTCTATCTATCCTACAACAACCTCCGTTGTGTGTGGCGCCTGGGGCAGCGGCACCGCGACACGCTGGTCTAGAGGCAAACATCGCTAGGAGTCCAAACGTTAAGGAGGGCCCTGGAGGTGAACTAAAATGGTAGAATAACGACAATCATCGTCTTTGAGGGCGAAAAGGCAACACCAGTTCGATTCCTGATGGTACTAGATTTTCGACACATTGAAGGAGAATTGTAGTGGTAATTTTCCGTTTGTTTCACATTCAATAACAAACCAATGCCTGAGCAGAACCTTAACAAACGGGCCATGGATCACTCAAGTTCTTTTATTCCCCAACACTTTACGCTTCTTTCTTCAAACACATACTAACACATCTACATGCACTACACAGTCGTATATTGTTATAACTCTAATCATAAGTGTAAGTGTAGTATATATTATTATTATTATTATTATTATTATTATTATTATTATTATTATTATTATTATTATTATTATTGGCGTATAGGCCATTACTGACCACGCAACACGATTAACGTGTGTAATTCTTCCAGGATCAGCTTTCCAGCTGTATCCTTGGATTACGACAAGATTGTTACGCCTTGAAGTGTGAATTATGAGATGATAGGTTGATGATAGGTGAAGGGACAATCATGGATTAGGAGGTGATAGGATATTGGTGAAAGGTGATCGTGGACTTTTTGAACCATCCCAGCATTCGCCTTATGACCGAGTCAAACCACGGAAACCCCGGTCAGGAGATGGCCGGCCTGGGAATCGAACCCGGCAATCCCAATTACGAAGTCAGCGCGCTACGCACTGAGCCACTTCGCTCGGTAATGTATATGAATATGTATATATACATATATATACATATACATATATGTGTATATACACACACACACACATATATATATATATATATATATACACGTGTGTGTGTGTGTGTATTTGCGTGTGTATACATACGCCACAGCAGCAACGCGGGAACGGTGGCGAGAGATGCGACATTACAAATGGGAATTACACAGAGGGAGAGGGTCTGGTTATTCTGCAGGTTAATTGCAGGAGTATTTACGATAAAACTGTTTATATGGAACACGGTAGAATTTTATAATAGGAATGACATGATAGATATTGAATCTTGGTTCAATACAGAAATATTAAACGACAGACAACGACAATACAGAAATCTGTTTAACATTCAGACGAGTTAGAGTAGATCGCATTGGTGGGGGTGTTTTTATTTGTCTAAAAGACAACTTAGACGCCGTAGAGACATGAGTGGATGACAAATTTTAATTCATAGGTGTAGACATTCCAGCTAGAAAATCAAAAAATCAATGGGAAATTATACGCGCATACAGATCACAGTATGATGTACATGAACTGTCACAAAGACTTACAGAGCGAACACGCGTAATCAGAAAAAGTGGAAAAAACGTCATTATTGGAGGAGACTAAACATTTACCTGGGAGGGGGGGTGTGGGGGATGAAGGCGCCGTCCAATGCCTCAGAAACGAAGGCGAAACGTTTTGGGCAACGGCTACACTCAGGTAGTGACCAAACCTACTCGCGATAATTCTTTACCGGATGTTTTCCTTATTAGACTGGTGGATAAACTTCTTGCGTGTGAAGTAATTCCTGGAATTAGCGATCGCAAAGGAGTCATTAAAAAAATCCGTAGAGAGGGTAAGCGAAATGATGGTGTAAAATAAAGAAAAATATTTCAGTTTTATAGAACAGATGTCACAAACAAGCAATTATTTTGAGGAGTAATTTTTTGACTTGAACTTCTAGCGGATGTACAGTTCAAAACAGGTATGGACAAATTTTGAAACATAATTTCAGAACGATTAGCAGAATTCGTGCCTGCCGAGAAACAACAGTGCCATTCGGATCCTATGTACTACATCAAAGAAGTGAGGCGACTGAAAAGGCAGATAAGGAAAGCGTATAGTAAACGTAATATAAATAAGGTACAGAGAAATAATTTTCTACAATTATCTAAAGACTTACTAGCGTTAAAGTTACATACCAAAGAAAATTACCTGCAATCAATTCTAAACGATTGATTGAACTGTTGGAAAAATGTCTTCAAGTGTGAGAGACATAAGAAAGGGAACAAATAAAGTATTTCAGAGATTTGCGGAATAGACGGTTCGTCAACTACAGATAACAGTGAAAAGGCGGCTTGTTTAAATAGAAATTACGCATCTCTTTTTTAAGTCTAAGGATAAAACTCCAGTCAGTGAAAAAACACCCATAATAGAAGCATTCCATAATAGAAACATTTCAAGTCGATGCAGGAATTCTTAGAAAAAGGGTCGCAAAAACCCTTATCTTATGCGGTTAATGGAAGTTTCTGTAAATAATAATACGATTCCTGAAAATTGGCAAGAGGCAATTGTAGTGCCGATTCACAAGAGAGGGGACAGAAGGATTGCACGCAGAGAGTTTAGTAATTCTGTGCGGAAAAAATGTGATATTTTGTCAGAAAAACTCTTATTACAGGGCTCCGGCAACGAAAAAATGCCGTTTTTAGAATGCCAAATTTAGAAAAAAAAATCCGTTAAACCATGATGTAGTGAGACCCAATTATCTGTGGCTCCTTGATACCTAAAAATCGATTGTCGGCATAACGTCTGTCCTTCCGTGCGTCCGTCCATCTCTCCGTGTGTTCGAATAACGCTAACGGCTAAAACGTGCAGTCGATTTTCTCCAAAAACGATATTCCTCAATCGATAATGCTGATGTCACGGTCCCTTTTATTTGAAATGGCTATTTTAATTTTTGTAAGTACTTTACATGGGAGCATAGCAAGACTTGACTGCCCCTGGGACATATTTAAAATTTTCAAAGAAATGGCTACATTTTTTTCATTAAAACTTGTTATTTCATAGCGTAAAGACCGTGTAAGAGAATGGCACATGAGTTATGTTTGTTAAAAAACCATAATTTATCAAAAATTGAAAAAATCATAATTTTTGGGGGCTTCCTACAACTACAATTATTAAGATACATTTTTAATGAAACGTGTTCATGAAACACAGATGTAAAAATAATGTAATTTTGAAATTCCTGAAAATATGAGTATTTTGTGCGAAATTATCTGTCAAACAAGCAATTTTTATTGTTACAATTACAAATGTCTATAAACAAACGCATGTCAATACTCTACTACTTAAAACGGTATCATCACTTTTTCGTATTCTCCAAGCTACCTGCTTCCTACTGGTTAGAATGAAATTGTGAATATTATAACAATGTGTTTTGTAACGGGTGAATACTGGGGAGCCGGAAGTCTTAATGCATAAATATATAAAACTTTATGTAAAATTACTGTCTTTTCCTTTTTTTTCTTAGGCTATGGCCTGTCTTTTAAAACAAAATAAATATATTTTAAATCTACTGGCATTTCGTGTAACGTCTTTCATGAGTTCACATTTTCGGTTGTTCGGGCTGCCATTAATTCACAACATGAATTAATTCCATTCCAAAACGAAAGACGATAGCGCCGATCTGATTGCGGTATCTCGTTAAAGTCAACTTAGAAAAGTCAATATTCTTTTTGCAGAATTCAAAAGTTTACAAACAATTTCCATTTTTGCAAATTCTAAATTGTGAAGGAGTCCCTAATGTCAAAGAACAGAAAACTGCGAATACCCATTTTGCAACACTTAAACATTTTATAAAGAAATCCGAAACCCGTGCAATTTCTGTTGGGCAATGTCCCCAAATGATCTTTGAGGTGAATATTGCAAAATAATAATTTTTACAAGATAAGCAAACATTTCTAATATCTACTTTATTTATGGCTAAAATACTATATGTAGACTTGATCTTTGAATTTATCTGTTTTTCTTTTCAATGGTTCTCTACAAGTATCGATTCAAAAAATACACGATGTTGCAATTTTTCCAGATTATATAACCAAATGAAAAATTGCAAACCTTCAACTAGAATAGTTTTTATCGCAAATCTATAGTAAACTGAATATTTGATAAATTTATAAAAATGGATTATTTATAAAACATAATATTGAAAATAAACTTGAATGAGAATCTAAATGCTCTACAATGCGTGTTATTTATCTCGTATGAATGTAATTTGTTCAAAAAGAATTGTGTTAACAGTGCTTAAATGGACGTGTATATATATATATATATATATATATATATATATATATATATATATATATATATTGAAACACAGAATGTGTTCCCTTACACTAATTAAAACATTAGTGTAAGTAATCAATATATATTTTGGACTGCGCGGTACGTATGCCAAGCGCTGCGAACAACGACGGGAGCTAGCAACGGTCGCTACCGCCACCGGTGCCACCGCCGGGAGGCCAGCGTGAGAATGTCAGTTACAAACTGGGCAGCGAGCACGTGCGGGCAGTCGTTAGGAGAATCGCGAAGAGGACAGACGTTAGCGGAGCGGCGAAGAGTTCGGACGTGTGGCAAAAAGCTCGCCGTTAGCGCATGGACTAAAGGGAACATGCGATGCGTTCGTAAAGTAAGAGTATTTGTGAAGCAGTAAATACGTGAAGTAGACAATGAGATTATCATTAGAATAAAAGATTCGTGTTGATAGGACAATCGATCGCGTTTGTAGTAATTAGTGTAGTGGAAACCTTACCGAAACTGTGTGGTACGGAACTGGGACCAGCACGCGTCATAGGCGCGGGTTGAGTAATTGAATTCATCGACGGAAGGTGATTCGAGAGAGGTGCAACGCCGTGGTATCAAGATCCGACTCGGGAAGGAGTCGCAAGGTCACCAGCCCAGGACGACCGCCACGCCATCGGCCGCCGACGGCCCACAGCTGCTGCAGAGGTCGACAACCCTGTCGATACGAGCTGCTCCACGAGTATCGAAGGTATTTGGTCGGGGCCCCGAAGGTATGATAAATACATATTACACCTAATCTTGGTACCAAGGCAGTGTGTATAAAGGTTGTCAGTTCATGTAATTAACAAATTTGATTTGCAAATAAATCTTGTTCATGATTGTATTTCTATTTCTGATTAACTTTCCCAATATTATACCAACTTGTCCAGGGACCCATTCACGGAAAAGATACCCTCCTTTAGTGTTATATTGCAGTGAAATACCCGGCATCACCAGGTACGTCACAATATATATATATATATATATATATATATATATATATATATATATATATATAAATTAATGAATTTACTTTCATACTCATTAAAGAATTTCATTCTATGTATTTTTCTTTGGAAATATTTCCACATATCTAGCGACGTCTGTCATTTTCTACGACGTAATTTTGTTCTTCCACTTCTGTCCCCCTTTGAGATAGGCTCAGGCTGTTCGTGCTCCGCCTGCAACATTTCGTCATTACAGGGAATGCTCAAGCCGTGAAAAAGCTGAACGGGGCCGGAAATGGCGCGCTTAATTTATGTCGCCAGAGCTGTAGCCTAGAAGGGACACAGCATGCGCTGGTATGGGTGTAAGATTGCAGGAACCAAATTATAAAAGCAGAGGAGACCGTCCTTGGAAAATACGATCTACAAAATAAAGAACTCACATAGGCAATTTTTTTTGTTAATCGCACTACAGTGGGTTGGAACAAATTACCTGCCCAAGCACTTGAGGCTCTTCCTTCTAATGTAGTCAAATTTATAAATATGTCTAATTCTATCTAGATTATTACTAATAATACTGAAACATTTGTAGTTATTATTATTATTATTATTATTATTATTATTATTATTGTCATTATATTATCAGTATTATTATTGTTATTTTTATCATTATTATTATGTCCACTTTTAGATTGAAGTGTTAGAGTAGAAGTCAATTTAGAGATATCTAGAAATTAATTAGAAGCAGAATGTAACTCTTTAATTGTAATTGCAATTGAAAATATTTGTAATTTTTTTGTATTTTATCTACTTCAAATTGTAATAATGTTTACCACCGAGCATTAGAGAAAGCAAATGTAAATAAATCTATCTTTTTATCCACACACACACGTGTGCGTGTGTGAGAGAGAGAGAGAGAGGGAAAGAGAGAAAGAGAGAAAGGGAGAAAGGGAGAAAGAGAGAGAAAGAGAGAAAGAAAGAGACAAAAGAGAGAAAGAGACGAGGGAGAGAGGGAGAGAGATTGAGAGAGGGAGAGAGAGAGAGGGAGACAGATAGAGAAATAGTGTGTGTGTGTGTGTGTTCCAACGCTCTATAGCCGGAGGAACACCTCCACTTTCAGTGATGTAATATACACAACTCTTACGGGTTTAATGATCGAAGTAGTCGACGCACACGAAATTAATACTAACTCAAGACAAACATATCAGGATTGAGACAGGTGCGTAGGACTCTACCGCGATGCCGGGATGTGGAGACTGATAAAGCGATCTAGCAACACCAAAGAGTAGGCGATTTAGTACAGGTAAATATTTTATTCATAAACATGTGAAACTAATGGATCTGTGGTCAATGGGTGCTGAAAAAAGGACGGATACTCAGCTGAATAATATAAGTAATATTTTGATTTCACATTCATTGCTGAAAATGAAATTCAATTTAAACGATGAACAATTCATCGTATTATTCATTTTATTTCGAAAATACTGTTAATTATTTTTAAACGATTTGTGGAATACCAAATTTTTATTCATTTTATTTTAAACTTTCCATATATTTCTGCTGTTTCGAGGAAAAGCAGGAAACAAAGAATCAAAATTTTAAAAAATGCATGCAAAACGCCAGTTCTTTATATCAATTCAAAATAAGTTATTGTAAAAACAGCTATTAATATATCAGGTTCAAATGAAATATTTCCACGAAGTGTATATTTATGATAGTTCTTAGTAATTTCTCCAGTATGGACAACACGCAGAATGCATTGACAGTTTTTTTAACCTCCGATAAAAACAAATGGCATCAATTGGCAAAGCGTAAATGTTATTTCACGAGTGTTTAATTAACTTTAATTTTCTAGAAATGAAATCGAATTTGAAGATGCATTTTAAATGAAACTGGAAACTGTTCAAAAGTGTAATTTCTGATCTTTGTGTTATGGATGATATGTATGTAATAGAAAATGCTTGAAATACATAAATCAAATCTCAATAACGCATTACACCCTTTAAATAGAAAATCATTATTCCAGAAATTTATACAGTATGTCTCAAAATAGAAATCTGTCTTTGAAGCACCAAAAACACCATTAACGCTTCAGGAAAGGTTGATAGATGTTTACTCAGGTTTCGCATCGATATATTTCTAAAGGAACGGCGTGTCATGATTATACTTAGACCGATAGGTTTATTTAATGACTCAGTTGAAGCGCGTGCAATAATATTCGTGCGCGAGTGGGCGGTGCTGGGCGACGTGCGACGGGGCGGGGAGCAGCGCCGGCCGCCTGTGCTGCGTCTAATAACTGCCAAGCGGCTGCTGTTTGTTGATCTGCGCGACTTGGGGCTTCCGCTCCGCGCGTGCCTCGCCCCCAGCGCTTTGTTCGCGTTGGGCGCCCACGCAGTCGGACTCGCCTATGCCTAGTGTTCCTTAATTATTATTCCGAGTGAATCACTCGTCTATGCACAATGTTCCTTAATTATACCTTTTAGATTACTTCTGTATACTCAATTTCCTTAATTATTGCGAGTGGAACATGCGGCTATATTCCTTAATTATTTCCAGTGAAACACTCGTCTATACTGAATGTTTCTTAATTATTACTCAGAGTCAGAGACTCGTCCATAGAGACTTTTTCTCAACTATTCCGATTTGAACATTTGGGTATATGTTCCTTAATTAGTGAAATACTCGTCTACTCAGAATGTTACTCAGTTATTCCGACTGGGACACCCTATTTATAGATGATCATTAATTATTTCGTATAGAACATCCGTCTATACAGAATGTTTCTTAATTATACCAAGTGAAACATTTTGCAACCGGACGCAGGACCCCCAGTTCAATAAGCTTTCGCAAATCTACATAGTCTAGAAAAATAATGTTTTTAGTAAATACGTCGGTAGAAGAAGAAATGAAACAAGTAACAACGTGAACGCGTAACCTAATTTACAAGGAAATTTTCGAATTAGAAAAAAAGCATAAGGAAAATAAACAATTTTAATAATCATCCGGAAGCAATTCGAATGGGGAGTACAAAAATGTAGAAGAGTCAGAAAGATACTTACATGGAAGAAGAATTGTAAACATAGGCAACTGATATAAGCTGATGTTATCTTTCAAAACTAGTTGGAATTTCGGCAAAGCAGGTGAACCAGTGGGCAATAAACTTCGGGGAACGCGGCAAATTCAAAAACTTTCAGAACTTCAAAAAAGTGCCAAATCAAAATACATTTGACGTAAATATAAAATGTTCCCAAAGACTTCGGTGGCGGAGGAAAGCGAGCGTCGTTGTTTTGTTGGAAAAAAAATTGAAAGACTAGACTAATTGAAAATAACACAGAGGGATGATAGATTTCGAGCCGACATGTGCCAGCATGTGCTGGTAAGTTTTCGTGTTTTTGAGAGTGAATTTTTATGTGAGAGAAGGTGTATTGGAAGCAAGCGCTGATTAGATAGTTGGGAGCGCCAGAAGTACGGCATTTTCTAGGTTGCATAGAAACACACAAAATGTGTGAAAATATGGACACGTTGAGCCCAGATGATGAAACTTTATGGTGAAATGATGGATGGAACGGATTCACGAGCCAATGGCAACGATATCGCATTCAGGGAAGTGAACATTCTGCATATCTTGCCCGCGCGTACGGAATTCGTTTATAAGAAGGCCAAGTATTGTAGTAAATTTAGTAAACCTTGAAACAACGTAGATGACCATCAAAACTGTGACGTGACCGGTATGAATGAGAATATTGAAACTATTTTGTTATTAAGTGTGAATGCTGAATGTAAATTTTTTTGTTATGGTTCTAAAAGTTTTCTTGTTTTAGTGTAATGATTTTATCTGCAGCCTCGCAGAGGAAAGTGGCAACGTGGCAGATTAACGCCGCCGAATAAACAAACAGTACCATTGAGCACGATGCTGAATTTACATTTGAATACAATCTAAGTCTCTTGTAGATAAAGAAAGAGATTTTCCGCTCCTATAACCAATAAGATAATAAGAAACATCATTTTCCCTATATTGTACAGGGGGAAACATCAGTCTCACAACCCAATATAAATTTACCAAAGGCAACATCGCTCGTGCCAGAAAGATTATTAGGTTGATCCGGAGTTCATGGTGTCGTTTACTGACCTTCGGTTCCTTTGGTTCACTGATTCGGTTCACTAATCTCGTGATTCACAAGGTTATAGTTTCACGGTTCACTTCTATCACTGGAGAAAAATCTTGATGGCATTGATTCAAAGCATAAATATATACACAATTTGGTTGATCACAATTTAACTATGTCACTTTTCCAAATTAAGTTATACATTTTTCCAATTACGAAACATTTTTTCTTCATGACGATACATTTTAAATTTCAATTCACTTCTAAAATTTCACTTCACAACACTCTTTTAAATCACAAAATTAAGACTTTATCTAGCTGGTTGAAATAGATTTGATTTACTAATAAAACAGCCTCCTAACAACACATTTAGTTGTTACTATGACTACAAAATTATTTACTTCATAATTTGATGAATATTCAAATAGTGAAGAATTTTGTGGCGTGGATTTGCGTGTTTCATTGCCATTTCAAGTTCCTTTTTAATTGTTTTGTGTGTCTACCGAGATGGAAGGTATGAATTCAGAATTTATTTATGATTTGCGCCGAAAGGGAAGTTTGAATGTGATTCAGTTGTGTCAGAAAGTGGGTTTGCTTGCGTATCGACGTGTATGTAATGTATGCCAGAAAGAAATGAAGTTTATTGAGAGAAAGGATATAACAGATGGGTTTGAGTGGATTTGTAGAGAAAGATGCCAGAATTTTCATTGTGTGAAAATGTCTGTACGAAAGGATTCGTGGTTTGAGAGGAGACTTATTAATTTACTGAACTTTAGTTCATAAGAAGTAAAGAGTGTGTATTTTGGTTGATCCGGAGGACATGGTGTCGTTCACTGACCTTCGGTTCCTTTGGTTCACTGATTCGGTTCACTAATCTCGTGATTCACAAGGTTATAGATTCACGGTTCACTTCTATCACTGGAGAAAAATCTTGATGGCATTGATTCAAAGCATAAATATATACACAATTTGGTTGATCACAATTTAACTATGTCACTTTTCCAAATTAAGTTATACGTTTTTCCAATTACGAAACATTTTTTCTTCATGACGATACAATTCACTTCAAAAATTTCACTTCACAACACTCTTTTAAATCACAAAATTAAGACTTTAGCTTGCATGGTTTAAATAGACTTGATTTACTAATAAAACAGCCTCCTAACAACACATTTAGTTGTTGCTATGACTACATAATTATTTACTTCGTATTTTGACGAATTTAGCAAATTGGATATACCAGTTACAGTTATTGGAATTGAATTTGTCATTTTCAAACGAATTTTGTGGCGTGGATTTGTGTGTTTTTTGTTATTTCAAGTCCTTTTTTAATTGTTTTGGGTGTCTACCGAGATGGAAGGTATGAATTCATAATTTATTTATGATTTGCGCCGAAAGGGAAGTTTGAATGTGATTCAGTTGTGTCAGAAAGTGGGTTTGCTTGCGTCTCGACGTGTATGTAATGTATGCGAGAAAGAAATGAAGTTTATTGAGAGAAAGGATATAACAGATGGGTTTGAGTGGATTTGTAGAGAAAGATGCCAGAATTTTCATTGTGTGAAAATGTCTGTACGAAAGGATTCGTGGTTTGAGAGGCGACTTATTAATTTACTGAACCTTAGTTCATAAGAAGTAAAGAGTGTGTATTTTTTCAGATATAAGCAGATTTGGTGATACGTTGATGAATCATTGAAGTTTTTCGTGTTATAAGGATGTTCTACGTAATTAGTGCAGATATGTTACACTCATTTTACTACCATAGTATTTTTAATACTCTAAAAATTCTATAATTTCAGCGATTATGTGAGTTGATTTTTTATATTTTTTCTAATAAAATACTGCTATCTTTGACATATAGTATTTGTTTGAAAAAATAGTGTGGTTGATTTTATATTATTAAAATGGGGGGTTTGGGGGGCGATAGCCCCCCAATAATAAAAATGTTTAAATAGAAAGTGTTAGTGAAATATACATAAAAAAAATATGTTACACTCATTTTACTACCATAGTATTTTTAATACTCTAAAAATTCTATAATTTCAGCGATTATGTGAGTTGATTTTTTATATTTTTTCTAATAAAATACTGCTATCTTTGACATATAGTATTTGTTTGAAAAAATAGTCTGGTTGATTTTATATTATTAAAATGGGGGGTTTGGGGGGCGATAGCCCCCCAATAATAAAAATGTTTAAATACAAAGTGTTAGTGAAATATACTGCGAATTCTAGAGCATATAAAAAAATTATAAGTAGAAAAGATGCTTTTTTGGTAATTAAATTTTGGCTTTGAGTAGTAATGATAGTTTAAGTAGTATGTGAGTGTTAAATAGAAAAATTTATATTTAAAAATCTACAAATATGTGAGTTTTTATTATTTTATTGCGCATTCGAGAGCGTATAAAAAAGTGTTAAGTAGATAAGATGCTTTTTGTGGTAATTAAATTTTGGCTTTGAGCAGTAATGGTAGTTTAAGTAGCATGTGAGTGTTAAATAGAAATTATAATTCTTGCGATAACATAGTGACCATTACAACACGTGATCAATAAACAAAGATTCGGTTCAGTGAGTCGATTCCCCTCTAGTGAACCGGTTCAGTGAACGACACCGTATTCTCCGGATTAACCTGTATTTTTTCAGATATAAGCAGATTTGGTGATACGTTGATGAATCATTGAAGTTTTTCGTGTGATAAGGATGTTCTACATAATTAGTGCAGATATGTTACACTCATTTTACTACCATAGTATTTTTAATACTCTAAAAATTCTATAATTTCAGCGATTATGTGAGTTAATTTTTTATATTTTTTCTAATAAAATACTTGACATATAGTATTTGTTTGAAAAAATAGTCTGGTTGATTTTATATTATTAAAATGGGGGGTTTGAAGGGCGATAGCCCCTCAATAATAAAAATGTTTAAATAGAAAGTGTTAGTGAAATATACTGCGAATTCTAGAGCATATAAAAAAGTGTTAAGTAGGTAAGATGCTTTTTTTGGTAATTAAATTTTGGCTTTGAGTAGTAATGATAGTTTAAGTAGCATGTGAGTGTTAAATAGAAATTATAATTCTTGCGATAACAAAGTGACCATTACAACATGCGAACAATAAACAAGGATTCAGTTCAGTGAGTCGATTCCCCTCTAGTGAACCGGTTCAGTGAACGACACCATAAACTCCGGATATTGTACAGGGGGAAACATCAGTCTCACAACCCAATATAAATTTACCAAAGGCAACATCGCTCGTGCCAGAAAGATTATTATTTTAAAATTTTTATAAACAGAGAGTTTGGGTATCAGATAAATTCATAATACGTGTAAGGAAATAATTTTAATAAAGAAGAGGCTCGACGGGACGGCCACAATTTGAGTATACAGATATTCCTTGTTGACTATTCCGAGTGAGATATTCGTCTATACAGAATGTTCCTTAATTACTATATTGGCTGAAAAACTCGTCTATACGTCTACTTATGCCGAATCGGACACTCATCTGTATAGAATATTTCTTGCTGGCACACGTATATTCTGTGTCGGACACTCACCTTTTGTGGATGTTTATTCAATTTTTGATAAAATGGCTGAACAGTTTATCCTCTAGCGTTGTAGACAGACGGATAGACAGGCGGGTAGACAGACGGATAGACAGACGGATAGACAGTCGGATAGACAGTCGGATAGACTACATCACGTGTTACTAGAATTTTTTTCTTTAGTTAGCGGTTGGATTTATTCCTGTATTCTTGGCTATCCGGGATGAGCCGCGTCTCAGTTAATTGGACTGACGTTTCGGCCATCTTGCTGTGGCCTTCTTCAGAGCTATACTGCTGCCAAGAGGTTGGCGTATCTCATCTTAAGGAAAGGCGCGGGGGCAGACTGGGTGCAGCGGCGGCCAAGAGGAGGAGGACGGGTGTCCCGTGATTTGTGGAGAAGGAAAAGGGCGATGGCAGGTGACCAGCTGAGGTAGGGGAGGAGAAGTGGGGTGGAAGGGTAGAAAATAGAAAACTGAACAGGATAGACACCTGGAAAATGCATCTGTGTGGAAGGGAACGGCGGAAATATCGGAAAAAGGATGGTCCAGCGGTCGGCCACGTCAGATTTATTCCTTTTTTTCGTTAATAGGGCCCGACAATAAGAGTTTTTGTATCGGAAATTTGCCGTTTTCCGGCGCAGGACTACAATTTGTTCTCTTCTACGTTAGTAAGTGCGAGAAAATAGAAAATGGCAGGACCTCGTTGTGTGAGGTAGAAACTCTTGCAAAAGTCCATCCTGTGTGACTGCGCAGCTCTTCTTTGATCAGTTCATTCTCCTTTTTCCTTTCAGCAGTTCTTTTCACTGACGTGAAATTTGAGGTAGAAAATTTTGATTCTATATTCTTTTCGATTTAGACAGTCTTCTTCAGAAAATTTTAATTGTTGTATTACTTTCTTCCTTTGTTTGAAAATGCCTCCTTGTCCATTGTAATTCCAGATTTTATCAAACATTTGTTTGTTTAAGCTTAATTCGTCCATGCGGACCATATGTCCGTAATTACTTAATAATGAATAGTAATAATAATAATAATAATAATAATAATAATAATAATAATAATAATAATAATAATAATAATAATAATAATAATAATAATAATAATAATAATAATAATAATTCAGTACCAATATCTACTACTGTTAAATTTGTGAACCAATTTAAGAATTTTACGTAATATTATACTTATACATTCATGTAAAGAAATATTTAAACCAATTAAATGTTTCCCCATTTGTTACTTTGATTTCGCGACCAGTGAAAAATACGATCATTAACGCAAAATTACTGCTCAACCCCCGCCTCTTCAGCGTACCCATATGCGTTTGCCACACTTCGGTCACGTGCGTTTCCCATTTGAATTCCACAGATAAAAGAATTCGGGAAACGAATTCGCGTCTATGGGGAAGGTTTCGTTCCACGAAAAAGCCACAAAACTAAACGGATTCCTGGGACGCCATTTAGATGCTTGATCACAGCAGGAAACGTGTCCCAAAACGAACTTGCACAACCATTCTGAAATTGCCCTCTTCGCTCAGTTCAAATATTTTCGAAAAAAAGTTGATACCCATTGAAAATTCGTTTACGTATGTTAGTTTTCAGTGTGTTAATTATTTTGTGTGTTCCAAACTAGAGTAGAAAGCCACTTTTGGGTATTTAACCATGACTTTTGGTAATTTTTATGAATCTTCAGAGGCGAACCCAGGATTTTCCTCTCTTGGTTGAGTCTAAAGGTAGGTCGTCTAGACGACTTGATGTTTCCTTATACAGAATTTTTCATTAATGATGAATATAATATGTATTTTTATTGGTTCACTGATAATTAATATTTATAACTTGCTTCTACCCAAGACTATAATGGCCATCAAGGAAAATTATATATATTTTAACAATGATATTAATGTATTATTTTACATTCATATTGTATAATTTTAAAAAGTCTTCATATGCTTGTAATGTATAATGTACTACAGCTTCTGAGTCAACGACCCCCCTCTGGATCAGGTGTTGGACCAGTTTCTCTGATCCATTGGACAGATGCTGAGATGGTTCACTGTTTTACTTAAATGTGCCTTCACTATGCGCCCTTTCTGTGGAGCTCTTCGTTTGGTAATTGTAGTGGAAGGATTGCCGGGGTTGTGGATTACTATTATGTTAGCAAGACTAATCTAGAGGTGCTAGAAAATGACTTTATCGTAATAGTGTTCTTAATTTCTCGTTATAGTATAGTAGTTTTCTATTCTCTACGGTTTTACGCATTTTTCCCACCCTCATTCTCAGCTTCCATTTAATGTTGCGAAAAGGATATTTTTTAAAATATTTTCTGACTTCTTTGGTCTCTCTGCATGCCTCTGTCCTTGTGGTTATTCCTTTGTTTGAGTTCACCAGTTATGTCAGAAGATAGGGTCTGCTGTAACGGTTGCATTTCATGAACTTGAAGTTGGTTTTCTTGTTGCAATTATGTTTGATTTTTTAAATTCTTGATTTTCTTGGTGCAGAATTTTCAATTTTGTTCACATGTCTGGCTCTTCAGTCAATCAAACTTCATTTTCCATTTCTTCGTCGTCATCATCTGGGGCAGTGTTGTGGAGTGTCACGAGGGCACTTCGAATGCGTTGCCACTTGTTTTGCCTCCTTACTATGTATTACGCAGTACAGAGAAAGTTATATAATGCTAAGAGAAAGAACGGCGAATTTTCGGCAGAAAAAAATTTATTATAGGGTCCTGGTAACGACAAAGTGGATTAATCCATTTTTACATTTAGAAAAAGAATCTATCACGTGGTGATGCCAAAATTCATATTTTGTGAATTCTTGATACCGAAAAATGTAAACGTCTGACCATCTGTGAATAATACTAGCGGCTAAACCCTTCTGCCGATAGTCTCCACAATTGATATTCCCAAATCAATCTGGTCGATGTCGCAGCCACTTGTATTTGAAATAGATTTTATGTTTGGAGGTACTTTATATGAAGCTCCTGAGAAATTTTTAAAATGTCTCCATCCAAATGCTTCTATTTTGATTACATTTTGTTGTTGAATAGAGTGGAGGACGTTTAAGAGAGTGGTCCAGGTCTCGTTTTCATTAGAAACTCTGATTTACGAAGATTGTAAAAATGTTTAGACGTCTTCCTACAACTACAATTGTACATATTGAGATTTATTTCCTTTAATAAATGATGAAATAGGCTCCTTAAAGATAGATTTTGAAATAAGATATTGTGAAATTTTTCAAAACTTTGAGTGCTTTTCGTGAAAATGCTACCGTGAAAGTACGTAAAATTTTACGTGAAAATGCTGCCGTGAAAGTACGTGCTGTTTGAGTTCCACTAGTTTAAACATGCATTATTATTAACTTGTAGCACTTGCATTGTTGCATTGGTTTAAGTACAATGTACTGTCACTAATAAACAATAACCGCCAGGTTATTGAACACGAGTGTTTGCGAGAGAGGTATGCCTGCACTGCTCAGCAGCCGAACGCGGAATCGGTCTAATTATTGGTCTAGAGTGATTTTTTATCAATTGATATAATTTTGCCATTTTCACATTTCACATTTTATTGGGTATTTATTTAATACATTTTGAGGTAAAATCTTGATCGATTAGTATGCCCATATACTTCACTGGTTGTACTTCTTTATACCATTTTAAGTTGCACCTTTTAATTTTAGAGGTCTGGTAATGTAGATGTTGTAAACGTAAACATTTTGAATTTTGAATTTTTAATACACTATCTATCTGTCGTATCAGTCTGAGTACGAATATTTGAAAAAAATTAAGATTTTATAGCTTTCTTATAGAATCTTTCCTGCGTAATTTATTTGTTAAGTGTGAATAGTCAGTATCATTAGCATTCATTACTTATTCTTTCTACTTAAGGAGTCGCCTACAACAGGCAGATTAAAGAGGATTAGAAATATCGATTACCCTTGCGGTACTTCTGTGTACATAATTTTTTGTTCAGATATGCCAGCGTTAAGGTTCCATTTCGGCATCGTAAAAGGGAAAAATGGGGTGGGTCGACAAAAAGACAGAAAGTTTATAAAGAGATTTGACCATCAACTAAAAATAAAAAATAAAAAAATATTGCAGAGTGAATATGGTGTACACTTATATCTTCAAAAATGCTAAAATTTGAACAGTGATTGCTAGGCATTCATTCTGTTGAAAGCCCGAAATAATTTGCGTTAAATATTGAAATTGCAGTAAATTTAATTTTCATTTTTATTTGCCATCCTTTCTGTTCCATTTCCCTTAACGACAGTATATTACCATATAAATAGAACAGGCAATTAGCATCATGGAACTGACAGGCAGGATTATTTCTCTGGAAAAAGCGCAGACCGGTTTTCTGCTAAGTGCGCCGCAAAACGTATTAATATTGAAAACGAGTATTGTAGAGATAGTTTTATTCGCTAGTTTTTTTAATTCTTCATTTTAAGTACAAATAACAAACACTTACATATATTTTAAGAAAAAACACTTTTATATTATAGAAATTCAGCATCGAATACATTTATCATAACTTTTACTTTTATATTTACCCATCAGCGCTTTCTTTTATTTTATATTTCACGTACATTCATTACATCTATTATTGGAATTTGTGTGACACCGGAAATTAAAACAAAACGTACTTTTCACTTCTAGGTTCTTTTATTATGTATATGCGGGTCTATAAATAGACCACTGGACGAATTACGATTCTAACAGAAAACATACAACACGCAATACACTAAAAGAGTTTTTATTATTATATTTATTTGTTCAATAAAAACATTTATACAAATAAAGTTTGAATTCGTATATTAACAATTTTAAAGGAATGCATTTCTTTTACAATGTGTCTTAAGGTTCTAAACACATTTAACAAAGCGTTACATTGGATTTCTGACACAGTAGCCTTTCTTTATATCCTTCATTCTGACAGTGCTTTGAGATTCTCGCTTGCACAGTGACATCATACCGCATATCTAGCGGAACGTTTCTGTGTGACGACTATCTTTGCGACTCACTGTCCGTCGTGCAGCAAACATCTTCAGCTATTGCACAGTGATATTTTTGTGAAATTCTAGAAGATCCAAAGACACTTTTCCATGAGCTGTTTTGGACAGGATCTAGGTTTTTATCACTGCCACACTGATCATTAGTTTTAAGAGGGGGCAAATATTACTTTTCCCTCTAATTGATTTCTTGTATTTTCCCACAAGCCAGTTGCAGTAGTTCACACCTTCCAAGGGAGTATTGCAATTTTTTATTACTTGTGATTGGCCTATATATTTTCTCGTTACGGAGGCTTTACTCCACCAATTTATGGCAGCGATTGGTTCTAAAGTATCAAAATGTGTTCCTACTGAAACTGAAATATTGTCATGCCCTATGACAAAAAATACTCCTCCAATTTCATCTTATAATCAAAGTATAGTCGTACGAACCTTTGGCATTTCTGAATTTCTTTTCTTGTCAAAACTGGGCTATTGGAAGCCTATTTTCTCTTAATGTGCCTGTAGCTTTCATTCCAATTTCTTTCATATGTACTAAGAGAATTTTTTTCGTAAAAAAATTGTGAAAACATACAGGATGTTTTGAACGATCAGAAATGCAATCCATCATTATCAAAACCACCCGTGTTCCAAGACACAATTTTTTCCGTCACCATCAGCCTTGCCAATAGATTCCAGGTCTTTTCCACAGTACTTAAATTAAAGCAATAACCACTGGTACCAGACAAAGCCCAAAACTTGTAACCAAATCTAATGAATTTTCCCTTTATAAATTGTTTGAGCGTATTGTGATCATATTACTCAACAATCGTATCGTCATTGACAAATTCTCTTCTTAACACCTAAATTTCTGAAATGATGAATTAAGTGACGTAATCAGAAATCTGACTTTGAAACCTCTATCTAATGTACTTTATTACGCGCTGTTATTACCATAAAAATCACTTCACAATATAGTTTCCTAAATTTCTTCTTCTGACCAATACATTCTCTCAGAGAGTTAAATATGAATATCGAGGATTTGCATAGAACGGAGAACGCAGGGACAAACACAACAGAATGAAATAGTGGAGTGGGTCACGGGCTCTTGCCTACGTGCAGTCATCGACGACAGCTTATTGTAAACCTTCTCAAGTTACTGTCCTCGAAGCGCTGTGCGCCCAGCTCTCTTTATATAAATCAGAAGATACGCAATATTTCCAACGTATGGCAGAAATTGCAGGACTTGCAGAAATATTACATTCTTGCAAAGGACACGGCCCTCTTCGTAGCTTATGGGAACATTTATATAGCTTAAGATTACCTCAAAGGCGATTTAGAAGAAATCACAAATTGGACGAATGTTTAGAGAATAAATATCAACCCCCAAAAGTCTGAATGTAAAATTTTTATTCTTCGTTGTCCACCTACACCTTTTGAGTTAAAAACAGAAAATACCAATGTTCCATGGCTACTATCCGGAATAGCAGAAAAATATCTTGGAGTCCTAACAGATAAAAGATTAACGTGGAAACTCCGTTTACTCAATCTATCAAATAACGCTTTCGTTAAAATGAGAGAACTTGACCCTCTAATCACTATAAATCACCACTCAGTATGAAAAACAGTCTATTATTTAAGTCAATAATTTGTCCTACATTAACTTATGCCTGTTCTGCATGGCCCAACTCCGCCCCGAGTCGCATCAAATGGTTGAAAACAAATATTTACGTAATGAATATTTTAACGTCTGTTATAATGTTTATATTTTGTACGATCCGTGACCGTAATAAAACAAACTAAATTTTTATACAACAATTTATTTCATTTTCTATTTAACGTTTTGACTCTATTTGGGGTCTTTTTCAAAAATCAATCTAAAAATATAAAGTAAGTTATATTCAATAAAATGGTAACACGTATCTGACAAAGTTGAGGATAAAGTTGAGAGTAACTGATCAATAATAAAAACGAATTATGACATAGCCAGTGTCCAGATTAGTTGTCACAAATAATAAGCATTTAGATAAAAAATTGTCATTCTCATAAAAAATAAGCAAGTCGTCAGCTTCATCCCGTCAAATAATATGACAGAAGACGTTTTAAAAAAATTAATTAGATGTTCACAGAGTTTACAAATGATGCAGACCATTTTTTAATTAGTTTTAATATCATCAGAGTTTACATATGCATAAAGAACTCAAAGTATGAAAGAGAATGCAGAGTATCAAAGAGTATCATCAGTATCAAATTATAAGTATCAAAGAGTATGTAGAGATATAGGATTCAACACCATGTGGAAGTCGAAAAAGATTATGACATCTTTGAGTAGTTATGGATCTGATGGATTAAGGTGATATAAGTAAGTCAAAAATTATATAAAATAGAAAACAAGTGAATATAAAACGTAAGTAAAAAATTAGAATTTATAAAAAAAGGTTATTTATTAGTAAGGAATATTACGCAGTGGCACGTTATAAAAATTTCAAGCAATTTCCATATTATTCAGTGAAAATAGTAAGACTATAGTAGAAGAAAATTGTTGCAGGGACAATGAGATTGAGAGTGTCAAAACAATTTTTTTTTATTTTGTGAAAGGAGGCAGGAAGGGATTAAGTTTGTAAGGAAGGGTGATAGATGTCATTCAGTTTTACCGTTTCTATTTGGAGGTTAGGTGTATGAGGAGTACTTTTAAAAAAAGCATTTCAGAGAGGTTTTGTATGATACTTCTTTTTCATATTAAGTATTTGAATGTTATCCCAAAGGATATTATGAGTTTACTTTATTTTGTGTTGTGTAATCACATTATGTTTGGATGCAACCATTTTAATATTGTTGAAATTTTCTTTGATGCGAGTTTCTAGGGCTCTCTAAGTTGTACTGATTTATTTGGCCGGACAATCTTGGCATGAAATTTGGTATACAACCTGTTGATAGGTTTCCCTATCTTATTATAACGACCAAAATTCCCAATAGTCTTGAAATTGCTGATGCTAGTGTGTTAGAAGAGTGATATACTTATGGAGTTGGAAAGTAAATATGGAAGAATGACTAATAGATTCAGAAAATGTATTATAAGAAGCAGTATTTTCGTTTCTGTTACTTGCAGTGTTGAGTGAAGACGAATGTGGATAAATTTATTAATAAACTTAGGGGGATAAACATTGGCCTAGTGCCAAACCCATGCGAAGGATTTTTTCAAAATTGAAGAAACCCCAGACCATCTCCCTCGAGTCGAAACTTTGAGATTTTGAAAAATATTCTTTAAAATTTGGGGCACTTTGCATAAAGCCCTCCGGATATTTTCAAATTTTTTTCAAAAACGGCATCAAAATTTTTCTTTAAATTTCTTATAAGAATAGAAAACATACACTTCTAAATGTGACTTAGGTCCAATTTTCATCGAATTAACTCCTAATTTTCGAAACTTTCAAAAGTATGAATTTTTTTCGGTGTCGTCCTTCAATGACAAAATTGAAGATAGAGATTTTTCTTTCAAATGAATTTTTTTCCCATAGTTTTTCCATTAAACTCATGTACAATTTTTGCAAAATTTTAGTAAATTTTGCGCAACATTGTGTGCAATATGTACAGTTTTAAAAACTTACAAAAATAAAATTTTCTCAAACAAGGCTTCTATTTTTTCTTTCAGGTTTTGGTAGGTATAGTTCTAAATATACTCTATAAGATGACATAAACGCATCATTACAAGAATAAACTTTTTGACTTGTCTCTCGAGTCGTTAATGTTCATATTAGCGGCAATTTGTTGACGATATTGTATTATTGAGTACATGTCCTTTAAATAATAAAGTTTCTCGAAACCCCAACCGTTTTCTGAGAAAACTAGTTCACAATTCTGCAGTTTCAGAATCGCTCAAAAGCGTCTCTAAATTTTTTCTTCAAACATTTCGAACGGATAGTGCTTATTGCACTCTTTAGTTAAGTCGGAAAGTTTATTTCGGTGTATATTTTTTGTTTTTTCAAAAATGAAACGAATGTAAATTCTCTCTCACGCCGTTGATGCGTACATTTTCAGCAATTTATAAACACTATTGAATTTGTGAAATAATATACTTAAAAATACTTCAAAGGAATATTTTCGAGAAATCGAAAATTTTTGGTAAAAAAGAGCTTAAAATTTCGAATTTACAGTAGTATTTAAACGTCAGTTTTGTAAAAACGGTTCAAATTTTTTCAAAGAAAATTGCCATATGGACGAGGTTGAACTGCTTGTTAACAATCTTAAAAAATATTTCCGCTCTACAACTAGGAAATAAAAAAATTAAGAAAATGTTAAAAACATGTACTTTGGGTGGCAATGAATGGCGGCTGGGAAGAATATGTGGCAAACCCGAATAGCTAGCCGAGGTGAAAAGAAATAGAAAACTAATTTGGGGAAGTCTGTGCCATTCTGTAGGAACACTAGTTAGTTACCCCGCAATGATATTTTTCTGCCGAAAATGAGCCGTTTATTCGCGCAACGTTATATAACTCTCCCTTTACTACGTATATTACTCCGCATATAAGTACGACTGCATTCAGTGCCTGCATATAAGTACGACTGCATTCACCCTGAATCGAACCTTGAAAGCGTCCAAAACGTTTTTCTAAGCTTTCTGCACTTCGCCTCGGATGACAATGCTAGCCTATGGTTTAAATCTGGAATTCTGGGCAGAATTCTGACAATGTTACACATGGTTCGAACGAGGAGCTGCCCAGGAGCTGATGCGATCTTTCGGTGACGCTCCGAACAGGAAGCAGTTGACAATCTACGTCAAGGAACTTTGTACGAAAGAAGTGAGTATTTGGAAAACCGGGAAGAAATTCGCGTGTCTTTCTGTGTAAAATTAAGACTCCTTTCCCTCTGAAGCACCTTCAAAGAACATCAAAAGTGCCTTATTAGAAACGAGGCGCCAAATTTGAAGCATTTTGGCGGTCAATGTGTCAACAATTATTATTATTATTATTATTATTATTATTATTATTATTATTATTATTATTATTATTATTATTATCGATAATTGATGAGGAGCTATTTTTTGTTTTGATGATATTTACTTTTGGTAGATTTTGATGCGAGATACAGAATTCTCTGATACTGATAAATTAATCCCTTCAGTACAATTCTCACAATTAGAATATTCCCATTTAATATTACGAGGCTGATTGCGTCATCCAAAGTTTATATTCCTTATATCATCATACACCCGTCGTACTTACTGAATATTCTTGGTTTAGCGTCTGCAACTCTCCTAAGTGTTGCAAACACAACCAAACTCAAGTGTTATATGAAATAATTATGAGTCGTCATTGCCAACAATTTTGTTTATTACAATAGCTGCTTTGGATGGCTTAGCCATCATCATCAGTTTTCTTGTACTGAAAAAATGTTAAAACGTGAATATTTTTTGATTTGACAATAAAATTATAATAAAAGATTACTAATAATTTACAATTTTTAGAAAATATATATTTAACTTTCCATGAACTGATAGAAAGAAAGAAAGAAAGGGGGTGTTAAGTCATTTAATACTAAAAGAAAAGTGAATGAAATTGAATTTGAACACGTAAAATTTGAAACACAAAGCGTGGGAATGTAAGTTGAGCTTTTTTTACCTGCTGTATGGAAGACACGAAAACGACTACGCGGGCTCGGGCGAGCCAAGGGGCTCAAGAACCCGGCCGTGGGGTGGAGGAGGGCAATGGCCTGGGTTCGGTGCGCTGCCTATTGTGCCGCCCAGGAAGAGTGCGATGTGGGAGTGCATCTAATAATAATTTTAGTAGAGGGGAGGGGCTATGGTTTATGTTTTCATTTAGTAAGTTATTATGTAAATTGTTGTATATTCAGGCCAAAGGAAGCAACAGTTCGTAATACCAAGTCACTTTATTCCACATTCCATAACATAAACCAATATTCAAAGCCAGGTCGTCGTTTGCCAGAAGATGTCCCTTTACCAAGCGCAAGTCACAACCACCAGAAGAATAACCTTACTACCAATTAACCGCTTGACAACACTGGACACGGACTCGTTCGCACACTGCGCTAGAACGGGACTGACTGTCTTCCGGCCTCACGGGCCGGCCACTTTGTACATCCCGAGCCTGTGGAGCGAGTCTTCATTGCTCGCGCCGTTCCGGCTAAGGAGGCCGCCTTGTCGACGCTGCCGCCCCGTAAAAGGTTGCGCAAAAGATACAAACAGTATCAAGCGCAATAAGAGGGGAAGGTGTTATGGTATAACCAGATAGGGCCGTGTCGGCGGCGCGGCTACGCACCGTGACTGACGGCGCACTGGCTAGCCCAGCAATGAGAGTTGCTGGGAGGCGTCGCTAGGTGGCGGGGCGGCAGCGGCGACAAGGCCCTATCTGTTTATACCATAACATAAATGAATATGGAAGTTTTTTAATGTTAATCTGGTGTGATATTGATTTTCTATTCCCAGTATACGATATCTTTGTGTGAATTGATTGTATGGCTTGACTGGAGTAAATGATTGGCAAAGTGAGATTTACAGGCGTTGTGTTTCCAAACGTGTATATGTTCTTTGATTCTGGTATTAAAAGTTCTGCCTGTTTGACCAATATATTTGGCTTCGCAGTCATGGAGATGTAGTAAATAGACGCCGCTTTTTTCTAAAAGATCTGTGTGATGTTTGGGGGACAGCATTTTTTTGAGGAAATTTTGTGATTTGAATGAAACTTTGTGAATATTGTGTTCGACTTTTTCTGAAAGGGTTCCAAAATAAAGTAAGCAAGTGTACTCGTCTGGTGTTATTGGAGAGAGTGTAGTGTATATTTTTTGTTTCTGTTTGACTATTTTGCGGCGTGGAATGTTGTTATTGCGGTTTGTGCTGTAACCGTTTGACGTAGCAATGTGTTGTATCGTGTTCAGTTCTTCCAGAAAATGAGATTTTGCCAGAGGCAGGTTTATCATGTGGTGGAAGGCAGAATGTTTATGTTGAACAGGATGTTGTAAAGAGTTGTAATCGAAAGCTGCTATTGTAATCGAGTTGTAATCGAAAGCTGCTATTGTGATAAACAATATTGTTGGCAATGACGACTCATGTAATTGTTTCATTGTAAATGCCAACGTAAACACACCACAATACCAATATCAATCGACTGTTATACTTAAGAGCTGGATCTGTCCAAAAGGTTTGCAACGTCTGATACAATGTGACAGCTGCTCCTGAGGACGCATCTACCACGTCCAGAAGCAGTGGGCTTGCTGAGCTTGCTGAATGACGCGACTGAGGTGCGATGGCGGTTGTGGACGGCCGGTGACGACGGCAAGTTGCAAAGGCGGGATACGATTGTCAGTTGCGTCGGCGGCTTGCAACGGCGGGTTGCGACAACGGGTTACAACGGCCGGTTTGCGACCGCGGGTTGCCAAGGCAGGTTGCGACGGCGGGTTGCGGAGGCCCGCTACCACTGCGGGTTGCGACGGCAGGTTGGAGCAGCAGGTACTAACGGAGACGCGCTATGGTGGGATGTGACAGCAGGGTGTGACGGCAGGCTGTGGAAGCGTAGAGTGACGGCGAGGTGCGACGATGGGGCAAACCTGAGACGTGCGTCGGCGGAGCGCGGCGGGTGCGACGGTGCGGTGTGACGGCGGGTTGCGACAGTGGGTTGCCAAAGCAGGGAACGATAGAGGGATGCGACGGCGGGGTGTGCCGGCTGGTTGCGAAGGTGGGATATAACGGCTGGGTGTGACGGTGGGATGTAACGACGGGGTGCGAAGGAAGTATGCGAAGGCGGGGGGCGAAGGCGAGTTGTGCAGGCGAGGTGTGACTGCTGGTTGCGACGGCGAGATGTAACGTCGAGGTGTGAAGGCAAGGTGCGAAGGTGGGGTGCAATGGCGCGGTGCGATGGCGGGGCGCGATGGCGGAGAGTAGGGGTTGAGTGCTTTAGCAGAGGGTTTAGCGCCACCTGTTCGGCGGCTTGCGTTGCGCCCGCCGCCACTCGCCGAGCATCCCACAGACCGTGTAGCGGGTGGCGCCCCGACAGCAGGTTATTAGTGGCAGCAGCAGCGGCGGCGGCGACGGTGTACGGTCAGCTGACCATGGCTGCTCGCTGTAGAACATGCTGAGGTCCAGATCATTAGGCGCTATTGATCAATTGGCCGTTCACTGACGACTGCGGTCGGTCTGTTGTGGCTCAAAGACGGCGGTCAAAGATAAATGGGAGTGGGTTCTACGCATATATGTATCAGTTATCGACAAAATCGTCCAATTTGGCATCTACAATGCATTAATGTTTTTAACTTGTATTCAATTTTTAATGTTCAACATGTTTAAATATTTATTTTAATGCAACAGGTAAACTAGGATTTTTTTATGAAAAAGAAATGTTTAAGCAATTAAGAATTAATAGTTTTATTTGCAAATTCTTTACCTACTTGTCTATTTTATTAATGGAAACCTTGTGATTTGAAGTCGAAATCACTTCTCGGTCATTAGCTAGCAACCATTTTGTAGTCCAGTATCATAATGCTATATAATTACTAAAGAACATACGGTGTATCATAACACACAAAAGGAATGATAAATAGAAAACCATTGTGGTTTGATGTTTAAAAAAATTCTAAAATGAATATCTTTACCTTGATTACTTTATCATTCGATATTACTATGATTAAAGGGTGATATATTATATAATATTTTTACAGAATATGAAAATTAAACGATAATGACTTTTGTGTTGTTTTTAAATTTTGAAAATTCGTAAAATTATATTGAAAAATTCTTAATCACTTGTGCCAACACTCATGAAATTTAGGACTTATTGAATCGTTTATAATCTTCGTTTGCAAGACGTGCATCTAAGAATTACAAGTATATGAACACAGCAAATCTGACCTTTTTAACCGATTTTCTTGATTTTCGAAACAAGTGACGACGCATCATCGAAGTCACTCATGAATAATTGCTGAAAAGACTGTGGCATTTCTTTAGAGATCTATCGTGAAGGAATATATTTTCGTAGCCACTGCAGAGCCAAACCAATCAACAGACTGATTGTCAAACTAAAATAGTGGTCACTACATGAAGATGGAAAAATGGCATATTGTCATTAAATTATTCAATTGATTCACTTAATTATAAAAACTGAATATGACGTTTTGATTTTTGAAATGATATTATTTATTGTTGGTAAAAAGAACAGTAAAAACAGTATGTTATGTGAGATGAGGGAGAGAAGTATAATTTGCGCACTTATGAAAGAAGTAAATATTGCTCCATTTTTTACTGAACACTAGAATCTACAACCTCCTTTTACTAAACAAAGTTGAATTGTAAGTAAAGGCACCAACTAGCGTGCTTGGTAACTACGAAGACTATAAATTTTCGCTCAGATTTTAGTTTCGTTCAGATGTTTTTGGAATTTTTGATCATCTGTGTTTAACTATCAAATAAGTAGCTAACAGTTGAACAATACGTTCTCTTGAATTAGAAATTGAATTAGAAATGCAGTCTCTTACATTTGTTTAATATTACAAGACTTGTCTACTTTTTGACCGAGGATTTTTTAATGTCTGGTAATTTTCTGTGGTTCTAGTGACTTTAACTAAAGCACCACTAGCAGATTTTGGCATCCACGATCACAGCAATTTGATTCTTCGCAGTTGAAAAAGAGTTCGAGAAAATTGGATTTTGGAAGGAGAAGAACGCATTTGGTAGAATCGATTTTGTCAAGAAATATGAAACCCTAAAAAATGTGTGTAATGTAATCTGCTATCCGTTCAGTGCTGTCAGAAACAATCTTAAATCACTTTCCTTCGCGTAAAAAGTGAATTCAATAACCTTACGAGATTATTTTGTAAGTTGATGCTGACATAAGTAAATATAATTTTAGATGTAAATCACAGTTTTCGTTTTCCAAATGTTTGTTGATGCTGGATGTTCTCTCAAATTCTTCTTGAGAGAAATAGAGTAAGAGGAAGAAAGTATGGAGATGAACATCATAAATGAGACACACGCGTTGGAAAAATGTGACCACAAAAACGTAATGTTATAGACGAACGTAATGCAAGTGCTCCGAAAGTTGGGTACGAAAAGAAGTAGAATACAAGACTGGGATTAATACACGCAAAATAAAAAGGGATGCCTTAATTGGTGTGAGTGAATAAGTGGAATTAAGAGACATTTGAGGATTTTAGAGTTACATAAAAAAATTATAGGTGTCCGAAATTAGTTCCAAATTCTGGCACAAGTTTTTCTTTGTTTTAGATGTGGATGACAATTTTACCCACCAAGTGCACTGAAGAAGCTAATGACTGCTACGGCAGGATTTTTGTCAATAGCGGCTGAGCTAGGTAGAGTTCAACTGCTGTCTGAAGGAGAGTTCTAACGACCGGCTACACTCATCAATAGTTTTCCGTGATTTCTCCGATCAAAACCAGGCGAATGCTGGAGCAGTACTCTAACAAACAGGCCATGGACTGTACGCGATCTTTTCTTCCTCTATCGAGTCCTATCCTCACTCCTATTTACACTCATTAAACTTATCTGCATTATATTACCACAGGGGGTCCAACTGGAAAGGTCTCAAGGGCCACAACGAAAATCTGTAATATGGTTGCAGGCCAAATTTTTATTGCTCGGGAGATCCACTTACCTGACTTTCCCGTATTGTTGATCTCGGCAGTTTGTCGGGGTGCTCTGAAACAGGGAAAAGAATACGTGGTACCAAGCCATAACATGCATAACGTAGTGAAATACATTGGGATGATTTTGAATTTATAATTTTGTTACAGAAAAATTCCTTAAATCTAAACTTAACCTCTTTACGCTAAGTGGTGTTGACGCCGGTAGGGCGCGTGCGCGAGGCGCAGAATATTCTCGCTCGCCAAAGAAGTCGTAAGGCCCAGAGCCATGACACATGTTTCCGTGTGTATTTGGTCGCCCTGAACTCCAATCTGAAGCCAGAATTGCACTGTCACCCTCCATTTTTTAAACCGCAAAGAACATCGTGACACTGTATTTTTTGTTTGCGGAGGTTGTTGTCAGACCTGAAGACTTGTCACATGCTTTTCCTACTTACATCGACGCGCTAAATCCGAATACGAAATCAGAATTTTAGATTGTCAATTTCACGGTGTTCTTTTTTGCGATTTCAAAAAATGGAGGGTGGTGGTACAATTGTGGCTTCAGTTTCGAATTTAGCGCGTCGAAATACAAAGAGAAACATGTGTCAATTCTTTGGGTATGACAACAACCCTCGAAAACAAAAAGGACATTGTCACAATGTTTTTTGCAATTAACAGAAAATGGAGGGTGATGGCGCAATTCTGGCTTCAGATTGGTATTCAGCGCGTCGAAATACAAAGAGAGACATGTGTCAAGTCTCTGGGTCTGACAACTTTTGTGTGTGTGTGTGTGTGCGTGTGTGTGTGTGTGTGTGTGTACGCGCGCGCGCGCCTGTGTAATCTTTCGCGGCCCACAATAAATGACACCGCGGGCCACCAGTTGGACAACCCTGAATACGCCGGGGGAGGAGTAGGGAGCATAGATCTTGTCTTGGTTGGACGGTGCCTCGCTAGAAGGAGATACCTGGTTGAGGCAAGCCAGATTGTAGCAAGGCCCGCAAGACAGATTGTAGGTCTCCACCGGATCTCGCCCCTAGCGGGGGAGATTACAGTCACATCCAGCGATAAAATATGCAATACACGTACGGGACAAATAACCTTAGCTATTGACGCGCGCGCCATCATTGATCAATCTATTAATGTAATAAGCGCCAATCAGAGCGCGGAGCCTTCGCTAGCAGCGCGGGAACTTGGGGGTGCAGGGGTCGCGAGACGAGTGGCTGGCGATTAACTGGCGGCAGCGGGGGTGCGTCGCCGGGTTAAAAATTTAACAAGTGGCGCATGCGGTGAGGGCGGCGCCGCCGCGTCGCCCCGCTGGGCGCCAGCTGATGCGTCGCCAACTGGCGCCCCGGGCGCGCGCGCCGCCACTCGACTGTTCGCCTCCAGTGGCCCGGACCGGGGCTAGAGCTCCAAGTGCGCGTGTCACAGCAGCGCAGCACACCTCCCGGCGGAGAGCAGCGTGTCAGCAACGCACAGCTTAGAACAATGTTAAAGAACATGTTCCGGCTCCTTGTATACTACGATGCTGCTCAATAATTCAATCATGCTTTCGAGGTGACGGTTTAACAAACAATCTTTTCGTAATTTAAAAATAATTAAAATCTGTTATACTCAATATACTTGTCATTGTAACATGTTTTACCACGTCAATTAGATAAAAAAAAATCTAAATTCGAAAGTTTCAACAAAAAACAAACAAATATATTCATCACAAAATGGAATGATTTTGTAAGTTCTAAGACTAGAAACATGAAAAGCTAAAACGAAATCTTTGCTTTATATAATAGACTATCTTCAAATTGGCTTGATGTATGACTTATTTGAATTAAACTTAAGAAATATACCCACTACGAAGGATAGTCAGCTGGAAAACAACTAATCAGCTGCACGAGAATGACGCAATTGAAGCAAACCTAAAAAAGAAAACGCATGTTTGGAAGAAAGGACAATTTAAGAAAACTACTCATGAGAATACAAGAGAAAATCCAAGATAATGACCAATCGTTTCTACAATAGTGTATTTTATACTATAGGAACCATATCGTTCAGTACACAAGTATAAGCATACAATTTAGTGTAACTTAAGAATACAAGGGCTAAGAATTGCATTAAAGCTGTTAAATAAATAGCAATGGATTATGAAAAATAATGCATATATAGCCAAGTAACCTCTGCAATATGTGGCAAATATTTTTATTCAGCTAGATTGAGTACACGGTTATAATCAGAGCTTGATTTCTGGCGGAACGCAAGGAAACGGTGTTCTGGTATCTCGAAAATACTTATTAAATTATATTATAAGTATATAACTATTTCTATTATATTTATAATTGGATTTGAGAGCGTTGCGGGACCTAGAATTTTCTAAATCAAGCACTGGTTGTAATTAAAGCAAAATTATAATTTGAATGTTGACTGGTACTTTTTGCCGCCGCTTTTGCATCAGCTTTTCATCCAGAGAAAACTCGCAGTACGGCAGCCGAAACGTTGATAACTGTACCTAGGACGCGATATCTCCCAGACAGACATATATCTAATGACTTCGGCCAAGGAAGCATACGCTTCCATTTTTTTGTCTTAAATCTGTTGGATACTGGTCTGGAGGGTAATTCTCTACCCAGCAGTAGCACATTCAGAGGGTTTTGTGTGGATGGTTTCTTATATACAGTCAAAAACTGACATATATCCTAAGTGCATTCTAAGTACATCATAAGTGAATTCATCATGAATTATACTGAGAGAAACGATCGATTATTTTTTATTGATACACATACAATTGGCTGAAGTTTCAATGAATTCTCTCTTATCATTGCACTCAAATGTTAGTAAATTCTACAGATGATGTTAAAATATGTTCAAAGTAAAATGAAAGTGACTTATCAATGGGTAACTTTACACAACGCGTGTCCTGAAAATTGCGTCTTTTCATTAGAGAGAGAAAAACGTAACAAAGTTTTCATCACAAACTAATACAAATGCCCGTTATTTGAAAAAACTTTGAATTCATTTCGTGTTGTTAGAATTCGGTAGATATTGTCTTTCCTGTGAGGTTATTTTCTTCAAACGGCCAAGTTTTAAAATATGTGTTGTTAAAATCTAGCCATCATTACTGGACTCATTCTAAGATTTTCACAATTGAGATACTACTTTTAGTTTTGCTGGATAGAAAAGCGAACAGTTAGCCTCACGAAAAGAGATATTTTTACGTACCTAGAACTATTTCTTTAACAATTCCCGTTTTGACTTCATTCCGTTCACCTGTGACAAGCTCCACCCAAAGCGCGGGTGTCGTGAAAAGCGCCAGCACTGGCAGACGCCGACAGTGCCCTGAAAGGTTCCTGCGTTGGCAAAGGGCGGGGTCCCTGGTGTTCGGCGGTGAACCTGGTGGTCAGGGGTTTAATCCCGTTCTAATCTGAACTGCCAATTAGGGCGTCACTTCCAATTACGCCGTCTGCCGGGCGGAGCTGCAACTCGAGACGAGGCGGCGAGCGCAGGCGGCCAACCGCAGGCACTCACCGGGGCGCCACTTCTCTCTGGGAAAATCGGGGGAGGGAAGAATACCAAATGCACGTGCGATATAAAAATAGCGAATGGATAGAGAAATAGAGTTAAAAGAGTTGAAAGAGTAAGGTAGAGGCACACGTAGAGAGGAAGGGGTACAAAGGTGGAATAGGGGCACCAATGTGGATTACCACATGGATTCGCAAATGCTGCTCTTTAGCGGTAAGCACTCGAAACGTGCACCGTGGTGCAGTTTGTAAATCCAACTTTGTCTCATGCAGATGGCCGTGATTTACAAGCGGTAAAAATTCTATGTTTTTTGAAGTGTATAAAACGTTAGTCGTTAAGTAAAACTATTGTGTTACAAATGACTATATTTATGGATGTAGAATAGATTTTAGTTAAGAGTTTAGTCATTGGAGTCATAACCATGTATTTATTTTCTGGTTTCCACATGCGCTCAGCATGTTTTCCGAGGTAACGAGTGCCAAGATGGGGGTGTCACAAATATGGAATACATCGGTATTCCAGAAAAGACAGGACGTTGCAATCAAGGTACAGAACACCTGCACTGCTTAGGAACGTTTTCATCATTTAGAAAAATCCGTGAAATGTTCGAGATGTGATCACACGCAGACTGCGCCAGTTATGACACAGGGCAATTTCCATTTGTCATTTTTATAAATGAAAATCTGTTGTACAGTATTATTCCATCTTTTCGATTGTTCTCAGATTTCAAGGAATAGAACATTTCAGTTTGTAATTTAGTCTACTGTTTCAGCATTTATTGCATAACATAGATGGTATTCCATATTTTCGTCCCATTTTCTAAACAAGACATAATGCACTTTCGTATAAAAAAGTTTTATGCACTTCGAGTTGTATTATACCATTGGCGTTTCATCAATAATTAGAGTATTATTACACCTTTTCATTGTGCAATATTTCGCCATCATTTCTTAGTTTACGTAGTTTCAAGCACAAACAAAAACAGAAAACAAGACAGTACTCCTTATTTGTACCTCTGACCGTATAAGAAGGGATTTCGCTCCGGAGAAGCCGGAACCCTCCTCTCCCTTCCTACGCGAACGCCATCAACCTCGCCTCTACCTTCGCGTCTCTCTCTGCCCTCACTTCCGTCCTCTCTTCCCCCTCTTTGCTCGGTCGCGCCCCAAATCCACTTTCGCCCTGACCCTCCCCTTCATCTCCTCCCTCGCGTGCACCCTCCAGTCAGGTGCCCGCCCCATCTCCGTCCCTGATTCGTCCCTTGCTTCCGTTGCTGCTCCCACTTCCACCCTCACCTTCGTCCTCGCGTTCCTTCCACTTCCACTCTTACCTTAGCCCGTGACCTCGTTTCCGCCCCCGCCCGCCCTCTCTCAGCACTCACCCACTGTCCGCACCTCCTTCACCGGCGATGTCTCCGCCCTCGGCCTCGCCTCTACCCCGGCCATGTCACCATTCTCAACCGTTTCTCCACCCATGCTCCCTAACAGATTCCCCTCCGCCCCCATTTCCGTCCCCTGCCTCGTTTTCGCCGCTACTCTCCCCTCTGAACACCCTAATTTACCTAATATACAAAAATCAATGTTTATTTGTTGTTTCGTCCTTAACACGCTGCCGTTCATCGGATTACGATTAAACTTTGTCAACTTATTACTTGCACTTGTGGGAAGAATGAAGGCATATTGCGATGAGAATGTGGATATGCCAGCGCACATGGACGCATTTTGATGATGCTTTTATGCTGACTGAAGGGCCCCTGAACAAGGCGTTCCACGAAACGGCGCTCTAAGTAACCCGCCGTATCCTGAAGTACGAGTATTAAGAGCGACTTCATTCTGCCTTCGCGAATGTGAAATTACACCAGGAAGAGACATATGTAGAGAGAGACATATACAGAAAGGGAGACAGATGCAGACAAAGACGCAGAGAGAGAAACAGAGACACGGAGAGACGGAGTCAGAGAGAGACAGGGACGGTGAGGGACGCGATGAGAGAAAGGGAGAGGGATGGAGAAAAATAGAGATGGAGGGCAGGGCAACGTCTTCCGGGTTTGGGGATTTGTACTAAAATACAAAGCTAGTACTTTCTCCCCCGTACAGTTACGAATATGTTAACTTACAACATTGCCTAATCACTTCAAATGCCATGTATCAATTATATTGGTGTATTCTCAATTTAATATTGACAATCTTAGCGCACTCTACCTATGTCGATTCTGCAAAAGGGTAAGTAGTTTGTTCCAAGTATTCATAATGATATATTACGTGGGGTTGAAATAGAAGTGCTATCAGAATCACCAGAGACAAGGAATGAGGAAGTGCTAAATATTTTATAGATGACGCACCGGCGATGGCTGAGGCATATGCGGACGTGAAGAACTTTATGGCATTTTTTTCACTCCGGCGTAAAATGATTGTCTCTTAAACCCCTTTTACGTTGTTGTAAGAGTTCCTGAGGGTGTATTCTACCAAGAAGCTTCAGGCGTTAACGAGAATACCGATCAAGAGAGAATGGGACAAGGTATGAGAAAATTAGTTGTACACATAACAGGATGAAAAATATTGCATACTTATAATGTAATAAGCATGGCTGTAATAAGGGAAGAAAGAAAGGAATCCTTTCAGCGAAGAGCCGCTGAGAACAGTTCTTGGAAGTACGCAAAGGAAAATGAGATGCTCAGACAAAAACACTATCTTGAAAATCGAATAGCAGCTTTTATTAATATCAGTAATTATATAAGTAAGTACTAGATAATGATGCTGTTAACCGTAAATCCGAAGTAACTACCAGAATAAATGTATATATTAGAAATATTTTAGCAGCTCCTGATTTTTAGTGTTTCTCGAGCTTCCAGGGGGACACAAGAGAAAACACTCTCATCTTCTTAAAAATAGGCTTTTGAGTTACAGTTCCGCGGCAAAAAAGTGCGATGTGGGATTGATGAGGTATTCTTAAACCTCTCTCAAGTAAAGACTGAAGCGTGGGGTCGACGCAGAAAATAATGTTTTTATAAGATCACCAGATTTAACTCGTCTGTTAAAAATTTAGAACTAGCAGCAAGGCTTCAATTCTGCTTGCTTTTAAACATAGTCAATAATTTCTGACCTAGATACTGCACAATAATTGTTGCATCAACCAGTATTTAAAACAACAAGGTTTCCCATCATTAATTATAATTTTATTCCGTAAATTTGGTCTTATAATCAATTGCAATATATCGCGCATTTGTTAGTGGTAGACCAAGTTTTTTTCTGTTGAGATCACATGCGAGAATAAATGCCTCTTTGTTTTCCTAATCTAATATACTAATGTTGGTGTGGCAATGTTTGTATGTCAGTGTTATTCTCATATTATTACGTCAGTATTAATAGATCAATGTTCAGTATACTAATGGGAGTATAAGATTAGTAAGTTAAAGTTAGTTTGTCAATGTTAGTATGTTAGTAGATTAATGTTAGGAGGCTTCGGATATCATTTGATACCACAGCCGTTCCTCCGACCAGTAGGTCCTAGGTTCGAGTCCCAACGATGGCAGAGTTTTTGACACTAAATAGATAGCAAGCTCAAATTCAAGCGCTGTCTGGAGGAGAATTCTAGCTGTCGGCTGCCCCGGTCAGTAGTTCTCCATGGATTATCCGTTCAATACTAGGCGAATGCCGGTGAAGTACCCTAACAAACGAGCCACGGACTGCGCGCGATCTTTCCTTCCTCTACCTAGTCTTATTATCACTCCTTAATTACACACTTACATGCGCTATACTATCACAACATGCTGGAAGCCTGGCCGGGAGCATACAGTTTCTCCCCGCTGGGGTGGTGCTCAGTTGGAGCGCGATTTCTGGTTGGGAAAAACCCGGCTAGCCGACAGGTAGGTTGGTGTCGGATGTCAGCATCCAGTAGGGGAAGATCCCCACTACCTCTGAAGAAGACAACATACACTACACGTACGGGAATTGACGCGCTCGGAATCATCATTCAATCGGAATCTTAAAGAATGAGAGTGCATAACTAGCTGGTCAGAAAGAAGAGCGGATTTTATGGTCTGCGTCTCGTCAATGACAATTTTATTATTGTTATTGCTATTATTACTATTATTATAACATTGTAATGCTAGAGCAAAAATGAGTGATTTTGCTTTGCGAAAAAAACTCGGTTGAGTACTTAAGTAATCGATGTCGAGAAAGTAAATAATTCTTTCTACTTGATGTAGTAAATTACCTCCCATAATACGCTGTGTAGTCATAATCTGTTTTTAATTGGTCCTTGATACTGAACTATTTATTTGCGGCAAAACGACCATCTTCGTTTCAATAACGGCAGCGCTTTTTATAAAATTTGACATTACCTTATTTATTAGGCAGACGGCCAATTGTATTCGAAATGTATATTTTAACATTAGGGGACACTGTACATAAAGTTATATCGACTGAATTTTTTTTCAGAAGTAGATCCAAATTATTACTCTAAATATCTTACTGGAATATAAGAAAGTTTTATAAAACTGGCGCAAATGTTGGAACTTTTCCGATATCTTCTAGAACTATAATATTGAAGATATATTTTTCTTAATGAAACATGTTCTTCAATATTAGGCTTTTAAATAACGTCTTTTTACTTTCTCCCTACAGAGTAGACAGAGAGTTATATAATGCTCCGCAAAAAATGGCAAATTTTCAGCAGAAAAACTCTTATTACAGAGCCCTGGTAACGAAAAAGAGGATAAATCCAGTTGCTAAATTGTGAATGCGAGTGCGGGTGTGACTTGGATATTTTGGTAGTTTGAAATGGGATGCTGCTTATGATGTCTGTAAGATTTTGGTAGAAATTATGTGATATATGGTGATATACGGGTTAATTGGTTTATTATTGTTAGTTATTATTGCTATAGTTTTTTATTACTTATGAACCAGGGGGCATTTGTGATTAATCTGATAAAATTTGTGGGGGCTGCGTTTGTCCATATTGGACTAGCGTAGAGCATTAGTTGCCGAACTATAGCTTTATAAATTAGAATAGAATAGCTATAGAATTAGCTATAGAATGTGTATGACAAGGATTTGTGTTTATTGATTAGTGGCCGAAGTTGGAATAATTTATTTCTTGCTTATTTAATTTTGATATCTGTGTGGGTTTTCCAGGTTATTTTTGTGCCCAGGTAAAGCCCTAAGTATTTTATGGGTTGTGATGGTGGTGTCCAGGTGTTGGGGGAGGTGTTTTTACTAACGGGGGGAGATAAAATTTCTGAGTGAGAACAGTTTTGCTGTTGTTTTGTCAGGATTAAGTTGAATTTTCCAGATGTTTGTCCAGGATTCAATTTTCCAGATTCAAATTTGTTCAAGTAGCTTTGAATTTGTGATCAGAGGTTATTTAGTGAGTATCCTGAGGCAAATAGTGCTGCATCATCTGCGAATTAGGCTATATTAGAAATTCATGATGATGAAAAATCTGATATGTGTATGTTGAATAATGTTGGAGATAAAAAGGAGCCTTGCGGGACGCCTGCTTTGATAGAGTGCCGAGTGAAGTGGTGATTGTTGACTATTACTGAGAATGTGCGGTCTGTTGGGAAACTTTTGATGACGTGAATAATGTAAGTAGGTGTTCCAGCTTTTATTCGTGTATAGATTTGACCCGTGTGCCAGATTCTGTCAAATTCTTGCGTACCATGCATTAGATGGCAATCACATCCTGTATCCCAGTTTCACCTCCAACTCCCCATATAAATACTGTGTGTTGCTTTTTATGAAATGCAGACAGGATGTGTTCTGTTATTCTAAGTAGTTGGTGGGAAGTTGAGTGGTAAGCAATGAATCCGAATTAAAGTTTGGGAATTTTGTTAATGTTTTGGAAATGTTGGTTTAATTTGGCAAGAATTAGTTTTTCGAATAATTTCGCAATAAGGGGTAACAAACTGATGGGCCGGTAACTGTCTACTCTGGAGTGATTTTTATGTGGTTTTATAATGGAGTGAATGAGTGAATGTTTTCAAGTTTTGGGGAAGTATCCACTTCTTAACACTGAATTATAAATATTGTTCAGGAAGGGTAAGGTTGGCAGTGGAAGGTTTTTTTAAGATTATTGAACTGATTTTATCATGTGCGGGGGCTTTCTTATTTGGGAGTTTCTTAGTGTTTTTGTTACGCGAGAAGAGATGTATTTTATTCTGTGGGGTATTTTAAAAATGGGGGAAGAGGCTGTTTGAATGATTTCAGGCTGCTTTGTGTGAGAAGGAGAATTATTTGGTGTAAAGATATTTTGGAAATGTTTTGCTTTGGCATCTGCTTTGGCGCTAGGGGTGTGTATTTTACCTATGTTTGTTGATGTTGTTTTTGTAAATTGCCATAGAGAGCTTTTTCTTACATTTAGAGATTGTAATAGAGTTGTGTATTGGTTCTGTCTGTAAGCCTACAAAACGTTTTTGCTAGTGTGATTTAAATGATTGTATTCTTTTTTGATACATGGTATTCTTAATGCGTTCTAGAGTCTTCTGGTTTTATGTTTTAAATTTAATTAGTTGAATTATTTTAGGAGGTAGAAGTGTGCTTAGTTTAGAATAAGGGTCTTGATTTTTTTTGTAATTTGTTTATTTCTTGAACAATTGTGTTAATGAATATTGATATTGCGTCGTCAATGTCTATGGGAGATTTTAATGTTTTAAACGGGGGATTGAGAAGTTGATATTTCTGTTACATTTTTTCCTATGTATATTATATTTATTCCGAGACTGGTCTCGCCTTACTCGGCGCGGAGCGCTAGTAGCTGCTGATAACGGAGCGGCTGCTCTGGCCCGCAGCGAAGAACGCTAGCGGCAAAACCCTTCAATCGTTTTCTTCAAACTTGACATTCCTCAATGGATCTGACTGATGTCACCGCCCAGTGAATTTAAAACCGATATTTTAATTTTTGGTGGTACTGTACATGAGGACCCTGAGTCATTTTCGAAAAGTTGGCACCATGGTTTTTTATTAAATTTTATAGTTGGATTGTGCGAATGGCGTTTATGATAATGTGTAAGTTTCATGTATATATCGTTGAAAACCCTGATTTTTCAAAACTAAAAACAAATTTTTTTTGGTGTTTTTCTACAACTAAAATATTAAAGGAAGATATTTTTCTCTGAATCAAATCTGTTTCTGAAAGGTCGATTTTGAAATAAGGTCATGTACAATTTCTCACAAATTTGAGAACTTTTTGCATAACTTTGGGCGAAAATACGGGGGAGAAAGTACATGCTGCTTTAGCACCGCAAGTGTCTCTGCAAATCGTGAGTTGTTTGAGTGTAATGTTGTGAGAAGTACCAGTGACCATCGTCTCCTACATTATTTTAGTAGCATACGTATGTTTTGCAGATCTCGTATGCAATTTTTATGAATGAGGTTTCTAAAGAAAGAGAATTTCACGGAGACATGTCGTATTGCACTTTGACTTTAAAAATATGAAGGATTTGTTAAAAAAATGTATCTAAATATTCATGTCAATTGCAATCCCAATATTCGTGCAGAACTTACAGTTTAATAACTCCTAAACGAAGCGTTGTAAGGCCTTAAAACCTTTAATTTTGAGGCCAAAATTAAACGTTTCTCACTCCTTTTTCTACAGGAACTATCTTTCTGTATATTCTTTTATATTTTTGGCAATTTGGCGTTCCTCGAAGCACAGCGTATTTATCATTCAGTGGCCTAGCTCCGTATTAAATGTAATTATATCATAAAAATGTACAATGCTTTGCTGTTTCCCTCCTTCTTTCCGCCGCTTTTCAAACCTTCCCCCTCCTCTCTTTTGTCTTAATTTCCCCTGACCGACAGAACTCATTATTACAACCGCTCTCACCATCGTAATTAACTTGATTTTGTTCGTCTAGTGGCGGTTAACTGTATAATAATGTTAATGATGAAACCCTCTGTTTTGTGCTTTGTGAGCTCACATGTATCTGGTACGTTATCTGACATAATTTCTCAACTTTAGTATTGTATTGTAAATTATTTTAAATAGTTTACTATATAATTTCAACATTCAATTTTACAGCCTGATGGGGGCAACAATAACAGAAACCGTGCACAGAAATATTGTGAAATAAATTAAGGCTACAAAAAAATCGTCTGTCTATAAATATGAACCCTAACTCTTTATTTAAATATAGTGTCTTGCTTTTTCTTTGCCGAAGTAATTCTCTGTTGGTGAACTTCAACAAATAGTAAATTCTTATTCTCACAAAAGTTTTCAGAGCAATTTTCTTCACTTCAGAGTCAGTAGTCCAGGTAAAGTTGTATAATTGGAGGAGATAAACAAGTCCATTTTCTGGAAGATTGTTAACGAAGTTCTTAGAATCATCATCAGCTCCTGGGGAAGAATTACTACTATTTTTTAGTATAAGAAGTAATTCATTCATTTGAAATTTTTAATTGAAAATATCTTCTCCAGCAGGGGCAATGTGAGGTCTTCAGAAATACTGAACGTAGTTGACATTTCTTTTAAGAAATTGGGAGCAGAGTGATTGCTGCCAGAGTTACTAACAAAAGTATTGACAAGTAAGTTGCTGATGTGTTGTGGACCAAAGTAATCATCACCATTACTCGTATCATCTCTAGGCATTTTAGGGTAGTTAGAGATATATGGTCCCATTATGGCATCTATTTCATGCCAAAATTTAGACGTCGGCTTTTGACTTGTAACGAAAGCAGTGAAGTCATGACAGGATTGTGTCATTATATTTTTCAGTGTGAGTCGTGCCAAGATCTTTGCTTTTTTGTATGCGATACTATTTTCTACCACTTATACCCCTTGTATATTTTTAAAGCTTGTTTCTTTACTTTTATGGATGTTAACATTCCCCATGGCACTTGACGTTTTCTTACTCTTCCGGGAGTTTGAGAAACAGCAGTCTTGCTGTTGATAGAACCATGCGGACAAGGTCTTGGACTACAATATTTATATCTGTTGGAGGCAAAGAGTCAGGATTAATAAGATTTTTGGTATTTTCATTAATACACTGATGGAATTTGGGCCAATTAGCTTAATTTGTTTCCCATTTTGGACTGGTTTTGAGATTATTAGCATTGTGTTGGTATGAACATTGTAGAGCTATGGGGTTGTGATCAGTATCGTATAGATTTTGGATTGTATTCCACGATATCTTTGTTGCAGTATCGTTTGTCACAAAACTCAAATCAATTACACTCTCAGGTCCATTGCATGTATTGAATCGAGTTGTTAGTCCTATATTAAGAAGGATAAGATCTTCTGGTTGTCAAGCAAGTGTTCATTATTTGTTTCTATTCTGTCAGTATTATGCGATCCCCATATGAGGTGTGGCTGTTGAAGACTTCCAGTAGTATAAATGATTTCGGAAGTTAGTTTACATTGTCTACTTTACGAATGTTCAAAATTTAGCTATTTGGAAGTGTTCGGTCCCACATAGAAATATTGCATAGGAACCACCCAGGTAGCACCCACCGACTGCCAACTCCAACATATCTTGTGAAGAAATTCCCCTTCAGAGACTGTCAATGATTATGTTCTCACTACTGTCACTTATGGTTTAAAACCAGCAACTTTCTTTTCTTTCTGTTACAGTTAGCCAGAAACGAAAAGTCCAAATTTCCTCTAGGCTCAGAAATCCTCAAAAATTACTTTTATATAGATTATCTGCTCTATTCTTGCAGTGACGTGCCCTTCGCAAGGGAAGCAGTCAGTCAACTTACTCAAATTCTCGCTGCAGGAGGATTCAATTTTAGGAAGTGGGCATCCAACAGCGCGGAAGCCATGTCGGACGTACCGTCGAACTTGCTATCTAACTCTAATGTTAAAGTATTTCAATCAGCAGATGCTGAGTAAGTGAATACACTAGGTATTTCTTGGAACACCGGTCTTGACTCTCTGTCAATTGTACTGCCTGAATTCAATCCTATGGTTAGAAGTTTTAAATTTACTAAAAGAAGTGTCCTGTCTGTCATTAGTAGTTTATTTGATCCTTTAGGCATTTTAGCGCCCTTCACAATTATTTTCAAAACCTTATTCAAAAAATTGTGGGAGTACCCCTTAAGGTGGGATGATTCCATTCCCACTGAACTATCTGTTCAATGGCAGATATATGATTCGCTGCCTTGCTTGATAAAGATTAGCTTTCCTCGTTGTGTCGTTCCCTTCGCCAATGCGGAGATTGAACTTTATGGGTTTTCTGACAGCAGCCTCACTGCTTATGGTGCTGCCATATTTGTCAAAATTGTGTCAAATGAAAATCAAACTTTTGTCAGACTATTGTGTGCAAAAACGAAGGTGGTTCCTTCCAATATGAAATCAAAGTCTGAAAATGCCTCCCTCACTATTCCTCGACTAGAATTATGTGCTGCAGTATTGCTAGCTAGGTTAACTACTAGCCAGTCTCCTTGAGCTATCAAAGGGTTCGAATCTGCTGCACTGTTAAACCCAATTCAATCATCAATCCTTCATACAGTCCACTAATACTTTGACAAGTGCGGCAATTCCGAACAGGAAGATACATAGTACATAGAGTTATAGTAGAATCAAGTTTGATTTTTTTACAGTTGCGGCTTCTAGTAGTGTCTGAAGAGGAATATTATGAAGAAATATTACCGATTTGACAAAAAGGTTTACTTCACGACTCGCAATTTGTTCATTGTTTCATGTATTGTTTTTAAAATTAGTTTCTTGTCGGTAATTTCCTAATCTTAAAACTTATGTATGGTTTACGTGCATAGAAGCCATTCCATTGAATTATATCCATATCTATCCAGATTTAGTGGGATACAGATTTAACACTATTACCACTCTTTAGGCGACTGCGATGTTTCTAGGGACATATCATTAATATTCTCAAGTTTCTTTATTATTCGTGATGAGCGGTTTTTTATTTCTTTATTAGGAAGGGTGACATTTCTATCCTTTAAGGGTGGAATGTAATGATGTTAAGTTGAGCGTGAACTCTTTTGAAATTTCAAGTATATTTTGGGATCCTTTTGTATTGTCACAGACATTTAACAGTTCGTTCATTGATAGGAGGTATTTATTTTCAGTGATTCTGTTTTTTTCTTTTGTAAGACGCCAAGAAACCTTTTCTTTACTATCGTCCAGGAGCTCAGCGCTGTTAGTACTAGAGATTTCCAGACGGTCACTCATGCAGAGTTTCGCAATGTCCCGAACTGCTTAATGTCCAAGACTTCACGAAGCTTGGTTAAGAAATTCAGTTCTCTGCGCAGGCTACGAGATCAAGTACTATTATAACAATAGGTATCTGTTACAACTAATGTTAAAAAGTATGTGCTACTTTAGCATTACTTACTTATTTATACTAGGTACACCATGACAAAAATGTCATACCCAAACGAAAAGAAATGTCATACCCTGAAATGAAAAAAAAACAATATATGAAATAATTGTATTATTTCGCGACTGCAAAAGGAAATTTATTTTATTAATTATGCATTACAGCTATCATAATATAAAACATCTTTTAGAAAATGTTGCTAAGTGACATGTACGGATGTGTCTCTAATATTAGGACCTTGGATATAGCACTGTTTCTCTCATACCACTAAATTGCAATTGCGTCTTGCTCAAAAGTTCATGCTGAAGATGCCTCATTGATCGCTGTTGAGGTGCAGGTCTTAGTCGTTTTCAATGCGGTCCCAAGAGATTAAGAACGTAACAGTGCCAATACATACGGCAGCCTTAAATGAACGGCAGACAATAAAACCTATCACGCGAATCTTCTGACCTCCCACATAAGGAAGCTCAACATTTTGAGAAAATCGAAGAGTCCGTGCACCTGAATTCCATTTTTTTTTGCAGAAATTGATATTTCCCAAGAAGCGTGTGTCTTTTCAACTACCAATCTAATGTTAAATAACATGACGCCTTTCTTATTGGAGCAATCGCACATTATCTATATACTACGATTAATATTCCTAAGGAATTGAAATCGTTTAAGATACAAAGGATTGATTAATTGATAATTCTGGGCGCGTCAACTTCTGTAAGTGAAGTGTATATATTTATTGCGGGAGATGGCGGTTATCTCCCGCTAGATGGCGAGATTCGTCCGCTTGCGGGGTTTTCTCCAACCAGGCACCTACCTCCACCTGCGCCGCAGCGCCCCACTCGGAAGCTTAGAGCTGTGCTCCGGGCTGCGGGCGTGTGTGGTGGTGTTATCTATGTAAGTGTAAGTGTAAGATATTGAAAGCGGTTCTGCAAGTCCTGGTCCTTAGGTATAAAATCCGTACCGCGAAATGTGAAGCGGAGAGCAGGGTGACCGTGGGGGCATGGCGACACGTGGCCGACCGGTTAAGGAGACCTGTTTATTAGCGTCGGTGGGCGAGTGCCGGTTTTACTCTCCATTCGCACCCTGCTCGAATGACGCGTCACGCGAAAGCGGCGGAACGATTTTATGGAGCGGTTTACTGCTCTCCTCCCCACGGTAGGCCTCCCTCCCCACGCGCCGCTCCCCATCCTGCTTTGATCCGCCCCGCTCCCACCCCCGCGCCCCGCTGTCATCTGCTCTGCTCGGCTCTCGCTCGGCCACGCCACCCCACTCCCCCCACTCCACCCCACCCCACCCCACTCCATCCCACATCACTCCAATCTCATTCGATGCGACACGCTCCCCTCCGCTCTTCCACACTCCACCTCGCTCCACTCTATTTCACTCCACTTCAATCCGCTCCACCCTGCTCTGCCACGGTCCACCTCGCTCCGTCAATCTCGTCCCTATTCAACCAAAGTGAACCCCGCTCATCTCTTGCCTCATCCTTCTCACTCTCCATTCCGCTTCACCCCGCCTCTCCTCGCTCCGCGTCACCTACACCGCACTGCCCTCACGCGCTTCACCCTCCTTCTCCACTATACGCCCTTCTCCACCCCGCTCCACCCTGCTCCACCCCGCTCCACCCCGCTCCACCCCGCTCCACCGCCCTCCACGCCACTCCACGCCGCTCCATCCCGCTCCACCCCGCTCCACCCCGCTCCACGCCGCTCCACGCCGCTCCACCCCGCTCGCAGCGTCGCTCTTTATGGCACTTCTAATGGGCGCAAGAAACCCCTCCGGGGAGATTTCGTCGTAGCTTGTGGCGGCCGGGAGATGTGTTTAGAAGCGAAGGAAACGGGCTCGTATCAGAAAAATAATAATTCTGTGTTCCATTTGTCGCACCGCAGGGCAAACGAGGCAACAGAACGCAGGTAAGAGTGAATCTGAAGCGACGAAGGAAGTCGTAATGTTTTATGACGACATAATGCTCGAAAGAAAGCTGTAATACCAAAGTGAATGCTTTTCTCTCCAAAACTCTCGTATTACTTTAACAGTTGATTCTTGATACATCAAAATCACAATTTTCGAGACGTTTGCAATGAAAACTAAGGACGCAACAAAGACTGAGACAACAAACAGATGCAACAACTAATGAAGTTTCTGACGCTATTCAATAAATAACTCTGGCACCAACAATTGGGCTTCGATGAGTGGTTAACGGAACATGTAAAACATCCCTTCGCCCGGGGGGTGAAGGATGATCGCCAGAGAGCAATTAGCAACCTGCTGGCAGAAAAAATGGCTCCCCTGCGAAAGAATGACTTCCATCATAGCGTTTGCAACCGATAAATAACAGATGCGTCTCACGTATCCTTTCGATTATTTGCTAATCTTACGAGAGAATTAAGATTTTAGATCAGTATTTTTGTTAAGAGTAATATTTTTCCAATATAATCTTTGTTGATACACATTTGAGGAGGGAAGATTACACATACCACCCAAGTCGGATCTTATAGGATATGATGCGTGCCGCAGCAAGAGGTGTAAATTTCGCTTTATTTGTAACTTGTAGGCTATGGAAATGGCGTCAGGAAAACACCACCTTATTTCGAAAGCTCTTAGAGGCCGTCCATTATGCAACGCAAATTCGGAATATTCTCCCTCTTGAAACGCACCCGTAACACATGCTTGAACCCCCCCCCCCATTGTAAATGTATGGAGTCAAAATACATTATAGCACAATAAAAAAATTGTATTTGTTTTACTCTAATATTAAAATTTATGATAATTAAAATAGAAATTAGTTGACAATTCTGGTTCCACATAACATTAAGATTAGGGCTTGTTGATCAATCATTTCTCGCCCAAGCATTCTTCGTCCACTCACAAGTTATGTACACGCCGTAGTGGATGATGCATGAGCGAGAGTCTACTACGCCAATTTAAATGGATTCTAGAATATACTTCACATCAATTTTGAATTTTTTCTGTTGAAAAAGTATTTGCATTTATTGTAACAATTTATAATTTAAGTTTATTTGTATTTAAAACAAATTAATTAGTTAATATTTTGATGTTTTAGTATAAGACTCAAAAAGGAAGTATTTCAACAAATGTTAATAAAGATTAAAAAAATATCAATGTTACGTAACACTAATCCAATACCCCCTCCCCTATGTAATGCAGTGTAACGCTGCTTCAGACCCCTTCCTCCCGTCTTCGTAATTTATGGACGTCACCTTCTTCAAAATTCAACTATGATTCATTTCAAACAGCGGTACCACCACCTCTGCCATCAGCCCGCCACCGACCCGACCTCCACTGGTCGCTCCACCACAGCACAGTGCAGTTCGCTCCGCTTATCGCAGACGATATCGATATGCCTGAACTGGCTACCTCATCCCTGTCGCGGCCGTCTGTTAGTGACTTCTGTGCATGGTATTTGGGTTTGTGTTGGTGTTCAAACAGATCTATAGGACCTCAACATAACTATTTAAGGAAAAGTATATAGCTTATGCCATTAATCCAGCCACAGGGCAGACAATATCCTACGCCCTACACATCGTCCATAACGGTGACAACTGAGACGTTTCACCAGCAAGCGGCGAGGCCATGGATAAAAGCCTCGCAGCGACGCCACTTCCACCCAGCACCGAGGGTAGCATCAACCCTGCCAACCTCAGCCAGGTCTAAGCCTCGTTGCCACCACCAACTGCTCAGGCTCAGAAAAGATCGGGCGGAGAAAGTAAGTGATACCGAGAGCAAGAAAATGAATCGGTCCAGTAACAATACGAGTGTAAAATCAAATAATCCTACTGACAATGAGTATCAATATAACGTACCTATTGCGAACAGATTCTCTGAGCACGACGAACAAAGTGATGAGCGCGAAGACAATAGGTTTCTATTCATAAATAAATAAAATATTGACCACACAAACTCGACTATTAAAATACCTTCCATCTTTGTAGCGAATGTTCAGGCTGTTGCAGAATTTAATAGGGACATTAACATTAAAATAACTCACCAGTTAACTTCGACCATTTCGACACCACCGACATAGTGCTTTTTAAAACTATTTCAGACTTAAGGATGGCAATGAAATATCTAATCAGCACTAACAGGAAATTCCACACTTATAATGACCAGCTAACAAAAAATGTTCCATCGTTTTTAAGAATCTTCATCCATCTATTACTCAGGAAATAATATATCAAGATCTCAAGGGAAAGTGTCCACAGCTAATTAGTGTAACCAGGCTGTGTAAAGACAACATCCCCATCCCGGTAGTGACAGCCGAGTTCGACGGCAGCGGCGAAACATACACAGTATACTACAAATAAATCAAATATGTAACCTGATTGTCAAGCCAGAAAAAAGGCGTAAAGCCAATGGCCATTGCCTCCGATGTCTAGATTTCCAGCATACTAGAAAAAAATGCAATCATAATATAGCATGCATTAATTGCGCAAAAGATCATTTCTCAGTAAATTATCCCCAAAAAGAAACCCCTCCAATTTGTAAGAACTGTAATGGTTCGCACCGCGCTGCTACGAATTCTGCAGAATGTTCGTAAAATACTACAAAAAGCTCGAAGAGATCCTCCCCAAAAATGATCAGCAGAGACGTTCAAGTACTAAACCTTAAAATGATAACCGGTTAACTATAAACTCCCCACCCAAATTTTCCTAATTTATTTGTTACTAGCAACATTCAAAATGTCACTCCCGTAATAAATCAATCAAATAATAAACCACAACAGGGAACAAACAAACACAAACCAAAACAATGATAATAGCAACAACATTAATAATGGTAATTCATTTATGAACACAATAATCAACTCTATTTCAACATACATAATCAATCTAATCAATACTATTGTCCTAACAATAGTCAATAACATACAAAATTCACTCAGGTCTTACTTCAATAGGCATCATGGCCACACAGCTCCATAACAAAATTAACCTGCTAAATTGAAACGCCAATGATATAACTAACAAAAAAACCAATTGATCTACTTCATCAAAGACAAAGAAATCAAAGTAGCGTGCATAATAGAAACACCTCAAATCCTACCCGATAATCAATATGCCCGATTACAATGTTATTAGAACAGACCGAATAAATGCTGATGGAGGAAGTGTCCTTATCCTCGCTGAAAATCAGTGCCCTACGCCAAAGAAAACCTACCTAACACTCCGGGATTAGAAACAGTCGCTTTAAAATTACCTCTTAACAACAGAGTATTTACGATTATAACAGAATACAAGTCACCAAATACAAAAATTCAAGACTGACATCGCCGAGCTTTTTCATCAAATAACCCTGACCTTACTCTTCGGAGATTTCCACTCCAAAAACACCAACTGGTAATGCAGATCAACAAACTGCGCAGGCAAAATTTACAAACAATAATAACAAACTCAAAATTACACATATTAACTCCTACAGAACAACCTACTACTCATACGACTCAAATAAACACTCAGAAATATTAAACATTGCAATCATCAACAACCACATTTTACTCCACTGTGCTACCCAAACTTGTCTCTGATCCCCTTCCAGTAATAATCTCTACTCATCAACAACCATTTCCATAAAAAAATTCATTTTATCAAACAAAATTAAGAATATAAAAAAAATCTCCCCTAAAAAAGCCCCTGGATATAATAATATCAACAATAAAATTCTAGAAAAACGTACCCACGCCAACAATAGACTTCATAAGTAATATCTATAACTTAGGATTAAGAATTGGTTACTATCCAATACTTTGGAAAAACTCAAAAATTATTCCTGTTCCAAAGGCAAATAAAAATTAACAGTGTCCCAGAAAATTACGCATCAATCAGTTTATTGCCAACACAGTCAAAAATTCTAGAGAAATTAATTCGGAAAAAAATAATCAATTATGTCAAACATACCCAAACATCAGTTTGGCTTTATTAAACAAGTTTCCACATCACACTAACTTCTCAGGCTTCTCAGGCAACAGTACACATTCATTCAGCATACCAAGATAAAAAGCGTGACAATAGGAATTATCCTCGACATATCACAAGCCTTTGACAGAGGTTGGCACCAAGGCTTACTAAAATTGCAAGTATCAGGAACACCACTCCACCTGGTTAACATCATAAAACATTTTTTTAAGAGTTAGAAATTTCACAGTGACAATAAAAAAGTACAATTCAATTCCCCGTAAAATACAAGCAGGGCTACCACAAGGCTCGCCATTTTCACCCAATCTGATATTTACTCGTCAGATATACCGACAACAAACCAGACCCATATAGTACAATTTACAGACGACACAGTAATTTACATATCCAGCAAATCAATTAAAACAATTAGTGAATAAAATACAACAACATCTTGACAGAATAGATAACTGGTCCACAATATGGAAAATTAAATTAAATTCAACAAAATCCATTACAGCACTTCTACCCCCCCCCCCCCACGCCCCGCCCCCGCACCCACCAACACCATCGCCAGAAGCGCCTCCTCCCACGCCTGACATACTCATCGTCACTATCGTCACCGCGCCAAAACACCCGACTCCGCCCCCGCTCCCGCCTACGCCATCGCCTAAAGCGCTCCCTCCCACGCCTGCCATACCTATCGTCGCTATCGTCCCTACCTCCGCCAAAGCCCCCGCCCCGCCCTTGCCTCTGTCACCGCCATCTCCACCTCCACATTTCGTCCATCGCCACCACCTTCAGTCACCCCCGCCCCCACAGCAGCCCGGCCGCCGCCGCCGCCGTCGCCCCCACCGCCGGCTCCCTGGCCGCGTTCCGACGCGTCAGCGCCGTCGCCGCCCGGGGCGAGTGTGGGCGCGCAGGAATAGGCAGGAAGCACCCGCTGACGGCGGCCCCGCAGCAGGCCCGCAGCCCCGGCGTTCAACCCATGCCGTTCATATTCGCAGGCGCTGCTTTGGCAAATTACCTTATCGAATGTAAGTAGAAGGAAACGGAAACAAACTCATTGTAAAGTTTTGTATATATACGTTTCTGTTAAATCTAGGTAAAAGTGAAAATTGAAAATTTAATGAAGGTAAAATTAAAGTTAAGAAGGGAATAATTGTATGATGCGTCGAAAATTACGAGATGAAAAATGGAGAAAAATAACTGTATTTTTTTAAAATTTGAAATAGTAATGTATTATGAATACATCAAATACGTTTTGATGTATTTATAATAATGGAGTGATTAAAGAGAACGCGTAAAATTCTATTTCAGGATATGTGTAAGTACACTCTTGGAAACATAAAATTTCGCGTCGAAAATGCCTTGGCCCGAGAGGTTGATGGCGCTGGACATCCCTACTTGCCGACAGCGCTATCTAACGTTTATTTTCGAAACTACGTTCTGTAGATCGAACTATAATTAAATTTATTTTATTGGAGAGAGTATAAAATACTTTAATCACCGTTGAGAGCTAAATAGTAATAGTACAGAGGAAAAAAATATCGTGATTCCTGCCAGTAAAACAGAACTGACATTAACTTTGGTAAACATGATTTTGCTTCAAAGTTTCGTTGATATAAAATGTGTTGTTATAAGCGGTCTATAAGATGGGCGAAAGAATGGCTCAGTGTCGAAGTGGTGTTCTAGAACTCGTGATGTAGCGGGTTCGGTTCCCAGTCTACGTAGATATTTTATTGATTCTACAGTGCCATAAAATCCACTAAATTAGAACATGCTATATACGTCGTGTCAATGTTATGCATAATTTAAGCAAATTTCTCAATTGCGAATAAGGAAAGCAAACAAGCAATTCTCAAAAAGCGGTAATACTCGTAGGAGACCAAAATAATATAAGCTTCTATTATCTTGTAGATAATAATCTTAAGTTGCGAATAAAAAGAACGTTAAAATATTGCGTATTATTTTCATTTTTACTCGAATAAAACCATGAAATGGAACTCCTAAAAGCTCGGAAAGACAATTCGTTTAACAATATCACAAAATTATAGTGATATACTGACAAGAAAATTTGACTTGCGATTGAATCTGTAAATAATTCATTAAATCCCGTTTTGACATCTCTTGTTGGCTTTGATATGACTTTTAATTCTACTATACTACTATATATAAATACATTTAAAAAATTCAGTTCATAGACTCCCTTATGCTATTGATATATATAATGTGAATAAAGATGATGGAACTGTTGATGTTCTGTAATTACAATAATTCTTAGTGTGACAAGGCTTTGAAATGCAATGTCTACACTGAAGTAAATAAAATGGTTTTGATGATAAATGTGGCTCATTAATTCTGATGATGAATATTTCTGAGATCCCTTGCCTTCATGTGGGAGGCCTTAGTTATGTGGGTATTCGTAGCTGTGAAGTAAAAAAAATTCAAAATACAAATGGTCGAAAACGAATTTTGAAGGGAAAATATTCCTAGACTTTGTCATGCTATTGAAGTTCATTACAATATCATACAAACATCTATTTCAGATGTAAGTAGAAATCTATTATGTGTATTGAACGTTTTTTATGCACAGAAATTATAATACAGATTGTAAATAACAAATAATGGCAGAAAATAGCGATTTTTTTTTCATTTCAAAAACAATTTCTACCAAAAATTAACGCAAAATATGAATGCTTCTAGTTCAACATCAGACTGCCAATTAGCCATATTAGCGATGTCATTTTGCTTGCTACAATATTCTCGTTCATAAGACAGTGAAATAAACTCATTTCTTTTGTTGAGAAAGATTATCGATTTTCTCTCGTAAGCCTCACGGTACTACCGACTTGAATCTGACCTTCGCAGTACTTCCGTGATTTCGACTGCAGGTCAAAAGGAGATAAGGGGCTCTGCAGCGTTGCCACTGCGTAAGCACAGAAAAGTCGCAGCTAAGCAAATTGAACTACTCCGCATTCATTATTTGACATGGCTCTCCATAGCCAAGCCACACGAGAGCGAGTTATCGCATTAGTAGAAGAGGATCACCTCTCTGTTTCAGAGGCGGCGAGTCGGTATGGCGTTGGGGCAAGAACAGCGCAATACTGGCTTAAACGTTATCGAGAGACGGGATAATCCGGGAGGAAACTAGGAACGGGGCTTTGGCGTATTTCAGATGCTGCCCAAGATGAAGTTTTGATACAAGCAGCGGTGGAAAACCCTTTTCAAACTTCTTCACAACTGCAAAGAACCACCAGATTTCCTGGATGTTCCAGAACAATACGCAATAGACTTTCGGAGGCTGGTTTGCGATCCAGAAGTGCAGCTCGAACACCGAAGCTGACAGAAGAACACCAGCTTTATCGGCTGGCATTTGCGGAGGAAAATTTACATCGAGACTGGGCTGATGTCATTTACTCTGATAAGAGTATATTCTCCTCCGCAAATGATGGACCCGTTCGCGTTTTCAGGCCCCAAGGAAGCCGCTATGATTCTCGGTACGTAAAACAAGTCCCCAGATCAGATCGTTTCTCAGTAGCAGTTTGGGGCCGGATGTCATCTCGTGGGATTGGAATGATCCATAGAAACCAAGACCACTTAAATGCCCCTCAGTACATCCACATACTGAGAGATATCATGATTCCATCAGTAAGGCAATTACATCCTGAGGGGATAATTCAATTCCAACATGACCAATCTCCGATTCATAAGTCGGCTGTGGTTCAATCGTTTTTTTGCGGAGAAACAAGATATTCTGGTTGTTGACTGACCACCATGTGCACCAGACCTGAGCCCTATTGAAAATATTTGGGCAGAGACAAGATGCACCATGGCTGAAAACTGGCCTGATCCGGAACCTAACAATGCCGATGCGCTCTGGCAAATAATCCATGAAGCCTGGGAGGAGGTCGCTCACAGTGAATTCTACTGAAATAAATGCAAAATTGTTCTAATATTGCGAGAATCGGCGAATTGAGGGGTCTAGTTTCAAAAAGCAAATTTTTCACCAAAGGTGGGGGGGCTCCTGAAGATTATGGGAAGATCGCGTTATGAATAATAATGTGTTAATATCAGAACGCGATCTTTCCATAATCTTCATTTCGTTTCAAAGTATGATCTTTCCAATCCAGAACATGTATCATTCTGTAGAAATCAAACTGGCATAAGCATTGATTAAGCTGATACTGAAAATGATTAGTGTTGTGAACGTCCGCAGTTACGGTGTGCTGATCTTCATATTTGATAAAAAAGTTCACATGATATATTGAAATCGAAATGAAATAATTAACACTATTGTAAAAATACTTAATGAAAACAATTTTTTTCACCAAAAATACAAAAATACTTAAATTAAATTTCAATATTAGACTTTTTTAAAATTTTTAGCTCCACTTTCTTCGTAATGACTAGACATTCCTGAATTATCTTATTCTATTGTTTTGACTTTCACTAGCCAAGAGAATTAATCCCAAACATTTAGCATCAGAATGTTTTAAACAAATGATATGCCATTTTTTTGTTTTTCTCAAAACAGACTGGAATGGAAAAGTCCCATTTTCGAACTAGACCCCTGAATTAAGTGTTAACGACCAACATTTAATTTTTACATATTTTGATTGTTCCACGTGAGTTGGGGACTTTTTGCTTAGTGTTCAAATAAAAAATATTTACATATTTTGATTGTTCCACTTGAATTTGGGACTTTTTGCTTAGTTTTCAAATAAAAAATATTTATGTAATGTTTTGGTGTTATTGGTCCTGCTCATGCTGGCTGAAATCTTTTAGAAATCTCCAAAACGTAATGGGCGGTTCAAACACTTCTGCGATAGCTAAATCGTATAGGACTAACATATATTATTGTTATCTCCACACTACATTATGCACAATTTTTAATACAATTGATCAATTTTCTAATTTTTTCACAATTGAAATATTCGCCTTCTTCGCGACAGCGAATTTTCACCGTTTTATGCATAAAATTGTCACAACAAATGTAAAATTTAATAATTTAGTGGATTTTATTGCACTGTAGAATGGATAAAATATCTATGTAGGGTGGGAACCGAACTCGCAACTTCACGAGTGCTAGAACAACACTTCGATACTGAGCCATTCTTCGCCCTTGCAGCGCTCCTTTTATACTAACACATTTTATGTTAACGAAACTTGAAAGAAACATTACGTTTACAAAAATTTATGTCAATTGACTTTTACTAGCTGGAATCACGAAAGTCTTTTCCTCAGTAGTACAACTATTTTGCTCTCAATGAACGTTAAAATATTTTAAACTCTCTCCAATGAGATAAATTAAATCTTCATAGTACGATCTACAGAACGTAGTTTCGGAAATAAACGGTAGATAGAGCTGTCGGCAAGCAGGGATGTCCAGAGCCATCAACCTATTGGGCCAAGGCATTTTCGACGCGAAACTTTATGTTTCCAAGAGTGTACATAGAAATTGTAGTTAGAACCAAAATATTTTATTTGCGTTCATTTATTCTAGTTTTACTTTTCCTCCTTATAGAATTGTATATTTCAATGTAGTTTAGTACATTATATAATTGAAATCTCCTCAATAACACTATCTCGAATTTTTGGCCTTGAGTCAGTGTTTTCTGTCAGTTCTTTTTGAGCCCTCACTTTGCACGTAGAGTAAGGTTTATCAATGCTGTTACGAAAATGATTACGATACGTTCAGGTAACAAGGAAACACACATACATTTTAGCCGGAAATCGGGATGGGTGGTAGTATCAGTCAAACCTAACTGTAAGATTAAAAACTATTAAGTTTAAAATTTGGAAAAAGCGACAGGAATAATGTACAAGTTTGACATTTTGATAATATTTTCAAAGCTGGCTAAAATTATTTTTTAATATTTGGTTTTTACAGAAGAGTGTGCTTTTGCAAATATGATATTCCTACAGTTTCATTTTTCATTAATATCTCTGAAATTGTAAAAACTGCAAGAGTTTTAACCTGTCATACTCCTCCAATAATAAAGCCAGAGATTTCTTTTTCAATGCAATTTATCCTTAAATTGTAGATTATATATAACTGTCACCATCCCGTCGCCTTGTTCGATGCAGTTACGCTCGGGGATTATATTCCGCAATCGTAAAGAAATCTAAATTGTGACCAGGTTACTGAGTAACAATGCATTTAAATAATTTTAGCTATTGTAAAGTATACACGGGACGGGTATTTTCTACCACGAAGACGAATCCCAACACATTAATGTACACTTCTCTTTAAAATACATTTGGTGTTTGATCAACACGCAAAACACATGTGTTTCAATGAACTCAGAAGTTAAAAATTCCAAAAATTAGTTTCCTTTCTTTATTATTTACTCAAAATACGATTTAATGTCATCTTAAATGATCTAAAAAAATGCAATGTGCTCAAGTGTCTTGAGTCCCTTAACAATCGCGTAGCGCAATATTATTGGAAAAATTGTCTGAAAAGATGTGTCGGATGTATAGATTGATTTTAGATCAGATGACGATTATGATCAGGTTTTAAGGGCGATTCATAGTACAAGGTCATTTGACCCCATGTTAATTGGTATTAAGGACTTACCTCCACTGCGTCAGTGATCAGTTAAAATAATTTTTATTAATTACAACATTATATTAGTAAAATATAGTAAGTCTGACTAATTGTAAAATAAAATAACTTAAAAAGACAGTGTTATTTGAACAATGCAAAATCGGTTTGCAAAAAATGCAAGTTTAAAAGAATTATTCTCCTCTCTCAGACTAGATTAAAATATTTTCTTCAAGGAAGTTAAAGAGTGCGGATTGACGACTCATTGTTAGCCACCATCTCCTCCAGTGTCGGCAAAGTGAGGCCTTCTCCGAATATCTCTTGAAATATTTTAGTGCACGAGAGCATGCTATACAGTAAGTTCTGTTCTTCTCATCTCGTAAATAGGGGTGGGTCACTGCGCGAGATGTCGCGAATGTCTTTCCGAGAAGACAGGCAGGGCCCGATCCAAATAGAGTGAGAATTACCTCCCTGTGTCTTGAGCTACGAGATGACGAAGACCAGGTTTGTATAGAGTTATTGATCCTAGGGAGTTTTAAATAAAGCGTCACCTCGGCCCCAGCGACTGATCTCACAGCTGTACTCCGACAAAACACCACTAGCCTCCAGACGCGGACGTACCTCTATTCTCATAAACTCTATTGTTCGTGGAATGCATATCGATGCATCGCTTTTGCCTCAGTTACTTTGACTACCACCCTGAGTAATTGCGCTGTACCTATGCACGCAATCTTCTCTTAACAATGGTGTCCGCCCATGTACTTCGCGATCAACACCGAAAAGCAACTACTACTCAAAAACGCCGGACTGCTACACAACTTCCTAAAACTGCGAGATCTTCAAGCTCCTAGTAGCTTCAGGGAACTTTTAGTTCGTCTAGTAAGTACGTAGACCGACAAGGGCATCCCATTGCTGCGAAATGTCACTTCAGGCATTTATCATTCCGTCATCTCGAAGTCGGAGACGAACAACTGCTGCCATCCAGACATTAGATGAGTATAGATGAGTAACGAAAACAAAATATCTATCTATCTATTTAGCGGTTTTTTACAGCCTTGGCCGTTTTCCGCATCCCAATTTCCATGCCTCTTTATCCCATACATCGTTTTCTTCCATTTCTCTTTTTTCCATGGCTTCAGTTATTGCCATGTACCATGTTCTTCTCGGTCTTCCCCTGTATCTTCTTCGATTTGATATCCACTCCCAAACTTTTTGAGGAAGTCTATCCGATTCCAACCTTCTCATATGTCCATACCATTTTAGTTGTCTCCTTTCGATTGTATCGTTCAAGGTTGTTTGCACTTTCATTTTATTTCTTATTTCATCATTTCTTATTTTATCTAACAGAGAAAGTTTACAACATCTTCGCCAGAACATCATTTCTGTTGATTGAAATTTGTCTTTCAATTTTTTTGATAGTGTCCAGACTTCTGCCCCATAGAGTGTGGTACTCTCTATGAACGAGCTATATATGCGTTTCTTTGTTTTCATTGAAATAATTGAGTTCCATAGCACTGGGTTCAACTGCCTCGTGGCTATTTTTCCTCTTATATTTTTATTTTTCACATCCTGTTCGTCTCTACCATCTGCTGTTAGTGTGACTCCCAAATACTTATATTGTGTTTTACCTTTAATTATTTTTATACTAGTCTCTAAATCATGGGGCATACCTCCCACCACCATGTATTCAGTTTTGTGTAAATTTATTTCCATCCCCCATTTTTCATACTCTTCTACTAATTTTCAGAACATATAAGTTACATCGTCTTCATCTTCAGCCATTATCACCTGGTCATCTGCAAATAGTAGACTAAACAATGTTTCATCACCTATTTTCACACCCATGTTTCTGCACTTTCCTTTCCATTCTTTTAGGGCTTTATCAATGTATATCTTAAACAGGGTTGGAGATATACAGCAGCCTTGCCGTAATCCTTTATTTACTGGGAAGTTGTCTGATAGACATTTTCCCACTTTTACTTGACTTTTGTTATCTTTATAAAGTTGTTTGACTGCATTTATGTATGTTGTTGATATTCCTTTTTCTTCCATTGCCCCCCATACTTCTTTTACTGGTACATTATCATAAGCCTTTTTGAGGTCAATGAAAATTATGTGAAGTTCTCTTCCTCGCTCAATTGTTTTTTCCATCAGTTGTTTGAGACAGAAAATATTGTCAATACACGATCTTCCTGGTCTAAAACCACTTTGCTCTTCTGAGTCTGATGTTTGCATTTCAATTCTATTCTTTAGCACTCGTCCATACAGTCTAACCAAAGATGAAGTCACACTTATCCCTCTATAATTATTACAATCTTTTTTACAACCTTTTTTGTAAATTGAATTTATGTAGGCTAATTTCCATATTTCAGGTATTTTACCTCCTTTTAAAATGCCATTGAATATTTCAGTAATTAATTCCAAACCAACGATAGGATGCTGTTTAACCAGTTCTATGGATATACCTCCAGGCCCAGGTGCTTTATTATTTTTCATGTTTCTTAACGCTTTTTTTAACTCTTCCAAAGTCACATCTGGTATAATGGAATTTACGTGCAGTGGTTCATAATTTATTCCCTGAAATTTAGCTTTATTTTCTGTCAAAAGATTTTCATAGTATTTTTGCCATTTTTCAATACCAATTGGGTCTACTAAATGCCATTCTTGGGTTGTATTCAATTTCATGGAATGTAACATTTTCCATGCCTCTCTGGATTTGGTGTTACCAATGCACTTGTCTAATCTGTCACATTTTTGTTCCCAGAATACATTTTTTGCCTTCTTCACTTCTTTCTTGACCAAATATTTCATTCTGTTGTATTCACTTCTGTCTTCTAATTCCTTTGTGGAAAGCCACCTCAAATATAACTTTTTCTTTTCTTCGACCAGGTTCTTTATATATTCTGTCCACCACAAGTCTTTTTGTTTATATTCACATTTTCCCTCCTCTCCCAAAGCTTCTTTAGCGGCTTCATGAGTGCATTTTTCTAAAAATTGGTATTTTTCTTCAGTACTTCCTATTGGGATGTACTTTAATTTTTCTGTCATGCGCAATTTGTACAAAAATGCAATAGAATCATCTTGAAGGCTCTCAATATTGTATTTCGGCCACATCTGACTATTTTTCCACCTTTTGTACTTGGTTTTGTGTTTCCGTAACTTTTGAAGTACGGTTTATACATAAGGTAAGCTTTTCCTTTTAGTAGGTAGTGATCTGATCCACAGGAAGCACCTCTTTGAACCCGAACAAAACCTGAACTTTGAACCTGAACGAAAACAAAATAACATTCTTTAATTCAAACGACAAGTAAATGCCATCCTTCAGAAATGCTTGTAGTAACTTATTTTGAACTATTGCCAGTATTGTAAATTCCAAATCGATTGTATAATAGCACTTAATTAATGACGCACCATACTCCAAACTGAATATTCGCAATAACTGATTTCATTGGTGCAAAATCAAGCAATTATTATTTGTATTATCATTATTTGTATTTTATTGTTAGTTCACATTACTTTATTACCAATTGCTAGCCTCAAATCACCCCCATCTAGTCTAAAGTAACCTGTAATACCAACCATTCATCAAGTTTTATATTGTTTTGAATTGAATGAATTCAATCAGTAAAATTACATTCTACTTTTCTGAGAGAGCAGTAATCACCTGGTCATCCGCCTGTAACCAGGCCCGCTGGACAGAAATAGCTGCCCAGGTTAATTCATCAAGATTATAAATATTTAACGAGAGTTTTTGTATATTGCCCATATGACATGTAATGTATTAAACATAAGACAGTAATGAAATATCCATAGAACAAATTTAATATTTATGCGTGATTATGTATATTTTAGTCTCTATTCTACTCTCTTTATCTATAAATAGAATGTAGTATCATAGAGTCACGCACATTGCTCTGCATTCATATTGTAAACTAGGGTTAATTTATTTAATATTTTAAGGTGCAGAAATTCTAAAGTTCAATTGATTCTTAGAAAAAATCGTTCAATTCCGTCAGTTCTCAAAAATGCGTGCGACTGTCATAGCAGAACGGCTTAGTAGCGAGACTAGTGAATAAAAGAACACGTGACCAAATACGGCAAACCGCAGCAGTTTATTACTTGATGAGAAATGAAATTCATTTACAAATAGCAATGTAGCGAATTTTCTAAACATTTCCTTTCTTTGCGAGAAGAAAACATTTTATCACATTTTCAATACGAAACTGCGCAAAGTTACTGCGCAAAGTTCCTGGGCACGTTAATCAACTACTCATTCACAAGATCATTCACCTCCCCATATATTACTTCCCACGGGCCTTTTTTGGCTTAATACTACTACGTTCATTTTCTTTCCGAATATTACTTTCTTTGTTATTAACAATTTTATTTATTCGTGTCTCTCTGTTTTTTTCAAGTTCTCTGATTGTGTTCCTTGCTTGAATATTACACTTTCCTACTAGTAATATATAGAGAAAAATGGATAGAAACAAAATTTCCCAGATTCGTTATTTCTAATTCACTAAATTACAACTGGTTCAAACTGGCCACGACGTTAGCCGTTTACCTACCAATGTGCTGCGGCAACTGTAATTTTCTCAGGAAGAATAAATCAGCCAAACCTTACGGGTAGAATGGTTGAAAATGTGTAAAACGACAGGAAGATTCTATACATTTTTACTGTTTCTGATTCACAATCTTTTACTATCGCGACTCTTATTTGAGAAACAAATTATACGGAATTTGTGGTTGTGTAACGTCTCGCACACATCACAGAAATATCTCTCTGCTTTCAATCCGATGAATGATCACTCTTAATTTTATTCCCAATTTCCTCCCGCCTCTTCCTTTGAAGTCACGGTCGGAATTATGTCTAAACATACATAGAAATACCTTCCCAATCTAAATTCATACTACGTAATTAACTTAAACATTATATGATAATAACAGTCTGTCACGTTTCTGGTGGGACAAGAAGATCCAAATAAAAGCGGAAATTCTCAACAAGCGCTTGTGGTTTAGGACAGAATTATATTTTGAATATATAGTAATTAACACTTAACACTAAAATATCATTAGTATTTATGCGTAGTTATCTATAAAGTTGTTCTATGGGCATTACATTACTATATCCTATGTGTAATACATTATAGTGACCTATGGGCAATACACAAAAACTGTCATTGAATATTTGAAAAATGCAAAATGTATAATGAAAATTAGTCTTTTACCGTGTCTTTAACTGCACTTTTCACCGGCTGTAATATCTCAGTGTCATCATTTGTTGTCTCTTCAGCTCCCCTGACCGGGAAATCCTAGGGTTCTAATCCCGAGGGCGGTGGGTGTTCCACCGTAATTACAGATCTAGGTCGAATTTAGCTACTGTTTGGACTAGAGTTTGAGCTGTTGGCTGTTCTCATGAGTAGTTTTCCCTGATTTCTTCGATGAATACCTTAACACACTCACCACGGGCAGCGGATCATTCCTTCCTGAATTTTAGACTCCCCTTCTCTGACACATTCTTTCCTTTCCTTTCCTTTCCTTTCCTTTCCTTTCCTTTCCTTTCCTTTCCTTTCCTTTCCTTTCCTTTCCTTTCCTTTCCTTTCCTTTCCTTTCCTTTCCTTTCCTTTCCTTTCCTTTCCTTTCCTTTCCTCTCCCTCTCCCTCTCCCTCTCCCTCTCCCTCTCCCTTTCCCTCTCCCTCTCCCTCTCCCTCTCCGTCTCCCATTTTTCGTTTGCTTTTCATAGCGTCAAATTCAGGTAGCTATACTTTGTTCTATAAACCCCCAAGAAATCATGAAGAAACATGCTTCCAGCCGAAAGGATAAAAATAAACGAGTGACAATGATTGACTTCATTAAAGTTGGATTCGCAAGAGGATCATATCAACAGTTCAGTGCCTCCAAAGGCGCTTGCAGAGGCGTTACGAATGCGCTACTTTAAAAATATAGTTATTCATCCTAAGAATGGTTATTATTGGTTTAATGATAGTGTTAATCTTTGATTTTCAGAGACAGGGAGCGCATTCAAATAACACAATAAATTAAAGAAACTGTTGATGTTGTGGCTATTATCAGATAGCGGGTTCCTCGGATGAAATGGCAAAATCTTTCATACACTCAAAGAAATTATGCGTTCCCATAAGGTGACTTTCTTGGCATTGAATATTTAGAGAACATTTGAAAAAAACTCGTTTCCATGATTTTGACTCGAAAAGCAATGACCTGAACCGACTTGCATTCTGAAGGTCGTAGCAAATAGTGGTGTCAGGGTCGGATGGAAAAAGACTGCCGCTAAATGCATGATGCGTTTGCAAAACGGCTTGAAGGGTAGATTAGTGAGAGAACTGCGAAAAGATTGAATCCCAAGGAAATGGGAGTTGTCATGACAAACAAATTTCTTATAAACAATTAAGTACCTCGAAAACGAACGGCGATAGCGCCTCTCAGATGGCGGAAGTATGCATCTCGTTTAACGGCAGTTTAGAAAAGTAAATAAAACTTTTGGCAAAATTTGCAAATTTGCAAACAATTTCCATTTTTTTTTGTAATTTTGTTGTGGAAAGAGCCTTGATGTCCCAGTTCCAAAAAATGCAAATTAATTATTTTCAAACAATTAACAGTTTTATAAACAATTTTGAAACGTGCGCTATAGCGACCCGAGAGGATACTCAAACTGTCTCTGAGGTGAATACTGCAAAATAACAATTTTACAAGAGATGACAAATTCTTACTAAATACCTTGTTTATTTGTTTCTAAAATGTTAAATTTAGTGAACACTGATAACTTAACACTATTACTTCCCCTAAACTTCCCACTCCCAATTATTTTTCCGATCTTGGAATCGTCATCGCACACTCGATTTCTTCGACTCGTAATATCCGTTTCGTAATATTCGTTCACATAAATTTTTTGCATTGAAAGAAGGTAAGAAATTTAATTCATTTTTCGCAAGTAAATATGGGTTATGTGAAAAATGTAATTAAACATTTTCAATTCCACTAATTCTATTGCATGTGCTGAACATTTTAAGCCGTAATGTATTATATTATATTTACTGATATATTTCTTGTAGGCAATAGAATGGCTTGCACAAGGACACAAAGCGACTACCCCTGCCCCCTTGTTCCTTCTACGCCAATACTCTTAACATAAAGTTCATACTAGAGATTCTTGATTGGGGGAAATCTAGCCTATCAGCTTCTCAGTAGTTGGTTGAGATTGTTCTTTTGTAATAGTTAACTATGATATACCCAGATGGCGTTATCCTCCGTACAGTGCTGCAGAATGTGCTGAAAGACTGAGACTTCAGAAATTTTCTATTACCCATTTTACGTGTCGGCGAGGGTACAAAAAGTATCTAGTGTCTCGAAAACACAACGCATTGACCATGTTTGATAAACGTTGTCTTTCTCTCAATTAAAGTTGTCGTCGTCCTACTGTGTCCCTCTGCCATCGGTGCGAAGGACGCGCGTCTGTGGGCGCGTCCACGCCCGTAATAACGCGCGCGTGTAAGTGCGGGACATCCATTCGAGAGAAGCTACTCCTTGAGATGGCCGGACAAGGCAAGAGTGCGACAAGGCCGCCTCTGCCGCGCTATCAGCGTGCGAGTCTAAAGAAGCTACAACTTTGCATTACGATATATTTGGCATAAAGTAATTAGATTCGTTCTTGTGTGCAGGCAACACCTCGAATATTAAAACACTATTTGAGATTTATTTGTAACAAAACTTATGTTTTCTGATTTGTCGTCAAAAAACATGTTTGGGCCCCGGATGTGCCGTCATGGGAACGGAAACAGGCCCGCCTCACGCTCAGGGCTCGCCTCTCATCCCCACCCTCCCCACCCCTCCGCCACGCTTCGCCCGCCCTTAAAGCTGCTCCACCTCCGTCCCGATTCACATCACGTTCCTCAAACATTCTTCTCCGTCTAATTTATCCTTCATCTGCATAATTATTCCGCTGGGCTGGATTCCTGCTTCCCCAGTAAATTGACAGATACACCCCAGTGATGTACGTGTCGATCGTCTTGTTGAGACGAGACATTGAAGATGTTCGTCTACCACAATCCCGAGGCAGGTGTATTTAAAATAATAAGAGTGCAGTACACTGTTTTAATTAAAGTTGATAACAAGAAATATGCTTTATTATTTCTGGATATAGTGATGGATAATGCGATACGGATGCTGAAAAACGTGTTTTTGCAAAATGATGTTTCTGAAATAGTGATAGTAGATATACTGTTGATGTAACAGAGCTGCCGACTTGTCACTCACATTAAACAGATTGGTACGACGATTACTTTACTTATAAACTGTCCAATTTCAACGGTTTTCAATATATTACTCTATAATATGTGTTTATTAAATTTATTATTATTTTAACCTAAATATTTGCATTTTTTAACTTTTTGTAAGGACTTTTCTGCTATACTTCTCTGATACATGGATTAAACGCAAACAGTGGAACTATGGAGTGCTTAGAATAATTGATTGTGAATTTTGTATATGTAAATGTGAACTTCATTTTAATGAATATAATTAATAAGGAATATACGAGTAATTTATTTAGTGTAGGACTTAACGTAATACATGTGTCTCGGAGCCAACGCTAAAAATTACACACCCGCGAAAAATGAACCTTGAAGACTCAGATTGAACTATTTCATATAAGAAGTGATCGATAGACTCGGTGATTCTGAGGGTGAATCGCAAGTTTGTCATAATGGGTTGCGGATATTCTCAACTCGTGAAAAAAGCAAGTACAACAAATATTAGGGCCAAATGTTTCAAAACATCCATTTTTTTAAAAAATCGAATAATTTCGGCATTTCATTCTAATAAAAATGACGTACAATTATTTTTCAAAATAAAAATTAAAGCAAACCTCTCAAATGTATTAAATATTTCGTTGTTCATCTCACATATGTTTTTTTTTTCGCTGTATGTCCAATAGTAATTAAAAGTTAGTAGCCACTAGTACATACATTATTAACAGCATTCCCATAAATGAATCCAATTACGAAACTTATCCAAATTCTTGCATTCCTTGATAATAAACGTAATTGCAAGATAAAATCAAAAAATGAAAAGATAAAATTGCGATTCTTCCTCTCTGTGAGTAAGTTCTAGAAAATTACAAACTATTTTTACGTTAAAATATATGATTTTCCTTCTGAGAGAGACTTGTCACAGTGACACCAAACGTGCACTTTTTGACATCACACGAACCCAATCCTCGAACAGAAACTTAGCGTCTCCAAAACTCAGATATACGGCGACATGACTGCATGCAAGATTCACGATCAGCGGACTCCGGGAACAGCGGAATCCCTCGTCGGCGCGCGAGCGAGGAGAAAGAAATTGGAAAACTTTTGAAATTATGTATTGCACGCGCCGTTGCTGGCGGCGCCATTTCTCGGAAGGCGAAAAGCGGCTCTGAATAGCGAAGTGAAATGCGAGTAGAAGCATTTCCATTCCAACTTTCCAATTCCCATACGGCATATTTTAATTTCATATCATCTTGACATCTACTTCGTTCACTTCAAAACAATGACATTCGCATGGCTGTATGTAATGGATAAAAGGCATTGAAACACAATTACATTTATTATTATTTTTATTTTTAACTGCTTTCTTATACACGGTTTAGGAGTCACACATATATATCTATCAAAGAATGATTACCGTAGTGCAGTGCATTTAACAATCAAACATTATTTTAAGAACTAATTAGAAGGTAAACAATTCTTCAAATATAAGTTTAAACACTTAAATTAATTTATAAATTGAACAGTAAATAATTTTATCACATGAATTTACTTAGGAACCCAAAACTCTTCTAATTAAAAAAACATGTGTTCAAGATCAACTTTCTTTAGATTGATTATAATGTTCGTCTCGATCCCCCGTTTATTCAGAGAGTAATTAAGGACGGTAGGTATTACGCCTGTTGCTGAGAGGACGATCTGCACAATCCAATGCATGCCACTGCTTCTTTACTACTTGTGTTAGTTCTCTGTAGTTTTGAATTTTTGTCTTGTGTGTTGTGTCGAGTTTTCTGGTATCTACAACTGCTCCGTCTATCAGCCATACTTTTAGATGTATCCCAGAGTATTACATCCGGGCTGTTATCATGGACTATTCTGTTGGTCAATACGCTTCGGTCTCAGTATAGCTTCTAGATGTTGTTCTCGATTACATCTTGTGTATGGTATTTGTAATAGGGTGCATCAAATTTATCAGCAATTTCTCATTTCTTTGCAAGTTTGGCGTGAATAATTCGTGCTACCAAATCGCGCCTCTGTTTATAATCCGTTGGGGCCAGCATACTGCATCCCGTAGTGATGTGCTGGATCGTTTCTTGGCCTACGCCACAAGCCCGGCAGCTATCAGAAGACACTTCGGTGTCTTTAATAATGTGTTTGAAATAATTTCTTGTCGCAATTACCTAGTCCTGGATTGCTATCAAGAATCCTTCAGTCTTAGGGTACAGATACCTTTTTTCAATCCACTTGTAATACAATCAGGCGTCGTGATTTGTGAGTTGAGTGCTTTTTATGTCCTTTTTTCTAACTCATCGGCTTGAGCAGATTGTTCGTGTAGGACATTTTGCTGTTTAAGATTGAGGGGTTTATAGTTTTCATCTACCTGCTGTATTACTTTGTGTAGATGTTCGTCATCAGTTTTGCATAGAGATTACCAATCTTCAAGATATCCTTACCCCCTTGTCTTCTTGGTGGGGTTATTCTTTGGATAGGACGTTTTGGATGGTGGTATTTGAACCGAGCCATTTGGACCCTGATAATCCTATCCAGCGAGTTCCAATCGGTTTTGGTCTATTTTATAATGCCTAATGAGTAAGCAATCACAGGTATGGAATATGTATTATTTACTGTAGTAAGCTTACGAGAGTTGAGTGAGGGTTTGAGTACGGTGTTCAATCTGTTGGTAAACTGTTTTTAACTTCTATTTTATCTGACTGTGTATAATCATTATATTTCGTTGAATCCCCAGATACTTTCAAAACTCATCCATACCCATGCTGGAATGATCTCTCTTGATGCAGTCTCGTGCTCTGTGCTATATGTGAGCTTTCTTCTTCGAATACTTTGTATTTTACATTTCTCTATGCCAAACTGCATGCCTATATCACTAGAGAATCTTTTAGTGATATTTATTAACCTTTTCAGATCCTGTAATGTGCCAGAGAATAGTTTTATATGCTCAATGGGTGACAATACACTTCTCTTGACCTTACAGTTCAAATCCCTAACTAGTATTGTCCAATAAATATGACAGTGGGTTTATGACGAGGGAGAAACAAAACGGACTGAGGCTATCTCCTTGAAATATTCCTCGCTTGATCTTCAAACTCTTTGTGACTACTCTTTCGTTCCCTAAATGCATGTGTATTCTCGTGGACCAGTTATTATTGATTATTATTATTATTATTATTATTATTATTATTATTATTATTATTATTATTATTATTATTATTATTATTATTATTATTATTATTATCTTCCATTATTCACAGTATATACTGGTCGGTATGTCAACCACACACAGGAATGATGTCCAGGTGTGTGGTTGCTTTACTGAAGGTTCAGATGGCTTCTGACAATACGGCAAGTATTCAAAATTACTGACTTTTGCATATTATATACATTCCTGGCATCCAAGTGAAGACACTCCAGTGCCCGAAGTGTCATTTTTGGGATCACTCCTGTAGCTGATATTATTATAGACACAGATGTCACTTTACTGAAGTTCCACTGAGTTGCTACTTCATGGGCGAGATCGGTATACTTCTGGATCTTCTCTTGATATTTATTATTATTATTATTATTATTATTATTATTATTATTATACATTATTCACAGTATTACTGGTCGGTATGTCAACCACACACAGGAATGATGACCAGGTGTGTGGTTGCTTTACTGAAGGTTCAGATGGCATCTGACAATACGGCATGTATTCAAAATTACACACTTTTGCATATTATATACATTCCTGGCATCCAAGTGAAGACACTCCAGTGCCCGAAGTGTCATTTTTGGGATCACTCCTGTAGCTGATATTATTATACGCACAGTTGTCACTTTACTGAAGTTCCACTGAGATGCGACTTCATGGGCAAGATCGCTATACTTCTGGATCTTCTCTTGATATTTTCCCGATATGTTGTGGGTATTGGGTATTGATATATCGATAAGGAAAACCTGCTGATGGTTTCTATCAATGTACGTTATATCGGGTCTATTGCCGCCGACATGTCTGTCAGTGATAATGGAGCGATTCCAGTAGAGTGTGTGCTCACTACTTTCAAGCACACTCTGAGGCACATATTTATAATACGTCACGGAAGTGGCGAGTAAGCCCGTTCTCAATGCCAATAATTGGTGGACCTGCTTCGCCACTTCATCATGCCTCTTTTTGTATTCCAACTGTGCGTGGCTGCTACATCCACTTGTCACGTGTTGGATAGTTTCGCTTACAGCCTCACATCTTCTACACGAGTCGGAATGAATGGTAGAATCTCTCAGAATGTGTTTTCTGTAGTTCAGTGTTGGTATCACTTGGTCCTGGATAGCTATCATGAAGGCTTCTGTCTCCGGAAAGAGATCCCTGTGCTGGAGCCATGCATGCGACGCAGAGATGTCGACTTCTGGTTTACTCAGCTCGTGAGGGTACCTTCCATGCAGTGCCTTCGCTTTCCATAAGGATATCTTCTCTTCCGTTTCAATGATTGGTTGAACAGGCGGATCAAGCTTTTTCAAGTTCAGAGGACTATAGTTATTATCAACTGCGCTCACTGCTTGCTGAACTCTCCCACAATGTTCCAAGAAGTTTCTTCTGAGTGAAGCAATTTGAGTGCTGTGTAGATTTATGAGATCTACAACACCTCGCCCTCCATGCGACCTTGGAAGGGTAAAACGCTCAGTACTTGAATGGGGATGATGTTTCCGGTGTTGAGTCATAGCGGTTCGGATTGTCCTCTGGAGGTTGTCGAGGTCGGTATTGCTTCATTTAATAACGCCAAAGGAGTATGTGAGCACTGGAATAACAAATGAATTGATGGCCTGCACTAGGTTTCTAGCAGAGAGTTGAGTTTTTAAGAGTCCATGCAATCGTTTACACACTTCAGTTGTTAGTATGTTCTTAGTAACAGTGTGATTCGGAGTGACTGTTGGAAACCCAAGTATTTGTAAGTTTCATGGGGTTCCATGAAGGTAATCTTTGGTTCATTATCAGTTTCCAAATTTATAACTTGCATATGACCCCGAATGATATTCACTCTCCTGCACTTAACCAAACTTCTTCTTCTTCTTCTTCTTCTTCTTCTTCTTCTTCTTCTTCTTCTTCTTCTTCTTCTTCTTCTTCTTCTTCTTCTTCTTATTATTATTATTATTATTATTATTATTATTATCGTTATTATTATTATTATGATTATGATTATTGTGTCTTGGAAGCAGTTCTCACATAACATTTCAAAATTTGTTGGTTTGAGACTACTGTAAAATTCAGGTTAAATTAAAATGTTTAATTTAAAGAACAGATTTTGATTCTCTATTAAGAATGCGAAAACATTTAATATAGTAAATAAGCAAAAACTATTATAAATATTGGAACAAGAATTGATATATGAGAAGGTTAAAGTTTAGGAACATTTATTAAATATTTTTTCATAAAGCGATCTGTAATGTCTTCTTCTTAAACATGGTATCTTCGGTGATATCTATGAGATCTTACTTAAATTTTAACTTTAAAATTATTTGGAGATTTTGAAGTGTATTTTTTGTTAAAGAATCGATTTTGTTTGTAATAAGTTTAAATATGTTTCAGCATTAAAATTGTTATGTAAATATATATCCTATATTAAACATATAATTATTCTAAAGCCCCCCCCCCCCCGAGATCTGGTGGGTGAAATTCCCAACCGTCCCGACAAACTTGAACCCCCTTCAATCCGGGTGAGGGGTGCGTTGACCAATCGCTACAGTCATAACCTTAGTGCCTATGTGATTGGCTCAAAATTCCCGGGGGTGGGAAAGACGCTGTTCCCCGGAGGCAGGGTCTTCATTGCTTATGTATTAGCCGCAAATATCGTCATCTTTCCTGCGAAGGAGAGATTTTAGCAATCAATGTGTACTATCTTTTAGCAATCAATTTGTAACTCTGTCAAACTGTAATATTAAAATTTTAATCTCAGGTACAATTTGCGGATCCTTTCCGGCCGTTCAAGCAAATATTTCGAATTTGTTTATAAAATTGTGAATAGTTGCAAAATTGTTAATTCTCGGTTTTCAGCTCTGGGACACCCGAGAACTCTCCCCTCTTTAGATCTGTAAAAGTTAGAAATTGTTTATAAATCTGCAAATGTTGCAAATTTATACGCTTAATGTCGAGGGCAGAGGTAATAGCGTAGCCTCGATAGCGCCTCGAGGTGATAAACTCTGCCTCAGAACGAAAAAAAAGTCTACCATTTCTTCAAAAAACAAACAAACCGATGAGATGTAATTTTTATTGGTAGTTACTCAAGTAGTAGATCAGGACAGTACCAATATATGTCTTACGGCAACTATGACTCTTATTTAAATATTCAACCTTTCTTTTTATTCTAAGCAGCCATTAAAATTCCAGTTTCAATATTTTCTTTTGCTTAAGTGGTTTTAGTATTTAAATAAATTATCAAGTACATTTAATAACGCCGAGAAAAGCAGTTTTATGGCGAATATGAGCAGAAGCTATATTATTTATTTTATCTTCTCTATTCAATAGTTCTACTTGCATTATTATATATTTATCAGCTAACAAATAAACTGTTTATGAAGATATATTACAAATTTCATTAATTCGGAAAACTGGTTCAGGAAGAAATATTGCTAATGATATTTTCTCTCAAGGGCAAGTTGAGGTACGGAAGGGTTCAGAATACTGGAACGTTTCGATGACCCTGCTTCGTGGGACCTCGACAGGAAAATTAAACGAAGGTTCATTTACTGATTAATGAAAAAATATTGTCGATAAAACTAATCGCTTGCCACAAAAATATTGCCATTGAATGAATGTCACCCAAATCATGAAACTTTTATCACTCTAGAACGCCTTTCAGATGCGTAGTCTATACTCTATAGTCTGAGTTAAGAGATATTTCTTTTAAAATTGGGTGCATACGAACCTCAAATTGAATAACGAGGATTGCGATTTATCAAAATTCTGGTAAAAATTTCAAATGCTGTTACCCCTCTTATGAAAATATCGTTGAATCGCACGATATTTATTGTGCAAGCAAAATAAAGCACATTAAATGATAACATGTACTAAACCGGTGACGAATTCATATTTTTTACAAAGAGGACTAACCCCAATACATGAACGTGAATCTAACCTAATGAAATTGCTTTTACCATTTAAACATTTCAAATATCGACAAAACAACTAACAAGTAACCAATTTCCGGATTATTATATCAGTTCGATAGATTTGATTTAATGTATTGGTGAAGCACAAATACATACAAGATACAATTAATTCATGTCTCTACCAGAGGTTTAAGATTTAAAAATATTAGACTGAGAAAATTAAAGAAACTACGTGTGAGTGATTAAGATGAATGATTAAAAAAATTCTGCTCAGTTTGTTTAATTAAGTTTTAAGAAAGGTAAAGGTACCCTCTTAACACTTGCAAATCGTAAGCATACATTTCATTCATTAATATGTTAATAAATTTCTTGTTGATTCGGCTTCAATTACCAAAAAATTAATTGAATCAAAATCAAATAGTTATTTGCAATAAATATACAAATCTTTCTATTTTCTTTTGCATATAATTCTGTTTATGGCCGATATAATACATCCAAAATATTTAAAGAGTTAATAATTCAATAAGGAAGTTTTCAATGATCATTTTCAGCCTTTGATTTCCAAAATCATTGCCTTTCCTTTGTTTTCCATTTTATTACGAATTACTTTCCCGTATACACAAATATTTAAGAAGTAATATACGTAAATTAGGGAAGCTTATGCAATGCTGCTGAAAATCAATTTCTAAATTTCAATGGAAATACACGTTATAAGGTCCCCTGATACCGAAAAAGTGTTGTTTTTCAAATCGACCATCTGTCTGTCTGTCCGTTCGTCTGTACGCCCGTCTGGCCGTCCGTAAGGTGTGTATGTATAAAAAATCTTTCAAAATTGGGGGGAGATTACATAAAGCCACCCGGATATTTTCAAAATTTTTTCAGACACTGTTCCAAATTTTTTCTTTAAATTTCTTGTAAAAATAGAGTAATATAGACTTATACTGGTGGCATAAGATTTTCAAGGTTAACTTTGAATTTTCAAAAATTTCAAAAATTGAATTTTTTTCGCGGTCACTAGAACATTAAAGATAGAGATTTTTCTTTCAAATTAAATTTGTTGTTCATAATTTGTTTTTCATTAAGGACATGTACATATTTTTAAATTTAGAATTTTTCGCGCAATATTGCGTGCAATTTAAGCAATTTAAAAAAATTCAAAAACCAGAATTTTTCTAAAACATCCCCAGTTTTTCTTTTAACTTTAGGTAGAAATTGTGCTAAATGTACTCTATAAAAAGACATATACGCCGTATGGTTCTATTCTTTTGTTTCTTCAAAAATTACAGAAATTTAATTTTTTTGACTTGTCTTTCACGTCGTTGTGATTGACACTGACAGCGGTTTGTTCACATTATTATATTTATGAGTAGATATAATAATGTCATATAAAGCTTCTCGAAAACTCACCCCTTTTCAGTCAAAACTAGCAAAAATTTCACATTTTCAGAAACGTTAAAACGTCATTTTCTTCAAAAACAGCTGCAATTTTTTAAAATCTTTTCGAAAGAGTAGTGCTAATTGCACTCTTTGATAGGACATAACGTTCATTTCGGAGTATTTTTTTGTTTAAAAGATAATACATAGATATAATTATTTTTCGAAAGCTCTCTGGCGCTGGTAATATGCAATTTTTCAGAAGTTTATAAACACTATAGTATTTGTAAGTTAATGTGCTTAAAATGACTTTAAGTGACGTTTTTCAAAAAATTAAAATTTTCCTGGGAAAAAGAGATTTGAATTTCGAATTCACTGTAGCGCTTATGCGCCATTTTATTAAATAACTGCTACAAATTTTTCCAAAAAATTGCCATTTAGGAGGATGTTTTAATGTCATTTGATATTATTAAAATAATATTTCCGTTCTACAATAAAGAAACCGAAATATGAAGATAATTTTAAAAAAAATGTATTTTGGGCAGCGATAGATGGCAGCAGGCAAGTGTGTGGGGCAAGTTCGAATAGCTAGACAATACCAAAGGAAATAGAAAATTACTATGGAAAAGTCTGTGGCACGAGTAGTTTACTTTCTCGCCTATACGTATGTAAGGAGAGGTGTTGAAAACCTGCGCGGAAAAACGGCGAATTTTCGAGAAAAGCTCTTATTGTCGGACCCTGCTAACAAAAAATTAAATAAGCACTCTCCCTTTATATACTAAATTACTTCCTTTAATCGCGTATTGTAGCCAAAATCCATGTTGTTTCTGGAAAACCGATTGACGGCAAAAGATCTGTCAGCATGCCCCAACGTGGTGAAGGCTGGCGCGTAAACCGCACTGCTAATTTTGTCTAAAATAGATATTCCTCCTTCCATCTGAACGAACTCAAGTATTCGGGAGATTCATACGGATATTTTAATTTTTGTGGGTACTTTACATGAAGACAACAATTGTAAGGTTTAGCCGAAAAAGCACTAGTCCCTGCATACTCCCTGCTCTGAGCAGTTCCTGAATCCAAGGCAGAACACCTAAATCTCTTTCCAGATTATAATATATTCAGTGTGGTACAGTTCAAATTATCAATATCAAGTTTAAGGTCCCGTTTGTCTTCATAATTTCATATGATTTCTGCTATTCACGTAGACTGAAATTAATGTTTGTCAAATAGTTATTTACGACATGAGTAATATTACGTGGAGGCAGATTTCAATGAAATGTCTTTTTTTCCTTTTCATTTTAGAACAATGCCGTTTAGTCTGTTTTAATTTCGTCTGTTTCACTGGTTTAATTAACTTCAATATCATTTTAATGGTACTTACTTTTAAAAATATTTACGAGATACAAGTGTTTACTACAGTATTCCTGAGTAGCCTATTTATTTTCATCGCTCAGAAATTGTACTGTCGGCCGTTGTATGTAATCTAAGGGTCTTCTAACCTCTACCAGAGCCATTGTCGTTTCGGTCAATGTTAAAATTTCTAGAAAGATATTTCTTAGTAAATCACAGTTCAAAACAAAAGTTTCCCTGAACAAATGGAAGAAGCGTATATTACGTCAGTATCAATCTTGGAGATCATTGATCCAGTTTTTTATCACTTTTGTTACGCCCTTTTCCTTTGCCTTTATGTAATTTTTGAAACATTTTAAGAGCATTTTATTGATCATTTTTTGCGAATTTTTAGGTCATCAAAATCCGCCCCTACTTATTAAAATACAAAATTGGAGAATTATCAAACGAGAATTCAAAGCCTCAGTTGATGGACAATCGATTATTGTAATATAATGTTACCTTTTCAATTTCGTCGAACCTTAGACGCAATTTGTCAAATTTTAATTCTTGTTTAATTTGACCCTTCCTCCAGAAAAAGATGAAATCTGATAGTACTTACGTCGAAAGTACGTATACCATGGGTTTGTTGTAATATTACTTGCATTGCACAAATGATTATTTTTTGGTATTAATGAAGAATGAATATATGTATTTTAATAACTCTTATTACAATACTGATCTGTTTCGTAAAGTTTCACTTTATGCAATCAAAGTGATTGGTTTCAATTTTCCCATTTAAATAAAGTTCCTGTATACTATTTAGATAGAGTGTTATGTTCAAAACTAGTACTGCTTCAACACCATATACTTTCACGCCTTATTTAAAGCGGCTACGCAATATACAATACTATGTGAATTCGCAAAAAAATATTTCCAGCAAAACTTATTTTTTTCCTTGCTGGTATTCGATTTCGTTTCCTATGTGTGTTGTCGTCGGGGCAGGCATTGTGAGTCTGTAGCATTTTCTTGGTAGACTATGGGTGTACGAATTGATTCGGAACGATACTTTGAGTGAGTGTGAGGTTCTATACGCGACTGGGTAATGATAAAGTTTGTTCTCATTTTGCAGTGTTATTTACATTCGATATCATTTTTTAACACTCGCGCGCAAGGAAGGGGTAAAAGGCCAGGGCGAAAGTGCGCTCGGCTTGGCCCGTCGGCACCTGCGTGATTACGTGGGTCGAATAGCGCAGGCGCAATCGATTGGCTTGCAACAATCGAGATAATGGCGCGCTGTAATTGTGTGGTAATGGGGCGCTGGGCACAATGGGCGGTTGCGGGCACGCGAAAGGGCTACGGCACGCATGTATCCCAGGAAGAAGGAAGTACTAGCCAGTTAGAAGGAAACGCTTGAAATTGCGGTTTGACGATTACGTTTGGAAAATACCCCTCGCAAAAAAAGTAAGTTAAAACTCAGCTGACCTGCTGATTTTAGCCCACAGCAAGCATTGCCGCTATCTCCACACAACTCTGATTAGGGAAGGCCTAGGACTCAAGTTTTGAGGAAGGCGAGTTGTCGATTCTATCAGAGGGGAGGTGGCTCAGAGCATCAACTGATGTCATTGCAGTGCCTCTGACCGGAAGGTCCTAGGTTCGAGTACTGACAGCAACAGGGATTTCGACCCAAGCTTTCTAGCTAGGTCGCATTCAGTCGCAGTCTGGAGAAGAATTCTAGCCGCCGGCTGCTCTAATCGGCTGATTTCCTTGGTTTCACGCATGAACATCGGGCGACTTTCGGAGCAGTACCCTAATAAACGAGACGTGGACCTCACGCGATCTTATCTTCCTCTTACTTGTCCTATTCTCACCCCTTTCACACACCCTAACATGCACTACACTTCCACACATGCCGGGAGACTGGACAGGAACTTGGACTTTGTCTCAGCTGGGATTGGTACCCGCTGGTAAGCGATACCTGGCTGAGGAAAACCTCACTTGCCGACTGCAGGTCGGCGATGGATCTCACCATCCAACGGGAGGGGATCACCGCCACATCCAGAGGAAAAACATGGCTATATTTATAGAGCTAATGACCTTACAAGTTGGCGTGCCCGGAATCATTAACTATCAATCAGTATCACTATCGGGATGAGTATGTTGAATTCAGCTGCTATCTTGAGGAGAATTATATCGTGCAGATACTTTGAGTTTTCGTAAATTTCTCTGGTCAACAGGCAAATGTCGGAGTAGTACCATAACAAAAGGGGCCAAGGGCTGAGCACGATCTTTTCTTGACCCTTTCTTGTCCTATCCTTGCTCCTTACTTACGTACACACATACACCTACGTGTACTTCACTACCACATGTCGGGAACCAGTCGGGAGCTTAGAACTTTCCCCGACTGGAGTAGTGCGCCTCTGGTGGATATAAATTGAGGGGAAGTCGCCGCAAGCAGACGTGGAAGACGACGCAGTATACCACCGTTCAGAGAGGGACAGGCCCCAGCACCTCCCGTAATAATGCATTAATAAACTAATAGAACATAGCATTTGACGTGCCCGGAAACATCAATAAATAAATAAATAAAAGAACGCAACTGGGCACGATGTATTTTCAGTGAGAGAGGAATCATCAGTGTACCATGCTTATCGGCATGTAAAAGAGGTCCAAAGAAGACACTTGGCAGATCCCATTAAATCCTCTAGCAATTTAGGACCAAACGCAGATTCGATTAGAATTACTGGAGAAGATTGCAGATGTTGTATCTTGGTCTGCGCTATCAGGTATTCAAATCAAACGTCAAAATTGGAGCCCTAGGTCCGTAAGCACGCCGTTTGTTTTTGCCACTTCAAAATTGCCGCGACGTTGACTTGGTTTGAACCCGCGAACTTGTGAAATTTAAATATGACTAATAATATTGTAGCAGGGTAAATGCAAATTTTGCACATTCTTATTGAAGAATTTGGAGCCGTTCTTGAGAAAATATCTTTGGAAAACTCAAAAATTTGAGCTCATTTTCACAGAAAACGCCATCGAATGTTCAAGACACTTCATTCAAAGTCATTAAAAGTACCCACAAATACAACCATGAATAAAAATCGCACCAATTACAAGGTGATCTTTTGAGAAATTAGTACACTTGTGTAATTTTTGAAAAATCAAATTCAAACATCAAAATGGCGACTATGTCTTATTATTCAGTGCATTTGAAAATATTCCTGGGAAAAATTAAAGAAAAAAATTGGGAGCTGTTTTTCGCAAAACCATGTGTTTAAAAGTGCCTTTTTTACGGGAAAATTACGAGGAACTACTTTTATTTAGAAAAATTTACACAACAGTAGCAGCTGATGCTGGAACAGACAGGAGGTTACACTTTCATCGAATGAAAGAAATGTTATTTCCAAAATTCAAAATACGAATATACAATAAAAATGTACATAATTCAAGTAAATTAATTGAAACTAAGTTCAAAGTCTATATTGAAACATTACAGAAATTTATGCGCAGTGTCTTTGTCGGGTAAGTACACCTCCCGCGCACGTGGTTATGACTTTGATTTCCACTGGGCACTGAGGTTCCACTCCACGACATTGCAACAAGCACTATTGCTTCGACACGTTTTACATTTTTTATTTTTTCAGTAATGATCCTTTTTCACACACGCTCATATTCCCTCACCGCTCTCTGACTATAACTGCAGGCGGAAATATGCATCCACCGTGAGAGGCAGAAAAGAACTTCCAGAATCGCCAACTTTACACAAAGAGTTCATCAAGTGTACATTTTGAATTAATAAATCTAATATGAAATGAAAAAAAATTCTCTAAATATCATAAATAATTCCTTAAATGGTGTCAATAATTGACGGAACTGGTGTACTTTCAATAACACGAGATATTCATAATTTATTAAGTTGCAGCTAGACAGACGAAGACAAAATATCGGTATTCCCCTCAGATTCCAGCGGTTGCCGCGCAGCGCTTGGCGTGGTTGCGCTACCAAAAGCCGCATGTTCCCCGCGTTGAATCGAAGGGCCAAAGAGTAAAAGCAGCAAACTCAGTAATATAGCGAAGAGCTAATGAAATACTGGCATGTCCCCAGACACCGGAAACAGATTCAGTTGAACACTCTTTGGTTTTAAAATAATTTCATATGCATCGATATTGCTGCAAGATCTTGAATATTGAATGCTATTAAAAGGAAAATGTATATTTCTAAGATATTACAAGATATTTTTCGATTATTTGGAGGTTGTGCAACCGTGCAACCTAAACAAGCATTCACTGGTACATGACCTTCTTGAAGAACATAATTTAGAAGAACACATGTCATTTAAAAAATCTCAATTTTCAATACTATTGTAATTGTTGGAAAATGCCGAAAAACTGTTAAATTTTTGAAATTTTTGAAATTTCAGAATTTGCAAAGAAAATCGGACTTGTGCCATTTTTATTGGTTTACCTTGTTCTATCGTATAAATTAATTTCAACAAAAATTTGGAAACATTATTGTTAAAAAAATTGAAAATGTCGATGTGGCTTCATGTAAAATGCCCCCAGAAATTCAAATATACGTTTCTAACTCAAAGTGCTGGTACATCAGCCAAAACGATTGGGTAATATTAATTTAGTTGAAAATCGCGCTTACGGTTTACATACTAGCGTTATTCACAGACAGGGATGAACGGATGTTTTGTCATGAACAATTTTTTCGGTATGATGGACTTACAAAACGTGCATTATGATTGCACAGCGCGCTAGAGAAAATAATTTAATACATAAAGGGACAATAATGATCAAACTTCTTGGAATTGTAGACCTACAATATCAATTTTTCTGCCAAAAATATTAGTTTTTAGGGCCGTAGATACAAACGTTGACGCGAGTTACGGCAGTTACTGATGTTCGACAATAAGTATATTTGATGGGCTCTGCTATGTTTGGCTGATGATGGAGACAACCTATCCCAAAACATGTTGCAAATCATGTTGAAACCTGAATAATAAAGAAAAGTTACGCCACAAATTGTCCGTCTATAAAATAATTTCGACGTCTCATCTTCAAGAAAAAATTGTATTGAAATTACAACATACCATGTACTGTAAAGTTCAATATCTACCGAGGAACACGTTTTGCCACACACAATTGAATCGATACAAACAAAAAAGATTCGATGTCACATTTTGCCGGTTTTGAGTTAACAGTGGGAAACTGTTCTTAAAATATAAATTCAACTTTCTATGCATAAAAGTTCGTTGCCTGTAAACTCTGTGACGTAAGTAGAGTGTCCTTCAATTATTAATGTTAAGAAAAAAGATTGAAGTCCGGAAGTTAGAAACTTTTTGCTTGGTCTTCAAAATTTGGTAACCTCAACGTAACTGGTGAGGTCATTTTTTTGTAACGTAACTGATGATGTGGGGACTACTCATATCCCAAAATAAAAAATTGCTTAACAGCATAAAAACTAGCTTCATATGATCAAGATGTTTTATGCATTGTCATTAAGGTTAATACAAAAATAATTAAACAAGAATAATTACTTTTCAAATAAAAAAAATAATGTCAGCATGAATCATTAAAAAAGCCCTGCTCCAACTATATTTTGTACCAATACCCAGACTAATTAAAAAACTGTTTTTTGAGATCCAGAATCTGATTAAAGAGATGCAATTAATCACATTTTATGACTAATACAACACAACCTCAATTTTAAGTCACTTTCCCCAGCCTCGCATTCACTGCAATTTCCGCAAATACGCTGTCCCCCTCTTCACCACTGAATTCGTTCTCTTGAGGTTCAAAATTGACATTGCCCCATTCCTCAAATCCTGGATCATCTCCTTTAATAATATTCCTCGAAGCATTCACAGTGTTGTGAAATATGGAAAAAACAACACGGGATAAAAATTATGTAATCAGTAAGGTGGAGCCCCCCGCCCTAAAAAAAAAAAAAAAAAAAAAAAAAAAAAAAAAAAAAAAAAAAACACTACTCTCCTCTTCAACATCGTGACCACCACCGGGTTCGCAGAACAACTGACTGCCCAAAAGCGTGGGCTCCTCCACGTATCTTCTTCACTTAGTCCTTAGTTCGTTTCTTACATTCGACCTTTCGTTATACATTCACACATTAATCTTTTAGAAATTATTTAAATTCTCTTTGAAAGACTGCTAGCTTTCGGGAATTATAAGATTGGAATGCTATAATGACAAGCTACTTTTTGTGAATTAGGTCTTATTGTTGCGTCATAATTTACCTGTATGAAAAACTGCTATAATTGTCGAATTTGTGTTGATATTTGTTTGAAAATATTTAGTTTCTGGACCAAATTTTGTATGATTTGTAATGAGCAGGGTTGCGCAGTATTTATATACTTATATTCGAAATACGTATTTTAAATACAGTTTGAATGTGATAAACTGGATTTTTGTGTTGCTTTAGGGCACATGTTTTAGAGATGTGTTTAAATACATAAAGTAGGTATATTTAAAAAATAAGTGCTTAAAATACATCAAGTTCAGACGAAGAAGAAGATACTTTAAAACGAGGATAGTCTATTTTTGATTCCGCTAGTGAATGCACCTCATTGAAACAATTATAAAAGTTCCTTTCAGCTGTTGAATTTTCTTCATTTTTAAATGATAAATCTAAATCATTATAACAATTATGGACAATTATCCGACAGTAAAAAAGCGTTTATTCTTTATAACACTTGTTAATGTTCGTCCACGCCAACTTTTTTCCTTTGCAGGTTTCATACGTTTGCCAAGTATGGGTTTATTGTCTGATAATTTGTTTGAAAAATCAGGGGTTTTATAAGGAAATTCCATTTTTTGGAGTTAGACGTATTTTTGATATTTTATATTTGAAAATATTTATACATATGGTTACAATACATACAATATTTAATCTTCAGAAGTTTATATGACTGTCAATTACTCATTTACTACAATTGACAATATAGTGTTGCAATAAAAATATATAATACAAATATTTTATATATTTAGAGTATTTTGATAACAATGTACTTCCCGGAATTAATTCTTAAATGGTGAAAAATTGAAAGCGTATAATCTCCTCTGCAATATCCATAGCTAGCCCGCAGGCCGACGTTCACAAGTTTTTGAGAGGATCAGAATGGAAATGCGCAAGTCGGCAACACACTGCGAGCAACACACTTCATTCAAATCGAGTGACAAATTTTTAACAAGAGTTCTTTCCCTTTCCTCGGTGTACTGGGAGCAATGGAAAGATCCTCACTCCTAGAAAATCTTACCTTTCATATTAACTAGCCTTTCAGCAAAGCTGAAATTTGATAGATATAATAAAAATATAACTTTTGCTAGATGGAAATCATAATGTAGAAAAGTTTTGAATTTTTTCAACTATCGAAATATCTGAGTTTTCAACGCAAATGAGAACTGCACCATTCCCATAAATGTTCATCATACTATCGAACAACAAAATTTAATCAAAATCGCTGGAGTTATTTTTTTGATTTGAAAATGTCTCAGGGGTTTCAAATAATAGCTAAAACTTCAAATGATTGAACATTCATTCATTTTTATAATTTATTTCAAAAAATTGTATTACATAACTAACATAAAAAGTATTACATAACAATTACTAAAGGCGAGAAGGTACGTGCTGTTTTATCACCACTTGTTTTTAATTACATACATAAAGATTTTTTAAAGCATAAAAATCCTTTGCCAATTTATAACCATCTATTAATATGATGGGGTTTTTTAGAGCTATAGTATAGTAGATTATGAAAGCAGATATTTACCTTAACCATTTTAAAAAGAATTATTAATATGCAAAAGTATTGTTGGAGAAAAATGCATATCAGTTTTAATTTCAGGTGCTGCGTTCGTCAAATTATGCTCGCAAACAGAATCCCAGATGCGATTTACATGCGCAAAACATTTGCAGAGATAACAAACGCAGCCGCTCAAAACTGTAATATTTTTATTTGTTTACTCATTCGCCTGGAGTGCTGCACTGCAGAGCGCCCGCACATGTGCGCCGTTCCGATGCTCTCCCACACCCCTCCCCTCCCCCCAACCCCTCCCTCCGCCAACGGCTTCTTCACTCGTGTTTCGTTCTGCACTCACGTGCGACCCCAAATCGGTCTATGCCCAGATTAGGGGTTTTGTCCCTACGTTTCGGGGAGGAGTATCGCCCTTTTAAAGGTAAATTAAAGGGAAAATTTCTTTAAATTATTTTGTGGAGGGTTTTGATTGTAAAATGTTTTAGAACTGTTATCCAGCCGATAGTCCTGATTGGACGCATATGCCACCGTATACTTGACCCCAACACACTTGCGGCTTTTTCTGATCTGGGATCATCAGAACGCGAGGCCCTCTGCGACAACACATACATGAGAGAAAAGAGACAGACAACCATACCCAAGATGGAACTCAGGTGAGGCGTCAAAAACATTGAAGTCTGAAAATGAAGTACCTCCTAACCTGTTATATGTTCGTTAGCTATTAAAAACATACAATTTGAATGCAGAGTTTTTGTCCTTTGAGGTTTCTTTGGCACATTATGCCAAAGATGCTTGAGTTCAACACTGCTACTGATGCATCTTCAATGGCTGGGTATTCAGAGTAAAGTTCTTGTATATTCTTGTCGAATATTTTTGGATTCTTACTCAGGAGAAAGTTTCTAATTATGAAACTGAATCAGAAAGAGAAAATGTTTTCACTCGACAGCATCATCTGTTTTAGTTAGTGCATTTAAATTACCTTGCTCAGTAAATTTATTAATACACTTCGAAGTTAAAATATGAAGTTATGATGCCTCATGTATCACAAAGTGAATAGGTTGACATTGACTCCACTGTATACTATGTGATCGATCTTTTTTTCCTTCAAGAATAACTTGTAAATATCAAAGCAATAAACTACTAATGGAAGAAAAATCTGGTAAATAAACTAGGGGGAATAAAGAATGATCGAGGCTTTCTCGAACTACTTAGTTTTCTTATCTTCTCAGTCTTTGCTATCGTTTTGGTTTCTCTCCACCCTTTTCTCAGCTGCCATCTATTGACGCAATTCAATTTTTTGTTTTGTCAGTTTTTCGAATACCTAATGCGTAGAACGAGTATAATTGAAATATGAATTTAATACGATGGTTAAAGGTATTATGTAGATATACATACATACCATCTTAATAATAATTGGGGCATTTTTTTCGAAAATGTTGATTAAGCGCTTCTGAAAACGCTCATCTTGAAACTCTTTTTTTTACATCAAACTTTTGAGTTTTTGAGATTTATCATTATAAATTATTTTAAGCATTTAAACTCAGCTATTGTAAATATTGGTTTGAGAGATTTTTTTTCGAGAAAACACAAGAATACGTCAAAGATGTATTTATGTCATTTAGTTTACTTAGAACTATTCTTACAAGAAAGGTTTAAAAAACATTTGGAGCCATTTTAGAGACTATGGCGCTTGAGCGTTTCTGAAAATCCGAAATTTGCAGCTCAATTCTATTGAACACTCATGAGTTTTCAAGAAACTTAATAACACATAAATTTGGATGATTTACACAAACATTCAATAATGTATACAATACTCCGGGACTGCAAATAAACTGATGTTTGTGAAAATTGCAGCACCACGAACGAGACATAGTACTATTACAATGAAATTTATTCCACAGATTAGAAATATCAAAATACACAACTGATTAGAATTACAGAACTGTACCTACAGTTTGAACTTGAGTATTTTGTACAGTGTGAAGCCGCCACACACTGCCATGAGAGCTTGTAGACCTCGTAGCATGGAGAGCATGTAGCATGTAGACCTCGTAGAAAAGAGAGCCGGGAGATGTTGCTGGGGACACTCCTCCACGCGGTTTCGATGCGACGAAGCATCGACAGTGGTTGCAAGAGGTCGAGACTGAACAAGCGGACCGATCATATCGCACACTTGCGCGACGGACACATTCCTCGCCACGTGCGTTCGGGCATTGTCCTGTGAATTATGGCGTGTGGAGCCGCTTCCAGGAGGGGAAGTAACTCGGGCTCGAGCACCTCCTTGATGTAGCGGTTGCTGCTCACACAGCCCTCAAGACATGAGGTGAGATCGCGAATTGTAGTCAGTAGCTCCCCAAACCATCACACATGTCCGCTATGGCGCGAAATAATGCAGACTGGCAGATTGCGATCGCCACGGAAGCGGCGAACACGTGCGCGGCCATCTCTGTAGCACAAATTGAATCGTCCGAAAGCACAGCATTTTGCCTCTTATCACCTCAGTCAAAAGGTTCACAAGCCCACTGCGTCTGACATGGTGGTGGTTTCTGGTCAACGAAATCTGACGCAACTGTAAGCGTGCCATGCAACCAGCCACCAGCAGACGGCGTCTAACTGTCGACGCACACCCATTGAAGTGCTCCTAATTCGAGCCAACACTGTTGAACCACGCAACGTCGAACAAAATTCGAACCACGCAACGTCGTTCTGACGGTTCCGGCTATGCGGACAAGATGGCGGCCATATCCCGCAGTGACCTCATTGTGTGGTCCAGTCGTAACACTTCTCTGACCTGTCACACAAAGGAGGGTGCTGCAAGGCCAACGTGCTCGCCATCTCTATGCAAATTTCATCACTTCTTATGGATACACTGTTCTACACATCTACCGATTTTTAAGTGTAACTATTCCTTCTGGGTGTTCCAATTTTCACAAACACCAGTGTATTAACTACGTCATTAAGATATATTAAAAATATGTTTTTGGTATTTTTGAAAAAAAACAAACGAATATAGCAAAAGCCATCTCTTAGGCGTCACTTATTTAGTCATTTAGCATCACTAATTCATCTGTAATTTAGTAAGTTCAAAGAAACAAATATCAAGTAGTTTATGATGAAATCTGGTTTTTGATATATTTTAATATTGTCCTCATTTCAATCTAATTGTAAGAATAAATTCCATACTAGAAATAATCACTATACTCAGTATTAGTAGTATTAGTAGTCGTATTAGTAGTAGTATTTATTGTACTTGTACGAAGAAGACTCTGAAAAACATTCTAACTCATAATTTCCAAATAATTTAGAGTAGAGTATTTAACTTTACTCCTACAAGAGTATTTAACTTTACTCCTACAAGAAATTTTAAAAAAATGGGGTCATTTTCAATAAAATTTCAAACATGTCGGGGCTTCATGAAATGTACACCCAAAATATAAGAACTTTTTTTTTTCAACATTACAGAGTTTTGAGTGGGATTAGATCGATTGGGGAAAATTCATTTTGGAAACGAATAGTTTAGGAACCTACAAATAGTTTAGGAATTAGTGTTGTTTAATACCGTCTCAACTATTCAGAATAGTCAGACAAACAAACAGATCGACAGTCATTTAAAAAACTCTTCTTGGGTATTTGGGCAACCCCAAAACGTGTATATCCGTTTAAATCTCCAAATAGATTTTCCTCACTATTACATAACTTTCTCTATACTACGTATATTACTACGTATTTAGACAATATTAGATATTGTTAATTTATAGCGGTTTCACCTAAAAAGCTTTTTAGTTCAGATATATTCAAACGAATGGTTGCTTTTAGTTTCCCTTAAACGCCGTTCACTGGATATCCTCTTAATGCTGTTAAGCAGAGCGAAGCCAATGATTGGAAACCTTCGTCGTAAATGAAACGGTGGGGGTAGTGGTCATGAATCGAGTTACAAAGGGATTCCAGATCACTACGTTATAACAATATGTCATATGCATTTCTCCGGCGGACTGAGATCCAATTTGCATTAAGATCATCGTGAGCTGGAACGTTTGTTCGACTGGAGGCATTGCGGACCTCGGGAGCTTTTTCGTGTAATTACATCCATTACATCGATGATCTGATCCATTAGTAACGGTTTAAGCCACAAACGTTCACTGGTGGCATTGACCACTGCTGAGCTGCGCAGCTCTGATTAATTGCTGCTGCGACGAAGTGAGCATTTGGCGCTAGTTCGAATAATGTCTATGTCCCCATTCCTCTTCCCTAGAGCCTCTAACTATCGCCCTCTCACATTCCCTCCCGCCCCTCTTGCCTGAAATGCCAAGTGCGACACTTGGTGTTGCAGGCGAAGCCATATTTATGTTAGCTTGCGTCCGTATTATAAGGAATCTCATATCTCTTATGTTCGCTCTCAACCGCCGAGCGGAACGGACGTGACCTAGCTCCGAGTTGCTCATGCAGTTATCAGTGACTGAGTCAAGTCTTATCAGCAGAGTGCGCACCGAGCAGCCGTGCCGTGAACATCGTACGCCACAGCTCTCTCACTGCGTAGTGTGTTTAGATTGAGTGTCAAACTAGTTTCGCTTGCACAGCAATCTACGTGTCTATTTTAAATATTATACATTGTTACATCAAAAACAGTTTAATTTCGCAAATAGTATTAAAAATATTTACCACAAGTGAGTGAAAACCAACCCGTGACCGCGAGTGGCGAAATGAACGTACAAGGTAGCCCCGAGTCGGGGCTACACGGCACATCAAAAGTGTTTGTGAACGCTATGGATACCTTATATGCAAGCAACAGCGATCAGTGCATTCTCCCAACAGCACAATTTCAACTTTTACAACAACAGCAGCAACATCTGCAACTCCTTCATCAGCAACAACAGCAGCAACTACTGCTACTTCAACAGAATCAACCCACAGCGCAGCAAGGGCAACCGTTAATGCAGCAGCAACCGCCCCAAACTACCCTGCCTCAAGAATACCAAAGCGAGGAGATGCACGCAACAACTTCCAACGAAACGCTTTCAAACGTAAGTAAACGAAAGAGAAATGATGATGAAAACTCTATGCCATTATACAATGTTCAAACTTCATCGCGGTTCGAAGTGCTTCAAAATCTTAAAGACAGTGATCTAAGTACTCCAGAACAAACATTAAAAATTCCGCCCATAATTATGCACAACGTACTTGACTACAACCAAATGATTTCCGACATTAAATCAGTCGTCAAATGTGATTTCACAACCAAGACAGCCGGTGATAAACTAAAAATCATTCTCACTACAATAGAAGATTACCGTAATTTTAGACATCACTGTGTTGAGAAGAACAGACAATTCTATTCTTTCCGCGACCCTTCTATTAAAACCTTTAAGGGCATCCCCACATGTTACTCGGAAGCTGATATTTTAAAAGAACTTGAACTCAAATACCCTGTTACCAAAGTGACTAGATTATATGGCAAAAAGAAAAATCCAATCGAAATCTGTGCTCTAGAAATAAAAGACAATAGACACGGGAAGTCAATATTAACTTTAAACCGCCTGATGCATTGCGTCATACAAGTTCAACCTAGAACAAATCGAAACTACCCAATACAATGTAAACGTTGTCAAAGGTATGGACACTCGCAAGCAAACTGCCGACTCACTCCGAGGTGCGTTAGATGTAAAGAGTCACACCACTATTCTCAATGCACAAAACCAAAAAGTGACAAACCGAATTGCGTGACTCTGGCGAGGACCACACGGCCAATTACAAAGGCTGTCGCATTTTCAAAGAAACTCAGCAAGCACGTTCAAACCTAAATGAACGCAGGTCAGGGTCAGAGCAACAACCGCCGCCGCGCAACAATCCCTTTCGCAGCCCTCCAACATTTAGCCCTCGCGGATTTCCTCCCCTTCCCAAAACCAATACCCCGTGGTCACCGGTTCAATCTTTGCAAACCCAAATGCCAACTGATGTATCCCAACTAATAACCACAATAGTATCACAAGTAATCTCAGCTATAATCCCACAAATTCAAAATATTGTACAGTCAGTGCTAATAAATTTCCATAATGGCAAATAAAATCACTTTATTGAATTGGAATGCAAACGGAATTAAAAGACAACAATCACAAATAGAAATTTTTCTTCACGAACACAAAATCGATATTGCATGCATAACCGAAACCCACTTGGTTCTAAATGAAAAATTCAAAATTTCCGGTTATAAAATATATAGAAGAGACAGAATTTCAAATGTTGCAGCAGGGGGTGTTTTGATTGCTCTTTCAACCCGAGTCAAACATCAACGGTCACTTAGCCCCAACACTTCTAACCTGGAAACTGTGTCAGTCACCGTAACCATAGATAATAAAGATTACACAATAATAACAGCATATAAACCTCCGAATAAACAATTTCCAGTAAAAGAATACAAGGAAATATTTAATAACAACACCAACGTTATTCTACTAGGAGACCTAAACAGTAAAAACCAAGCCTGGGGATGCAATTGCACAATCCAGCAAGGCACTAAATTGCAATCTTTTGCAGTAAACAATAACTTAGATGTAATAGCACCTTGGCAGCCAACACACTACCCGTACAATAGTAATATTATCCCAGATATTTTAGACATAATGGTGTCTAAAAACTTCCACTTACCTACATCTCAAACCGTACTTCCTGAATTAGATTCAGATCATTGCCCAGTCATCATTGAACTAAAATCTTCAAACCTCTTGCAGTCTAATAATCCCTTCACAGTTTTGGGCACGAAAGGGCACGTCAACTGGAATAGATTTAGAGACCTATTAGAAGTAAACCTTCACTACCCGGAACAGATACAAACAACAAATGAAATAGACAACCAGGTAACTAATATCACACAGAAAATCTACGTTGCATTGCTACAATCAACAACTTCTTTCGCAAGACCTTTCACTAACAATAGAAATCCGATTCCAAGGAATATTCTAAACCTAATTAAAAGTAAACGTAACCTTCGACGGCTCTGGCAAATCAACCGCAGACATGACCTTAAAGCAAAAATCAACAAATTAGGGAGAACAATCAAAAACAAATTAAATCAAATTCGAATAAACAATTTTCAAAGATCCATAGCTCAAATACACCCTAATAGTAGACCACTCTGGTCAACCATAAAAAGACTATGTAAAGAAACTAATGACATTCCTATCCTGAAACACAACTCAAATGTAGCTTATACGGATCATATGAAAGCCAATATGTTAGGTAAATACCTGCAAAATAGTTTTACTCCAAACCCAAATACAAATTCTTCCTTTACTAATTATATTACAAAAAACGTCCTGTTAGCAGACTATAATGTCCCAGATAAAATAAAATTTATATCCCCATCCGAAACATCTAAAATTATTAAGCAATTGAAAACCCGAAAATCAGCAGGTCACGACCATATTAACAACAGAGCTCTTAAAGAATTACCCAAAAGAGCTATAACTATTTTAACCGCCTTATTTAATTCCTGTCTAAGACTGGGCTACTTTCCAAAAGATTGGAAATTATCTATAATCTTACCCTTCTGTAAACCAGGCAAAGATCCTCGCTTTCCTACAAGCTACAGACCAATAAGCCTCCTACCCTCAATTGCAAAGATATTTGAAAAATTAATTCACAGCAGGTTATCTACTTACCTAACAAAAATTAGCGCTATCCCAGACTTTCAGTTCGGATTCAGATCTCAACATAGCACCACCCACCAATTGCTCCGTTTAACTGAATATATTGCAAATTTATTTCACAGCAAAAAATACACAATTGCAGTGTTCCTAGACATTGAGAAAGCCTTTGATAAACTCTGGCATGAAGGTCTTTTATACAAACTGCGCCAAATAGGCACTCCCAAATATATACTCCATCTAATTAGAAGTTTTCTAAAAGATAGATATTTTTCCGTCCGTATTAACTCAAGTCTCTCAAACAAATTTGAAATTAATGCAGGAGTCCCTCAAGGTTCTTGCCTCTCTCCACTTCTCTTTACTGTTTACATGTCGGATTTACCACAGTCAGACTATACAGAAATTGCCCTTTGCGCAGATGACACAGCACTTTTTACCTCTCATTCAGACATTAGCTGCGCCTTCGACAATATACAGATTGACCTAAATAACTACATTAAATGGGCTTCAAACTGGAAAATAAAGATTAACGCATCTAAAACTCAAGCAAAAATATTCACACTCCGCAAACTTCTTCAACCACCCCTCCTCAGCCTCCAAAACACAAATATAGAATGGATGAGTGGAAATACACCAGCAAAATACTTAGGAGTACTACTTGACACCAAACTAAACTGGAAACAACATATCAAATCTATAGCAGATAAAACTTATGCAAAAATATCCAAACTATATCCAATAATAAATAGAAATGCCGGACTTAGCACTGACTGCGGCTTAATCATCTATAAAACAATAATAAGACCAACGCTCACATATGCCTGCCCGATCTGGAATAACGCCGCAAAAACAAACCTAAACAAAATAGAAATAATACAAAATAAATTTCTCAGAAAGATCATTAAAGCTCCTTGGTTCATAAGCAACATACAAATCCAAAATGAACTAAATATATCATCCATTAACGAATATATAAATCTTATGACTCATAAATTCTTCTCATCCCTTCCCCAATCGCGCAGTACAACAATATTCAAGCTAGGTAAAACGTATGGTTCATCAAAAAGAATAAGATCACGATTCCCTAAAGACTCCCTTCGTCCACCTTAAATCACCTACCCATCTTCCACTTTCCAAAAATTCCACCCACTGACACCCTCTCCTCAAAATTATCACATATAACTCCAAAAACTGTTATCCACAGTTTCTTCTCAAAGAACAACGTTTTATCAGACCCCTGAGAGAGGAGGTAACGCATGCGGATGTCCATCCCTAAAAGTTAATGTGTAGAATATTGTACAATGAACACCCCTGAAAGGCAGAAATGCCGAGCAGGTAGAAATAAATTTAAAAAAAAAGTCTTATCAGTGCTAGTGCGATCGATAACGCGTTTGAATAGGCGTAGTCAACGATCGTTTTGATTGATCGAACAAACTACAATACAAACAATTAGACTAATAATAGTGCACCGTCACAGAGACAAAATCATCAAGTGTGCTTATAGTGTGTGTCATAACAGAACTAAAAATTGTTAATACCACAGTAAAAAGTGCTACAAAATAATACGATAAAGTGCTCAAAATGTTAACAGAAGAAGATTCACTAGGAGAACACATCAGCAGATCCATCGAACTATTAAATAATTATGGAAACTGTGAATTATACACAAGACAAACTAATTCACAATTCTCACAAGAAAACCAAATAGCAGATCTTCAACAACAGTATCAATATCTCCTACATCAAAATCATATTCTCCAAGAACATCTTAACAAATTAGAACACCAAAACCAAATTCTACAATACAACAACAGCTTCATCATTCACGGACCGATTCAACAAACAGCGCAGAAACAACGGGACATATTCCTCAAATATACGTGGAACGCGCACAATCAACTGGAAACCTCCAATCTACAGAAGCTAGGCCTACAGAAATCAAGTCAAATCCTACAGTGATTCTCACCAGCCAACAAGCGCACAACATCAACCCACCAAAAAAAGAGGACTCACAAAAGTAAGTAACTATAGTGACGCCAAGCGTAGAATGCTGATCAATTGTGCAAGTAAAAACATTACCTCAATAAATAGATATTCAATATTAGAATCAGTAGACGAACCAGAGGAAAATGTAAATAACAATGAACCACAATTAGAAAATGTAAAAATTCCCCCAATGTGCATCATAAACGCAGGAAATATAACTCTTCTAACAAAAGACCTAAAAGAACTAATAGGAAACGGCTTTACATTAAAAACCACAGGGAATTCAGTAAAAATATTAATGAAAAACGTTTCAGAATACCGAAAAGACAGAAAATATTGTGAAGAAAAAAGTGTTCCCTACTATACATACTGTGTGCAAAGTGAAAAAAACTTATCAGTAGTAATAAAAAATATACCCATAATATTCACTGAAGAAGAAATTTACAACGAATTACAAAGTCTAAACTATCCAATAAAAAAGTAACCAGATTAACTAACAGAGAACAATTATCATTCAAAGTAGTTGCCTTAGAACTATCAAACTCCACTGAAGGAAAGGAAATATTTAAGCTGGACAAATTACTTCACTGCATTGTAAAAGTAGAAATAAGAAGGAAACCACAAGGCCCTCTTCAATGTAAAAAATGCTTTACTTATGGACACACAAAAAATTATTGCACAATGCCCCCAAATTGTGGCTACTGTGCAGAACATCATTGGACAAAAGACTGTAAATTATTACAATCCACAAACCCACCACCCCCAATTTGTACTCTATGTAAAGAAAATCATATGGCTAGCTCTAACCAATGCAAGTACTTTCCAAAAAGAAAGAGAATACAACAATCAAACCAATTCAATACCCAATTCCAAGCTCTACAATCACATCAAAAATATGAAAACAAAACTCACTCACAAACATTCCCACAACAAACAAACATAAATCAAAATTCACTACACCCACAATTGGCTCTTAATAACAGTCAAAATACAACTTCACCCACATTTGCACAAACAGTTACACAAAATACCATACAGACAAATATCACACAAATTATAATGCAGATGTTACCAAAAATAGTTAACCAAATAACAGCTACATTAATTCCACAGATACAAAACATTATATCAAATCAAATCTCAAATATAATCAGAAATGGATAAATAGCCCAACTTAAAATCAATAACACTTCTTAACTGGAATGCAAATGGCTTACAAAATAAAAAATACACTTATTCAATTCCTGAAAAAACACTCGATAACAATTGCATGCATAACAGAAACACACCCTGCACCAGGACAATCTTTCAAAATCACTGGATATAACTTTTACAGAGAAGACAGAATATGTCATCATGCAGCAGGGGGAGTAGCAATACTAATTAAAAAGAAATTAGACCACTCATTAATTTCTATTCCAAAATCGAACAACCTAGAGCTAATAGCAGAAAAAATAACTTTAAAAAATGAATATTTAAATATCATAGCAGCATATAAACCACCTAAAAACAAATCAATATAAATGAATTAAAGCTAATATTAATAATAATAATAATAATAATAATAACAATAATAATAATAATAATAATAATAATAATATTTTATTTACAGACCAAAAGTCCAATACAAAGTAATTATAATGTACAACATATTGCAAGTGGTAACAATTGAAAATAGCTTTTTAATGTAATTTAATACAATTATTCATTAGTGAGAATTAAATGCTCTATCTCGGAATACATCGTTGTATGAAGATTATATACATCTAAGTCAAATTCGTTAACTAAGCCCGATAATCTATTAATCATATTGTTACTAGTATAATTAGAAGCGTAATTGACAGGTAGTAATGCAATATTAGATCTGGTACAGCGGCTAGGAACTCTAAAGTTGATATACTGCAAAAGCTGCGGACAATCAATTTCATTCCCAAGTAATTTAAATAAAAAATTTACATCGTTTGATTTACGCAATGATTGGAGAGATGGAATATTTAAACTTGACGCAATTGCTGAATAATTGTGATCAATAAACGGATCTGGTAGACCTAGACCTAGGTGCAACAATTCTGAAGAATTTATGTTGAAGCGTTTCAAGTCTGTTAATATGATTTCTGTAGTAAGGTGACCAAATAGTTGAGGCAAATAATAGAATAGGTCTAACTAAGGCAACATATAGGCTTTTCAGAGCAAAAGGGGATTTAAATTCTGAACATGTTCGTTTAACAAAGCCTAATATTTGGGTAGCTTTAATAATCACTGAATCGATATGGTTACAAAAACTCATTTTACTATCAAAAAGAACCCCCAGATCCCCAATAACACTAACTTTTTCCAGAGCTACATTGTTTATAGCATAGACATATTCCGTGTTATTTTTAAATCTAGAAAAAGTTATGGATTTACATTTTTTAACATTTAAGTTCATGTCGTTATTTTCTGCCCATTGAACAAGTTTACTCAAAGCATTTTGTAATATTCGAGCATCGACATTTGACTTTATAGATTTATAGATTTTCACATCATCTGCAAATAATTCAAACTCCACATCTTCAAAGATTGAACATAGATCATTGATAAAAATAAGGAATAATAAGGGACCAAGATGGGACCCTTGTGGCACTCCTGATAAAACTTTTATAACTTCTGAAATATGGTTTTTATATTTAACGTATTGAACCCTATCCCTCAGATAACTTGTAAACCATTTTTGTAATGAACCTGTTATACCGACATAATACAGAACCTACAATCTTAATGGGAGATCTAAACAGCAAACATATCAATTGGGGTTGTAAAGTGAATACACCTAATGGGAGAAATTTGCTAAAAGCATCATCAACATTAAACTTTCAAATCATAGCCCCAACAAACCCTACTCATTACCCCAAAAACTGTAATGCTGAACCAGATATCCTTGACATTACCATTTCTAAAATTCTAAAACACACTCTCTATGCTCATGTGTTACCTGAATAGACTCTGATCACTGTCCTGTTATTCTCACCTCTGATATGAACTATATTAAAACTGAGTTGCCATTTGACTTAGACACAAAAAACATAGATTGGGTAAAATTTCAAACAAACGTCGATAATTCTCTTCCCACAAACCGATTCATGAAAAACAAAGAAAAAAATTGATATTGCCAGTGATACCTTCACTAAGATCATACAAAAAGCAGCAAAAGAAACAAATACTAACCCAAATTATAAACCAAAATATACACAACATACAATACCTATCGGCATTGAAAAATTAATTCAAAAGAAACACAAAATACGTAGGCAATGGCAGCAATATAGAAGCCCAGACTTAAAAAAATACTAAATAAACTAACACACCAAGTAAAACTAGTTTTAGACGATCACAGAATCCAACAATATAAAAATTACATTAAAAAAATAAATCCTAAAGACAACAATTTATGGCAGGTTACAAAACAAATATTGAAAGAACCAACAATCATACCAGAACTAAAGAAATTAGATAAAACAGCCACAACAACAAAGGAAAATGTGAAATACTAACAGAGCATTTCCAAGAAACATTTACTCTAAATACAACCACAAACAATAACAACTTAAACCATATCAATAACTGTGAAGTAACAACAGTTCCACACCAAGTAAAATATATATCACCAAATGAAACATACCAAACGATCAAACAGCTACCTAAGAAAAAATCAGCTGGAATTGACCAAATACCTACCATAATTTTATAAAAACTAAATAAGGAAGCAATTAGCTATCTAAATGCAATATTCAATTCAATGTTAAGAACAGGGTACTACCCCAAAATATGGAAACACTCTATAGTAATACCAATTCCAAAACCAAGCAAAAACCCAGCATTTACAGAAAACTATAGACCTATAAGCCTAATCCCTATTGTAGCCAAAGTAATGGAAAAACTAATTTAAAATAACTTCTAAAATATATTAATGGAATATAATACATACCACCTTTTCAATTTGGATTCAAAGAAAAGCACTCGACAACACATCAACTTTTAAGAATTACAGAATTAATATATAAAAACTTCGAACAAAAAAAGCACACACTGGCAGTATTTTTAGATGTAACCCAAGCATTTGACAGAGTTTGGCACGAAGGTTTAATATTTAAATTACAAAAATCCGGATTACCTCTTTACTTGGTAAAAATAATAAAAAGCTTCCTAAAAGAAAGAGTTTTTCAGTAAGAATAAACTCAACCTACTCTACACAAAAAGAAATCACAGCTGGAGTACCACAAGGCAGCCCATTATCTGCAACTTTGTTCAATATATTCACAGCAGGTTTCCCAACTACTCAAAACACAACAATAGCATTATTTGCTGATGACAGTGCAATACTAACTTCTAACAAGTGTCTAAAAACAGCCACAAAAAATCTACAAGAAGAACTGAACAAAGTAACACAATGGGCAGATAAATGGAAGATAAAACTAAACCCAAACAAATGTCTAGCAAAAATATTCACACTATGCCCAATAAACACTACTCTTAAACCCCTAAAACTACTTAACAAAACAGTGGATTGGTTACCAAAAAAGAAACCTATTAAATATCTGGGAATATTAATGGACAACAGACTAACATGGACAAACCATATAAATGACAAAATCACCCAAGCAAATAGAAGACTTCATAAATTGTACCCATTAATTAATAGAAAAACCGTTCTCAAAACAGAATGTACACTAGTCCTGTACAGAGCAATAATTCTCCCCATTATAATGTATGCATGCCCAATATGGTACAACACATCGGCGACTAATATCAAGAAAATACAAACATTTCAAAATAAGATTCTACGTATAGCTGTAAATGCCCCCTGGTTCATTAGAAACAATCAATTACACTCAGAGTTAAAAACAGAAACTATACATCATATACTGCTCAAACGCGCACATTCCTTTTTCACATCTCTGCATAATATACCAACAACTGACCACTACAACCTTGGTTCATCAGCGACAACATCCCGAATCAGAAACAGATTTCCATATGATAAATATCTAATACAATTTGCTGACCCCCCTTAAATCTTTCAGAATTAGAATAAACAATGCAAAGAATAATCAACAAACTTACTTGTAAAACATCAAACAATAATGAGGAACCTGTTGGGCTGCCCTTATTTCTATTTATCTAAAGAATGATTGTATTTTTTTATGAATGTGATACTTGTTTAAATGTTGACTGAAAGGTATTCTGCTGTCTTATTTATTTGTATACCTATATTTTAAGTTGTTATTGTATGAAAACAATCCCTGTAAAGCAGTTATGCTGGTCTGTGGAAATAAATTAAGAAATAAATAAACAAAAAATTATCTCTTATAGAGAATGCCGACACAGTGCTCTAAATCACAGGCCACAGACCGCCCGAGATCTCTGCTTCCTCTTCCTCGTCCTATCCTCATTCCTTACTTACACATAATTACACTTACATGCACTACATTACATGTCGGGAGATCAGTCGGAAACTTTGAGTTTGTCCCAGTTGGGGAGGTGTCTCGCTGGTGGCAGATATGTTTGGGAAAAGCGTCGCATGTTGATGCGTGGCATTGGTAGGCGTTGATTCTCACCATCCAGCAAGGGAAGTTCACCGCCATCTTCTGTGTTAAAACCATAACTTTGTACTCCACTAACGGGTTGAATTACCTTAGCAGCAAACTCACCCAAAAACACGAAATAATCAATCAACAATGGATCAAATAGAAAGTTCAACAGGTCTTCGGAGAGTGCATCACCATTATAGTCTACATCTCCCGGTACGATATTATACACGATTTAAGATATGAAAATATTCTTGTAGTATTTGAATTGATACGTACCCCACAATTCATCCGTATAGTCTTAATACAGAAATGTCCAATCTGAAGGCTGTGAGGGTTTAAATATACAAGTTGATAGTAAATTTTTATTGTTTCGTTTGAATACAAACATCATTTCGAGTGCAGTTTTCAACCTCTTTTAAAGTGTATTAAAAATAATCGCATTTTACTAGTTCATTCATCTGTTAATTGGTTTATTAATTTCTATTATTCAAAATTTGACGATGTGTGTTAAATTTTATGTTATTTTATGTATTAGAAAAAGAGTTGGAACACAAGAGACGTGGGCATGGTACGAAACTTAGAAGAGAAAAGGTTGAAGAAATATAAGAGAGAAATGCCATCATTACTCTCCCGAAGCGTCGTGAAAGCATGACCTTTCCTCGCAGAGTGTTGCCATGATCCTCAACGTGCGCGCACGGACGGCCACTTAGGGAAGGCGCCTCCTGGTGGCGCGAGAGGGCGACTGCGAAGCGGCGAAAAGCGTCACTTCAGCGAAGCGGCTGTGTTGGGAGCGCAGCGAAGGCGCTGTCCGACAGGTCCGAGGGTTCGACTCTTGACGGCAGCAAATGCTTTTCACTAGCCAGATTGTTAGATCAAATTCAGGCGCTGACTGGAGGATACTTCTGGCGGCCGACTGCTCTGATCGGAAGTTTTCCGATCCGTATCAGGCGAATGACGATGCAAACGGGCCAGGTACCACGCGAGATGTATCCATCCTCGCTTTCAACCTAACCTCTCTCCTTGCAATCAGTTACTCTTTCATTCACTACTCTACCGCACATGTCGGGAACTTAGATATTGCCGCGGCTGGAGGGGTGCCTCAATGGGGGAGATACCTGAAGTGGAAACACCGCAAACTGAAGTGTAGGTCGGGGCCGGATTTCTCTATCCAGTGGAGGAGGAACGCCGCGACACTGATTGAACAAATGACGAAAGCAGTTATCGTGTCAAGGAATATCAATGAATCAGTTAATGAATTGACAACGAGCATGGGAGGGAAATTTTAAATTAACAGATTAACTTAAACTAAATGAAGCCAATATCAAACGTAATTATGTCATTATCGAGTGTAATGTATCTCAAGTTTCATGTAGATTTTTTATAGCCAATATTATATATGAGAGTGTCATCCTTGATATCTGAAAAAAGGTTTCACACTGTACAACTAACGTAATGAGGCCAAAACTATAAAACGTCTTATACGTATGCTTCAGTTCTTGAAGTTTAAGCTTTTTAAATTTCAATCTGAATTATTTTAAAGGTGCTCTGTGAGACACATGGTCAATTGACTTGTAGATTAGATTTAGTTTATAATAACTTAGTTTTAAGTGGAACAATACAAAAGAGTGTCATGTAATACTGAACTTTGTATGTTATTAAAAAAAGTATGCAATGACCGAGGACGGCGAAGTGAGAGTCCGTTATAAGATCCATTCTAAAAACATTGATGAATCTTAGACGTGCGCAAGAAACTATGATTGTTCTCAAACGTGAGCCGGTGGTATATAAAAATTAATCACGTTGATTATATTTGCAAAGAATAAGTTCTACACCTTTTCCTGTGCTTGACATTTTACAGAACGGCTCCATCCAGGAATTATCAGAGGGCATCAGCCTTTGTTATGGAAGTCTATATGAGCATGACAGGGCGTTAACATGTACGTTTTTAGCATTGCACGAAAAGCTTTCTAGGGCGTTTTTAGAAAGAAAACACTTTCCCTTATATTTCAAATCAAATGTTACCTGTGTTCTGATGTTCGACATTTTTTATAGTTATCCACAATTCTTAAAATTTAGAATGGTCCCCCTTTCAAAGAAACCTTTTTTCTTAGAAACAAAAGCTTCAAAATGAGATGCAAAAAATAAATGTGGCTCTAGATTCCTGACTGAAAAGTCTGATAAATGAGGTGGTGGCATTCACGAGCCACGAGAAGCTCATGGGATTAAAACGCCAGGCTCAAATTAATTGTGTCTCTGCAAGAGAGAAAAGACATCGCTAGACAAGAAATTTCTTTCAGACCGCTTAAACGAATTAATGAGCTTTACGTGAAGGTAGGACTAGAACAAAATCCCGTGGTGATAGATTACATTTTAGAGAGATGATGAAAAAATTGGAATCTCATTTCATGCTTCAAAGCTACAGCGCCGGGCGAGATTTTCTTTGAGAATACGGAGACAGAATAAAACCAGAATAACAATATTATGAACTTCATCAGGTGTGGTCGGCTTTTCAAGTGTAAAACAAGAACGTCTGTAATTAAAATTCGTGCCTTCTACATTTTAATGAAAATCATTTGTTCTATTTATACAGCTGTAGAAGCAGTTATATATTCAATCAAAACAACTTTTCACGATATTCCGCTCAATTACCACATCAATGCTTCGATTTGTTTTGTTTATCGCGCGAATTTTTGAAATGTTTTCTAAGAAAAATTTAGAGAGACCAAAACACGATTGTTGAATAGCTTTGTCATTGTTTGAGAACTAACGACATGTAAAGACAGTCTTGTTTAGTAAATGATTAATGATGAATGTTGTTTCTTCCATATATATGAACAACATTCTACTAAAAAGGTTTTTAGGCGATGATTGACTGATTATTTCATGTTTGTGGGTGCATCAACTGTTATGGCCATTACTCCCATAAGCGTACTGCATGTTTTAATACGAGAGTTAAAGGTGTTTTTATTGGAAGACGGTGAGATCCGAAGACGTCATCTGCGTCAGTTTGCTGATGTTTTCTCATTTAGGTACCTCTCACAAGGCGGACACCTCTCCAGGCGGCACAAGCCCTTAGCCTCCGACTGGTATCTCGACGTATGTGGTAGTGTAGTGAATGTAAGTGTACATGTGTCTAAGTATACTCCGAATTTTGCAAAGTGGCTCTTCAAAGACACGAACTGAACGAAAAGGGAGGCACTGTCATCCAATCTGAAGCTTCCTACGACTTGAAGTTTTAGTACAGGAGCTTTCAATTGGATGATAACGCCCCCTTCTCCTTCCAGCTCATGGCCTTGAAGTGTCACTACGTTAGAATCGGAGTATGCGCGGCGAAGACAGAACGAGGGGGAGGAAGGATCGCGGGCAGTCCGTTTGTCATTTGGTAGGGTACAGCTATGGTTTTCGCATGATGTCGTTCGGAGAAAACACGGAAAAATATCGAGCAGAGCAGCCGACCGCTAGAATTCTCGTGGTCGGGACTCGCAGGACCTTCCGTTCAGCGGCACTGTGGGGACGTGAGTCGGGCCTCCCCGCGAGGAGCGGTGGGCGTCGCGAGGGAGCCCCGGGCGACAGTGAGGGGGCGGTCGCCTTCGCGGTGCGGGACGCCCGCCCCCGCCCACGCGCGCCAGCGACCTCGCCCACGCCCGCGCGCGCCCGTCCAGGAATTCGATCACCGGCCGGCGGCTGCCGAAGGCGTGGCGCGGTGCGGCGCTACGCGGCGCCTGATCAGGTTTCAGTTACTCGGTTACGCCGGGCGGACGCAATCAGCGCTGGGCAGGTCGTTTCCGCCGGCGCCCCCACGCCCCGTAACGAACGCCATTCAGGGAGAGCGGCTTGGCGCTGGGGGTGGCGAGGCGAGGCGCGCAGGGCGGGGGAAGGGCCGCGGGTTGAGCGTGGGCGAAAGCGAAGGGTTACCCAGCCGGTGGAGGAGGGAAAGTGGCGGAGGTGCAGCGATGACGTTGATGCGATGCGCGGATGACGTCGGGGCAAAGCTTCCAGAGGTGGCATGCTGCTGAAGATCGGATTGGGGCGGATTTTAGAAATTCAGAGCAGGCCCGAAGTAGAAAGAAACGGTGAAGGGGCAGGGGGAGATCAAGTAAGACCCGAATATGAATACAAGGCTTCTGGGATTTGTGAAAGGTAGAATCACTATATATATTGAAACACGATGTGTTCCCTTATACTAATTAAAAACATTAGCATAAGAGATTAGTGTTCATTTTGGACTGCGCGGTACGCACGACCAGCGCGACGGACAGCGGTGAGGAAGGCCAGCCGCCGCCGCCGCCACCGTTGCCGCTGCGAGGCGTCCGTGGGAACGAAATCGACGGTTGAGAACCGAGCACGGAGCGACAGGGGGTTTTGGCGGTTACGAGCCCGTTGGGTCGAGTCGGCCGTCGCCGAAGGACGTGGCCGGCGTGCTGCCGGCCGGTGAAAGTTGCGGAGAAGTCGTCGTGAGCCGCGGAAGTGTGTTATAGAATTTAGCCCACGCAAGAACAATAGGCGTGTTAGGTTGATATCGGGAAAGTGATCAATATAAAAGATCAATGCTAGAAAACAGTAAATTGCGCTTATGCTATTTGTCGCGGTGTGTACAATTCCAGAACTGTGTGTATTGCGAAGCTGACGCCGACACGTGCAGTGGCCGCGTGGTTAGTAGTTATATCAAATGACGAAAGACAATTAGAGGGAAGTGCGACGCCGAAGTACCAGGAGCCGAGTCAGGAGAGATTCCAGAGGCCGCCAGCCGAGGCGACCGCTACTCCACCAGCCGCCGACAGCGCCCAGCTGCTCCGAAGGTCGGCGACCCCGGCCGATGCGAACCGTAACCCAAGCATCGAAGGTATTTGTTGGGGCCCCAAAGGTATGATAAAACTCATGTTAAATTTGATCTTGGTACCAAGGCAAAGCGCAGAGGTATTATAAATAATGTAATTAACAGATTTGGTTTGTGAATAAATCCTGTTTATGATTGTACCACATTTATTGATTAAATTTCCCAATGCTAAATCGACTCCTCGTAGGGACCCATTCACGAAAAAGATACCCTCCTTTAGTAATTTCTTACAGTGAAAGTACCGGCATCACCAGGTACGTCACAATATATATATATATATATATATATATATATATATATATATATATATATATATATAAAGTTCTGCAAACTTTGTTTTCGGCCCAGAAGCTGCACGCTCTGATGATGATCGCAACGCGATCGAAATGATCATAAGTTGATTAAAAAGTTTTGATACCGGACAATATCTTTAGTCATTTATCATAAAAAGGTATCTACATCACCAACAATCCAATTAATTAATCAATTGGGATAATCACAAATGTCAAATTTGTCCATAAGTGTTGTATATGTTAGTGTTTTGTAACTCTGAAATCATCACTTATGGTTTATCAGTGGATAAATATAAATATAAAAAGAAAACTTTCAGAGAATTGAGAAAGGAAAGGCAGAAGCCCTATGGCAGAGTTGGCTCCTTGGCAGCTATGGTACGTGAAACCCTATTACCTCAAGGAAATGCTTCAGAAAAGAACCTCAAATAAAAGAGGGCGCGATGTGTCTTTGGATAAACATTGTCGCTTGAGTCGAAGTCTATTGAGAGAAATCGTGTCGAGAGAGATCTCTTTTGAGATCCAATATGTCTTTAACCCAGAAAGTTCCCCAAGTTGCCAGTGTGTTTTCTCTCGTTGTCCAAGCTGGGATTCACACTTGTGTTGTATCCGGGAAAAACAGAATATAACATCAACCACTTTTATTCGGCTGACAGGAAGATTGCTTACAAACAGTAGAATATCCAGAAAAGAAGCCAACATCACGTTAAACCAGGAGATGTACAATGTGTAGCACAGTCGACAGTTAATCCAGTAGAATACAATGCCAGGTTACAACCAGTATCCGAAAACTTCAATGACTCTCGTAGACACGCCATACACTGCCTCCTGCTCTGGTGGCGGTGCCCGGCCTTCTTCCTAGCTGCTCAGCTGCCGCTCCGCCCGCTGGCCGCCCGTTCCCCATTGGCCGGCGCTTTTGCCGGTGCGCCACCGACAAACTTCGCGGAAGCTGTTTCGCGCCGTTATCCCGGCGCGTTTTTGAACTGCCGCAACAACTTGAGAATCAGAGAAATATAATTTTGCAGAATGGAAATGAGACCTCCTTCTTATTAATCTGTATTAAAAAAGTTTGAATAGAATTTTCCTTGTTAATTATTATTGGAGTAATACAATATTTTGAAATATTTGTAAGATCATTTATTAAAATGCATTCACACATTTAAAATGTATGTCGAATTCAACAATTGATAATTGTACTGGAGAACGTCCTTCTGAGGTTAGGCCTTCGGAGATTATGTTTAGTGATTCCCACTTCGAAATATCTGTGTTTTCGGTGCTACTGTCTATCTTTTTGATTTTGTCACGACATGCCTCTGGTTGTAAAGCGTGCCTCATAGATTCCTTTTGTTTGATGCTAATATATATTTATTTAGTGAATTGGCCATTCGAAATTTTTACATCTCATTCTTGCTATTCAGCATTCCAATTGCCACTTACTATCAAGCAAGTTTTCTAATATAATAAGAAAATATATGTTTACTAGTTATATTGTTAGGACTATTTTGGGGAACTTTATTTTGGGGAATTTTATTAGGTAGTGAATTCTAAAGTGACAAACCTTTTTAGAGGATGTTAAGGTAATACAAGTCGTTTTATATCGCACGTAAATGTTTTAGCCAGATTAATATTTCATCGAAAGTTTCAAACAAAGATGTATAAACTAAATTATTCGTTAACTCAAGAAAAAATTATCGTAAACATCTTATATTTCATGTGGATGCTCAAGATGAGAATTCATAAATTTAACAATTTTCCCTCTTAAAACATCTCCGCGTGAAGAAATGTGTCGTAAAATGGATTCTACTTTCCCAGCAAAAGTTTTAAAAGAAATTTCCCTCTCTACAGAGTCCGCGCAAGTTCGGTCGTTTCGTATAATTACTCAGCGCCCTTTGACAAAAGACGACTTCGAATCACAAACAAAATAAATGTACACAAGTTTCTTTTCCGATTCTGGAGGTTGTTTGCAGCGCATTACAACGTATTTAATTGAAAGTTGCGATGCGTCCATTGCCCTCAAGGGAAAAAAAGCAATTTGTATTCCTGTTTCGCGAGCCTTTGACCTCCAGGCTCAGAAGTCTCCGCTTTCGCCAGACCTTCGTTGCCCTCAGCCACCTTCGCCAAATTGCCTTCTCCGCTAGTTGTTCCACCACTCATAGAATCGACACAACATTCACTCCAAGAAGTCGACACATGTCGCTCTTAGGTGTCGACATAAGTCATTCCTGGGATTCGATATAACAGTTACTCCTAGGAGTCGACAAAACAATCACTCCTGGGATTTGACTCCGAAGAGTCGACGTAACAGTCACTATTAGAAGACGACATAAGAGTCACTCCTGGGAGTCGACATAACAGTCACTCCTAGTTGACATAATAATCACTCCAAGGAATCGACTCCAAAGAGACACCGCAAGTCACTCTTAGAAATCAACATAACAGTCACGTCTAGGAGTGGACACAACAGTCACGTCTAGGAGTCGACATAACATAATTACATCGCTAACAGTCTCTGTTTTAATTCAAGGGACTTGCGTCTGTAGACATATTTCAATTTATTTTACACACACCCGGCTTAGGCAGCCCCACCTGACCTTAACGCCTCCCCTTGCGCCGCTGCCGCCGCCGTCAGTTCGTTTGGAGGCAAAGGCGGGCTTTTCCCATTGCAGCTCCACTGCAGGGCTGCGAGGCGCTCGCCGCTCTTTGATGGTGTGCGGCGGGCGAGCTTCTGCCCTGCCACATCCCCCGGTGCTCGGGTGGCAATCGAACTGTTCACGAAATTCACTTAGTGGCAACAGTGGCGCTCAGAAAATGCATCTTTAAAATAAAAGAATAATTCGGAATGTCGGTTTAGGTATTGTACTTGTCTTTGGATTAGAAGATACATAATGCAACCAATTGTTTATGAAATTTTGAAGACAATCTTGTTCTTTTAACTTCTGTTTTATGGTATAAATATATAATGAATCCATCAGACCATTGATTCTTTGCAATATGTGAAACCATCGCGAATTTGCAATGTTTGCTCCATTGACAATATGTTTAGAGGACAACTTGGTACTTTGACGTCAGAAGTGATATATAAACTAAACCTAATTTAGAAATTCCAAAGCCATTTTCGATTTATGGCCTCGAATTTGACAAAATTAGCTACCCTAGTTTCAGTAACATTTTTTGCTGAGCAGTGCAATGAAAGTGAAATGAAATGGAAAACATTTACCTTAAATGCTTCAGAGAATTACATTTTTTACTTTAGAGAAAAGGAGACATTGCAAACTTCTTACAGTGAAAGTACCGGCATCACCAGGTACGTCACAATATATATATATATATATATATATATATATATATATATATATATATATATATATATATATATATAAAGTTCTGCAAACTTTGTTTTCGGCCCAGAAGCTGCACGCTCTGATGATGATCGCAACGCGATCGAAATGATCATAAGTTGATTAAAAAGTTTTGATACCGGACAATATCTTTAGTCATTTATCATAAAAAGGTATCTACATCACCAACAATCCAATTAATTAATCAATTGGGATAATCACAAATGTCAAATTTGTCCATAAGTGTTGTATATGTTAGTGTTTTGTAACTCTGAAATCATCACTTATGGTTTATCAGTGGATAAATATAAATATAAAAAGAAAACTTTCAGAGAATTGAGAAAGGAAAGGCAGAAGCCCTATGGCAGAGTTGGCTCCTTGGCAGCTATGGTACGTGAAACCCTATTACCTCAAGGAAATGCTTCAGAAAAGAACCTCAAATAAAAGAGGGCGCGATGTGTCTTTGGATAAACATTGTCGCTTGAGTCGAAGTCTATTGAGAGAAATCGTGTCGAGAGAGATCTCTTTTGAGATCCAATATGTCTTTAACCCAGAAAGTTCCCCAAGTTGCCAGTGTGTTTTCTCTCGTTGTCCAAGCTGGGATTCACACTTGTGTTGTATCCGGGAAAAACAGAATATAACATCAACCACTTTTATTCGGCTGACAGGAAGATTGCTTACAAACAGTAGAATATCCAGAAAAGAAGCCAACATCACGTTAAACCAGGAGATGTACAATGTGTAGCACAGTCGACAGTTAATCCAGTAGAATACAATGCCAGGTTACAACCAGTATCCGAAAACTTCAATGACTCTCGTAGACACGCCATACACTGCCTCCTGCTCTGGTGGCGGTGCCCGGCCTTCTTCCTAGCTGCTCAGCTGCCGCTCCGCCCGCTGGCCGCCCGTTCCCCATTGGCCGGCGCTTTTGCCGGTGCGCCACCGACAAACTTCGCGGAAGCTGTTTCGCGCCGTTATCCCGGCGCGTTTTTGAACTGCCGCAACAACTTGAGAATCAGAGAAATATAATTTTGCAGAATGGAAATGAGACCTCCTTCTTATTAATCTGTATTAAAAAAGTTTGAATAGAATTTTCCTTGTTAATTATTATTGGAGTAATACAATATTTTGAAATATTTGTAAGATCATTTATTAAAATGCATTCACACATTTAAAATGTATGTCGAATTCAACAATTGATAATTGTACTGGAGAACGTCCTTCTGAGGTTAGGCCTTCGGAGATTATGTTTAGTGATTCCCACTTCGAAATATCTGTGTTTTCGGTGCTACTGTCTATCTTTTTGATTTTGTCACGACATGCCTCTGGTTGTAAAGCGTGCCTCATAGATTCCTTTTGTTTGATGCTAATATATATTTATTTAGTGAATTGGCCATTCGAAATTTTTACATCTCATTCTTGCTATTCAGCATTCCAATTGCCACTTACTATCAAGCAAGTTTTCTAATATAATAAGAAAATATATGTTTACTAGTTATATTGTTAGGACTATTTTGGGGAACTTTATTTTGGGGAATTTTATTAGGTAGTGAATTCTAAAGTGACAAACCTTTTTAGAGGATGTTAAGGTAATACAAGTCGTTTTATATCGCACGTAAATGTTTTAGCCAGATTAATATTTCATCGAAAGTTTCAAACAAAGATGTATAAACTAAATTATTCGTTAACTCAAGAAAAAATTATCGTAAACATCTTATATTTCATGTGGATGCTCAAGATGAGAATTCATAAATTTAACAATTTTCCCTCTTAAAACATCTCCGCGTGAAGAAATGTGTCGTAAAATGGATTCTACTTTCCCAGCAAAAGTTTTAAAAGAAATTTCCCTCTCTACAGAGTCCGCGCAAGTTCGGTCGTTTCGTATAATTACTCAGCGCCCTTTGACAAAAGACGACTTCGAATCACAAACAAAATAAATGTACACAAGTTTCTTTTCCGATTCTGGAGGTTGTTTGCAGCGCATTACAACGTATTTAATTGAAAGTTGCGATGCGTCCATTGCCCTCAAGGGAAAAAAAGCAATTTGTATTCCTGTTTCGCGAGCCTTTGACCTCCAGGCTCAGAAGTCTCCGCTTTCGCCAGACCTTCGTTGCCCTCAGCCACCTTCGCCAAATTGCCTTCTCCGCTAGTTGTTCCACCACTCATAGAATCGACACAACATTCACTCCAAGAAGTCGACACATGTCGCTCTTAGGTGTCGACATAAGTCATTCCTGGGATTCGATATAACAGTTACTCCTAGGAGTCGACAAAACAATCACTCCTGGGATTTGACTCCGAAGAGTCGACGTAACAGTCACTATTAGAAGACGACATAAGAGTCACTCCTGGGAGTCGACATAACAGTCACTCCTAGTTGACATAATAATCACTCCAAGGAATCGACTCCAAAGAGACACCGCAAGTCACTCTTAGAAATCAACATAACAGTCACGTCTAGGAGTGGACACAACAGTCACGTCTAGGAGTCGACATAACATAATTACATCGCTAACAGTCTCTGTTTTAATTCAAGGGACTTGCGTCTGTAGACATATTTCAATTTATTTTACACACACCCGGCTTAGGCAGCCCCACCTGACCTTAACGCCTCCCCTTGCGCCGCTGCCGCCGCCGTCAGTTCGTTTGGAGGCAAAGGCGGGCTTTTCCCATTGCAGCTCCACTGCAGGGCTGCGAGGCGCTCGCCGCTCTTTGATGGTGTGCGGCGGGCGAGCTTCTGCCCTGCCACATCCCCCGGTGCTCGGGTGGCAATCGAACTGTTCACGAAATTCACTTAGTGGCAACAGTGGCGCTCAGAAAATGCATCTTTAAAATAAAAGAATAATTCGGAATGTCGGTTTAGGTATTGTACTTGTCTTTGGATTAGAAGATACATAATGCAACCAATTGTTTATGAAATTTTGAAGACAATCTTGTTCTTTTAACTTCTGTTTTATGGTATAAATATATAATGAATCCATCAGACCATTGATTCTTTGCAATATGTGAAACCATCGCGAATTTGCAATGTTTGCTCCATTGACAATATGTTTAGAGGACAACTTGGTACTTTGACGTCAGAAGTGATATATAAACTAAACCTAATTTAGAAATTCCAAAGCCATTTTCGATTTATGGCCTCGAATTTGACAAAATTAGCTACCCTAGTTTCAGTAACATTTTTTGCTGAGCAGTGCAATGAAAGTGAAATGAAATGGAAAACATTTACCTTAAATGCTTCAGAGAATTACATTTTTTACTTTAGAGAAAAGGAGACATTGCAAACTTCTTACAGTGAAAGTACCGGCATCACCAGGTACGTCACAATATATATATATATATATATATATATATATATATATATATATATATATATATATATATATATATATATATAAAGTTCTGCAAACTTTGTTTTCGGCCCAGAAGCTGCACGCTCTGATGATGATCGCAACGCGATCGAAATGATCATAAGTTGATTAAAAAGTTTTGATACCGGACAATATCTTTAGTCATTTATCATAAAAAGGTATCTACATCACCAACAATCCAATTAATTAATCAATTGGGATAATCACAAATGTCAAATTTGTCCATAAGTGTTGTATATGTTAGTGTTTTGTAACTCTGAAATCATCACTTATGGTTTATCAGTGGATAAATATAAATATAAAAAGAAAACTTTCAGAGAATTGAGAAAGGAAAGGCAGAAGCCCTATGGCAGAGTTGGCTCCTTGGCAGCTATGGTACGTGAAACCCTATTACCTCAAGGAAATGCTTCAGAAAAGAACCTCAAATAAAAGAGGGCGCGATGTGTCTTTGGATAAACATTGTCGCTTGAGTCGAAGTCTATTGAGAGAAATCGTGTCGAGAGAGATCTCTTTTGAGATCCAATATGTCTTTAACCCAGAAAGTTCCCCAAGTTGCCAGTGTGTTTTCTCTCGTTGTCCAAGCTGGGATTCACACTTGTGTTGTATCCGGGAAAAACAGAATATAACATCAACCACTTTTATTCGGCTGACAGGAAGATTGCTTACAAACAGTAGAATATCCAGAAAAGAAGCCAACATCACGTTAAACCAGGAGATGTACAATGTGTAGCACAGTCGACAGTTAATCCAGTAGAATACAATGCCAGGTTACAACCAGTATCCGAAAACTTCAATGACTCTCGTAGACACGCCATACACTGCCTCCTGCTCTGGTGGCGGTGCCCGGCCTTCTTCCTAGCTGCTCAGCTGCCGCTCCGCCCGCTGGCCGCCCGTTCCCCATTGGCCGGCGCTTTTGCCGGTGCGCCACCGACAAACTTCGCGGAAGCTGTTTCGCGCCGTTATCCCGGCGCGTTTTTGAACTGCCGCAACAACTTGAGAATCAGAGAAATATAATTTTGCAGAATGGAAATGAGACCTCCTTCTTATTAATCTGTATTAAAAAAGTTTGAATAGAATTTTCCTTGTTAATTATTATTGGAGTAATACAATATTTTGAAATATTTGTAAGATCATTTATTAAAATGCATTCACACATTTAAAATGTATGTCGAATTCAACAATTGATAATTGTACTGGAGAACGTCCTTCTGAGGTTAGGCCTTCGGAGATTATGTTTAGTGATTCCCACTTCGAAATATCTGTGTTTTCGGTGCTACTGTCTATCTTTTTGATTTTGTCACGACATGCCTCTGGTTGTAAAGCGTGCCTCATAGATTCCTTTTGTTTGATGCTAATATATATTTATTTAGTGAATTGGCCATTCGAAATTTTTACATCTCATTCTTGCTATTCAGCATTCCAATTGCCACTTACTATCAAGCAAGTTTTCTAATATAATAAGAAAATATATGTTTACTAGTTATATTGTTAGGACTATTTTGGGGAACTTTATTTTGGGGAATTTTATTAGGTAGTGAATTCTAAAGTGACAAACCTTTTTAGAGGATGTTAAGGTAATACAAGTCGTTTTATATCGCACGTAAATGTTTTAGCCAGATTAATATTTCATCGAAAGTTTCAAACAAAGATGTATAAACTAAATTATTCGTTAACTCAAGAAAAAATTATCGTAAACATCTTATATTTCATGTGGATGCTCAAGATGAGAATTCATAAATTTAACAATTTTCCCTCTTAAAACATCTCCGCGTGAAGAAATGTGTCGTAAAATGGATTCTACTTTCCCAGCAAAAGTTTTAAAAGAAATTTCCCTCTCTACAGAGTCCGCGCAAGTTCGGTCGTTTCGTATAATTACTCAGCGCCCTTTGACAAAAGACGACTTCGAATCACAAACAAAATAAATGTACACAAGTTTCTTTTCCGATTCTGGAGGTTGTTTGCAGCGCATTACAACGTATTTAATTGAAAGTTGCGATGCGTCCATTGCCCTCAAGGGAAAAAAAGCAATTTGTATTCCTGTTTCGCGAGCCTTTGACCTCCAGGCTCAGAAGTCTCCGCTTTCGCCAGACCTTCGTTGCCCTCAGCCACCTTCGCCAAATTGCCTTCTCCGCTAGTTGTTCCACCACTCATAGAATCGACACAACATTCACTCCAAGAAGTCGACACATGTCGCTCTTAGGTGTCGACATAAGTCATTCCTGGGATTCGATATAACAGTTACTCCTAGGAGTCGACAAAACAATCACTCCTGGGATTTGACTCCGAAGAGTCGACGTAACAGTCACTATTAGAAGACGACATAAGAGTCACTCCTGGGAGTCGACATAACAGTCACTCCTAGTTGACATAATAATCACTCCAAGGAATCGACTCCAAAGAGACACCGCAAGTCACTCTTAGAAATCAACATAACAGTCACGTCTAGGAGTGGACACAACAGTCACGTCTAGGAGTCGACATAACATAATTACATCGCTAACAGTCTCTGTTTTAATTCAAGGGACTTGCGTCTGTAGACATATTTCAATTTATTTTACACACACCCGGCTTAGGCAGCCCCACCTGACCTTAACGCCTCCCCTTGCGCCGCTGCCGCCGCCGTCAGTTCGTTTGGAGGCAAAGGCGGGCTTTTCCCATTGCAGCTCCACTGCAGGGCTGCGAGGCGCTCGCCGCTCTTTGATGGTGTGCGGCGGGCGAGCTTCTGCCCTGCCACATCCCCCGGTGCTCGGGTGGCAATCGAACTGTTCACGAAATTCACTTAGTGGCAACAGTGGCGCTCAGAAAATGCATCTTTAAAATAAAAGAATAATTCGGAATGTCGGTTTAGGTATTGTACTTGTCTTTGGATTAGAAGATACATAATGCAACCAATTGTTTATGAAATTTTGAAGACAATCTTGTTCTTTTAACTTCTGTTTTATGGTATAAATATATAATGAATCCATCAGACCATTGATTCTTTGCAATATGTGAAACCATCGCGAATTTGCAATGTTTGCTCCATTGACAATATGTTTAGAGGACAACTTGGTACTTTGACGTCAGAAGTGATATATAAACTAAACCTAATTTAGAAATTCCAAAGCCATTTTCGATTTATGGCCTCGAATTTGACAAAATTAGCTACCCTAGTTTCAGTAACATTTTTTGCTGAGCAGTGCAATGAAAGTGAAATGAAATGGAAAACATTTACCTTAAATGCTTCAGAGAATTACATTTTTTACTTTAGAGAAAAGGAGACATTGCAAATAAGTTGTTAACTCATTTTAAAGTTTCCACAATAAATATATAATCCATCGCGGATTAGTGTGAAAAAGTAATACGGCAGCTTTATTTGGAAAAATTATTTCAGTAATAGACTTGTGGGATGATCTGAGGGACGTTCATGGAGCAACCGAGTTTCCCTAAAATTTCCTGATTATAAATTAATGAGTACTTCAAAGGGAATGCAGAAGCGAATCCTTTGACTACTGGAGCGAGGATTTCTGACTTTGGACAAAGGAAGGTGGGTTGAGAGATAATTGCCTTTGGAGCACGTCCTAACCCATCTCAATTAACCTTTGGTTAAATGAAGCAATAAAACAAAACTACGACAGACCAATTACCATAAAACCATTTAATTCAACATGTAATATTCAATTGAATTTGTTTTTATGCACTCGCAGTAGAGTTTTACAGAATAAGTCACCCGTGACATTTTTGAGGGATAAAAACAAAAAATGTTTGTCAGCATTTAAAGACATCAGAACACAATATTTTTTTGGATTATTTCATTTGATAATTTATAGTATCTTACGTAAAAACCGCATTTTATTCAACAATACAATTTTGTTTTAACACTTTCAAGAATATATATTTTCTTTAAAATTATTTCTCAGCTTCGTATGAATCAGTCGTAGAAAAATGTTTTTAACGACTCGACGTTTTGCTAAATAAACTACAGAAAATGATCGATGGTTTCGGGTTTCGGGTTAATGCTGCTTGACATTCAGCTGTAGGCGCAAGTGAATTCCTCACGGAATTGGGCGCAACGCGGCCCAACGCCAGCGTCCGGCGAGTGTCAGGCAGCGTCGCAGCCTTAACAAGGCGCGGTGCCTGCCGGCAGGCGGGCGCCGGTAACAGTGTTTCAAGCGCCATCTCCTGCTAATGCGATCGGTACCCAAGGCGCGCCTCGTACAAGGCGGCGTGCGCGCGAGCGTCGCCGGTGACGACGGTGTTGAGGGCGGGGGCGATGGTGCGTAGACGTGTGGGATAGTGACTTTGGCGGGGACGGCGGTATTGGGGGTTGTGGTGATGGGGAGTGTGACATTGAGAACCGGGGGAGGGGAAAGCGTGGGAGATGGTGACGACGGCGTTTGGGATGGCGGCATTGCAAACGGCGCAGGCATTGCGAGCGGTGCCGGGGTCAGCGGCGGTGAGGGCGGTGGTGATGCTGATGGGGGGCCGGGAGGGCGGGGAGAGGGCGTGCGAGGGCGGGGCGCTCCGGACGGCGCCCGCCAGTAACGAGGTTACGCGCGTGGCCTGCCAGCAATGGGCGCCCGCCGCCGGCGGCGCGCTGAGCGACGCGCCCTGGTGCCAGCTGCCCTGCGACTGCGCACGGTGTCCTTTCCTTTCGAAACCTTTTATGACTCACCTAAATCATTTGATGCGTTGGGGATAAATGAGAAGGTTGGGATGAGTTTCCTCTTTAAGTAGTCTATTAAAATTTGTATGTTTTCGGTTTATTACATTGTCCAAATATTTTGAGTTTCTTTAGGAAAAGTTAACTTTTCACATGATATTTGATTTCATTCACGATGGTATATGCCAGTTCTTGACTATTTTATTCACTTAGCTAATTCCTTGCATGAAATTTCTATCCTTAAATATATCCAAATGGTTTTTAGAGACCACGTTTTGTTGAAAAAATGTATTTTATTATCTTTATAACTCGGCTTCAAAACAGCATAAGAGACAATTTCTTCATTCCCATAGGTCTTCTTCCCGACACTTCAATTTCTGTCAAAGAGATCTAGAATTTTTTCTTAATAGTAGTACATAATATTGTGAGAATTATTTAATTCACAATGAGTTTAAGTAAGAAACTTTGAAACTTCGAAAATAAGCTCTTAAGGCGATCTTAATCATATTTTGTCTAATAAACTCCTACGATATTCCGAATGGCTGATCCGCAATAAACACTCAAAGTTAGTTTGAAAGAATACTTTGTAGGCAAAAATTTGTATTGCAGAAACATACAACCACTCCAGAGACATTTTTTAAATTGTGTAAATTTTCACAAATGGAATGAGCTGGTTTTAATAGCAAACCACTCATACATGGGACCCACAGTAGCCAATTTCATACATTTCATTTTCAACGTGTGCATAGAAAAGTGCAATTCCTGCAATTCAAATTTCCCACTTTACTTTGAAAAATTGTCTTTCTAATGACTTATAGAGGTAATCACTCAATTTCTCTTATCCTAGGTATCAAGGAAAAATATGGAAAAAAGGTACCCAAGTGGGCTTCTCTAACAACTACAGAAAGTTGCGTCTTGATAGTCTCAAAATGACGCTCGTTAAGAAATGAAGTTTAATGGGTCTCAAACCAATGACTTGAACACGCATTTTAGAGCAGTGGCTATTTCTCTTCTCTCGCTTCTGAGACCGCTTTATACGCCGATGCGCGCTCGTAAACCAGGATCGAAGCGTCGAGGACGACCTCCTACTCAACGCGCCGTGCGGAGCTGGGCCCCGGCGGCGCGGCACGTGGGCGCTCGAATTGACGACAGACGTGTCGATACTCGACAGGTGCCCTCCGCCCGTGCAGCTGCGCGCTTCGGCTCCCGCCACTCTTGTCACGCCCCGCCCCCGCCCCCCGCCCTCCTGCACCCCGCCCGGCCATCGAGCTCACGGCGCCGTCTGCCCATGTCCTGACCCCGCCCCCCCCCCCCGCCGCTTCTGGTGCCCGTTGCCCGTGCACCAACCCTCGCTCCGCTGGCGTCTCCACTACGCCCCCTGACACCCCCACCTCCACGAGCTTCACCAACGCCACCACCGCCGCCGCTTCTGCCTCTGCTCCTGCCCCCGCCTTCAATTCCCCCTCCGCCTCCTTCCTGTCAACATCAGTCCGAATTCCCATACCTATCTCCGCCACCCGCCTCCCTGCCATAGCTGCTGCTCCTGCCTCTGCCGCCGTTGCCGTTGCGTCCGTCCCCACCGCCGCACCCGCTAGGCGCCCTTGCCGCCCCGCCCTCACTGCCACTACCCCTGAGCTACCTCCGCCCGCCATCGCCGCCACCCCGCCCTCCCTTCCGCCCCCGTCCTCACTGCCGCCAATCCTGTCTGTCCACCATCACTGGCATCGCCCTCACGCCACCGACCATATCTTTACCACACCATCGCTACCACTACAACCACCCGCAATACCACCTCCCTCTAACGCGTCGCGCGACTCCGCCAGACCGCGTCGGCACAGGGCTGGCACCAGGCGCTCAACGCCACGAGCCTCTCGTTCCACACCTGCGACGTGTACTCTCATTCCTATGGCATAGAGACCTCTCCGTTGTTATGTCCCTTGCAAATTGTCTACTCAATCTTCCTAAAAGATCTGATTAAACAATGGATTCTTTCTGCAATGCTCATAGGATTGATTGATTAGTGAATCCGGACTCGACAAAGACTAAGGTCATTATTTTTGTAAGTGTAGTGCCCTCGGGAAGTGTCGGTGATCATCCCTCGCTGGCTGATGAGATCCGACGCCGATCTACCAGTTAACTAACAGTGTTTCCTCAACCAGGTATCTCCCACCAGCGGGGCTCCGTCCCAGCCGGGACAAGCTCTAACCTCCAGACCGATCTTCTGAAATGTGTGGTAGTGTAGTGCAGGTAAGTGTAAGTGTGTATAAGGGGAGAGGATAGGACAAGGAAGGGGAAGAAAAGAATAAATACCATTCGCTCACGAAATTAACCCTGTTTTAAATTTACCCTATTACCTGGTATTGAGATTTTCTTCGTCTATTTCGTCCATACAGACATTCTAGAAATAACTCCGGCTGTTCCAGTGAATGCGAATGACATTTCCTCAAATCAAGTGCGAGGATGGTATGGCATGAAAGTCTACATGATGTTATCTATATGAATGTTTGAAGGTTTATTGTTTTCTCACCCGTCAATAAATAGGAAAAATATTGCTGGCCCACGTTTTGTATGATGGTTTCTAAAATTCAATACTTCTAGAAACTATTTTTATTCTATTTCGAAGCCCTTTACGTTTCGCTTTTCCTTCCTGATACTTATATATTTTTTCACACTTCTCGTGTCTTAACCAAGACGGTTCACTCTCCTACTTCGAGTGTTATAAAAAAATTGCTAATTATAGAAAACACTTCAAAGTATTATATACGTCATTAGTACAGATTATACTAGAACCCGAAGTATTGTAAATGTACAAGTTCATACCCTTGAGATTGTTTTCTCAATAAACGAAACGTCTCATTTGTTGATTCACGCCGTTCCAGTGTTTTCTTTACTTTGCAGTACTCAACTGGTTTATATGGCCATAATTTCTTTGCTTCATCCTTACTGCAGAGCAGACTGCGTCTTACGCGTTCCTCTAAGTAAAACCTTCCAATCAGTGAAGTTATGTGATAGTTTCCATGCATGAGTGCGGAAGAGTAAAAATTTTAGACCGACTGACTGACGACTATCAAAAATATCTTGTGTTGGGTATAATATTAAGAATTTTACTTTCTCGCCCTACGGATTCTTCGTAAGAAGAGAAAGTGATGTAATCGTGCAGTGGAAAATGAAGTTTTAACGAAGTTTTATAGTTGAGATCTAGTAACAAAAATGGATAAATCATCTTGCTAAATTTAGGGGGAAAACGTCCTCTAACACCTGGTGTAGCCAGAGATGTTTTGTTCGTTTGTTGGTTCTTGATACCGAAAATTCAATACACGGCAAAACGTCTCTCTGACCTTCCGTCTGTCCATCTGTGGTCAACGCTAGTCGCTTAACCGTTCAGCAGATTTTCTCCAAATTTGATATTTCTCAATCGATCTGGCTGATACCGCGGCCCTTGGATTTTGAAACCGATATTTTAACTTTGGAAAGTACTTTACATGAAGTCCTTCAGGCGTTTTTGTAATTAAAAAAAACGCTTCAAATTTTTTGCTTAAATTTTGTTGTTCAGTAGTGCGAAAGACGTTGAAGAGAATGGTGCAGGTCTCATTTTCAGTAAAATTCTCTGATTTTTCGAAAATGGCAAAAAAATAAAACTACAAAATTGATGATAGCGGTTTTTGGCTGAGACCAAATCTGTTGTACAAAATTAGGTCTTTAAAAAAGGTCCTGTACATTTTTTGTAAAAGTAGTTTCTGCGTAATTTACGCATCAAATTTACGAAAACAAAGTTTCTCAGAAACCGCTCAAAACATGTTCGTTACATTTTCTTAACATATGTTATAAGGAATGTTAAGAAATATGGTGCAGGTTCCATTTTCAGGTATTGCTCGATTTCTCGAAAATTGCAAAAGAATTTCAAAACTACAAAATTGAAGATATTTTTGCCTCAGAAAAAGTTTGTTGAAGTAAATTAGGTACTTAAGTATATATATAAACTAGTGATGCTGGCACAGACTTTCTCGCTCTAGATAGTTTTCTAATCTCTCTACTCTTTCTACTATTAACTAACTTTTGCGACAAGCCTCCTTCTCTTCACGGCTGCTTTCATTTTGTCGCCCGCAAAACAATTTCATATAACATTTTCTCAATTACTCGGCACCGTAATGCTAGAACAGAAACCACCATATACCTATTACTATTATAGTAGTACGGGCACAGCTCTTCCAAGGGAACGTTGGCTGGTTTGAGTTTCGTTAGGGAATTATTATTTGTGACTATTCTGTGTTGCCGCAGGAAATAATCCAGGATTCCACAAACTTTATTGTAAACCATTTTTAAGCAATTCTAATGCAAAAAGCAAAAAGTAATAAAGATATAAAAACTGGGTTTCTGTATGTAATTATGTGTTTTTCGAATTTTTAACTTTTAAACAATTTTTTACATATCTTATTGGATTTGTAAAACGTATGAATTATCAAATCAATTGTTATCTTTCAGCGCTTATGACTATTCCTTGAATAATAACCCCGATGGCCGAAGTGGTTAAATGTAGAGTTCGGTCTCAGCGTTTCGTGGAGTAGGGTCGCTGTTTTGAGGTGGCTCAGGGATAATAATTTGTCACAATTCTCTGTTGCTTTTAACCAGCAAACATTATTTAATGCGTCGTGCCTACCAAGCTGTAATCTTTTTCTGCCCAAAGGACATTTATTTTACATTTTGTTAATTTTTCCGCTGCCTAATACTGCAACTGAAACCCGAAGCTTTTATGACTATTATGGGGGTGCTCAATCTCTGTACGACCCGGTAGCCAAGGATGGTTGAATGATGTGAATTCTCGAAGCTCAGTGCTTCGAAGGCCTGGTCGGCTTGTTCGAACCTCACTCAGGGATAGTTATGTTACAATTCTGTGTTGCCGAAAAAACATTATTGAAAAATGCAGAAACTTAAATGAAAATTATTTGAAGCACTTCTAGTAACAAATACAATCAAAGAAGATAAATAAATTTTAAGTGAGCATGTAATTTTCGAGTTTGCAACGTTTAACCCCCTTGTCTTTTCACATTTCCTCACCTCCGTAATGCTAGAACTGAAACAGTTGTGTCTGCAGTAATACGGAAGTGTATTGTCTTGCCCTTCCGTATGGCCGAGATTGATAACTGGCCTGTTCAGATTCATAACGTGACGCCTGGAGGTCGCCGGTTCGAGTCCCACGCGTGGATTTTAATTTGATGAAAGTGTTGTTGCAAAACTATTAGGGATTGTAAAAACTATTGAAAATCATTTGAAGCGTTTCAACCCACAAATGCAATCACTACTTATACAAAGAAACCGGACGTCTATATGCGCGCTTTTGCAATTTGTAACGTTTAAGCTATTTTTTCAACTTACTTTTGCGATTTGTAAAATGTATGTCATGTCAAATCAATGGTTGAGTTTCTGTGCATCTGTATGAATCAATTTAAGTAAACTAATGACTCTAACTACACACTTACTAAAATCACACTAGCCATGTGACCTACTTAGATATTCCTAACGGTTCATAAATTATTATTACTTTCTCACCTTATAAATTCTTCATAAAAAGAGAAAGTTATGTAATTGTGCGCCAAAAAACGTCGCCATAATAAACCTCATTGCTGGTTCTGGTAAAGAAAAAGCGGATATATGATGTTGATGTTGGATATATAATGTTGAAATGATATGATGTTGAATTGAATTGATGAATACATATTTTGTTGGTTCTTCATACCGCAAACTCGATTGGGCAAAATTTTCGTTTGCACGTTTGCCTTTCTGTCCAGCAGTGGTTAACGCTAGCGCCTAAACCGTACAGATGTTTTTTCTCAAAATTGATATACCCTGATTGATCTTAACGGACTGAAGGCTTTGGGAGTTTCTAACGGATGTTTTGATTGTTGAACTTTTTTTTACATATATCGGGCATTTACCTTTGTATACCTTTGTCAGAGTTCGAACCATGGGGCGCTCCTGTGGCGTAGTGGTATGAGTGCCGGCAGGTTAACTCTGAGGATCTGAATTGAAGTCTCGGAGCGGAGAAATATTTCGCTGCTTGGCAACAGTTTTGACAGTTATGTAGTAGTGTAATGTTGAGGAGCTTTTATAAACAATGTGAGAAAGTATGTACTTTGGTACATCTTGACCCTGACCCGCTTGTTCCTTTGATCTATTCAGATTCCATCCTGATTCACGATGGCCCTTCTAACATATCTTCGCCTCTACAGGAACATTTTGCATAGCGTCAGCGCAGGGCCTGAAGCCGCCAACTCCTCTCCCTTTTCCTCCCTCCCCCTTCCACCCCCATACTGCCGCGCAAGGACCGTCATCGCAAGGCGCCTGACAGGCGACCGCCCGACAAATTGGACCGTTCGCCGACAGATGTCGCTGCAGACGGTATTGTTGCCCTCACGCCGTCTGCCTGAGATGAGGGAGAGAAGAGTGTCAAACGTTGGAACGAGGACCAGTCTTCATTCAGTTAACTCATGTGCCAGTGCCTTGAAAGTTGAGCGATTGGAGGGTGAATATATTCGATTTTTCTGGGCGAACTTTGATCATACATGATTTTTTCAATACATCAAAATGACTTATGTATGTTACATTTATTTAGTGCATTCCATTTGTACATTTTTTTAATTGTTTTAACTTTATAACTTTTTAGAAAGTATTGTACTTAATTGTACATTTTTACTTCTCTTGACTTCATTATTATGTCTTCATTTATTAGAAGTAACCGGAATCATAATTTTGAAACAATCGCGTCGCCTCTGAAAGACAGAGGTGCGCGTCCTCTTCAATATATTGATGTATATCAGTCAGTATGTCAGTCGCTCGCAGGTAGTCGCCCCGGGCGGACGTCTTTCGAGGAGCTCCGCGAAGTGAAAGGCAATGGGCGTGGATCTTGCTGTGTACCGAGCGCGTGTTGGGGCATGGGCTGCGCGTGCCCGTCCCGGTCGGGTGGCATCGGCGCAAGGGGCGTTCTCGGGCTTGCGGGAAGGAGGCGGCATGGCTCTACTTTGTGCAGCTGTTTTGGCCACTCTCCTTGTGATAAGAGGAATGGAGCAAAATCCTGGTCCCGGTCTACAGGAGGCAGAGGTGACGTGCTCCAAATGTGATAGGATCGAGCGAAGAATTAGAAGACTGGAAGCGGATTTGGCACTGGCCCACAGTCATATTGGAGAACTGACGTTAAGAATCAGGGACTTAGAAGACGTCAGCAAAGGAAAGGAGGAGCAATATGTTCGCGTCCCACAAGAAAAAGAAAAGAGGAACGAGCAGCCAAATAGGAGCGAGTCTCTTCAGCCAGGTGCGCCATATAGTAAGGTGAAGGTGCAAGGAGACTCGATGCTGCGGCACAGCGGCGGCGTATTGAAAAAAAGAAAGGTGCCGACATGTCTTTCTTTTCCGGAGTAGTTATTGTGCAAATGACTTCGGTTGTGAATAAATCAGAACCAAATGAACGGGCAGAAGTGGTTCTAGTTCTTGTAGAAACCAATACGCGGAAACGGCAACCTGTTTACGACACCATTAAACAATATGTCGAACTAGGGCATGCCATCCGAGCTAAATTTAAAAATGCAAGTGTCATTGTTTCCGGAGTAATGCGCCGTAATGATGTCCACATTAGTAGAACGCGGGACGTAAATTGTGGATTACTATGGGCTTGTGAGAAATTCGATGGTCTGTTCGTTGATCCCAATCACTGGCTCGGGCACGAAGACCTAGGACGGGACGGCCTTCATCTCAATTTCCAAGGTGCATGGAAGCTGGGATGTCTTCACGACCAAGTAATACGATCGTATTTACTTGGAAAGTGACGACTGGAGGAAGAGGCGATGATGTCGCCAAGGGCTGGTTGCTAAAAAGGGAGCGAAGCGTTTGGTGACTGGTGCGGGGGAGGTGAGGGAGGCGACGCATCTGACTGCTGCGAGGGGGGTGACGGAAACAGAAAGTTCGAATCGGTAGTAACTTATCAACCTCGAAGAGCGTCACGTCAGGAATTCCACAAGGAAGTGTAATCGGATCACTCATGTTTCTGGCCTTCGTGAATGAATTGCCGACTAATTGAGCTTCAAATGTACGACTCTTTGCAGATGACTGCGTAATCTATAGGATTATCAACTCGGAGAAAGACGAGGATATTTTGCAGCGAGACTTACACAAATTACATATCTGGGCAGAAACAAACGGCATGGAAATAAACAGTTCAAAGAGCAAGTCCATCACGTTTGGTAGGGGTCGAAGTTACAATGAACCTGCGTACAAACTGAACAATAATATTATACCTCGAGTCACGTCTTGCAAATACTTAGGAATACAGCTAGACAGTAAATTGAGCTGGGAAAATCAAGTCAATTTCGTTGTAGGGAAAGCCTGGAAATCTTTACATTTTGTTGTGCGGATACTAAAAAAGAGTACAGTGAGAGCCAAAGAACTAGCATATATGTCATTATTGCGACCTATATTAGAATATGGCGCGGTATGTTGGGACACATACAGAATTTTGCAACAAAGAAATCTAGAAAAAGTCCAGCGTAGAGCATCAAAATTTACTTTCAGGGGTACCCAGAATAAAGGGGTATGGGAGTCACTCGAAAGGAGAAGATTAAAGTCACGTCTCTATGCAATGTATAAAGCGTACACAGGCCTTCGAGCGTGGAAAGAAATTCAAAGTCGATTAGGGAAACCTACATATTTCGGCAGAGCGGATCACATGCACAAAATTCAGACAAGAATTCAGAAAACGGACGTTGGGAAATATTCATTCGCGAATCGCACTATTAGGGACTGGAACAGTTTGCCTGTGACAATCTTCGATCCCTTTCCTCAAAGCCTGAGCAAATTTAAAAATAAATTAGTTTCTTGAATGTGGATATGTTATAAACATATTTAATAAAATTCAGTGCAATTACCTATGTCTTCTTTGTAATTAAGTATTATTATTATTGTTATTGTTGTTGTTATTATTAATGTTATTATTATCATTATTATTATTATTATTATTATTATTATTATTATTATTATTATTATTATTATTATTATTATTTTTATTATTTTTATTATTATGTGCAGTGCAGTGACGTTGTGCAACTGAGAGAAACGAGTGAGTAAGAAAGACATTACAGCTCGCTGTATCACAGTGCGGTGAAGTGTGGTGAAGTGAAGTTTGAAGTTTGGTGAAGTGGAGTTCTATGAAAGATTGCACGGTGAAATGTTCATGTGATTTTGTAACGTTTGTAGAGTTTGTATAGTTGTTAAGTTCTGTAATGTTAAGTTAGTGTATTCTGCCACCAAGCTCTCACACATTAAATTTAGAATTATTAATAAATCTAAATCTACATTTAATATATTTTGGTGTATGGGATGTATTGAAGGAGATTTTCCAGTAATTTCCTTAATTATTCAATCGCTCTCCCCTCTCGATTAGTTGGTGCTGATGACATCTATGTATTCAAATATTTTCTGTTACAATGTAGTCGAAAATAAATCGAATATAGTAAGATACAGACGTTAAGACATCTGGAAGACGATCTTGTGTCTCTAAAATCCTTATTTCTTCACTTCGTTAATAGCGCAGAACAAGACACCTTTTTAACAAAATTAGCTAGAAAGCAATTTTTCGTTATTGTCCTTTCCATACGTGTGAATTCCATCTTTAGCCTCGCGGTTTAGCTCATTGCTCAGCGTGCTCGCATTCCATGACGCGACCCCGAGTTCGATTCCCGCTCAGGCATGATCATAATTTGCGTTTTTCTTGCAATATATTTATTGTTGTGGGATGATGAGAAAACTCACTTCCCGAGTTGAGTAGACTAGAATACGGCGTAGAGATGTCTTCGCTCTAACCACGCATACCCCAAATCCATTGCCGCGAGGCCAGGATGCTGCTGATAGGCCCTTGCCCATTCGCAGGCTGTCGCACCAACTACAGACAAAATTTAATTTCTCTTCCCCAGACGTTTTGGCTAAAACAAAATGTAAGTCATATTATATATATATATATATATATATATATATATATATATATATATATATATTGTGGCGTTATGGGATTGTGCAATCCCATAACACCACTGTTTCGTATGTATGAACACCCACAGGCAGCGAGGATAGCAGGCGCGTAAATCAGAGGTGCCTAAACGCGCAGCCTGGTATCAGTTGCCCGTACTAATCAAAGGCGAACTAGCAAGCAACGTTTTCCTTGTGAAGGGTTGAGAGAGGGGAAGTACCACTGAGAATTTCCCCAGGCGTCGGACAATAAATACGCAAACCCGCAAGCGGAAGTCCTCTTTTGATTGTCGCCGTCGCCGAGTGAGCAGCATTTTGATCACCGCTCGTTAACGTCAGCTTAGATATTGTTTGCCGCTGCAACGACTGCTAGGTAGGAGTTTTTGGCGTCGAACAGACGTTCTAGTTAGTCGTCCGCGAGATAGTAAAGATTTAGTAAAGTGTTTCTTCAATTAACAACACGGGAAGTAAAAGTTACCCGTTGTGAGAGAGGCATTGAAACTTCTGGTTTAACAAAGTAGAAGTATCAACGAGCGAGGAACTTGCACGAGTATTCAGGGAAGTGCAAGGGACATTTTCACAACGTGGGCGTAATCAGAGGCGCCGGTAGCAGTCGAGGGAGAAGAAGAGGCCGACTAGGAAGAACGGAAGAGGACGCAAGAAGACAGCGTAGACGGCAGAGGCGAATCCCGTCTCGTACGACGCAGAAGCTGGGACCGAGCGACGTCGGTGCAGAGACCAGCGCACGACCATCAAGGCCAAAAGCGGGACGTTCACGAGGTAACGCTTAGGGCGCGGAAAGTAGGTCAAGTTCACGTCGGCAGGGAAAAAGAATAGTATAGGAAAGTGTTAGGAAATTGAGGACACGGGTGGCAACAAATTGCAGTATTGTAGGAGGAGACTTTTGATGCGCTATTGCCTGCCTAAAACATTCTATTTTGGACATTTACTATTCTGCTATTAGCAGTCACAGTTAAATTGTAAATGAGAGTAGTGCACTTGCACACATTTGTTCTTCGCATGTAATATTTTTTGAAGCAGGAGATTGTAAATTGAATTTGGTTTCATGTGCAATGTAATTAGGATATCATAAATTTAGATATAATTAATTTTCCAAGGGAATTCCCAGTGTAGATTAGGGTAATTATTTCAGAGAATCAATTTTGGAGTAAATTATGTGCTCATTGATTCAATGTGCTGTAAAAGTTTCTATTTGTGTTTTTGATCATTCTTTGTAAAAGTGTGATTCTATTTTTGTTTTTTTGTCATTAACTTATGCCACAAAGTTTATGGGTAAATTATACGCTCGTTTATGTGCAATTTGTGTGATTTTATTGTGTCAAGGGTTCAAACCTTTCTCGCACCCTCAAGATCCAGCTCCCTAGATTTTATGCTCGCTTCAGGAGCAAAATCTTGTTAACCCGCTTACGGTTCATGCGTGCTGCTGTTGTGAAGGTGGCAGTTGTGGGCAAAGGTGGGTTGGTTAGAATATATATACACATATAATATGACGTACGTCTGTTCGAATGCGATTATCGAGCTTTATTATCTCAGGGGGCAGGATCTTTAGGATGTGAGAAAGTTTTTCCCAAAGCACAGAAATAGGCAAATCAGCGCGTATTTTCTTCCAAGATTAACACCATTTACAATAGTCACCGAACAAATACAAGACAAAACCCAAATTACAAATAACACTTTTAAATATTTCAGAAGAAATGAAATTACCCTTAGCGACGATTTGAAAATTAAAAACACCTCTTCAATATTTTAACTTGTTAATTCATCCTAATTAATTGCCTTCTAGAATTACCCGTGCACGGTAGTTACTTGCTTGGCCAGCACTGTTTTAAAAAATGATATTAATTTACTTTGTTCAATTACCACAACACAAAATGAAATTATTTTTTATTTCTACTAAATTTCCTTAGCTCGAAAAAGTTCGCAACAAAATTGACACAATCACTTACTCTATTAAATAACTATTTACAATGACTTTCCTTGGAATATTAAATATAAATGAAATGTATTACATGGTTTACAAGGTTCTCTGTTCTGTCGCTACTGGGAACATGGACCGCAAGGAAATCTACTTAATTATGTAAATTTTGTTAGAATTCACCCTTTCGTCCGATGCGCTAACGTGCTCGTAGCTGCGCCTGCCCTGGACTCCCGTTACAAACTTTGTTACCTTTTTCTGTCGCGCTCTCAGCAGTGGATCGTGCCGACTTCGGTTCTCCTTCGCCATGCGCCTCACCTTGCTCCAAATTCCGGTCTCACGGTCGCTCCTCTGCCAAACAGACCTCCGCGATGTCGCTCGAAAACTCCGGTCTTTGTACTGCTGTCCACGGAATCCCGGTCCACTCTTTTTTCTTCTCTCCCAGCACCAGAATTCCCGTCCAGTCTTCTCTCTTCGCGACTCTGGACTCGCAGCACGCCGACGCGTGATGCAGTCTCTACTCATAACGGCAATGGCGTATTTCGGCGTCTATTCAACAGTTGTGGCTTGTGTTGTTAAGTACTCAGTTCTATGAACGCCTCGTGATAATTCGTGTCCCTCTCTTCCGCGGCTGCTCGTCATAACTCTTTCTAATTCACTCAATTCGATAATCTATCAAATAAATATTATTCAACTGATTAACTTTCGCTACTTTACAGACCACTCCTGAATAATTGTATTCTCGCTAGCACTCTCTCTCTCTCTCACACTCTCTCTCTCACTCTCTCTCTATCTATCTATCTATACCACTCTATCTCTCTCTATCTCTCTCTTTCTCGACAAAATGTCGACCATTTCCATGTCGACCCCTTGTTTCCCAATGTCGACCTCTCTGCACACGTCTAAACCCCTCGCCGTCTCGTTCAAGAACGCCTCTGTTCAGTCAGTGGCTCTGCTTCTGCCTTAGGGTGGCATGGCGTCACGACGGACCCCTCCGCGCTTGCCACGAACCACAAGACCGGCAGTCCAGCCGCGGGCCGCAGGTCACAGGGCGCTCTGTTTCGTACCCTTAGTATCGGCTGTGTTGCGAGAACCCGTTTCAGCGCCGCCGAAGCAGAGTGGGTACTGTGGGGTTCTGAGCATGGCTCAAACGCCACATTGCCCCCTTCCTTCCCCTTCAAGATTTTTCTTAGGAAAATCTTTCGATGGTCGCAGATTGAAGTTTCCTAAAAGCTCTCCGTCAGGACTCACCAAGGGGCATCTTCTAGCCCCTCGAACAGCTTACAGAATTTTGCGCACATTTTAAGGCGAGGGTCAGACACTCTAGGTGTTCGCAGAAACATTGTTGGTTCTCCCTAAAGTGGTAGGTCTTCTTCCATTTTCCTTTCCCTTCTTCATGCGACTTTCGTAATTTGTGGCGCACCTGTTGTTCAAACCGGAACGTACTCGGGTAAAGACATACGTTATTCCTTGAAATGTGAAACCTGTAGACTGTTGACCGGGCCGGGTGATCTACATTTGCCAATTGGCGTGGTGGAAATCGGTGTCTTTAAACCACTCGCAGCTGCCAAAATTTACCATCTTACTGAGTCGTGGAGTTGACCTTTGACTACCAGAATCGGATTAGTACACGCGGTGGCTGCTTTTAATATAATCCCATCCCGCACGATTTGTTGAATCAGCATTCTTACTTGATCTCAATACGGAATAGGAATACAATAATTCGTTGCATTAAATAGCATTGCATTTGTCAATTCGATCCGAAATTCATATTTCTTTACTGGCACTTTTTATTTTTTCAAACACGGATTTAACGCGTGTCAACATTTGAAGCAAATCGCGTTTCTGTTCAACGGTGATATTATTTTTCTCTGCTACTTTCTCTCTCAACTTACTTATAACATCTCCATCCTACCTTACACTATTAATTTCTATCTCTTCTAACTGCTTCATTTCTTCATCCTCCTTTCTTCCTTCCTTTTCCTTCCCCCACACAATTTAACGCAAGAGGAATGGGGCTAATTGATACATGTATTCATCTTTATCTTTTTATGTGTATTTTTCGAGGTATTGAGATAAGTTTGTTTTTCGAATGGAACTAATTACTTTTTAGTCTATCATGATGAATGTAAAAAGATTTATCTGATGATATCCGTATAGTAATATGTTAAAGAAGCATTTTTTTAGATTTTGATTTCTTTGCTCAGCTTTCCTTGCCTAAGCTCACGTTAGTGACCTTGTGTCACTTAACAGTATCTTTGGATACGTCTTTTTACATTCATCATGATAAACTAAAAATAATTATTCGTATTTTCCGCTTGAAAAAAACAAAATTACTTGCATATCTCGTAAAATACAAATAATAAAATAGAAATGAATATATGTATCTGTTAGCCCCATTTACTCATGCACGTCCGTTAAAACTGCATTGCAATAAATTCAACCGTCCAAAAACTGCAGCAGGTGCTAAAGTTACGTGACTCGTCCTGTATAATATATGTTTTGAATAATACAGATGTAAAGTTAAGAGAAACTTTTCACATAAGGATGTGAGTGATGGTTTACCAAGTTAGTTTTAGTGAAGATGGAGAACTGTGAGGTTCTGTAGGTCTATGGGGGAGAATATATTATGGGAAATAATGAATAGGAAACATCACTAATAATAAAACCATTGGGAAACCAAAATATTTTTTCTTTATCTGACCAACACTCCATTATGTACATATTTCCCTAACAACATGAGGAGGAATTAAATTAGCTCATTAAAAATTCACAGAATTTAATTACGAAGAAAGCAAAAATATAGTTATTTTTATTTAAGGGACTCATAATTGGTAGGAAAATAGTTTTTGGTGACCTGACCTTAGAATAATGCACTTGGGAAGTCATTTCTAATTACTTATTGAATACATGCTTCCTTTCTAGATTCTATCCAACTTAAGATCTAAAATTGTCTTTTTATGCCAAAATCAGACATGTATTTTGAGGATGGTAAGTCAACCCGTCTGGATCTATTCACAGCAATTATTTTCTAAAGGCAGGATGTTTTCCCGGACGGTATCCAGTAATTGATCACAAATGCAAACCAAGCAAATGGAAGCTTTCAGCGCTTGGAGTAACACAGCATGCTAATGTGAATCTGTTATACTGAGGAACAATTCTCCCATCAATCAACCACAATTGATTGTTTAATGAAACTCTATACAAAGCGAAAATACTGAAGAACTGTTCATTTACTAAGGGAAAATGATAGCGTGCTGTTTAATGAAAGCAGGACTTAGAGGCAGGGCAGCAGATTTTAAAGTATGATTTGATTGCCACGGATGTTTCACCGAGGAAAGAAGAGAAAACCATTTGTGAAAAAATGAACAAATATGGTCGGAAAATTCTGTGCGTGATCCGAAACACCGTAAATAAGGACTAACGTGTCAGCAGGGAGTTTTAATTAGAACTGGTCTTTGTGGCAATATGCCACAGTGCAATGTGGATTTCATATCGAAGAAGTAACAGCATATTTTTCAGTTTGGAGAGTATATTTTTGTGCGCACAGTTTTCCCCCGGGATATATTTATTTTCTCTTTCTCTTGTTTAACATTACCGTACATCTTTTATACATCAAATGATTAAATACGTGCATGGGAAAGAAATTAAAAATTGAAGAATATTAACACTTGGTTTCTTTGAACTAGATTTCATTTTACCTAGTACATTTACGTTATAAAAAATATGAACATTTATCATAAGACTATAAATTGATTTCTATAGCTATTGTATATGAGAGTGAAATACTGAATACCAAACACATAATTCTGGTTTTTACTACGAAGACAATTTTTATAATACTATTTCTAAATGTTTCAGTAATATTTTCAATAATCATTTTTAATAGCGAAAATTCACAATTTTCAGCAATGAACGTGATGATATAAAACATTTGTTGTGATTCGTTTTGTATCTTGAAATGTGCTAATTATAAAAATAAAAGCAAATATTTTCGCATTTAAGCCAACGCGCCAGAGGGAAAAATATTTTATTTTAGAGGTGTCAGGAAAAGATGTAAATGTTGTAGAAAATCATCTGGTCGTAAACGCCCAAAAGTGAACTAAACGTTTCTTCTAGCCAGGGGAGAAGAATCGTGAGCTTTAAAAATTAAGTTGTAAATAAGCTCTCGAGTCGAAAACCGCGTCCCTGTAACTCTAACTTCAATACAATCTGATGTGGTCGAACACGCGCCATTGAAGTTGCCGCCAGAAGATAGTACCGGCGCCGCTCAAGAGAGAGCGCCGATCAGCAACCCTGCAACTCCGTCACGCTCGGGCAAGCCTCGGAGCAGAAGGGTCCACCCTTTCCGCGGGGCTGGCCGGCGAACCTTCACCCCGAGCGGGGTATAAAGCGCTGCCCGGGCAGGCAGCAAGGAGTCGAGAAGCGAGCGCCAGTGAGTCGATAGTGAAGTGTACAGTGTTACGTCGAGTGAATACGAACTTGGACTGCCCCAACGGAGAACTTGTAAACGACGCTACGCACACGGAACATCTACTGGAATTTTGGTTGACTTGGCTTATGTTTGTGGATTTTCTTTTGGATTGTGGAATAAACAGAATTTTAAGAAATTTTGTTGTTCTTTGTTGTTTTGGTCACAACACAATCTCTGTCTTAACAGGAGTGTAATAGGTAGCAATGTCTACGATATTATCAAATTGCCGTACTCGCTCTGGACAGTCGTCGTTACACGCTGTATGATTACAATTTTCCGAAGGGAGCGCTATCTCGCATCAACTATTTCAACCCATGCATCATAAGGATATTTTGTGTATAGTGGATATCTTCTTCTTCTTCTTCTTGTTACCCTCACGAGTTTGCCGTTCTGGATCTCCATATATCTCTATTCTTCCAGTCTTCGTTTTGGAGACTTCTATCTCCCATCGCTTCACTTACATAGGCTTGCCATGTCAAAACGGGTCTACCCCTCATCCTTCTTCGTTCTGGTGTCCAGTGTAGGAGTTTCCTAGGCCATCTTTCTGTCCCCATACGTTGTACGTGACCATACCATTGGAGTGTTTTATTTTCTAGTCTTTTTGTGATGGACGTAGTTACCCCTGCTCTGTCCCACACAACTTCATTTCTAATTCTATCCAGTCTGGTAAACTGTAGACACCTTCTCATATAATCCAGTTCTACTGTTCTTATCTTGTCTCTCCTACGTTTTGTCAAAGGCCACATTTCCGCTCCATATAACAATATGTTTTCCACTATTCTTTTAAATATTTTCCTTTTGGTTTCCAGACTTAAACCCGAATTCCAAAGAATTCCATGGAGTGCCCTTGTCGCATTTTTCCCATGCCTATTCTTGTGCTGATATCATCATCCACCTTTCCATCATTCGTGATTAATGTTCCTAAATATTTAAATTTCGAACAAGATTCTATGATGTCATTCTCCACTCTAATATCCGTTTGTTTTCCTCCAACATACAAATATTTAGTTTTATTAAGATTAATCTTGAGACCCCATCTTTCATAGCTTTCCTTTAATTTCCTGAGCATATACTCCATATCGTCCTGATCAGCGGCAAAGACAATCTGATCATCAGCAAAAAGAAGCGAATGCAGTGGGCAGTCATTTATATACACTCCCATTCTCGAACATTTCCTGTACCAATCTTCCAGAACTTGTTCCATGTATATATTAAAAAGGAGAGGTGATAAACTGCATCCTTGTTTTAAACCTTTCGTTATTTTTATTTTACTTGTTAATTTATTTCCCAGTTTAATACACGCTTCAGTATTCTGATATAACTTTTGTGTCAAATATATCCATTTTTCAGACACTTTAAGTCTTCTCATTGCAGACCATATTTTTCCTCTGGGCACACTATTATAGGCTTTTTCTAAATCAATAAAAGCCATATGCGTTTCTAGATTGTGCATTCTATTCTTTTCTATCAGCAATCTAACACAGTGTATATTATCCAGGCATGATCTACCTCCTCTAAAACCACTTTGTTCTTCATTAAAAGTTACTTCTTTTTCAATTTTCTCTTTTAGAATACTGGCGAATAGCCTAGCTATTGCCGGGATGACACTGATTCCTCTATAGTTTGCACATGCAGTTTTATCCCCCTTCTTGTATATAGAGCTAATATATGCAGTGTTCCATTCCTCTGGGATGTCTCCTCCACACTCTATCTTGTTAAAATTATCTTTTATATAATGTAATATTTTATCCCCTCCAAATTTCAGTAGTTCCATTCTCACATTTCCAGGTCCCGCTGATTTATTATTGCCAGCTTTCCTTAGTGCTCTTTTTACATCCAAAATTGTAATTTCAGGTTGATGTTGGTATGTATTAATTGGGTCCTCATCCACCATATATTGGGGTCTATCTTCTTGTAAAAGTTGTTCATAATATTCTATCCATTTATCTGATTGAATTAATTGCAATTTAGTACTAGTCACATTGCTTCTCATATTTTTTATAATTTTCCAAGCATTAGAAGATCTATTATATCCTATAGTATTATCTATATCTCTTCACATTCTATCCCAATATTATCCTTCTCCAATTTCACTAACGCTTTTACTACCTTTCTCTTTGCTACATAATCTGATCTCGTTTCTTGATTTCTTGTAGCAATCCACTTAAGGTAGGCCTTTTTCTTCTCTTCTATCTTGTTTTCTAAGTCTTCAGAAAACATTTCTTTTTTAGAAGGCTTCCTTCTTTTCTCTAGCCCCAATGCTTCCCTTGCAGCTTGGATAACAACGGATTTTAGATGTTGATACATTTCTTCAGTACTTCCATTTTTTTTTGGATACCATCAACAGAGTTTATAAGAATATTATTGATTCTATTTTGATATAGTGCAGCTACACTATATTGCCTTAAAAGGTCCGTTTTAAAAACTTCGTCCCTTTGCTCTATTAAAACCTCTGCTCTGTTCTCTATTTCTTTGCCACGTCTAAATGGGAAAATAAATTTCCCTACAACCATATTGTGATCACTTCTACATTCTGGTTGTCGAAACACCCTTACATCCTTTATTTTCATTTTCCTTTCCTTCCGTACCATAAACAGATCAATAATGGACTTAATATCTCTAGATGGGTCTATTCTTGTATATTTATGTATATCCTTGTGTTGAAAGAAGGTATTCGCAACACAATATTTTAACTCCTTACACAAATCTAGTATTCTTTTCCCATTATCGTTAACAATTTCTTCTCCAAATGGACCGACAAACCCTTGTTCCCTGTTGCCGACCCGACCGTTCCAATCACCCACCAAAATCACTTGGTGATGAATTGGAATATTTCCAATTATCTCATTCAAATCACCAAAAAAGCTTTCCTTCTCATCTACCAGAGCATTGTCATTTATTCCATAAACTCCTATAATTGTAGTTGGGTATCCATATAACATCATCTTAATTTTAATTATTCTATCACTTAGGCATTCGATGTTCCTTATGTATTTCTTCCATTTTTGTTTCATCAGGACTGAAACGCCACTTCTAGCTCTATGACTCTTAGGGACTCCACTCCACGCATGCCAATATTCCCCTATATCTTCTTCCCCTGTGGCCTTTTTCTTTGTTTCCGTCAGAATTATTATATCTATGTTCATTTTGTTTATTTCCGTTACCACCTCCTCCCGTTTTGTTCTCAAACCCTGTATGTTCCATGTACCTATACTCATAGTCCGTGTTCTTATCCTTTGTCGTTTTAAATTTGAAATCCGAGGCATATGAAAATCCTTTTTTGCATATCAACTTTTTCCATGGAATGGGGAGCAAGCCCATCGCCACAACCCCCAACCTGGGGAACCAGAGAGTTTACTTCGGACCTGCTTTATCCTAGGGGAGTCGCCTTCACCTACGGCTACGAGGCCCCCCTCCCCGAATCCCTCTTTAGACTCTTGGAGACTTTAGGTGAGAGATCATAACCCTCTTCCTCCTACTTCTCTCAGCAACAGTAGCCCCATCCGCCAGGTCCTCCGTCACGAAGATTCTCTTCTCCGCCGTCTCCGCCGTCGTGGACTTCCCGTTGCCGTCCTCTTCTAGAGTACTTCTTAGTCTGACCCCTACCCTTCGACCTGTCCGGTAAGGGAGGCCCTACCAGTAGCTACGCTACCGCCGGCATAGCTCTCAGGGTCACTGGGGCGCTCAAGCTCCACCACCAACTACAAGGTCATGTACTCCCTAGGTGGATTATAGTGGATATATGATTGTTATTTCCCCCGGTTTACGATCACAGATTTAAACTGCTGGTAGATTGCTGAGGACTGAAATATGTGAACATCTTTAAAGGCAATTGGAGGACCTTCAGAAGCCGGCAATTCGTTTAGTCGTATCTCGACCCCTTGGAAGTCAAAACAGCTGAACCGTTTCGGTCGAATTTCCAATAGCGCAAAACATCTCATATCCGTTTTTGTAATACAACGAGAGGAAAAAGAAATGATATTTCGCAAACAGAATTTATTAACTATCTATTACAGCATTAAACAGACAAACATGTTTCGAGGTATTTCTCCTCATCTTCAGTGTCTCCAACAGGAAATTAAGGAAATTTGTAACCTTAATTGTAACCACCATAATTGTAAAACTAATAAAAACACAAACACTATTATAAACTTACAAAATATTATTATCAACGTAATTCATGGTGTGTTTCTCACTCTCGTTGTATTACAATTATGGTGTTCACAATATCTTAGCGGAAACCACCCAGTTTATTCATCTCATATCCTCTTAATCACTGGCAGAGGCTCATCATATACTCAATTCCGGTTCATATTCTAATCCCAGGTTATGGATGACTTGTTTAATTGTTCTCCAATTTCATAAAGGAATTTAGAATACAATGGAATTGATGCAAACAAAAAGGCTCGACGTCGCATTTTGTCAGTTTCGAGTTAACGGTGGAAAATGATTCTTAAAATATAAATTAAATTTCCATGCATAAAACTTCGTTTTCTGCGTATTGCACTTGTGACGTCTGTAGAGTGTTCTTCATCTATTAATGTTCAGAAAAAATTATCTATTTCTGGAACTTTGAATCATTTTGCTTCCTCTTCAAAATTTGAGGCTCGTGGACATCGAACATTTGTGTTTTCTCCGATTCAATGAACTAATCCAGTTCTTTTATTGTCTATTGCACTCATGAGCTATAAATATCAGTCTGTCCAATAGCGTTATATGATAAGATGGAAAGAAACCACTCACGGTGACTAAATCAATAAGTTCACATGTAGAGTTTACGCGATATAACCGTGCACTCGACGTCAGTTTAATCCGTCGGTGGATATTTCAAATTCCTGAGGTCATGACATAATGACATATCAGTGGGAACGTTGGGTCAAATTCTTAAATCACTGCAATATTTACAAATTATGTCTGCATGACTTAAACATAATGGAAGCATTTTTTATAATACTGTTTGGTATTATATTTTACAATGTTTTTTTTATGGGAGCATTTTTCACAATATTGTTTTCGACCATTTTTTTATTTTATCCTTTCCGAGAAAGTATTTGGTGGGCAACAAAAATTTAAAATATTTTAAATTTTTTAACTTTAAAACATCGATTTTATTAATGAAAAATATACTGCAAAAAATAAATATATTACTTACTAAATGTTAAAACCCAATTTCCTGATTCTGTAGTTCAGCTTTTCAATTTCTTGTTCAGAATCTGAACTGTGCAAACTTTTTAGTTCAAATGATAAATCTTTAGCCTCATCATCAGTTGGTAAACCATCATAATTTTCTAAAATTTCGTTTATTAATTCTATAGCTTTCGAATCCAATGCACTAATATAACGTTTTAGATAAGCCGACCAAACAGTTATATAACGATAATGTTGGGTCAGATCAACTCATAAACAATTTTGAGCCGTAATAACACCCAAAGTTTTAGTGACAAATTCAAACTAATGATCAACATCTCTTAAAGAAGATTCAATTTGAGGGCAGGCTGGTCGATAAGTTAAGAACTTAATTCCTTCCCTTAATAGACCAATCCATATGCGTTGTTGCGTCAGATAGACACAACTGCCTGGTGAAGGCATGCAATACACTCGTGACAGGAATTACTGAGCCGGCCCAAAAGTGCAGTAAAGCCATTTACGCTGGTAAGGAAGGGAATACCAACGCATGTTAGGAATTGTAATCGTCCAGTTGGTTGATTGATAAGAAATTCTGGGCACGTCAACATCTAACGTCATTAGTCCCGTAAATGTATTGCAATATTTGTTCTCGGGAGATCGAAGTAATCGTCCCTAGCTGGATAGTGAGATTCGATGCCGACCTACCGAAGGCTAGCAGGGTTTTCCCCCAAAGAGGTATCTCCCACCAGCGGGGCACCGCCCCAGCCGGGACAAGCTCTGAGCTCCCGATCACTCTCCAGGCATGTATGGTAGTGTAGTGCATGAAAGTGTGCGTAAGTAAGGGGTGAGGATACAACAAGGTACTGGAAGGAAAGATCGCGCGCGGTCTTTGGCCCATTTGTTAGGGAACTCCTCCGCATTTCATCTGGTATTGATCGGAAAAACTCGAATACTGATCAAAGCAGTTGGCTACTAGAATTCTCCTCCAGGCAGCGACGGAATTCGAACAAGCTGTCCTGCTAGTGTTGAAAATACTGCCACCGTCGGGACTCAAACCTAGTACCTTCTGGGCAGAAGCACTGCAGTGACATTAGTTGACACCCTGAGCCACCTCACCATTCAGAAAATACGTTAGTACTTTGTTTCATTGGCTTTCTTCTGTGTTTTCTTATACGAAATGTGAATATAAATTTTTATGTTGAGGATGCCTGTCAAAGAGCTAAGAGGTCAATGTTTTTGAGCTGGCATTCAGAATAACCGCCTCTCTCCTCTTTGATGGCAGCGATGTGCACGGATTAATCCCGCGTAGTATACTTTTCGCTCTCCTACATACCGGAGATGAAGTTCAAATGTTTCGGAAAATAAAGGGACGAATTTAAATAATAACAGAACACATGGCACCAAATTGATTCGATGAAGCAAAAAATTCAATTCAATGAAATAAATCTTTTACTTCAACAACTTAAATCTTAAAAAACAGAAATTTTCAAAAATTACACTCGGAAACAATTTTGAAGAATTTTGCAATAGAAAGTATTAGCTGGCAAAAGAAATCCCGAGGTCACAAATTTGCAAAACTTTAACAGAGTGAGCAGCTAATACACGAAAGTTTAATGCAGACGAGTATAAAGAATAAATATATTACAGGCGTAGAAAACGCTAAAAACAGATCCAGCTTCTGCGATAAAAACGAACTATATATATATATATATATATATATATATATATATATATATATATATATATACATACATACATACATAGGTAGCAAATTGGACGTCTCGACACGCGGACATACATCTCGCTCAGTAACATTTATCCCGTGGCAAGTGTATGTGACTCTTATTAGCACATTATCCTGAATCCGATTTTTATCCCCCAAAGTTGCTAGTCCTGGGGGATGGAAGATGGAATGATGACGGTAATGATGAATAAATGGACGATAACACATACACTCCCACAAACACATCCATGACCGAGGCCACTGCCTTAGCGATCTGGGCTATCTGGATCGGCCAAAAACGTTCAATTATTTTCATTTCATTAAGGAATTTTTCATTATAAACGTGCATTATAATTATACTCAGCATTATAGACGCACCTTTTCTGCTGCAAGAAATCGTTAATAATCTGGCATTTCACAGGGCAAATGATGATATTTAGATCTTACGGTACGAATGATTGCGTCATTGCACATTGAGTCAATCACGGAGAGATAGAGTTTTTTTTTTTTTAATTAATTTTCATTCGAAAGTACATAGTTCAGTTACATCACTTTTTCATGTGTATTCTATGACTTACAAATATTCTTATTACCTCTCTAAAAACTAACTCTAGCTACAGGAAAGGGTAGGAAGCTACAATCTGCACCTACAATTGTTGGAAAATATGTTTAGGAAGGCATTTAAAGGGTAACGGTTTTTTATTCGTGTTGGAGTATAGTCTGTTGAAGCGAGATTGTAGTGGCTGATGTGTGGTATAGAATTCATATTTGAATAAAAGTTATTGGAGAGATGGGCTATGTGTTTGATGATGGATTTTATATTCAATTCTTTTTGTAGTTGTTTGTTGGATATAAACCATAGTGCGTGAGTTGCTAAACGGAGCAATCTATTTTGTATTATTTGCAGTTTATTTATGGCTGATGCGTTTGTCCATACGGGGCATGCGTATAACATTAATGGTCTGATTATTGATTTATATTTTGTAGCATTGCCTATTGATAGACAGCTTTTGGGGTTTATTTTAGATATTAATTCGGCTATTTTGCATTTTGCTTGTTGATTTTTGATTTTAATATGGAAGTTAAAGTTCAGTTTTGTATCTAAGTTTAGCCCAAGGTATTTGACTGTTTGACAGTGAGGAGTCCATGAAATTGTGTTGTTGTTGATTGTAAAGGGGGAGGGTGTGTGTGTGTGCGTAGAAGTGTTTTAGCGAGAATAATTTGGCAGTAGATTTTGTTGGGTTTAGTTTAATTTTCCATATTGTTGGCCAGTGTTCTATTTTGTCTAGATGTTTTTGTATTTTTTTACTAATGATTTTAATTGATTGGCTGGATTAGTAAATTACTATATCGTCTGCAAATTGTGATATGTGGGTCTGGTTTGTGGTCGGAATATCTGACCAGTAGATATTAAATAGATTTAATGAAAGTGGGGAGCCTTGTGCTACGCCTGCTTGTATTTTACGAGGGTTTGAATTGTGTTTTTCTACTGTCACTATGAATGTTCTATCTGTTAAAAAAGTTTTATAATGTTGACCAGGTAGAGTGGTGTTCCAATTGATTGGTTTAAATATAAGGCCTTGGTGCCAAACTCTGTCAAAGGCTTGTGATATGTCCAGGAAGGTTGCTATTGTGTGCTTTTTATCTTGGTGTGCTGAATGAATGTGTTCGGTTAGTCTAAGAAGTTGTTGTGAAGTGGAAACGTGATTAATAAAGCCAAACTGATGTTTGAGTATGTTTTGTGTTTTGTTTAGATAATTATTAAATCTTTTCAGAATTAATTTCTCTAGAATTTTTGACAGAGTTGGCAACAAACTGATTGGTCTGTAACTTTCTGAGTTACAGTGATTTTTATTTGGCTTTGGGACAGGAAAAATTTTTGAGTGTTTCCAAAGTATTGGATAGTAACAAATTCTTAATATTAAGTTATAAATATTATTAATGAAGGCTGTTGTTGGAGTGGGTAGGCTTTTTATTATTTTATTGTTAATATTATCATGTCCAGGGGCTTTTTTCGAGAGGAGATTTTTTATTAAATTCTTAATTTCGTTTGGTGATTTGAATTTTGTTTTTTGTGGAACATTGTAGTTCGGAGCGGAGACCGAGTTTGCAATTTGTATATGTTATGTGTGGGCTGGAGTGTTATTAAGCGTAAAAGTACTTTCAAAGAAGTCAGTTAATGCTTCGGCTTTGTCTAAAGGGGAAATTTTTTTCCCAGATGGCGTGTTTATCGGAGGGATGGTGCTTAGCTTTCTTAAAATTGTTTTAGTAAACTTCCAAAGTGAGTTGTTGGTTGTATTTAGGGATTTAATTAAAGAGTTGTAGGAGGAGTGTCGTTGTTCTTTAATTGCGTTTTTGGTTATCTTGTTTAGGGTGTCTTTTTTTAATTGGAGGTTTCTATTGTTGTTCCAAAGTCTTCTAGTTCTGTTTCTGGTTTTTATTATGGTTATTATGGGATCTGGCAATTTAGTATGTGTTTTTGGTTTATTATGTGCTATGTTATTTTGTTGCTGAACGATAACACTGGTTACTATATTGTTTAATAATGCTATTAAATGTTCTATTTCTAAAGGCGGTTTTAGATTCCTGAATTTGGGGGTTCTGATAATTATGTTTTTTCTAAATTCTTTCCAGTTTATGTTATTAGTATTTAATGTGGGTGTGGGTGTGTGTGGGGGCGGTTGTTGATGAGTAGATATTATTACAGGGAGGTGATCAGAGTCAAGTTAGTGTAGCACGGTGGAATAAAATGTAGTCCGATCGTTGGTGATTGCAATGTCTAATGTGTCTGGGTGTTTATTTGAGTCGTATGAGTAGTAGGTTGGTTATGTAGAAGTTAATATGTGTAATTTTGAGTTCGTTATTATTGTTTGTAAATGTTTACCTGCGCTGTTTGTTGTTCTGCATCCCCAGTTGGTGTTTTTGGAGTTTAAATCTCCTAATAGTAAAGTAGGGGTGATTTGATTAAATAGCGCTGCGACGTTAGTGTCTTGAATTTTTTGTTTGGAAACTTGTATGATGTTATAATGGTAAATACTATGTTGTTAAGAGATATTTTTAAAGCGACTGTTTCTAATCCAGGAGTGTTTGGTAGGTTTGCTTTGGTGTAGGGCATTGATTTATCCACAAGAATGAAGACACCTCTCCCATTAGCATTTATTCGGTCTGTTCTGACTACATTGTAACTGGGCATATAGAATGTAGGGTAGGATTTGAGGTGTGTTTCCGTTGTGCACGCTATTTTGATTTCTTTGTCTTTGAGGAAGTAGATTCATTGGTTTTTTGTTGGTTATGCCATTGGCATTCCAGTTTAGCAGGTTAATTTTATTATGGGGCTGTGTGGCCATGATTCCTATTGAAATACGACGTGAGTGAATTTTGTATATTATTGATGATTGTTGGGATAATAGTATTGCTTAGATTGATTATGTATGTTGAAATAGAGTTTATTATTGTGTTTATGAATGAATTATCATTATTAATATTGTTGCTATTATCATTGTTTTGGTTTGTGGTTGTTTAATTCCTGTTATGGTTTCTATTTGATTGATTTCTTACGTGGGTAAAATTTGGAATGTTGCTAGTGGTTGGTAGATTAGGGTAGTTTTGGGAGTTTAGATTGAGCTGTTTAACATTTATGGGTTTCGTACTTGAACGTCCTTTCTGGTTATTTTGGGGGGTATCTCTACGAGCTTTTTGTAGTAAGAACATTGAACTGATCTCGCGTCTACGCGGTGCGGACCGTTACAGTTTTTGCAAATAGGAGGGTTTTCTTTTTGGGGGCAATTTACTGAGTAATGATCTTTAGCGCAATAAATGCATGCTATATTGTGATTGCAGTTGTTTCTGGTATGCCCGAAATCTAGACATCGGAGGCATTGGATAGGACCCTTGGCTTTGCGCCTTTTTTCTGGCTTGACAATCAGGTTGCAAATTTGATTAATTTGTATTATACTGTCTATGTTTTGGCTATTGTCGAACTCGGCTGCCACTACCGGGATGGGGATGTTATCTTTATACAGACTAGTTACACTAATAAGCGATGGGCACTTTCCCTTGAGGTCTTGATATATTTCTTCCTGAGTAATAGATGGTGAAGATTCTTAAAGACAATGGAATTTTTTTTGTTTGCTGGGTCTTTATACGTGTGGAATTTTCTGTTAGTGCTGATTAGATATTTTATTGCCTGCCTAGTTAGTCCGAGATAGTTTTAAAAAGCACTTTGGTTTTGTTATTGACAATGCTTGAAGTATACTGGTTTGTTATTGAAATATTAAGTTCTCTATTAAATTTTGCAACATTCTGAATATGGGCTACAAAGATGGGTGGTATTTTAATATTTAAATTGGTGTGGTTATTATTTTGTTCATTTATGAATAGAAACCTATTGTCCTCGCGCTCGTCACTTTGTTCGCCGAGCTCAGAGTATATGTTCCCTATAGGTACATGGTATTGAAACTCAGTGGGTTTTTTTGATTTTACACTCGTATTGTTACTGGTCTATTCATTTTCTTACTCTCGGAATCACTTTCACTATCACTGACTGACCTTTTCTGCGCCTGAGCAGGTTGTGATGGTGGGAGTGATGACGACACGTAGATGTGGCTGAGGTAGGCAGGGTTGTTGCTGTCCGGGTCGGTGCTGGTCGGGACTGGCATTGCTGCGAGGCTTATATCCATGGCCTCGCCGCTTGCTGGTATTGGCGACACTGGTGAAACGACACCATTGTCGCCGTTGTGGACGATGCGCAGGGCTTCAGATATTGTCTGCCCTGTGTCTGGATTAATGACATAGGCCATTTACTTTTCTTAGCTAGATGTGATCAGAGCTGTTTGTACACGAACACTAGCACGAACACTATAGTCACTCGTTTGCCTCAACATAAGATAAGAGCAGCCTCGACACGATGCGTGCGCCTGGGCGGCTCGACGTCGACGAGATAGAAGTAAACGTTTTCTCGCACAGATGTCAAATACCCGAGACGTCGCAAGAGAGTTAGATTCGCAAAATGAAGTATGATTCTCTCATAAATTTACAATGGTGTTATACAAAAAATTGCGTACTGAAGTCGTTTGCATTCGAACAAATTTGAAAACTCGTTCCTAAAGTTTTCAAAACATGTATACATGAAATAAATCTTAACATTATAAACGAATTGTTACGAAACTAATATTATCCAATGCTTTATTTATCCGACAAAACTCACCTTGCAATTTACTGATATATTTTTTGTAATTACATAGCTAGTATTGACTGGACGGGATAGTGAAGTGTCAGATTGCCTAATACGTCCCGAGGTAGTCGGGAAAAAAGGTGGCCATTTAATACTGAAGTCTGAAGGAGGCCTCCAGAGCAGTTCACTCTGAAAGTGCTAGAAGTTGGAATAGTTCATGTTATAAGATTGTAACCACTAGTCAATTGAAAGTATTAATTACACTTACTGCATTATGTTGACGAATTCAAAAAGAAGTGCGCCTCGTATTTGAAGATTTACATGAAAATTTTTCTAGTTCAAAATGAAGACATCCTTCGCGTCAAAACAGCGAGTGAAACTGCAACCAACTCTTTCATTATTCTACCATTATTCCAAATATAGATGTAACAAAAACCTCTATGATAAAATACGATGTCAATTTTTCTCAACCTTCAATAAATAATGATTTAAAATTAATCTCCAATACGGATGCTTTAAATGCTCAATCTTGAACATACCATACATCACTTCAGAAACACAACAAATTTTACTAATGCAAATTGAAAAATCTTTGTTAAATCTCCCAAACCAAGAACCAGCAACAACAGCACAACGAAATTTACCAAATACGTCGCAATCCAACTATTCTTGTGTCACTGAATTTTGGTGATTAAAGTTTATTAAAATACGGGTTCTTAGTTCTTACGAAATGCGACCAAATGCGACGTAAAAATGACGGACTCCAGAGCTTTTGCTGATTTCGGCAACGCCGTACGGTCGGCAAAATTCTCGCACTTTCCGCCCGCCCCTTTCCTTCTTTGTGTCTCCCCCAATCCTGTGGGATCATGTGGAACCCCCACCCCCTCTGTCCCTGCGAAGAGGCAACTGCATCTTTCGCCAACCTGTCGCACTCGCCTGCCTATCGGACTTGTCAATAACGCTTGAGCAACTTACAATAACGCAACGTTTTGGGCCACCGACGTTGACAAAGTAGGCATGAATTTTATAAACAGTGTGAGGAACAAGGATGGAGATAGTAGAAGTTTCCAGAAGGGACCCTTAAGGTGCTTTCTATGTTTGGAAGAGGTTCATTTGCGGCGGAGTAAGCCTGAGCCAATAGTCAGACGTGTTCGTTAGATCTCCGAGCAATCTATAAGTTACTGGAACAAAAGGGTGAGGAGAGAAAAGGTGGAAAGAAAATTATCTCCCGGCTTCACAGACTTCTTGTTTGACTGTTCACAGACTTCTTGTTTGACTTGTGTGACTGTTTGACCAAGGGACACTTCTTGGTTGGCTGCCGTAACAGATGCTTTTCGGTGGTCTATCGAATTGAATACTTTACTTTAATGTTGCTTTCACGCCGTGAAGTCAGTGGCGACAGGGAAAAACTAAAATTTTCCAATTTTATTCTCACAGGCGACGCCAAAAAAAAGAAATGTTTTGTTTCTTTCTACTTGCGTAATTCCCTAATTGAAGGACAGTTATTGAACTTGTATAAATTACGTAAGGCTGCGATCGGAACACTACTATTCCGGTGAATTTTGCGTGTGTGTGAAGTGCCGTGACCATTGAGAATGATTAATAGGAACATGAATTATGAAAATCTGCTGCTTCGATACTAAAGTGCGTGGAGGAAGAAAGTCGTTGGCGAGTTGTGCTGCGTGAGGTTGCGGAAGCGCCCGACGAACTCGGCTGCCTGCATCCGGGGTTCCCATCTCCGCTTGCAGACGCTGAGTCAGCAGCCCGCCAGGCCAAACGACCTTCCCGCCAGTAGACATGCCGGAACAGCTGACCCGATCAACATCGCGGACAACAAACGGGTGATGTCATCCCTGAAACCTGGAATGGTTATGTTTCAGCCCTTCAAGCAAAACTTATAAACAGACTTTTAGACAAACCGCGTGTAATAGTAATGGCAAATCTCGGCTGCGCATTGGCGAGAACGAAAAGTTCTTAACCTTGCAATGTAACAAGTTTTTTTAAGAATTATTGTAATCTAATTGGAATAATTGTTTGAGGGAATGAGCTCATTCAAATTCATTTCGTGTTTTCAATGCTTATTAAGACTTAAAACCAGAGAAATTGTGTTTCACTGAATAACTTCCGTCATTTCTCTGCAACAACGTCCATCCGGAGTCGACAGCTAACCGGTGACTAATACGTTAAATGAGAAGTGTGAACGTGACGATAATCTCTTCAAACATGAACCATCATAATAACTCTTCGACAAAATTCTATTTTGAATTTAAATTCTAAATTTACTTTTGAAAATTGTTATTTAATAAATTGTTACACACCTTAAAAAGTTACACAGCTTCAATCTTCTGAGAAAATATTCGCTGCAAATAAATTTCTTTTCTATTCACCAATTCCGCTTAAATAGTTATTAATTTCTCGAAGACAACACAGAACCTGAAGAACTTCAAACTATTAGAATACCATCCATTATCTTCACAAAGATTGTAAACATCATCTTTTCAGAAGTCAATATTGAATTTTACGCTTGTAAAGCTCCTTCCATTAAAACAATATTAATAGTTATAAAAGAACGTGGTATTTCATATTCCAATGAAATAATTTACAATGAAGACTGTAAATTAAGTTTTCCACTACTAAAAGTTAATAAACTTTTTCAATAAGTTCAAAGAACCTATTGAAATCTGTGCAGTAGAATTATTCAATATCTAGTTTAAAAATTTTCAAACTAGGAAAACGTTTTTACAGTATAATTAGAGTTCAAGCAACAAATAACAAATAAAAACCCTTCACATTGTAAGAGATGTCAGCGGTTTCAACATACACAAGCAAATTGTAATTTAGAGCCTGGTTGTGTAAAATATTTAGGCAGACATCATTATTCCAATTGCCCATGGTAAAACGTCTTCCCCTGCTTTTGCTAACTGTAGTAAGCCACATACTGCAAATTACAAAATATGTCCAGTTTATTAAAAAAATATTAAAGAATAGTGCAAATAAAAACTCTTTCAATTATTATAGTACATCAAATGCACAAATGCTCATTGCTAATACAACTACAAAACTACTATTCTTTCTTCAAATATTAATTCAAATAATCAATTTTTTACTAATTCTTTTTATCCCATCTTTTACAAATATAACAAACAATCCACAAAAACAAATGTTTGAAAATATTGAAAGTTATTAAACGCAATAGGTCGGCAAGAAATATCTTCACTTATTCCTCATATTCAATTTCTTAACTATTCATTATTACCTTCATTTATTATTGGCAATTATTTTACATTCTTTGTGTGTTTTAATTTGAAACTCTAATCTTATTAAAAGACAAAAAAATATAGTGTATCATATTTTCTTCATTCTAATGTGTTATACATTGCTTGTATAACAGAAACGCACTTACTTTCTAGGGATAAATTTTATATTAAGATTTTTAGAAATGATCGATTCTCATGTCATGTTTCCGGAGGTGTAGCAATCTTAACGAAAATAATATCTATCATCAACAAGTTTCATATCGAATTTCTGATAATCTTCAGTGTGTTGCATTATCAATATTAATAAATAAAAGTGCAGTTAATATTTTTTCTTTGTATAAGCCGCCTAGCAAAATATTTCCTTAAAACATTTATGACAAACATTTTAAGAACAATAATGCTACTTTACAAATAGGCGATTTCAATAGTAAGAGCATTGCTGTGTGTTGTAATTAAAACACTCCCCAAGGCATTTGATTACAACACATCATACGAAATAATTAAGAAATAAAAGCTAAAATCACTCAACATATCATTCTTATGAAGATAACATTGTTCTATACAATCAAAATATTATTATTGCAAAACATTTTTCTTTACCTATATTCCAAAATGTATTATCTGAATTAGATTCATCTCCCTATAAAAATTTCCTTTTGTCCATTTTCTATAAATATAAATCCTCGTCAGTACTATTCAAAAATTTATTGGGATAGTTATAGAAATTTCATCAATTAAAATTACATATTTCCAACTCATATATTAAATCCTCAAGATATTGATTATGAAATTCTTAGGTTTTCAGATACTTTACATCAAGCACGTATTCAATATACTTTTTATATTGAACTTTACATTGAAATGCGTACTCAATAACCCAAAATGTCCGTTATCTAATTAAATCGATAAGTAATTTACGTTATTGGAAAAACAATATACGCCGTGATAGCAAAAGTAAAATTAAAAATTTAATAAAAATTATTATTTATAAAATTGATAAATATGAATTAAACAATTTTCAGAATTATATACTACAAATTCATCGTAATAGCAGGCCAATGTGGATACCATTAAAACGTTATCAAAAAATTAAAATTATATTCCTGTTTTAATTAATGGTTAACAAACTGCGTTTACTGATCTTGATAAATCTAATCTATTTGCAGATAATTATGAACACACATTTACCCAATACCAATAATTTTTACCGACTTCAATAAACAAATTTAATCTTATCCTTCCTATTCTGTTGCTTACAATATTAAATTTATGTCTTCTCACGAAGCATCTTAATATAATAACATTTCTAGTACAATGTTAAAAGAATTAAATCTTTCAACATTAACTAATATTTTCAATTGTATTCTACGTATTTCTTATTTTCCTCAAAAATTTAAAACGGCCATGATTTTTCTTTTCTGTAAACCCATAAATGATCCACTTAATCCTAAACATTAGCGTCTCTTATCTGCACTATCAAAATATATCTTTCAAACTATATTAATCCTACTTCGAGTCTACCAAATTATCAATTTGACTTTATAAATAACTATTCGACATGTCAATTATTAAGCGAAACTGAAATAATTGCTAAGATTTTTCATAACAAAAACACACAATATCACTTTTTTTTTAGATATCAATAAAGGCTTAATACAGTATGACATACATGAATTTTATTTAAATCACAATCTTTAGGTATCCCAGTTTATCCATTAAAAATAATTTTTTTTTCAAAAAAAACTTTGTTGTAAAAATTAATTCAAATATTTCTTCTCAAAAATTAATTAAAGCAGAAATACCACAAGGTTCACCATTTTCCCGTTTGCTACTTAATATATATATGTAAGACCTTACAACCGAAACTTTTACTTCTGTTGCACTCTACGCAGATGATGTTTCATCCCACAAGACTATTAAAACAGTTCGTAATATTATACGAAATTCAAATCAAAAATTTGTTCAATGGACCAATCAATGGAGAAATTAACTCTGACAAAACACAAGCAGAAATTTTCACTCTTTTTAGACCCACTCAATCACCTCCTCTAATCAGTTATACCTAATTTCTTGGCTTCGAGAAAATATTCCAGTGAAATATTTAGAACTTAATGAGACCAAAAATTAACCTGGAACACTCATATAATTAATATAATAAATAAAACTTATCATAAACTTTCAAAATTGTTCCGTCTAATAAACAAATAAAACCAATCTAAAAACATATTGTAGTCTTTCAATTTACAAATCTCTAATCCATCCTTCTCTTAGGCTTGCCCAATTTGGTGTAATGCTTCTTCCACAGATCTGAACAAAATTCAAAACCTACAAAACAAATCTCGAATTTTTTTCAGTATATTACCAAGTTTACCTACTTCAACAAAATTTCAATTTACGATCAAATTATATGAATATTGGAATTCGTTCTAGATTGCCCAAGAATATTTGTCATCCTCCTTTAAAATTTAATCTTATTCAATATTTCCATTATTATTAAATTAATTAAACATTTATTATATATCTGAATTATATTTATCAAATTTACATCAAGGTAAAAAAGTTATCTTAAGTAAACTGCTCGAATCTTGCCTCTATATTATTGTATTAACAAATTTATGGTAAATATCCTGAAAAATTCTTGAAAGAATTGAAGAGGAAGAAAATAAAATTTAAAAAATAAACAATGTAATACTCAACAAAAAAAAGGACAGAAAAGCTCGTCGACACGAAATGCCTTACATGGAATGCAGATAACTCACGTAAATATGCCAGATACTCAAGGTTTTGGCGCAGAAACACATTGAGAAACTACAAGTAATTCCCCTTTCTTCCTCACTACTATTTCAAACTAGAGAACTTTTATAAAAACTCCTTCAATAGAACAAAATCAGATATCTAAAAGGACAAATAAATGCACACTAGAGCTGGATTAGCGGTGAAAAAGCAAAAGTTTAATATTATTTTATATAAAATTACTATTTAACCCATTGCAACAGATATATCGAATTTGTTTGAAATCGGTGTGCAAGGGCAAGAGCAATTGTATTAAGTGCAATGACATAAGAATTGTACCGGGACAAGTAGAATCATCTCTAAAACCGTATGTACAAATCAACAAAGAAAATCATGATTCGTAATAACTAAATTGAAATATAACATGCAAGAATAAATGTTCCCGAGAAAAAATTTACAAAATAACTTTTCGCAAAGTGACAAGAACACTGCTCAAGAACAACAAATAAAATTCGCTCGTACAACGTTGAAATAAATTAAATATTTCAACAAAAACAGTCTTCACGAACGCTTCATTAATGTAGTATAGGAAACAACAGTCATTTGCGTAACGCAACCCTGTATGCACTGAAAATTAGTAATATAAATTACTTCCAGGAACTTCACAGCTGTAAGCAATAGCGCGTCTAAAACCCTCCACGAAAGAAACATATTCAGTAATTTCTAACATTGTTATTACTATATTTTCAATAAGGGAGTTTTATTCGTCAAATAGTCCAACGAATTTCTACACGTCGTTTGAAACTTCTCAGATACGTTAGCTAGTTACTACGCGACTTACGATCTTATGGATAAGGCCAAACCTCTAGGGAAATTAGTAAATTCTACCGAAATTAATTTAACACACGATTTTTGTCAATTGACTCTTCTTGATTTTTTCCCTCAGATGAAGGAAGTGGTATAAATGTCATAATTTGTTTTAGGTCAGGATATTTTATATTTTATTGTTACACTTTATAAACCATTCTCCAAGATTGCCCCATTCGATCAAGAAGATTATTGTATATTTTTTTTAAAGTTTTTATACTTCGACTTATAAACATTCTTGACCTTCCATAACTCTCTCCAAAATTACAATATAAAATATAATATTTTTAAATATTACAATTTTATACAGAGATAGAAAAAATGTTGTTGGGTGGAGTGGGGAAAATGTTTTTTGGGGAAAATGTTTTTTGGGGCAAATGTGTACACATTTAAAAAAATGAGACATTATGGTCTAGCGCTGCCTATTGATTGTGTAGTGTACCAACGTGAAGAAAGATTGGCAGCAAAAAATATCTTCATGGCCCCTTCGAAAAAATCCTCTACAGTTTTGTTCCTTTTCAACTGCTCTTTTGTACACATTGGCTCTTACAGCAAAACAACTAGGAATCCCCAGCACAGCACACATTTTCCCTACAGTGTTGGGTAAATGTGTACGTGAAAGGTCATTTAAAAACACGTTGATAAAAACATTGAAAACACATTTTTAAACGTTGAGCGAGTGATTTACAACCTAGAAAAACAGCCCTAAATGATAAATTTTAAAAAATATTTAATGTAGACCAACCAGAAAGCGACAAAGTTGAATTTTGCCGAAAATGGTACGAAATAACTCCACTCATCCCTTTTTTTATTTTGTAAGCAAAATGTTTTTTTCATAGTCTCGATTGATTTTTGTATTATTAAAAAATTTAATTTCGACCATGAAATAAATACCCATCTCGCGCTTTTTTTCTAGGGCTTTTATCCAGCCGACAGGAATATACCTCCCGATGGGACGCATATTCGATCACACAGTAAACATCAACACACTAGCGCGCTCCAGTGATCTGGTGTCAGCAGAATGCGAGACCCTCCGCGACGTCTCTTTACACAAAGAGTTAAGGGACAAACACCCGTACCCAAGAAGGAACTCGAACCCGCGACATTTCGGAACGAAACACTGTGTCGGTTCACTCTCTTAGCCAACTTGTCCATCCAAGTGGGCTTCGCACTCTGTAATGCGAAATAACTATTTCGTCCACTGGAAGAGCGCCGAGCCCACTGAGCGACCTGCTCGGCGGGCTGCGCGGGGACGAGCGCGGCGGGTGGGCTGATGTGGAAACAGCTGCAGGGAGACAGCGCCGTTACGCTGTCCGCAATGTCAAAGAGAAAAAGAGAAGTGCGAGCGCGCGAGACCGCGGAGCAAATTGTTCCGCCGACCATATGGGCAGGCGACGAGGCTCGCTCTGAAAGGGGAACGGCCACTCGATAAGGAAAGGGATTTGCAACGGGCGCTTGCAACCACAGGAGTGGCACACGTTCACCGGCTCCGAAAGACTGTAGACCTCAGAAGGAGTCCTTTTGGAGGATTGCAACTTCTAGGTATCATCAGAAATGTATTTTAAGATTTGAATGTTGTAGTAAATAGGAAAATATTGGTTTTAAAGACACGTAAATATATGAAAAAGCTGATATGAGCATTTCCCGATAAAGGATAAATTTGTCAATAAAAGTACTTACAATTAAATTTCAACACTTACGTCATTCTTGGTGAAAAATAAATGAATTTCTAACTATGTATCTATTCAAATAAGAAATTTGGCACTTCTACAGGTGTAGTTTTTGTTTTATTAACTGTTTCCATATTATAATGACGTACGAACGTACCGGCAACTACTGGATCTGAAATTCGGTGATAAGATTTCATGTGGGGTACAGAACATCCCTTCATGTTACTATATCAATGAAGATAATGAAACGAAAGGCAACTATCTTTGCAACAGAAAATTTGAGGTCAATAATAGTGATTATACGTCTGATCATATCTACTGCAACTGGTTGTTTGCAATTTATGTACGCTAATTCGCAGCTGAAATGAGGCAAACTTAAATTAACTCTCTTGAATTGAATATTAACTGCCAGAACGACCTGAATTTTTACTATGGTAATAGAAGTGAAATTTTTGAATTTTTTAGAGACTAAGAGGTGGTTTCTTGGCCAATGAATCATAATAGTTGATGGCTTTCAGAAAATGTCTTGCTTGAACGTGACAATATTCATCTCTTTACATTACTGATGCCTAAGATTCGCGAAAGTTTAAAACTCTTGCTACAGATCCACATCATGCTGATATTTGCTAAAAAATGCGAGGATAGCTTTAAATACTCCAAATATGAACGTAAAAATCACCCTATTTACGGTCTCTAATTTTCAGTATCTGACCTGGGCAATGCGAGGGACGAAGCCGGCTGCTGCAACGGAGAAGAAAATAGTAGAATCCGGATCGATGCCACGTCATCCTGGGAAGCGAATTGGACGGGATGGAGTCGGAGTGATGAATGGAGCTCGGATATTGATTCGTCTAGACGTTTCGAATTAAAAAAGTACATTTAGCTTTGTGCACGCATACAGGATTTTCATGAAGCTGACCGAGGTGTTACAAAATACTCCCACTTCATCTGCAGATTCAACTGAAGTAATTTTCGCTATACATTTAACCAATTCGAATTCGAGAAGATAAATGAAACATCCTATTTAGAAGAAAAAAGTCAAATTAACTGAATGCTTATTTTGATGTAGTTTTGACATTTATATATTTTCCTCAAATAACTCTAAATCTATCTGTGGGATAAGTACAATCTGAGCACATATTCTTGAGCTCCAGAATCTGTTTCTCACTATTTAACTGTAAATAGATGAATGAGGAATAAAAGTACCAGCAAAGCGAGATTATAAACATTGCAAATCTAAACATTTAAAAACAGTTACATTTAATACTTACATTAAAATAGTAAAATTAAATATTTTAAAAAATGCTTAAAAATTACATTAAGTGTATGAACTTACGCAAATATCCTCAAAAGCACACAATAACCAGAACTTGACTTGACCTTTGAACTTTACTTGGACAAACGTTTCAGCGCCTGAAATCGATACGTTAGTTTAAAATATCAAAATCAAAGTAAATTAGTCGCGCTGAAACAGTACATGATTTCTCCCCCAGAAGGTGATTTTGATAGCAAGATGTTATGGTCAATAATGTCAAAAGCTTTCGAAAGATCTAAACTTATTCCAATGGGTGCTTCATTTTGGTTCATTAATGAAGCAACATTTTTAAGAAAAGAAAAAATGGCAGTTTTCGTAGATTTTGATTTTCTAAACCCGAGTTGTGAGACTGAAAACGCTTCATTTTTCCTGAGAAAAGTTTCCATTCGCGTATAGAAAAGCCTCTCTAATATTTTTGAGAAACCAGACAAAAGAGAAATTGGTCGGTAACTTTGAATTTCATTTTTGCTCCTTTTTTTAAAAAGTGTCTACGTTTTGCTGTTTTGAAAGTATCTGAATATTACTGTGCATAAAGAAGCATTGATAATGTCAGTTAACGGGTGCATAATGGCAGGAACACAAGTTTTCAATAAACATTCCTGAAATTCATCGACACCAGATGAATATTTATTTTTTAGTTTACTGACTATTCTCAGGATTTCATGATGTTGAATTTTGTGGTTTTTGTCCCTTTGTGAGTTGAGCCGCAATTACAGAAAAATTTTGGTTGAAGTGATTTGCAATTTTTCAGGATTACATACTTTATTTTCATTATCCTTTAAAACAACATTCTGTACTAAGTATCGAGGTGATGTGGTCGTATTTTTTACGATTTTCCACATTGCTTTAGTTTTGTTACTACGAGTAGTGTTGAAACTATCATGATTAAGTTTCATTATTTTTGCCAGATCTTTTACTTTTCTTGAAGTTCTTTTGTATTCTAGGATGTGAAATGAAAACAGGGTCATACGAAAATATTTAGAAATAAAGTAAAGCACGCGTTTGTTTTTACACGATGTTCTAATTCCTTCTGTGATCCAACTACTATTTTTTCGTGAAATAATTAATTTCCTCTTTTTGAGAGGAAAGCATGCGTTAGAGTTAAATGAAAGCTTTGAGAAAAATAGATTATATTTTTATTTGTGTCAACAGCGTTATAAACTGTGTCTTTTGATTCTTTGAGCAAGTAGTCCGTAAATAATTTTATGTTAACTTCAGTGACTGTTCTGCACACGCGTGTGTTATTGTGTCAGTGTTCATAATATTAGTAACTGTAAGAATTTGTGCATCGTTATCACTGTAACTTTGATTAGTAGTTTTTATTTCACATCTAATTGTGGTTTTGTTTTTATAATTTGATCTATTGCTTTTTGTGATTTAAATGTATTCCGTGTAGGTACATTCACTGAAATATCTAAATTAAAAGAATGCAGTAAACGGAAAAGCTTCTCTTTTTTGTGGGATTAGCTCAGAATATAAATATTGAAATCACCACATATAACAATGAATTTAAAAGGTAGATTACTACTTTTGTTCAGAGTTATCTCTAGATTTTCTAAGAAAATGAAATTATCTAAAGCTCACTTTGGTAGAGGACTGTAGATGAAAAGCAAGCTTGTTTTGAGCGTAGTGAGATGTACGACTGTTATTTCAAAACCTTTTTCAACTGCACGTAAATTGTATCCTGACAAGAAGATAGAATCAATATCATTTCTTACGTAAATACAAGAACTTCCGTAAGCAGGACCCTTATTTGATTGCCTCACTCTACAATACGAACGTTCAGGATAAAAACTAGGAATTTGGAGTGTGTTCAGATCATTATGAGTCAAAGATTAACGACGATTATAGAGACGAGATTAACGACGCATAATTCATGTGTACAAAATCAAAAAACACAACACAATTGCGTTTATGGCTTGCTATTCAGTGCATTTACCGCAATTCGGACACAATGTTCAAAGAGAAGACCAAGTGTTTAAATTCTCCATATTTCACTAAAAAAGTGCGCGAAAACTACTAATATGTAAAAACTCGACATTAATTTATGGATACATTGAATAAAAAATGTTCTTTGAAGAAAAAATCTCTTCTCCATTTCAAGGATTAGGCAGGAATGCCTATTCCGTCTTCACTTTGCACTTCAGGACCATCTCTTTCTGGGTCGGCCGATATCTCTTCTTCCCTTTGGTTGGTAGTTCATCACTAATTGTGGAATGCGATCTTCCTCTATTCTTTCGATAAGGCGCCGCCATTCTTTCCTGTTTTCTAAGATCCTTTCATTTATGTTGTATATATCTAGTTCTTTACGGATATCCTCATTTCTTATCTGCAGTTCGCACCGAGCAGCCGTGCCGTGAACATCGTCCGCCACAGCTCTCTCACTGCGTAGTGTGTTTAGATTGAGTGTCAAACTATTTTCGCTTGCACAGCAATCTACGTGTCTATTTTAAATATTATACAGCTATGGATACCTTATATGCAAGCAACAGCGATCAGTGCATTCTCCCAACAGCACAATTTCAACTTTTACAACAACAGCAGCAACATCTGCAACTCCTTCATCAGCAACAACAGCATCAACATCAGCATCCCAACAGCACAATTTCAACTTTTACAACAACAGCAGCAACATCTGCAACTCCTTCATCAGCAACAACAGCAGCAACTACTGCTGCGTCAACAGAATCAACCCACAGCGCAGCAAGGGCAACTGTTAATGCAGCAGCAACCGCCCCAAACTACCCTGCCTCAAGAACACCAAAGCGAGGAGATGCACGCAACAACTTCCAACGAAACGCTTTCAAACGTAAGTAAACGAAAGAGAAATGATGATGTAAACTCTATGCCATTATACAATGTTCAAACTTCATCGCGTTTCGAAGTGCTTCAAATTCTTAAAGACAGTGATCTAAGTACTCCAGAACAAACATTAAAAATTCCGCCCATAATTATGCACAACGTACTTGACTACAACCAAATGATTTCCGACATTAAATCAGTCGTCAAATGTGATTTCACAACCAAGACAGCCGGTGATCAACTAAAAATCATGCTCACTACAATAGAAGATTACCGTAATTTTAGACATCACTGTGTTGAGAAGAACAGACAATTCTATTCTTTCCGTGACCCTTCTATTAAAACCTTTAATGCTGTGTTGAAGGGCATCCCCACATGTTACTCGGAAGCTGACATTTTAAAAGAACTTGAACTCAAATACCCTGTTACCAAAGTGACTAGATTATTTGACAAAAAGAAAAATCCAATCGAAATTTGTGCTCTAGAAATAAAAGACAATAAAGAGGGGAAGTCAATATTCTCTTTAAACCGCCTGATGCATTGCGTCATACAAGTTCAACCTAGAACAAATCGAAACTACCCAATACAATGTAAACGTTGTCAAAAGTATGGACACTCGCAAGCAAAGTGCCGACTCACTCCGAGGTGCGTTAGATGTAAAGAGTCACACCACTATTCTCAATGCACAAAACCAAAAAGTGACAAACCGAATTGCGTAAACTGTGGCGAGGAGCACACGGCCAATTACAAAGGCTGTCGCATTTTCAAAGAAACTCAGCAAGCACGCCTAAATGAACGCAGGTCAGGGTCAGAGCAACAACCGCCGCTGCGCAACAATCCCTCTCGTAGCCCTTTAAAATTTAGTCCTCGCGGATTTCCTCCCCTTCCCAAAAGCAATTCCCCGTGGTCACCGGTTCAATCTTTGCAAACCCAAATGCCAACTGATGTATCCCAACTAATAACCACAATAGTATCACAAGTAATCTCAGCTATAATCCCGCAAATTCAAAATATTATACAGTCAGTGCTAATAAATTTCCATAATGGCAAATAAAATCACTTTATTGAATTGGAATGCAAACGGAATTAAAAGACAACAATCACAAATAGACATTTTTCTTCACGAACACAAAATCGATATTGCATCATAACCGAAACCCACTTGGTTCTAAATGAAAAATTCAAAATTTCTGGTTATAAAAAAAATAAAAGTGACAGAATTTCAAATGTGCAGCGGGGGGTGTTTTGATTGCTCTTTCAACCCGAGTCAAACATCAACGGTCACTTAGCCCCAACACTTCTAACCTGGAAACTGTGGCAGTCACCGTAACCATAGATAATAAAGATTACACAATAATAACACGGAATACAAGGAAATATTTAATAACAACACCAACGTTATTCTACTAGGAGACCTAAACAGTAAAAACCAAGCCTGGGGATGCAATTGCACAACCCAGCAAGGCACTAAATTGCAATCTTTTGCAGTAAACAATAACTTAGATGTAATAGCACCTTGGCAGCCAACACACTACCCGTACAATAGTAATATTATCCCAGATATTTTAGACATAATGGTGTCTAAAAACTTCCACTTACCTACATCTCAAACCGTACTTCCTGAATTAGATTCAGATCATTGCCCAGTCATCATTGAACTAAAATCTTCAAACCTCTTACAGTCTAATAATCCCTTCACAGTTTTGGGCACGAAAGGGCACGTCAACTGAAATAAATTTAGAGACCTACTAGAAGTAAACCTTCACTACCCGGAACAGATACAAACAACAAATGAAATAGACAACCAGGTAACTAATATCACACAGAAAATCTACGTTGCATTGCTACAATCAACAACTCCTTTCGCAAGACCTTTTACTAACAATAGAAATCCGATTCCAAGGAATATTCTAAACATAATTAAAAGTAAACGTAACCTTCGACGGCTCTGGCAAATCAACCGCAGACATGACCTTAAAGCAAAAATCAACAAATTAGGGAGAACAATCAAAAACAAATTAAATCAAATTCGAATAAGCAATTTTCAAAGATCCATAGCTCAAATACACCCTAATAGTAGACCACTCTGGTCAACCATAAAAAGACTATGTAAAGAAACTACAGACATTCCTATCCTGAAACACAACTCAAATGTAGCTTATACGGATCATATGAAAGCCAATATGTTAGGTAAATATCTGCAAAATAGTTTTACTCCAAACCCAAATACAAATTCTTCCTTTACTAATTATGTTACAAAAAACGTCCTGTTACCAGACTATAATGTCCCAGATAAAATAAAATTTATATCCCCATCCGAAACATCTAAAATTATTAAGCAATTGGAAACCCGAAAATCAGCAGGTCACGATTATATTAACAACAGAGCTCTTATAGAATTACCCAAAAGAGCTATAACTATTTTAACCGCCTTATTTAATTCCTGTCTAAGACTGGGCTACTTTCCAAAAGATTGGAAATTCTCTATAATCTTACCCTTCTGTAAACCAGGCAAAGATCCTCGCTTTCCTACAAGATACAGACCAATAAGCCTCCTACCCTCAATCGCAAAGGTATTTGAAAAATTAATTCACAGCAGATTATCTACTTACCTAACAAAAATTAGCGCTATACCAGACTTTCAGTTCGGATTCAGATCTCAACATAGCACCACCCACCAATTGCTCCGTTTAACTGAATATATTGCAAATTCATTTCACAGCAAAAAATACACAATTGCAGTTTTCCTAGACATTGAGAAAGCCTTTGATAAACTCTGGCATGAAAGTCTTGTATACAAACTGCGCCAACTAGGAACTCCCAAGTATCTACTCCATCTAATCAGAAGTTTTCTAAAAGATAGATATTTTTCCGTCCGTATTAACTCAAGTCTCTCAAACAGATTTGAAATTAATGCAGGAGTCCCTCAAGGTTCTTGCCTCTCTCCACTTCTCTTTACTGTTTACAAGTCGGATTTACCACAGTCATAGTATACAGAAATTGCCCTTTACGCAGATGACACAGCACTTTTTACCTCTCATTCAGATATTAGCTGCGCCTTCGACAACATACAGATTGACCTAAATAACTACATTAAATGAGCTTCAAACTGGAAAATATATATATATATTGTGGCGTTATGGGATTATACAACCCCATAACACCACCGTTTCGTCGGCACGAACACCCACGGGCAGCGAGAAGAGCAGCCGAAAAACCAGAGTATCAAAACGCGCAGCCTGGTATCCGTTGCTCGTACTAGTCACCACGAACTATCAAGCCGCGTTTTTACTGGTGAAGGGTTGAAGGAGGAGAAGTTACCCCCGCCACGGTGAATTTCCCCAGGCAACGCCAATAAATAGGCGGACGCGCAAGCGGAAGACCTCTTTTCCTAACCATCACGCCTCGAGTCAACATCTCTCTTCTGCCAGCACGCGTCGGGTCAGCAGTTCTTCTAGTAAGTCACCGCTCGGCAAGTAAGCAGATTTTTATCAGCGCTCGCCAGGTTAGGTAGTAATTGCCGCCGCAACGACTGATTAGATAGGAGTTTACGGCGCTGCAAAGACGTCTAGCTAGTCGTCCGCGCAGTAGTGAGGAATTAGTGAAGTATTCTTCTATTAACTAATACGGGAAGTAAAAAGTTGCCCGTTGTGAGGAAAGCTCTGAAAGTTCTTGATTAACAGAATAAAGTTAGGAACGAGCGAAGTACTTGCACTAGCAGTCAGGGAAGTGCAAGGGACATTTTTCTACAAATTGGGCGTAATCGAAGGCGGTAGCAGCCGTGGGAGGAGAAGAAGCCGATTAGCGAGACGGAAGAATACGCGAGTCGACCGGGGAGAAGACGCCGTTCAGGAAGAAAGAAAAAGACGCAAGAGGACAGCGCAGGCGACGCAGAACTTCGGAATCGAGCAACGCGGTGCGGAACGCAGCACGCGACTTCAAGGTTGGAAAGTGGACAGTTTCGAGGTAACCTGTAGAACTGTGAAATTAGGTCAAGTTCACGTCGGCAGGGAAAAGACTAGATTCAGAAGTGTTAGAAAACTGAGGACACGGGTGGTAATAATTTGCAGCTTGGTAGTGGGAGATTTAATGCGTTATTGCTTGCCTTAAACCATTCTATTGGAACAGTCATTATTCTGTTTTTAGCAGTTATAATTAAAAGATAAATTGAGAGTAGTGCGCTTGCCCACATATTATTTATTGTATGTAATATTTTGAAGAAAGGCAAGAGATTGTAAATTAAGTTTAATTTCACGTGCAATTGTAACTAGAATAACTTAAATTTAGACGTATTGAATTTTCAAAGGGAATTCCCAGTACTGGTTAGAGAAATTGCTTCAGAAAGTTAGTTCTGAACAAAATTAAGTGTTCATTTATTGAATAGGCTGTAAAGGTTGCTTATTTGTATTTATTTGATCATTTTTGAAAGTGTAATTCTATTTTTGATTTGTTTTTCGTTGTTATCAACTCATGCCACAGAATTTTGAGTGAATTATATGCTCGTTTATGTGTGATTTGTGTGACTTTTATTGTGTCAAGGGTTCAGACCTTTCTCGTACCCCAAAGATCCTGCTTCCTGAGATTCTAAGCTCGCTTCACGAGCATAATATCTTAACAACCCGCTTACAGTGCACGAGGTGTGTGTGTGCAGAAGGTATACAGTTTGTGTGTGGTAAAGGGGGTGTTAGAATATATATATATATATATATATATATATATATATATATATATATATATATATATTGATGACATTAATATATATATATAATTATATATATATATATATATATATATATATATATATATATATATATATATATATATTGAATAGTGTTGGAGATAAACTACATACTTGTTTAAGTCCTCTATTTATTAATATTTCTTCAGTCTTCTTTATGCCAGAATTTATTATAACTTTTGTCTCTTTATACATATTTTTGATGATTTTTATAAGGTGTTCAGGATAGCTACTTTCGTTCATTATTTTCCATAGTTTTTGTCTGTCCACGCAATCAAAAGCTTTCTCGAAGTCAATAAAGGCTATATGGGTTTCCTTATTTACTTCTCGTCGTTTTTCTAATATTCTTTTAAGACTAAAAATGTTGTCGTTAGAAGAGCGTCCTTTCCGAAATCCAGATTGTTCTTGTAATTTAGCCTCTGCTATAATTTTCAATCAAGCATTGATATTTTTTGCAAATACTTTATAAGCGGCGTTCATGAGGCTGATACCCCTGTAGTTTCCACATTCATTTCTTTTACCTTTTTTAAAGATAGATATGACCTCTGTTATTTTCCAACTATTGGGTGTCTTATAAGATTTCCAGCATTCGTTGAACAGATGAAGCAGTCTAAATTCGCTTAAGGGGCCTGCATATTTTATGAGTTCCATGTTAACTCCATCAGGACCACATGCCTTCCTGTTTTTTATACTGTTCAAGGCTTGCTTTAATTCATCCAAGAAGATGGAATCCACAGTATTGTTGTAGCGAAGCTCTTCCTCTTTAGGTTCAACAGCTCCAGTACACCAAAGGTTTATATAGCGTTTCTTCCATTGATTAAGCGTATATCTGCAACATCTTTCTCTGTCTGATTTAAATGTCTTAACGCTTTGTACGCGAACATTTGTCTTCCATGTATATCATGTTCGATAGTACTTATAAATCTATCCCATGAGCCATTATGTGCAGATCTTATTATTTGTTTAGCGTTATTCCTTTTTTGTTTATATTCTTCTTTAGCTTCTTGGGTTTTGTTTTGAAGGCATATTTTATATGATATACCTTTATCTTTTATGGCTTTCGCTATACAATCGTTCCATACTCTCAGTCCCCTTCTTTTCTTATGCTTTTTTTCATTCCTAATGTTTCATATGCTGCCCTCTCTATGCATTCCTTTATATTCTGCCATTCCTTATCCACATCATCAACAGTTGGAACACTTGACAGAAATTGTTGTAATCGATTTGGATATAGTCTTTTTATGCTTTCTTGTTCAAGTAAGTACACTTTGAAAATTTCCTGACTTGTCTCTTTCCTTGGTCTAATTTTCTTCCATTTTGCTACCATTGCTATTGTTGCAATCACTAGGTAGTGGTCTGAATATATATCACATCCTCGGTGTACTTGTACATTCTCTATTTGGTTACTAATTTTATCATTTTCGATTACATAATCTATCAGTGACCTGAGGCCTCTGGCACTCCAGGTGAACTTGTGTATTTCTTTTTTCCTGAAAAAGGTATTAGCAATTTTCAACTTATTGAAGGCTGCAAACTGTCTAAGTTCTTCTCCGTTTTTATTCAAGTGCTGTTCTCCAATTACCCCCACAACTCCCGAAATCGGAATGTTACCAACCCTGTCGTTTAGGTCGCCACAGACGAGGACATGATTATTTTTGTTTATTTTGCTTATTTGTTTTGAAGATCGTCATAAAACGTCCGTGTGTCCTCTTTCTTTCCTTCTTCTGGGGCATACACGCCTATAAGTATTAAGTGGCCCCTCTTTATTTTGAATTTGCACGTGGCAATTCGCTCATTTACAAAGGAATACTCCACTATCCTATTTTTCCACCTCCTGTTAAGCATAATTGCTACCGCACTACTTGCCCGTCTAGTTTGAGTTACTCCACAGTAGATCATCGTATAATGTTTCATATCTTTTGTACCTTTCAGCTTTTTTTGTTTCCGTTATGACAGCTATATCTATTCCTTTTTCGTTTAGTTTGTTATCTAGTTCTTCTTCTTTATTACCTAGCCCTCTGACATTCCAGGAATCGTTTATCCTTGGCATGCTCGAGTCGTTTCCATGATCCATCCAGTTGTGCATTGTGAAGAGAGCCAGTAGTTATTGAATCCCCTGGCCGCGTTACGAGCGCTGCGCAGGTTAAGTTTGGTAATGGGGCTGCCACCTCACAGCTTCCAAACAAGCTGGGTGGTATTTTGGGCCACCGACCCTAGGCGGATTGCCTTTGCTGGGCTAAGAGTTCCGCCTACCCTTTCCCCGAGTTCCCCTTACCCTCCGCCTAAAAATCTCTATGCTCAACAAATAGGTATGAGAGGTCCAATATTTCAGATTTCTAATTTGCAAAAATTTAGAGTTGACATTGAGAAACGGGTCCTACCTCATCTTTGTAAGTGTATTTCAATGTCTTGTTGCAAGAAATTTAAAAGGAATTGGAGCCTTATTTTGAGAACATTTTAAACATATCCCAGAAAAATGATTGCATATCCGAAAATAATAAAATATGAAAATAAATAAAACGTCCCAAATCCTAAAAATTCACAGAAATCTTTTCAATATTGTAGGATTTTGATTTGGGGCAGATCTATCGGAGAATATTTATTTTGGAAAAATATTAGGAATAGTTTAGCTGCAGATGTTGTTCATTGACGGACACACAAACGAACGGAAAGAAAGGTCGGACGTTTTAGGAAAACTAAGTTTCGGTATCTACATATTTCTGTGCAAATCTTGAAATGATTTTCCTTCAGCATTGCATACATTATCTGTACTACGTATATTACTCCACATGAAGCACAAAGAAGGAAATTATTGAACGAGAATGAATAGTATTAGATGACATTTTGCGCTGTAGTAGAAATATAATTTCTCCTCCCAAACTGTTTTTGACTTTTTACTTGTGTTAGGCATTGCGTTCATTGTCATCTGCGTTGTAACATATCAATATTGCATAAACATTTGAATTTTTAAACTTTGATCGTAAAATTGTAAATATCCATATATTTATTAGGAAAATAGATTTGGGGGGTTATATAATGCAGAGGAAATGTGAACGTAAAGAAAATAAAATTTCGAGTGCATGAATATCAAAAAAAAGTTAAGACTCTAACTTCCAGGAACTTAAAAAACTTAAAGAGAAACAGAAAATGACGTAAATGGTAGGAACAGTTTCAGGAGAGAAGCAGCTGCTTTTTCATTATGGCTCTACATTTTCCTTAAGGCAAACACCTCTTTATGTATTGAGTCGGGGAAGGCCATCTAATTTCCTGTAAACTTACTTCAGCAGCACAACTGCTTTGCACAGGTGCACTTTTTTCAAAAATAAATATTCCATGACGGTTCACGAAGTTTGCACACGTTCCTTACACTTCGCCCGGACACTTCTCTGCAGAAAAAAATTAATTATGAAACTTATATTAACTTCGGTAATTAGAAAAGACTTCATGCGTCCTTGTACTTCTCTTCAAACACACACAGAATTGCTTATTCTCGTATAATAGCCTGTCGCTTCTTCTTGAAACAAGATTCAAAATTCGCCCATATTGTGACGATTGTCTTTTTTTTTGCTTTAAACCGATGTTTTAAACGGTAAGAAGTAATGACTATATTTAACTAATGTGTCATATTTTAAACGTGAACTTTTTGAGTTTAGTTTGTGACTTATTTCTTATGCCAAACAAAGTAAATCAAAGGTATCTGAATTGTGGCGGATTACTTTCTCTCGGCGGAGTAGAGAGAAAGTTATGTAATGCTGCGAGAAAAAACGGCATATGTTTGGCAGAAAAACTCTTATTGCAGGGACCTGGTAACGAAAAAGTGAATAAATCCAGTTGCTAAATTAAAAAAAAAGTGTTTGTCACGTGGTGTAGCCAGAATCCATGTTTTGTGGATCCTTGATACCGAAACATCGAATGACATCAAAACCGTCTGTCCGTCCACCAATCCGACACTGAATAAAGCTATCGGCTATACCGTTCAGCCTATTTTCTTCAAAATTGATATTCCCCTATCGATCTGATGTCGCGGACTATTGAATTTTAAATTGATTTTTTAATTTTGAGAGGTACTTTACATAACAAATTTCAAAAAAAGCTGCATCGTTTTTAATTATTTTTTTTAGTTGAATAGTGCGATGAACGGGTAAAAAAATGGTGCAGGTCTGGTGCAGGTTCGTTGAAAACCGTGCTTTTTCAAAAATTGCAACAGTTCAAACTTTTTAGAAGCTTTCTCACAACTAAAATATTACAGATAGAGTTTTTTTCTTTATTGAAATATGATCCTTAAATATAGATTTTGAAATCAGGTCATGTATGTTTTTTCAAAAAAACTAGTTTTTTTCGCGTAATTTTGCCAGAAAATATGGGGTAGAAAGTACGTGCTGTTTTAACACACTAGTGTAATGATGCACCAAAAAGCAATGATATAAGTGTCTTTGCGGAAGTGAAATATTCAGAATGTTTACAAAAATGGATCGGTCGCCACAAATCTTTCAAAGTTATTATTAGTTAGCCACGTGCAATTATCTTCACAATTTTATATTCAAAACTCTTTCCTTATATATTTGTCAAATTTTAATAGTGCTATGTATCTAGTTACTAACATTTAGAACAATATATTTGAGATAAAGTTATAGTGATTTTGGAAATTATTGATATTAACGATTGATGAAAAGAATTTAAAAAAGTCACCAACACGTTAGAGGGTCCCGAAAGTTCCACGTGCTTATTAAAGTTATGTATTTGAAAACACCTTTGTTCTTATAGATCATTGTTATGTAATTTAATATTACAAAAAAATTGAATAAAAATTGAGGCGAGTATTAGTTCAGTACATACACAAAATTAATGCTCAAAACTCGCCTTGTTTGCTCTACGATTTTTCTTGTTATGACAAAAGTGACCATCTTGGAAACGTATTGAAGATTCAAAAAGCCTGAACTTTGCCTCTTAGATTGATTATTTCGTGCTTTTTGGCGCGTCCACTACGGGTCAGTATTCCCTTAGGTGTAGTGCGTGTTTTATCACGACATGCGTTGGTGTTCTTCCCACGCTAGATGGTGAGATCCGGCGACGACCTGCACATGGACTTGCAGTTTTTCCCATTCAGGTATCTCTCACCGCTGCCAAGGCAAGCTGTAATCTCCCGAATTCACACAATACGTGTGGAAGTGCAGTGCATGTATGGGTGTGTATGTGCGGAGGAAACAAGTAATATGAAGGAAAGCCGTTTGTTAGAAAACGGGTCCGGCGTTCACCTCCTATTGATCTGAAAATCCACGGAAATCTACCGATCAAAGCAGTCGGCCGCTAAAATTATCCTCCAGTTGTCGGCTAAATTCGACGTAACTATCTAGATAGTATTGAAAATATTGCTACCGTCAGGACTCGAACCCTATGACCTCAGAGGCATTACAGTGACATCAGTTGATGCCCTGCGACACTGGAGTCGGGTCCGTTTATCTGCCCGTGGAGTCTTGTGTGACTGACGACAATGCGTCGTAATATGTTCTGCTAACCACAACAGCGCTATAGAAATTCAAAAATAGTTTCTTAAATATTATATTTATCGTCCTCCCTTCAATCCTCTGACATATCGAAATCAGCCTCAGACTTTCTGTTGCGGGTGAGGAAGGTCACATGATCACGAATGATGGAAGGGATAACAATGTAAAATCCCTTCTAAAATGTTCCTCAAATAAGAAGCACCGGTGAGCGAGCAAACGCCTCTGCAATTGTGGAGTCTCTCGGCTTCCAGGCAGCGTGGCCCCAGTCCGGTGCCAAGTTACTTTAAAACATAAATATGCGGAACATTTTAATTATATCCGTTAATGAGCTTCGGTTAACAAACTATCATGGTGTAGCCGTATTCAGTGGTCATTTGCCGTTTTCGTGCTGCCATGGCAAACGTAAATAGGTTAGCGTGCATTGCCGCCATCGGTCAACTATTCATGATCTAAGTGGCCAACTTAAATCGGGGTAACAAAGGTTGTTGCAGTGACTCTGTCCGGGAGGTTTTAAGGTTTGAGACCCGACGGTGACGCAATTTTCGACACAACCTAAATAGCTAGCTGGAATTCTGTGACTGTCTGGACCAGAATTCTAGTGTCTGACATCTCTGATCAGTAGTTTTCCGTGGTTTCGCTGATCAGAACCAGGCTAATGTCGGGGTAGTACCTTAACAAACGGACCATGGACCGCGCGTGATCTTTCTTTTCTAATTCTTGTCCCCACCTCTCTCCTTTAGTACACGTGCGCTTACATTCGCCTCACTACTACACATATATGTAGGCAAGTGAAGCGCTTAGTGTTTGACCCGGCTGAGATGGTGCCATATGGAAAATGCTCCTTAAGCAAAACACACGGAAGCCAATAAGTCGGCGTCAAACTAAAATTAAAAGACAATTTTTGTTCTGATTGTGCCTTCAGCCGCTATAAAGAGACTATAATCCAGTTTCGGAAAGCCTGACAATGAACCTAAATCTTACACCTAGATACGTCGCACGTTTTACTTGCGTTATATATATGAAAAAGAAAAATACACATTAATATGCGGTTAAAATAGTTATAGCTCTTTTGGGTAATTCTTTAAGAGCTCTGTTGTTAATATGGTCGTGACCTGCTGATTTTCGGGTTTTCAATTGCTTAATAATTTTAGATGTTTCGGATGGGGATATAAATTTTATTTTATCTGGGACATTATAGTCTGGTAACAGGACGGTTTTTGTAACATAATTAGTAAAGGAAGAATTTGTATTTGGGTTTGGAGTAAAACTATTTTGCAGATATTTACCTAACATATTGGCTTTCATATGATCCGTATAAACTACATTTGAGTTGGGTTTCAGGATGGGAATGTCAGTAGTTTCTTTACATAGTCTTTTTATGGTTGACCAGAGTGGTCTACTATTAGGGTGTATTTGAGCTATGGATCTTTGAAAATTGCTTATTCGAATTTGATTTAATTTGTTTTTGATTGTTCTCCCTAATTTGTTGATTTTTTGCTTTAAGGTCATGTCTGCGGTTGATTTGCCAGAGCCGTCGAAGGTTACGTTTACTTTTAATTAGGTTTAGAATATTCCTTGGAATCGGATTTCTATTGTTAGTGAAAGGTCTTGCGAAAGGAGTTGTTGATTGTAGCAATGCAACGTAGATTTTCTCTGTGATATTAGTTACCTGGTTGTCTATTTCATTTGTTGTTTGTATCTGTTCCGGGTAGTGAAGGTTTACTTCTAATAGGTCTCTAAATTTATTCCAGTTGACGTGCCCTTTCGTGCCCAAAACTGTGAAGGGATTATTAGACTGCAAGAGGTTTGAAGATTTAAGTTCAATGATGACTGGGCAATGATCTGAATCTAATTCAGGAAGTACGGTTTGAGATGTAGGTAAGTGGAAGTTTTTAGACACCATTATGTCTAAAATATCTGGGATAATATTACTATTGTACGGGTAGTGTGTTGGCTGCCAAGGTGCTATTACATCTAAGTTATTGTTTACTGCAAAAGATTGCAATTTAGTGCCTTGATGGGTTGTGCAATTGCATCCCCAGGCTTGGTTTTTACTGTTTAGGTCTCCTAGTAGAATAACGTTGGTGTTATTAAATATTTCCTTGTATTCTTTTTTCTGGAAATTGTTTATTCGGAGGTTTATATGCTGTTATTATTGTGTAATCTTTATTATCTATGGTTACGGTGACTGCCACAGTTTCCAGGTTAGAAGTGTTGGGGCTAAGTGACCGTTGATGTTTGACTCGGGTTGAAAGAGCAATCAAAACACCCCCTGCTGCAACATTTGAAATTCTGTCACTTCTATACATTTTATAACCAGAAATTTTGAATTTTTCATTTAGAACCAAGTGGGTTTCGGTTATGCATGCAATATCGATTTTGTGTTCGTGAAGAAAAATTTCTATTTGTGATTGTTGTCTTTTAATTCCGTTTGCATTCCAATTCATTACAGTGATTTTATTTGCCATTATGGAAATTTATTAGCACTGACTGTACAATATTTTGAATTTGCGGGATTATAGCTGAGATTACTTGTGATACTATTGTGGTTATTAGTTGGGATACATCAGTTGGCATTTGGGTTTGCAAAGATTGAACCGGTGACCACGGGGTATTGGTTTTGGGAAGGGGAGGAAATCCGCGAGGGCTAAATGTTGGAGGGCTACGAGAGGGATTGTTGCGCGGCGGCAGTTGTTGCTCTGACCCTGACCTGCGTTCATTTAGGTTTGAACGTGCTTGCTGAGTTTCTTTGAAAATGCGACAGCCTTTGTAATTGGCCGTGTGGTCCTCGCCACAGTTTACGCAATTCGGTTTGTCACTTTTTGGTTTTGTGCATTGAGAATAGTGGTGTGACACTTTACATCTAACGCACCTCGGAGTGAGTCGGCACTTTGCTTGCGAGTGTCCATACCTTTGACAACGTTTACATTGTATTGGATAGTTTCGATTTGTTCTAGGTTGAACTTGTATGACGCAATGCATCAGGCGGTTTAAAGTTAATATTGACATCTCGTCTCTATTGTCTTTTATTTCTAGGGCACAAATTTCGATTGGATTTTTCTTTTTGTAATATAATCTAGTCACTTTGGTAACAGGGTATTTGAGTTCAAGTTCTTTTAAAATGTCAGCTTCCGAGTAACATGTGGGGATGCCCTTCAACACAGCATTAAAGGTTTTAATAGAAGGGTCACGGAAAGAATAGAATTGTCTGTTCTTCTCAACACAGTGATGTCTAAAATTACGGTAATCTTCTACTGTAGTGAGCATGATTTTTAGTTGATCACCGGCTGTCTTGGTTGTGAAATCACATTTGACGACTGATTTAATGTCGGAAATCATTTGGTTGTAGTCAAGTACGTTGTGCATAATTATGGGCGGAATTTTTAATGTTTGTTCTGGAGTACTTAGATCACTTTAGGTCTTTACTAGGTCTTTAAGATTTTGAAGCACTTCGAAACGCGATGAAGTTTGAACATTGTATAATGGCATAGAGTTTTCATCATCATTTCTCTTTCGTTTACTTACGTTTGAAAGCGTTTCGTTGGAAGTTGTTGAGTGCATCTCCTCGCTTTGGTGTTCTTGAGGCAGGGTAGTTTGGGGCGGTTGCTGCTGCATTAACGGTTGCCCTTGTTGCGCTGTGGGTTGATTCTGTTGAAGTAGCAGTAGTTGCTGCTGTTGTTGCTGATGAAGGAGTTGCAGATGCTGCTGTTGTTGTAAAAGTTGAAATTGTGCTGTTGGGAGAATGCACTGATCGCTGTTGCTTGCATATAAGGTATCCATAGCGTTCACAAACACTTTTGATGTGCCGTGTAGCCCCGACTCGGGGCTACCTTGTACGTTCATTTCACCACTCGCGGTCACGGGTTGGTTTTCACTCACTTGTGGTAAATATTTTTAATACTATTTGCAAAATTAAACTGTTTTTGATGTAACAATGTATAATATTTAAAATAGACACGTAGATTGCTGTGCAAGCGAAACTAGTTTGACACTCAATCTAAACACACTACGCAGTGAGAGAGCTGTGGCGTACGATGTTCACGGCACGGCTGCTCGGTGCGAACTACCGTGATAAGATGTGTGATGGCAATGTTACGTCGCAATACTATCGGAGATAGCTTAAGATGCTCCAAGAACAGCTACTCCATTCCCTGGCAAAATCGCAGCTGTTTGTACTATGGCAAGACAAGTCTTGCCATATGTCGAATATTTTGAAGTAGTATTCAGATATGTTTTTCTCTTTCTATTGTATAATTCTGGATTCTAAGTAACAATCGACGAATAATGAGTCGTTTATCGAGGCAATAGTCCGTTTCGGCTGTACATGCCAAATACGAAGGGAAATATTGTTCATTTTTTTGAGATAATGAAACACGTTTTGTGTGGAATGTTCAACCATTCACTGGCAATCAAGAAGGGCACCCTGAAGAACAAAAAGTGGGGAAAAAGTTGTGTTAGATACATCTTTACGTCTGAAGGGCCACAATATAACTTGTGACACATTTTTTACATCATGCCAATTGGATCAGAAGCTTCTGAAACGGGACTTTACTCTCGTTGGAACAATACATGAAAACAAATCTATACCGCTAAAACTTCTCCATACAAACGACATGGAAAGCTAGTATTCTACTTTCGTTCTTGCGAAAGACCCGACATTAGTATCGTATGTGCCATGAAAGAACTAGTGCATTGTTTTTCAAAGCACACTTTACAATAATGCAAGAGGCAGCGAGGTTGAAGAAAAGAAGTCAGAAATAATAACCACGTATAATTCTATTGAAGTAGCTGTTTATACACTATGATTATCAGTTCCTATTTATCGAAGAAAAAAAAACAAATGTGGTGGCCCATTGTTGTTTTATCGAACAAACTAGTCATACCTTGCATCAATTCATATGTTTGGTTCACACAGGTAAATTCAGATTTAAACAAATGTTATGACAAAATAATACTTTTTATATAAAACATAATGAAATCTTTTGTAGAGCTGTTAGTGAACGTAAAACACGCCTGTCATGAACCTCAAGTGAACTCTTACTGAAAACAAGAGATTCGACATTTCAAATTCAGTTTTGATAAAATCTACTCAAAAAACGGGAAGATGACTTTTTGTGTTACAAAGCAGACAACAAAATTGCTTTTGCTCCAAATACAAACACTGACATGTAAAAAGCATGTCAATGACATTTGTTCAACATGTAGGTATTACGATTTTCTGTTTTTTTTTTTTTTACATTCATTAATTTACTACCATGCATTTTGTACAGATGACCACTGTTGAACTTCATTGCACAATCCTAAAAATAAAATAAATACGTATAATTAAAATTTCCGTTGATAATTTTAATTTTATTATATTTAAACAAAATACAATTGTTGAAAAAGTAAAATTTGTGCAATAGAACTTTTATTGGACCATTTGGACCCCAGATCTTTAAGGAGTACATTTGAGGACCGCAGCCGGTTTAAGGACAGAGCTCACCGCATATTATACATCATTCTCATTACTGACGATCACACAACTTCAAAGAACGAAAAATATAATTCCTTCTTTACTGATGGATTTCAAGTTTCAAGAGGGAGTTCGCAATAGTGTTTCGAAGAGATGGTGCCCGGGTAAAACTGATTTGTATTTATCATACCGGGTGATCATATAGAATCACTATTACAAAGAAAAAGTATTTTCCTTACACGTAAGTGACAATGTAAATTTTATAATTAGAATAGAAAAGTGAATCATTTTAGTTATCAAAGTTTTACAATAATTCCATTTAAATGTAATTTTTCATTGTTTATATACTTTTTTCCACTCCTACTAAAGCCAGAATATTTGGCTTTTTTGCATATATATTTTAGTAAAAATAAATTTCTTTTTGCCTGCTTATTTTAGATCATATAAATACAAAAACTTGGGAACTTTATTAATAAGAATAAAAACGCTTTCCATCGTATGTTTCAAATAATTTTATAACATAAAAGATAATAACACTTGATACTGTGACCCTCATTACATTATACTTAACAGAGATACGTAAAAGTAAGTTGATACTGCGACCTCCACCGCTAACGTGCAAGACGCACGCTATTTTCGGCGTGAACAAATTCACCGGCCCGGCCGTGCGAAGTCAGCCTCCACTGAATGGCAGTGGGATATATCAGACCCCACAGTGGATTACTACGTGAAAGGGTGTAGCACACCCTAGATTTGTTTTTGAGCACAAAATAAATTGTACAATCCTAGAAGTAATGATCTCAAAGAAATAATGAGGGTGGATGAAAAAGAATTAAATAAAAATATGACGACAAGATTGAAAATTCAACATACACAGTATAATTTAAAATTACTATATTCACTTTTCTATGAAAGAGAAAACTAGTGGTGTTACAGATAAAATTAGCTGTACGATTTACGCGCTAGCAGTTACCACGTTAGGATATGCAGACAGACGATTTGCCATTAATCGATTTTTCGGAAACAACATGGTTTTTAGCTACAATACATGATTAAAGGAAGTAATTTAGTATATAAAGGAAGAGTGCTTATCTATTTTTTTGTTACCAGGGCCCGACAATAAGAGCTTTTCTCGAAAATTCGCTGTTTTCCCGTACAGGTTTTCAACGCTTTCTCTCCTTACATACGTATGGGCGAGAAAGTAAACTAGTGGTCCCTCAGAATGGAACAGACTTTCCCGCATTAGTTTTCTACTTCCTTTGGTCTCGGCTAGCTACTCGGACTTGCCATATACTCTTGCCAGCTGCCATCTATTGCCGCCCAAAGAACATTTTTTTTACATTTTCTATTATTTTCGCTTTCATAATTGTAATAATTTCAAAAAACATATATCACGATTTGAATGAAAATATAGTACGTTTTAAGGCTCTCATACCAAAAAGCTGTTAATTAAAAAAAAAGCGTCCTTCTATCAGTTTGTGGGTCACTCCGACTCAGACTGCCTGGCCGACTGCCCATCTGCAGGCCTCTCGTTCTGGCCGACGCTCCATCCGAATATGTCCTCACCTTCACAGTTAAATGTATTTTATAAATGCATTGTATGTCCCACTATTAGTTCTAAATATTATTTCATGTATAGTTATTTTTCAAAATGATAAGAACTTCTACGTAATTTTGTGTGGAATCGCGACAAAGAACAAAAATTCTTAAGTAATTTTTAAAAAATATTGGAAATGCTTACCGTAAACGTTTTGTTTGAGAAGAGTACACTTACACAGAATTGTATTTTTTAGAAAAGAGTTTTCGTTAACAATTTTTTAAAATTTAAAAACTAGTTGGGCTACAACACATACTTTTCTGTTTATTTATAACTTTTAAAAATTTCGGAAATGCACATAATTTAACGAAAATCAAATGTGCGGGATTTTATAAGCATATTTTTCGTAATATGGGGGGGGATTTTAAGAAAATAGTCATTTTTGAGAAAAAATTTAAAATGGTGGTTAACCATCAAGTAAAGTATGACCAAGATTCAAAATATCTGCTTCAAATTGTAAGGGCCACGAGATCAGTCAGATTGATCAGAGAATATCAATTAGGTCACACGTCAGAAAGTCCACTTTTACACTCAAATTAGTAACAAAATGTTAACATATGGGACGCCGTGGTGACGCAGTGGTAGGCTGATTACCGGATCTGAATATCAAGATTGGAATCCCTGCGTAGGTTGGGATTTTATTTAGTGATTTTCATTCAGGGTGGCTCTGAGGTCGACTCAGCCTCCCTTCAAAGAGAGTACCAGGATTTTTTCTGGGGCGGCCGGAGCGTTGTGCTCGCCACACATCCTCCTCCTTGTGCCGACTGCGACGAATGGGCGTTGAGAGGCCTACCTTCACCTCCCCAGTGGGTCAGATCGGCATGTGTGCAATTGCACAGACACCTTTACCTTTATATTAACATACGAAACACAGTTATATTCTTCTTTTTATGATCTACCCGTTGCTGGGGATACAAATTTCGAATGATAAAGAAGTGAATAAATGTGAGAGTGAATAAATTTCTCAAAAGCTAAAAGTATTTCAGGTAATATTTCCATGGCGAATTACTTGTCCCATGATTCCGCATTGTTGAGCGAAAACTGAATTTTGATATCGTTAATCGTTTAGAACGGGGTTGTCCAACTAGCGGCGGCGGCCATTTACTGTGGCCCGCGAAAGGTTATTCGCGAAAACTGGGATTTTTGTGCAACCATTTCGGGTGAGGATATTGTGCACCTAGCGAAGGCGCCCTACCGGGGCTTACACTCCCTTTGAAGTAAAAATAGGTGAAGTTTAGATTTCAGGATTTTCTTTCTTGTAAAGTCAGAAATTAAAAACCATCCCAATGTGTTTCACTGTGTTTATGTATGGTACGGTTAGGTACCACACATGGTTCGTCCCCCCACTCTCGTTTCAAAACAGCTAGCAAATGCCTCACAGAAGTCACAAAAATGTAAAAGAAGGGTTTTGCTCATGAGAAAGGTACGTGCCTGATCACGCTGACTTGAAAGTTGCACCGAATCACTGCTAATAACGAAAATACTGGAATAGGTAAAACACAAACCAAAACTAACAAGATACGTTTTCACTCTTCACTATACACCCACATCCCTCCAAAATTAGTTACACAATACTTGCAAATCTTGGCAAAAAGTTAAATGAATGTTTTCACTACACGCAAGAGAAACAATCGCCATCGGTATCAAGCAAGTATTTTAATAGTACTTCTAGTTGTTGCTGCGAGTTCGAATCTTAAATTAATAATTTTGCAAATAAATCTCGTCAGTCTGCCCAAACAACAATGTACGCAGAAAGCGTACAAGATAGAAGAATCTAAACCTTCTAACCGAGACGTAAGAAAGGGTTGAAAATTTCAAATTACCTGTATTTAATAGAGTTGGCATTGGTAGTATTGATTAGTACTGAACCAAAAAGTCAATAGAATGTCCAAGAATATCCCATCCTGTATATTGTAATGTGATAAACGGCTATTTGAGGCCTTTGTCCTTGATATTTAAAAATTAAATATTTTTTGAAGAAATTTGAGGTTTTTAGTCAACCAAACTTTGTTCTTTTGATTTAAATGCAAAGTTGTGCTTTCCAGGTGAGTCATCACTTGCCATTATTAACCGATTTTGTAGTATTGTAATTACTAACATTTTAATAATGTCCTAAAATGCAGGTGCATCCTAAAATGCAGGTGAATTGTAGGAGTATCCGCTCGAAAATAGTAGAATTTGAAACGTTAATTGACACACATAGGCCTGATGTAATAATAGGTACAGAGTCTTGGCTCACAGAGGAGATAAACAACGCAGAAATATTTAGTCCGAGTTTCATTACATACAGACGGGATCGTAAAAATAAAATAGGAGGGGGCATTTTCATTTGCGTAAGAAAAAACATGAACAGTTTTGAAATAATGACAGATGATGTACATGAGATATTAGGTGTTCAGTTACGGGGAATGGGGAACAATACGATCTTAAATATAGTTGCGGTATATCGTGCTCCTAACGAGAACTTGTCAACAGTTCATAAATTAGTAGAAATAAGTAGAAATCCGGGGCTACTTTCAGGAAATCCCATAATTGGTGGAAATCTAAATTTACCGGATATATCGTGGCAAGGTGTGGTAGATACAAAAAGCTATGGACAATCCCTCGTTAACGAACTCGTTTGGGACAACGGATTAACTCAGGTAGTTGATGTTCCTACAAGAGCTAGCGCGGTACTTGACGTATTTTTAGTTCGCCCAGAGCAGATGTTGATAGCTCAAGAAACAACACCAGGTATAAGTGACCACGAGGGGGTACTTTTGCAGGTGGCGTGGCAGGGAACCAGGTACTCGAAAAACACACGAAAACTATTATTTCAGTACAGTCGTGCTGACACAAAAGGTTTTCAGGAATACTTATTAGGGAACTACGGCGTTTGGGAATCACATGGTAGAAACGTAGAAGAAATATGGAACTCATTTAAACAAATAATGTTTATAGGCAGAGAGTTGTTTGTGCCAACTAAGATAGTTAAAGATAATAGTGATCCAGCGTATTACACGCTAATATCAGAAAACTAAAAAGAAAGGCCAGAAAAGCGTACGCTAATCGCAAGAAAAGTCTTTTCACTGCGACTCTCTTCAAAGATCTACGTAACAAATTAATGCAGCAAAAACGTATAGCGCAAGAAAATTATCTCCGTAAAATTCTATCAAACGAGCGATCTAGTTGGAGAAATTTTTATAGATACATAAAACAAAAAAGGGGTAACAAAGAATCTATTCCGCCACTTAAAGACGAAAACGGGAAAGTTGTACTAACAAATAAAGAAAAAGCCGACCATTTTAGTGCATATTTCCAATCAGTATTCGGGTTAGGATCGGTTACTCCCAGTACTTTCGGAACAAATGAGGGAGAAAAATTTCAAGTACAACCACGACTCATTAGACAAAGAATTCGCAATATAGGAAGTAATAAATCCGTAGGGTTTGACGGTATCGCTGGAGAATTATTACAAATTGGAGGGGAACCGATGATTACATACTTGACGCGATTATTTGAAATAAGCATAAATAATTGTAGCGTGCCTAACGATTGGAAAAAGGCTATAGTGGTTCCAATATTTAAAACCGGAAGTCGTTCTTGCATTTCCAATTACAGACCAGTAAGCCTAACGTCAGTGATTTGCAAACAAATGGAACATCTGGTAGCTGAGTTCTTGCGTCGGGAATGGGACAAACTAGGGTGGTTATACGAAGGGCAACATGGATTTCGAAAATCCTTCTCGTGTGAAAGCCAAATTATTACAACGTGTCAAGATATTGCTGAAACTTTAGATTCGGGTAAGAGAACAGACGCAATTGTTATAGATTTTTCAAAAGCATTCGATCTTGTTTCGCTCGATATACTACTTACGAAAATAGCATCTACGGGAGTTGACCATCGAGTAATAGCATGGATACGGGAATTCCTGATAAATCGGGTTCAACAAGTTCGAGTTGGACATGAACATTCAGAGGAAACCCTATTTACGTCCGGCGTCCCCCAGGGAAGTGTACTAGGACCGCTGTTGTTTTTGGCATTCATCAACGATCTGCCATCTTGTATTAAGTCAATAATGCGCTTATTTGCGGACGACTGCATAATTTATCGGCGAATAGATTCGGATGAAGATATTCTCGCACTTCAAAACGATCTTAATAACATTCATTCCTGGGCTACCATTAATAAAATGAAGATAAATGCCGTAAAAAGTAAATCACTAAGCTTTTCGAAATCAGCAAAGAAGGTTTCTTTAGAATACCAAATGGGAGGCATATTCATTCCACAAGTATCGTGTTGTAAGTATCTGGGCGTCATATTACGCCAAGACTTGGGATGGGGGGAACACGTTACTTCTATTGCCCGAAAAGCGTGGAAGTCACTACACTTTGTAATGAGAACACTTAAAAAGAGAAACATGGAGAGTCGAAAAATAGGATACACATCTTTAGTTAGGCCGATTCTTGAATACGCATCAGCTGGATGGGACCCATACAGATTAGGTCAGATTGAAGAGTTAGAAAAAATTCAAAAGAAAGCAATCAAATTCATAAATAAGGGATCTTCGAGTAGTTCAAATCCACCAAAACCTATACAGGCCCTCAGTGTACGAAGAAAAAAAGCCAGATTGTGCTGCCTCTTCAAGGCGTGCAGTAAGTCACCTGCATGGGCAGAAATAACGAAAAGACTGGACTCCCCTTCAAGAGTTGGGAGAAACGATCACAAATGCAAAATAAAAAGTAGATGTCAGAGATCCGACATAGGTAAATATTCATTTGTAAATCGTACGGTTAAAAATTGGAATGAAATCCCTGCAGCGGTCGTAGAGCCTTTTCCTGGCTCTGTTGGTGTTTTTAGAAGACGACTTAATAAGTACTTGTAGAGGATGTATTTTACCGCACAGTTCAGAATACACAATTTGTAAATTATTATAGATAAAGTGTAGTGTAGTGTAGTGTAGTGCAGTGCAGTGCAGTGGAAAGCTACTTTAATTAGTTATATGGCATAACCAAAGAAAGATGTAGTGAAAGTGTAGTGTAGTGTAGTGTAGTGTAATGTAGTGAAGTGAAGTGCGACAGTAGGTGGGAAGCAAATCTAAATGCTTAAAGAGCTAACTTTAAAAATCCACATTGTGTTTATATTTAAAAAACAAATTGTGTAACTGGTTAATTTTATGTATATGTATATATGTGCATGTTTACTAGGTGTAACTAAATATATGTTCTTCATTTAAATGTAGGCATGTATAATATGTAGGGCAAGTGTGTGTGTGTTCGTGTTATGTGTGAACGTGAGAGTGAGCATTCATGTATAGGAATGTGTATGTATGTATGTGTGTATGTATGTATGTATGAATGTGTGCATGTGTATGTATATGTATGTGTGTATGTATGTATATATTATGTATATACATGTATGTATGTGTATATATATGTACATTATGTGCCATAGATTATACAGGTCTGTGTATGTTTATATATTGAGTGTATATGCTCGAAAGGAGTGTATTGTAAATTGTTTTTATATGGTAAATTGTTTTTGAATTATAAATGCTCATATATTGTAAAACTGTAGGGTTATGGCTACCACCTGGCAATCAGCCAATTGTAGCCAAATAAAAATATTATTATTATTATTATTATTATAAAATTAATAGAGTGAATATTTCCCTGCCGCCATTTGTTCATTATTTCATTGTGCGAATTGTAATCGATCTCTTGAAAGCAGTCAAAATTTCGCGCGAAGAAACGTGGTGTGTGAGGTTGCACTTAGCTAAGCGAGTTTTGTAATTAGTTCGTGATTTTAAGAGCAAAGGTTAGTGAGTGTATTTAAATACATGGTCCAGAAATCACCTGACATATGTGTACCTTCACAAAAATTTCAGTGATTATACTTGTATGTGATGTAGTATTAAATGGATGTGGATGTCAAGATTTCTTGTTGTAATACAATATCATAGAAAAGTTTGAATCTTGGTGAATTCAAAAGATTTCCATTGTAATTTTAGAAACAAGTTTCACTGTGAGATCACAGTGATAGTGATTGTATTGTTTCAAAACTTGTAAATGTCCCTTATTTCATTAGTTTTTGGTTACAAAAAGTAGGAAACTATATGAAACAATTGTTTTGTGGTTTTAATTTTTCATGTACTGAACATACTAGTAGTACTTTTCTGAAGCTCGTCCTTCTGTGCAATAATATCGGAAGGCTTCAGCATGTTTCTTTTAAGTCATTAATATAAACTGCATTAGTTTTGTCTATCTATCCATTGCAGCTGAAAAAACTTTGAGAGACCTTCTAAAAAATCAAAGATAATTAAAATTCTCCAAAAATAAAAAAATATTATGAAAAATATCTCTGTGGGATATTACTTTCATCGATATTTAGTGTTGTTGGCCTAAAACTTCATTTCTATGGCGAAAACCGTTTAGAAGTTAATGGGATGGTCCATTGTTGGAGCGACATTCGATATTTCAAGAAATAACTCAACGTAATACAAGTTGCTCTTTTATGACATGACGTAAACGTTTCGAATAACACATGAGATATGCTGCAGACTCATGAATTGCGTATTGACGGACCAGTGTTCAAAAGGCCTTTCAACATCAAGGTCAACGATCTTTTTTAATTATTTTATTTTGAATTCGCATAGACAACGAAGTTCATGGCCTACATTATTAGCTCATGAACTTCGTTGTCTACTACATTTAATAAAATGCAATTACAAGTTTTTGAAAATATCGATCTATCAAATACCTGATAAAAAATAAAATGAAAAGAAATATACTCTTGGAGCAGGACGAGAGAGGGAGAAGTCTTAGTGGGTCTAGGAGGAAGGGCTAAGATAAACTGATGGCGTTACGTAGGGAAGCAAATTGAGAGAAGAGATTAAAACATTAAGGAGAGTGGTCGCAAAAGAACAGATTCGGAAAGTAACGAGAGTGGTCGCGAGCATGTGTGATTTGAACGCTAACAAGAACGGTCATATGAACCTGGTAAGAAACCGGGAGAAGTTCGCACAGTCATTAACATTAACCATAAGTAGAAGCTATTCTATGGCAGAACGTATTACTCTCGCACCTGTGTAAGCTCCTGGCAGTAACTCGAAATTCTAATCAGTTACCGTAAAAGTAGTCATCGTCATAATTCGCGTTTGTTGAAAGGACGAAAATGCGGTCGAATAGATCGCATAGATAAGAAACGAGAGAGAGAGAGACCATTCCGGTTCGAGCCGCCGAGGTGAACACTTCGTCTTGAGGCATCTCGTATCTTACGTTGAGGCCGCGTTGTCAGTGCTCTCTCGACTTGCGCGGGCCGCTGCGCACCAGTGTATTAAGATCTTAGTGTGTATTATTACTTATAGTGCAACGATTAGTACTTATAGTGCAACGATTTATCTGACCAAATGAGTGTAGATAGTGCCCCCCCCCGGGGGGGGGCTACTAGAAACCTCAGGGTTAATAGTGCAGTCAATGGAAGTGACTAACGAAAATCCAAACGGCGGTGAATTCTACGGACAGGAATTCTACATTATCATCCTCATCATCAGAGGGCGCCTGTCCACCGCTACCGCAACCGCCATTATCAGTGGGTGAACATCAGGAAAACTCATCACAGAACTTGGGTTTCAATGGCGAGTGCTCCGATTCAAACAAGATGAAAAGGTGTGTCTTTGACCACGGAACAGAGGAGAATATCAGGTACAATATACCAGTAAGTTCACGCTATGAATTGCTTAGAAATTTAGACAATCATGCTAATACTGAAAGTGATAAAGCTGTAAAAATTCCACCAATATTCATTCATACTGTTAACGGCTATGAATATCTACTTCTAGTTAGTGACATTAAAAAAGTAGCAAAAAACGATTTTACTATTAAACAACAAAAATATTTTTATAAACTGAACTTTGTAACAATTGAAGGCTACAGAGGTTACAGAAAATTTTGCGATGAAAATAATATACAATATCATTCCTTCAGAGATCCCTATCATTCCAAGCTCTCAGTTATAATTTATGGTATACCTGTAGTTTACTCTCAGAAAGAAATATTTGATGAATTAGTAAGACTTAATTACCCAGTAGCCGGCGTAACAAGGCTATATAACAAAAATAGAGAACCTCTGTGGTCATGTGCTATAGATTTAATGGAAACTGAAAATGCTAAATCAATATTTAATGAAACTAAATTATTTTATTCTGTAATTAAAGTGCGGATGCGAAGTGCTCCAAACAAAGTAATACAATGTAAGCGTTGCCAGAGATTCAAACACACCCAAGCAAACTGTAAATTAAGTCCAAGGTGTGTTCGTTGTGATGGATCCCATCATTATTCGAAATGTAATAGATCAAAAGAGAACAACCTATTTGTGTTAACTGTGGGTTAAATCACACAGCAAATTATCGTGACTGCCAAAAATTTAAAGAGGCAGAGAGTGGACGTAAGCAATGGCAAGGCCTTTACAGTGCTCATGCTTCCAATACAACCACTCGGAGTGCGCAACCTCCAAAGAGGCCGCCACCAGCTGATAACATTCAAAACTTTCCCCCACTGCCTCAAGTAAACATGCCTTTGCGTCCTCCAATTTACGAAAATCCAAATCCAAACTCAAATTCAAATTGGAGAACCCAAAGCCCTAATAATTCAAACAATTTAAAATTAATTAGCACAATAGTAAACCAAATATTAGCAATAATAGTCCCTCAATTACAAACAATGATTCAATCGTTAGTTCCTGCTCTTATTAATGGCATTAAATAATAATGATGAAATGAGGATATTAAACTGGAATGCCAATGGCATAAAACGACAAACAAATCCGTTCAATCACTTTTTAAATGATAATAAAATAAAAATTGTTTGCATAACTGAAACCCATTTACTGCCAGGTGAAAAATTTAAAATTAATGGGTACGCAATATATAGAAACGATAGATTAACGCATTGTGCATCGGGAGGAGTTGCAATCTTAATTCACAAATGCATTAAACATTTCCAAATAGATATTTCATCCCAAGTTGCTACATGAAGTTCCTTTGGAGTTGCGTCTTGGCATGTGGTATCAGCACGACGGTTGCCCTGCACATTCTGCTGAAGTGTCAAGGGCAGTTCTAAATGAAACATTTGCAGGTCGCTGGATAGGAAGAGGTGGTGCGGTGAAATGGCCGCCTCGGTCACCCGATCTCACACCACTTGCTTTCTTTCTGTGGGGAAATTTGAAAAATACTGTATACGCAAACATTCCTTCGATTCCAGAAGATATGAAGAGGCGCATTACAGAAGCTTGCGGCAAGATAACGCAAGAAACGTTCCAATCCGTGCGTCGGTCGCTGGAAAGGAGACTGCAAATGTGTATTGCCGTGGACGGTAAACATATTGAGCACATGACGTAAAGACTACCCCGCGTTCTATTTTATGGAATGTAAATTTCTTTTATGCGTGCTAAAGGTCTTATTTTTATCAATACTGTGTTTCATTGTTTTGCTCTCTTGTATTTAAGTTCTTGCACTGGCTTGAAGCATACCAAACTTATTCTGTGTAAATAAGTTGCTGTCAAAGGAATAAAATTTGTATTCCACAATGCAGAATGTCCCGTATTGTTCAATCAATTAAGATAATCAGAAAACGACCGAATTTACACTTTACTTGGACGCACTCATAAAATGTAAATTTGGTATTTGATTGTCTTAAATTATTACGTTGTTGAATTCCTATGTTCCTCTTCCTAACATATAATTCATAATGTATTTTTTACTGCAATAGATGTAGTATGCAGGTAGTTTTAGAATGTACTACCATTCAATACATTTTTAGTATGCCATTCTAATTACAAAAGAACAATATGTATTACTTTCTGCCTCATTTATAGTATATCTACAGTACAATAAAGAAAATATTCAATTCTCGTGATAAATTTGTGACAAACTAAATTAATTTTTGATTTTTTTATTAAATTTAATTAATAAAAATTGTCACTTGCAGGTTTTCGGACGGTTAGACGTCGGTATCACTTCACGACCCTCAGCCGTGGGCAGTGTTGACTCGCGAACGCGAGGTCGGATGTTGAAAGTTAGAAAGATAGAATCTGGCTACAAGCAATGTCAAACGTACTTTCCGTAAACAAGGAAAAAGTCTAAGGAACGTGTGCATCCGCGTCTATTACGTGCTACATGACATAATGTATTTTTGCAAAAGTCTGTCTTCAAATATTAACAATATTTATATAATTGTATTCCTCTCTTTGAGACCTTTATAATGCTGCTGAAAAAAATATATACTTCCATTTAAAAAAATAAAGTTGCGTCAATATCTTCGCAATTAAAAATGGTACATACACGAAAACGATATGTGTTGTTTCCCCCGTCATCTGCTACAAATTGGCGCAAACTGGATTCCGATATCTCAAACCGTTTCGGAGATATTTGCTGTGGCCAACTTAGGTGCCTCACCTGTATATATATAAAGTATGAAACGATGTACATTAGTTCGTAGTAATATACAAGAGTGAGAGGTTGTATGCCCAAATGTTATGTATTAAAATTATGTACAAACCCCTGAAAGGCATAACTGCCGAACAGGAAGAAAATAAATAAAAAAAAGAAGAAAGAAACGAGAGGCTAACGTTTACTGAGGCCTGGGCGACTTCATGATCGGCCAAGCACAGGGCATGCAGATGGTTTCAATACGCTGCGGTGCTATAATGACGAGCGTCAGTTTTCCCGACCCTCTAAACTGCTCTGGGGTCAACGCTCCCTGGTACCTGCGGCGTCAAGTGAGTGTTATGGATGTTATGGTATGTGACTAAAGACTTTATCGTAACAAGTTAGAAGAAAGACGAAGTCAGTAAGTAGTAAGTAGTAGGTAGCAAGTAGCGGGTAGCGGGTAGCGAGTAGCGAGTAGCGAGTAGTAAGGACACTCACGTACTAGAGGAGTATATATTAGTATATACTAGTAACATTTGTGATTAAAATTTTAATTCGAAAAAAGATTGCAGAAAATTATGAGACTGCGTAGAAGAAACGAAACATTATAAAATATTTAAAAAATGCAATGTAATGTGTAATGTTAACCTCGAGATCAAGTGACCGCCGTAAGCAAAATCCCCCCTGTTTTGTTTCGGGTAGTGAACCACTGCCATGAAATGAAAGTAATTAACGCGAAACGTGAGCTATGGAGATATCTCCGGTAAGGTGTGGGCGTTTCAATCTCCGGGCTTCAGAAGCATCAGCACGAACGTAGAACGTCTACCTGTCTCAATTGCTTTGCCCATTGAAATCCGACACTGAATTGTTAATCGTGTAAGTGTGAAATAGAAACAAGATACTTTTTCTCTTCTTTATTTGTACTTTCAATGCATTCGTTCAAATGCTTTATATACCACGACCCTGCTTTTTTGCTCTTGTTCTAGACGAAGAATTCCTTTCTTTCTTTCTTCCCTCGTTTCATCAGAAAAATTCATTCTTAGAGTGCTGCCTCAGGGACATCTTCCATCTTTTAAAGACCATTTCGGTTACAGCAGAGATTCCCAACCTTTTCTGGAGCATCGCTTGTAAAAGAATAAAATCCGTAGTCCAACGTGCCGTAGTTCATAACAGATAATTTTATTAAAACTTAATATAATTTCAGGGATATGCAGTATTTCATGTCCTAACTTTCCTGCTTAACTTCCTTCTGTGCGATGTACGGGTTCAGCTAGTCTGTAACCATTTCCTCTGTTTATGAAGGGAGTCCCACCAATTATGAACTACCCCTATATTCACGATTTCGAAATTCAGTTTTCGCTCAACAATGCGGAATTATGGGGTAGATAATACACTGTAGAGATATAATTTTTTGTTTTCGGGAAATTTAATTATCTTTGATCTTTTGAACCGTGTATTTTTCTTGCCTGCAATAGATGGATCATAAAAAGAGCCATGCAATGATGTAACATACGTTAAAGTTTCGATAAAATTTTGAGTATAAAATTAGACTTTCTAAATGAAATGAGCAATATTTCCTTAACAGCCCTTGCGACTGTGGCCTTTGGGGGAGGCGCCCTTCGCGACCTCCGCCTCCCCCCCCCCACCGCAAAAGGGCCGGCGCAGCGGAAGCCACCGTCCTCAGAGGCGACAGTTGCAAGGGCTGTTAAGGAAATGTTGGTCGTTTAATTTAAAATCACACGTCAGAAAATCTAATTTCACACTTAAATTACTATCAAAATATTAACCTATTATGCATCATTGCATTCCTTTTTAATGATCTATCAATTACCGGCGAGAAAAATATATTATTCCATTTAAAAAATCGAAGATTATTAAATTTGTCGAAAACTAAACAAGTTTCACACGTTATCTCTACAGCTTCTTACTTGTACCTATGATTCCGCAATGTTGATCGAAAACTGTCTTTCGATATCATGGACCGTTTAGAAGTCATAAGGGTGCCCATAGTTGGTGGGACACCTGTGTATTAAAAATCATAAAGTAGAAATTAACAAAACAACAAAATAAACGACAGTAAAATTATTATAATTATATTTACAGTAAGCTATATTATAACTATTTTTTAATATTGTTGATTAATATTTTTAAAATATTTCGGTGCTTATAGGGTTAGGTATGTTAGAGTAGGGTAGGTTGTCCTCATTTGCTTCTGGATCCGTTACCGCCTCATGGAAGTCTAAAGCACCCACTGCGGGGGGGCGGTATCGCTCCCGCTGGGAATCTATGGGTTACACCATTCCTCGTTTGTTTTTTCCAATGACCAATTTTCTGTAATTACGATCATCACTTATCACCTCTGAATGGTCGAACCTCCTCTACCTAGTGCTTGTCCCGGCTGGAGCGGTGCGTCGCTGGTGGGAGATACCTGGTTGAGGGAAACCCCGTTATCCGGCGGCAGGTCGGCTCCGGATCTCACCATCAAGTGCCGAAAGGTCACCGCCACCTCTCGTTATGAAACCACGCACTGCTCTTACGGGACTAGTGACCTTAGCCGTTCACGCACTCGGAATCACTAATCAATCAATCAAACCTCCTCTTCTCGCTCGTCTCGTCATCACTCCGTTCCTCTTCTGCGTGCGCGCCTCGCTGTTGCCTTGTATCTTGTGTTCCACCGCTTCGCAGATTCGCAGCGTTTTGCGCATGCGCCCCGGAGCGGGGCGCGCGCGGCTGCGCGGGGCAGCGGCTGCGGGAGGGGGGCGGTGCCGTGGGCGCCCGAGGCTTCGCGTCCACAGTCCGCGTCCGCCGCCGCCGCCACCGCCGCCGCCGCCGCCTGCCGGTTCGCGCTCTCGAGAGCCGCCCCCACCGCCGCCGCCGCCGCCTCCGCCGCCACCGCAGTCTGCGCCCGGCGCCGCGCCTCGCCAGGCCGCGTGCTCCTCGGCCTCCGCACGAGTTGTGCGCCGCTGAGATGGAGCTCCGCTGCCGCGAGGTTTTTGTGCGCGAAGAAAACACTGGACTGTTTTCTCCTTTTGGTTTTCTTTACGCACTTTTCTTTTTGTGAGCGAGTGTCTGTGAGTTAGTCGCCTTTCTCAGCTGGCAAGGCAATGAATTGATAAACTACGAAGAATCATGCTTGCGAAACTGTTGTTTTGAAGGTAAGTCATCAAGATTATTTCGTAAAAATAGTTGTATGATGTGAAATTATTTACATTAAGTAATATCAAAAGTATATCAAACATACTAATCTATATCTTGAAACGAAAAAAAATAATAGTAGACGAAACATTTCATTGAGATCAAAATTAACAATATTATCGATAAAGCATTTCCGTACTATTGTTGCAGTAACGAATACTTCGAAAACAATTTTTTCTAATTAAAAAGGGAAAAACACTTATCGATATACAAAAATTCAATCAACTTACTTTGAAATATCTATCAGAAACGTGATAACAGGTTTTGATGTCGTTGAACACGCTGAAAAAGGGAATGATATTTTCCGTGATAATACCAGTAATTGGTATTAAAATAAAAACTTTTTACTTTTCATCCAATCTGTCCATACATCCTAATACTCATTCGCAACTAACATTCTGTATCGGTTGAGTCTCAAGTGTGTCACTTCTAGTAGCAATTTCTTGTTGACAGATGACCCTTATCTATGTATCTCGTTGAAGAGCCAATTGAGGTTATGAAACCTGTCATACAAGCGACAGTTTGTAAACGATTGACATATAATGTTTTTGATCATTATCTATTCGATTTGAAAATCTGATGATTATCAACACAATTATATGTTCACTTTTTGGTACCTTTCCATTAATATTTTTAATAATTGTGTAATTGTTCCAAGAACAGTAATTTAAAGGCTTAATTCAGAATACGAAAATTGAATTTCAAGACGTACTTTTAGTGACGATTCCCAACTTCGTGGAAATTTCTCTGTTAACTTTCAAATGAAATCGAGTGTATTATGGTTTAATTAATGAGCAATATATTAATTGTTGCATTGTTGTGAAATGTTCATTAATCTGGAAAGGGGAGAACCATTAAAGTTCACAAACTACATAGAAACCTTCAACATTATCTCTCTCTGGGTAAAACATTACTTTCTATATAGCAATTCATGTGTGAAATAGAATTCATGTGTGAAGTAATTGACTTCTTAATGTGAAGAAGGATGTAGTATCAAAAATGTTACTTGATTAACTATTAATAAATCTGAGAGTTAAATGATGATCGTACCAATTACCCCATACCGACATAAGAATATTGTCGTTTAATCGAAGTTAGTCTTCCAGCCACTGCCAACTCCATTTCTGAACTTTAAAAGCTTTTTTTCGATATGTTCCTTGCACTTATCGTCCCATTGATATGCATGCGGCCCCTGCGATCATGAAATTGACTATCTGACTTACGCGGTGTGTTGGGAAGGATTTAATGTAACAGGCACTGCAGTCACATTCTCAAGTGCATTGCCCAAGGTCAACTAAACATCAGAGACGAAGTACAGATTTCATTACAGAAAAACGAATGGACTGCAAGTATTCGCATGTCGTGTGTAGATACACATACTATAATTCTATACAGGATCTAAATAGAATGACAGTTATATCGTTTTTAATATATTTTGCTTTGTATATTTCAAAAGAAACTTTCTGGAACGTAAAAAGTAATAAATATTTTCTTTTTTTGATGTAGATTTGTATTTATTCTAGTCAAATTTCTTTTCATGGAAATAATAAAAATCAAAAGAAAGTTTAAATAAATTAATCCGACCAAAGTGCGCACACCAGTTAAAGTGATTTATATAATTGTTAAGTTAAATGACCAAAATTTAGTAATAAGAAATAAAGTATCCTCTTTAAATGGCGGCAAAAATCCAATAATATTAGTCGCAAGCATTTCTTGTGATTAAGTAGAGTTTATGATGTGTTTCCATTTCAAAATTGAAAGCGCACAGACAAAAATTTGTGTGACTTTTCCTGATAAAAAAATCTCTACGTCCGTCCGCAGAGGGCGGTTTGAAAACCAACAAGACTATTACATTCTACGAACGAGAGCCAAAACTAGTAGTACTAACACATTCGTTTTGCTTTATTTTCAACTTTGGCAATTTTCGAAAATTCAGGAAATTCAACGAAAATCAAACCGGTGTCATTTTTATGAACGTACTTTGCAATACCTGAGAAAAAAGAAGGGAAAAAAAGAATCAATATTGCAAAAATCTTCACTTACAAAAACTACTCATATTATGAAGAATATTTTTAATTAAATACAAACTGTGTATCTTAAATATTGTAGATAGTGGGAAACGCAGAAAAAAATACTTTCAAGTTTTAAAAAAATCAAGCAAATAAAAATTGAACTTTTGAAAATAATCCAAAAATTTTCAGCGATTTTTGAGACAATTTTAAATATGTCCTTGAAACTTCAAGTAAAGTACCCTTCAAAATAAAATTACACATTTCAAATATTACAAATGGCAGCGATATCGCACATATCAATATAGTTAGCTGTTAGCGTTGTTCACACTCAAACACAGAAGATTTAATGTAAGCGGAGTTTTCGCTATCAAGAACTCATAAAATGAAAGTTTTAACTATATTAGAAGTATTTTACTACATTTAGTAGCCAAAATTACTCCTTTTTTGCTGTTTGGGGGACATACAATACGAGTTTTTTTTTATCTAGAATCACCTTTTTAGCAGTAATTTAAAACACTTCCTCTTATACACGTAAGTAAAATCTGAGAAAGAACAAATTTTACTATTCCCAAGGTATTTCTATACGACTGCAAGATGAAGCTGTGTGAGCGCAAACACGGGTAAAACGTCTAAGTATCGACGCTTGATTGATTGATTCATTGGTGATTTCGGACGTGCCAAATGCTAAGGCCATTAGTCCCGTAAGTTTAGTGCATTCCCCCTCCGGAGGTGGCGATGATCTTCCCCCCTGGATGGTAAGATCCGGCGCGGATCTACCGTCGGTTAGCGGGTCCCCAACCAGGCGTTTCCCACCCCAGTCGGGACAAGTTCGTGACCGGTCTCTCGTGGCATATGTGATACCGTAGTGCATGTAAATATGTGTTTTTAATGTAATTGTTAAATTGGAAAAGTGAACGCAGGCGGTACACAAGAAATTAATGTTTTCTACTGTTTAGGTAATCCACAACGAATTTTGAAATTTTCTCTTAATTAAAATTACTTTGAAATTCAATGCGACAACACTAAGTCTAAGACAACCTTAAATCAATGAGGATAAATAAAATTGTTTTAATTTTTCAATTAAAATCGATCTAGCAATTTGATCGCTAGTTGATTACCAACAAAAGTAGGATACTATATACACTCAAACAAGGCTCATCCAAAATGAAATTTGAAAGTAAACAGAAAAGTTTGTGCCTTTCTTATTCGATGGGGTCGTTCAAAATTGTGAAAGTGAATTTAGTAAGCGATGACGTCTACATAAACATATGTGGTGCTTCAACTGCACGTTTTTTCTCGCGATTTATAACTTTTGCAATTTTCTAAAATTCAGATCGTTGTGTCCTGCGTCATTTTGTAAGCAGTCTTTGCTGTATGCGATGAAAAAGGGAAATAAAAAATGTTTTTTTAAGAAATACATTTTTTATAAATACATTAAATTCAAGCTGGAATTTTTCGAAAATACTCATTTTTTCAAAAAATGAATAAATGTCTTTTTTAAAGATCTATTGAAGTAAGACTTGACAGAAGAAATCTTTATCGTTGTATTTTAATTCTGCAATGATAATTGTTTGGAATTTTTGAAATTTCAGGATGTTTGCCAAAAATGGGAGCAGCACCAATTTTTGCTCTGTTTTGCTAGATTCCACTAAGAAAATTGAGAAATTTTTGATTAAATTGCCTACATTTTAAGCGAAATTTTTAAATTTTACCCATTAGCAAGACGGTCGTGGTGGCGGGTGGCGTGGAGGTGTCCCGAGCGCTAGCACCGCCTGATCAAGGCATCGGCGGCGAGGCTTACGGCAATGGTGTTTGCGCCTCGGCCCGTCATCGGTCCTGGGTTCGAGGTCAGGCACCCACATCGCCCGTGGCGTTCGTCCTTGAGTTAGCAACCCCAGAGGTGGCCCGAAATGTAGCATTGATGCATTCGGGTACCGGCGCGGCGGTAATGTATTTACTCGCATCCTCCCCAGAAGCCAAAAAAACTCGCCCTCGTCCCTACCTCGGAAAGACATTTCTGCTCGCTGTTGCCTCCTTTATCAGAATGACCGAGCTTATGTCTTCAGGTTCGCGGGGTCACATGGCCCTCCCTGACTTCGTATTCGCGATTGGTGGGCGCGCGTCATGCGGTTTCTTCCGCCCAATCGCGGTATGATGACCGTTTGAGCTTCGCCAAATTCCGTTGAAGCTCAAACTTCACCCGACTTCCAAGAACAGGTGCAGCGGTATTGCTGGGTAATGAGACAGCTGTGTCCGTATTTCCCGGTGTGTCAACGGATGGGACCTGGGCGCGTTTCTATCGAGACAATGGGGCTGCATGTCTCCGCGTTCCCGACGCTTCCTACACCCTCGCAGGTAGCGAAAGATACATATTTCCAGACCCTCTTACTCAGTAACGTTATATTGAATTAAATGTTGAAATACGCGTCGCAACCTGACGCGCGACCGTCCCATTACAATAGTATTAATTCAGAAAATGTAGAGCAATTTTTGAAAAAATGTAATATTCCATATTGAAACCTTTCCAACGTTTTACTTTTCTTATAAGATTAGAAGTTCACATCTGTTGAGCTATTTTTAATCAACAATCAAAAAATTATATATATATATATATATATATATATATATATATATATATATATATATTGTGACGTACCTGATTGTCGGTACTTTCCACTGCAAATAAGTTATAAAAGGACGGGTGTCTTGCTCGTGAATGGGTCCCTTGAAGGAATCGATATTGCATTGGTAAATTAAAGTAATAACTTAGTACAAACACAAATACAATTTATTTAGGAACCAATATGTTGTATACAAGATCAAATACATTAATGCTTTCCGTCTTGGTACCAAGGTTCGGTTTATCTTATGATTTCATCATACCTGGGGCCCCAACAAATACCTCTATTGTTCTGGATTATCGCCAACGACGGCGGCGGCCGCTGACCTCCACTGCAGCCCGGCGCGTCCGGCGGTTGGTGGTGTGGGTTCGCCTCGGGCCGGCGGCCACGCGAACTCCTCGGCTTCAGCCCTGGGTGTTTTGATGTGCAGTCCCACTTGCGCATTCACAGCCTCTCGGCGATGTCCATCTCGTTCTCGCGATGTGCTCGAATTATGTCGCCGCACTTTCCCTCTAGTTATTGTTCACTTCCCTAATGTAGCCGCGGAGCACGTGGTCACTACTCGCGCCGGCGTCGATTACACTACGTACAGTTTTAGTGTTATTTCCACTGTGTTTGACAGTGGTCTACAGTTTCCAGCGTACTAACCTCTCCCAAGTTCCAATTTACCGGCTTCTGATCGACTTTACTATAAATCTTGCACTGTTTTATTTCCTTCGTCGCTGGCTACGTATTACCCTGCCCGCAGTCAACGGTTGACCTTCTCCGACTGCCTCGCACGCTCGGCACGTAACGGCCAAAGTTCTGGCTCCTTCACGCTGCTCGCGGCGGCGGGCAGTGGCAGACCCGGTCGCACTCCCCTCCCATCGCCGGTCGCGCACCTGCCGCTTATGCCGCGCAGTTCAAAATGAGCTGTAGTTATTATTGTGCTCAATGTTTCTATTTGCATATAGAAACGCTCCGCGTTTCAATAAATATATATATATATATATATATATATATATATATGTCTGTCTCTTTTTCTGTCTGTGTGTGTGACTCTCTGTCTGTCTGTGTGTCTGTCCGTTTGGTGTAGCGCGTAAATAATGCAATGGATATTTTCCAAATTAAAGAAACGTCTGTCCCTTTGCTTTGAGTTAAAACTCTGAGATTTTTAAAATCATTCATTGTTTTTGGTGGTAATTTACAAGAACGGACATTTTCAAAATTTTCTCAGTAATGGCTCAAAATTGTTTTTTATTTTCTTATAAGAATGGAGTAAAATACACTTAATTATGTGGCATAGGTCCGATTTTCACGGTTAGCTCTGAATTTCCGAAAATTTCAAAACTTAGATTTTTTATCAACTACAAACTTAAAGATATTGATTTTTCCTTCAAACTAAATTTGTCATCCATAATTTGCTTCATTACGTTTATTAACATATTTTTGAAATTTTTAATAGAAATGCGTAATACTGCATGCAATTTGTGCAATTTTAAGAAATTACAAAAACCAGATTCCTTAAGAACGTCCTTAAGAACGGCTCCACTTTTTTCTTTAAACTTATTGTTTATGTAGTTATCATTACACGATAGGGATTGTTCCAAATGCACTCTATGTAATGACATATTTCTGTAATCTTTTGTTTAAAAAAAACAAAAACAAAATATTATTTTGACTTATCTCTCTCGTTAATATTTACATTAGCTGCAATTTTCACACGTTATAATATTTAAAAATAATGTCACATCGAACGTTTCGAAAACTCAATGGTTTTCTGACAAAACTAGCTCAAAATTTCGCAATTTCTGTAACGCTCAAACACCATTTTATCAAAAACGTCTCCAAATTTGTCTACGAACTATTCGAATGGATAGTGCCAGTTTCACTCTTTAATTTGACTTCATTTCAGGGTATTTGATTTCATTTCAGGGTATTTGACTTCATTTCAGGGTATTAATTTGATTTCATTTCAGGGTATTTTTTTTAAAATTACATATTTTTTAAATATTTCTCACGCCGTCAATATGTACATCTCCAGCGATTTGTAAACACAGTTGTGTTTGCGAATTAATTTGTTTAAAAAGACTTCTAATGAAGTTTTTCAACAACTCAAAACTTTCTGTGATAAAGTGCTTGAAATGTCGAATATACTGTAGCGCTTAAGCACCAGTTTTTTAAAAATGGCTCCAAATTTTTCAAAGAAAATTCCCATTATGACGCGGTTTTACTGTTATTTAATATTCTTTAAATAATAGTACTGATAGTAAACGGAAAAATGTATTTTGGGTGGCGATAGATGGCAGCAGGCACGAGTTTGTGGCATGTTCTTATAGCTAGCAGAGACCAAAGGATGTAGAAAAATAAAACGAGAAAGATTGTGCCATTATGTAGCATCACTAGTATACTACCTCACCTATATGTATGTAAGGAGAAATGGTAATCGTGAGCCGGAAAACAGCGAATGTTCGAGAAAAGCTGTTATTACTGGGCTCTGGTAACGAAAAATAGAGAAATCATCTTCCTTTATATAATAAATTACTGCCTTTAATTACATGTTGTAGCTAGAATGCATGTGTTGAGGGCCCTTGTTGCCGAAAAGTCGATTGACGGCAAAACCCTGTGTGCCTGTCCTAAAGTGGTAAACGCTAGCCATTCAGCCAATTTTGTCTAAAATAGATATTCCTCCTTCCATCTGAACGACCCCGAGTGTTTGGAACTTTCAAATGTATATTTTGATCTGTTAGCGTACTTTATATGAAGTCCTAACTTTTGCAGAAAAAGCACTTTTCCCTGCCTACGCCCTCCTCTTGGCAGTTTCTGAATCCAAGGCAGTACACCTAAATCTCTTTCCAAATCTACTCTGGTGTGGTACAGCTCGAAATCATGTTTAAGATCCTATTTGTCATAATAATACCATATGATTCCTGCTATACACATGGATTAAAATTAATAGTTTTCAAATAGTAATGTACGACTTGAGTATTGTAAAATATCTTATTACTTTGCTTAGGCGGAAGAGCAGGCCTTACGGCCTGAGTCTCAGAAGAAATAAAGACATTATTATTATTATTATTATTATTATTATTATTATTATTATTATTATTATTATGTCTTTTTAGTGTGTTACGACCAGATTCTGCTCTTATGAAAAGGGAATTCACCATATCCCACTTGAGCTTACTGTAAAAACTTTCGAACAACGGGACAAGTCTGAAGTAAGACTGCCTCTTGTCCAACTGCTTGCAATTTTATTGGTAGGACCAAATATCTCAAATTCTTTTTAAAAGTTTTTAACATCACTCCTTTCGATGAGATCACCATAGCATAAATATGAACTTTCTCCAACCGCCATATCTATTTTAATTGCGAGCTCCTCATACTTCCTGATCTTCTCTAATTCAGCTTTCCTGATGTTATGGGTAAGAGAAATTGCAATATCACTTATAGAGACTATTGTATTTGTTTTATAAATGAGGAGGATATCCGGTCCGATATAATCCACTGTTTTGTCCGTTATTACAAATCTGTTTCAATACATTACATTGCTTTTTTGTTTCCAATACAGGGGCTGGACAATATATTTGTAATATGGCGTAGAAGAGGCAAGCAGCAAGAGTTAACAGCAAGTTCTTGATGTATCAATTTTTGCGAGTTGGTTGTGTTTTCCAAAATCAGCATTGTATGATAAAGACAGATAGCCCGCCAAAATATGTTCAATTGATTTGCCGTATGATTCACATTTTCTGCATTAGTCTATCACATTCATCTTTATAACATTTTTTTGTGGTTTCTGGTTTGCAGAACCTTGAATAGCCATTACAAACCCTCCAATCTCTGGGTATAAATATCCAATATTTAGCCAATGCATTTTATTCAATACGTTACTCTTGCAGATGATTGGGTAATTTTCCGTATCGTATTTTCCCCTTAATGATTGTAGTCAATCTTTTGTATTTGGGATGCTTTTTGTGGTGTTACGAGAAAGATTCAGTGGCGTGTGACCTAAATAAATTCCATTAACCTGTTGCATAATTAGGTTAGAGGAGTTCGTCAGTTCACTTTTCATATTCTGTTCTTGTTTCCTACATAACCAGTGTATATTCAGTAGGCCTCTTCCTCCAACTTTTCTGGGTAATTGTGGTCTCTCTGTGGAAAAGTTGGGATGGAAATATGAGATGCAGAGTCTACCAAGTTGAAATCACAGTCCGACCACTTAATTATTCCAAAAAAGGTGGTTATTGTTGATACGGCCCAGGTGTTGATGGCTGTTATAATGTTCTTACCTGATAATTTTGTGTTAAGAACTTCAGTTACTCTACTCCGGTACTTTTCTGTGGAGTTCTTCTTTATCAGTGCGTGTTCAAACGTGGAGTTCTGCCATTTTCCAAGACATAACACCCGGTTCCAATTCTTCAGTACCTTGGAACTCATGGTTGGGTTGTATAGTTTCCTGTTTCCGGACATTGAGAATAGCGCATTTGTCTATACCAAATGTCATGTTAATATCTTTACTAAAGATAGCTGCAGTGTTGATAAAGGATTGAATTTGTGTCATGGTTCTAGCATAGAGTTTCAGATCATCCATAAAAAGATGAGTGATCTTTTTGTCATATTTTATTTTGTACCCCAACTTACTTTCTTGCAGTAGTGCAGATGATGGGTTGATGGATAAATAAAACCACATTGATGAGAGGCAATCTCCTTGGAATATTCCTCTTCTAATGAAAATAGTTGCAATTTTTCTATTTTCAATATGAAAGTTTGTTCTCTAAGTCAACATCATTGTCATCAAGCATTTAATAATTTCCGGAGATATTTTCTACATTTCAAGAACTTTCAATACCCAGTCGGGAGTGAATCGCATGCCTTGATGTAACCTATACAGCATACATATAGATTTCGCTTCTCAGTTTGCACCTGCTTCAGTATTATAGCGTACGTTGGTGTTTCCAGCCCAAGTTTCCACGGACACCTGCCTTTTGTTCTTCTTCCAAAATGCGCTTTGTTTCACAGTTTTTGTATATTTTTCCATTTACAACAGCAGTGAATAACTTACATTATACCGATAAACATGTGATTGTCAGATAGTTTCCTGGCTTTGAAGAGTCTCGCATCTTGTACACCAGGTATGTGTTCACTTCATTTAGAAAGACAGGAATTATTTCGGGATCAGATAGTGCTGCTGAGTATCATCTTGCTATAGCTTCATTTGCAGACACTAGTTGTTTCATCCAAATAAATTCTGTATTTTTATCGCGACCTGGCGCCCTCCAGTTATTCTTCTTCTTAAGCACCCTTGCAATATCTTCAGCAGTGAATCTCATTTCTTTTGGCAATATTTCTGTTTGCTTTGTTTCAATTTTCTTGATCCAGTTTGCAACTTGTTGGTACCGTTCTGGTTCCGTCCACAATGAACTCAAATTTACTGACCTCATTGACATGTACGGTGAGGTTATTCTCTCTTTTTCCACTCTCTGAACCCAGTTCAAGTTACATAAAGAACTTCTTTCTGTTTCGGTGGAAATCCATGCTTTGCTGTTTTCTCTTGGTTAGTTTGTTGTACTTTTTTAGTCTTGGTCCTTTAGCTGTAAACTTTTACCTTAATATATCTGTGAGATAAATAATAAGCTGATCACTGTCTGGAAATGTTAAATTAATGGAAGCTCTACTTGCAATTGCTCTTACTTTCATGAAACGGTTGTTGTTCAAATATTCAGTAATAAGGTCTACTTTTGCGCGTAGCTCATCAATGCTTTTTCAAGTCTCGACTTCCAAGGTGGTGCCTTTTGCTTATGATTTCCTTTTTGAAGACTATAATGGTAGGGTTTTTGTCCATTTAACTCGATGACAGTTACTGCTGCACTGTATGTTGTCAGATGTATTTCTGTCAAATCATGAGTGTCATTTATATGTTGACCCAAAGCTTCATTTACTTCTTTCATTGTAGATGAAGCTTTGCAAACATTGTTAATGACAGGGATGTTTGGTCTATTTGAAAGTTTTGTATTGCGATAACATTCGAGGAGGCTAAGGACTTTTTGATGCGCTGTGTTTCACTCGTGGTTTTCTGTAGAGATAGAGTTGTCAATGCCTATTATCATTTGTACCGTCATCCATCGTCAACGCACGATAATGCAAGTAGCATTATCAGGCCTTCCATTATTTTCGTCCGGGTAGTTTTACTGTAACCCATCCCTAACTTCTCGACGTATGATCCAAAGTCTGTTTGTGTCAGCCCTTCTTAATTATAATATTCCTTCTATCCAACAAATTCTGCTCGGTTATGTTGCTTTCTACATGTGTATTAGTGTATTCTTGGAAAAAGCGATGTCTATATTCTGGAAGTGGAATTTCGTTACACTGTCACGGTGAAATACTCTAATAACTTCAGTATTCATATCTCGTGTTCGTTTTATTCAGTTGTCTTTTATTCCTCGAGGGCAGTCTTCTCACGCTTGCGAGCAGACGAGCTAGCCATACGCTGTAGCACTGTGAGTAAACTGTTGGGAAGAAAGAATTTCACCCATCAGTTATTGTGGGGGGAACTTAACAATTATAAAAATATTATTCATAAAATTTGAGGTATTGCCTTTTTGCGCATAATTTTCTTTTATGAAACATCTTTGACCAAGTTATTTTACGGCATAATACCGGCCTTTGACCTGCTCATCTCTGTCACGTAAAGTTTGAAGGGTACATCAAGGAAAGGAATTTTAATATTAGAGTCTCCGCAGAATAGTTTGAGCCTGGACAATTATATCATTCATTTACGTGAACAGGGTGCATGCGGTGGAAGTTTAAATAAAAAAATCTACTTCAAAATATACAAAGGTCTTTTTAAAAATTAAGATACTCGATTCAGCAACTTGTTACGTGGAAATTCGTTTGTTAAATAACATTTCAGATAGGGTGATAAGGTCCTCGACAGCAGCCGCCCCCGCTTACCCGATAAGTTGAATGAATGACTCGCGGCGCTAGCCGAATTCCTTAACTGCGCTCCGGGAAGTCACGGATTTTGCGGATTCATGGTCGAGTGACCGTTTGGGAAGCCCGGAATCTAACTGGGCAGAGCCCACGTCCGAAGGGATAAAAGGCAGTGACTGAAAGCCATGCACGTGAGGATGGGATAAATGAGCCCCAAAACACGTGTATGGCTGTTTATGCTTTATATTAAATTTATATTGTAATATACTTTGTAGTTGATTCCTTCTCGACCACTAATCATGGATTACCACATCTCAGCTTCCACCACGGAATTGATTCACGTTATGTTGAAAAGACAGAATAGTAATTTTTCACCATCAAATGCCTTGTACCTCCAATCCTGCAACATTTCTTTTTAGAAAGTATTCTGGAAGGATACATCTAAAAAATATAAAGATCTGATGGTCTTGCCAAAAGGAATCAAAAAAGCTAGTAATTTTCTTCATAAGTCTTTAAACCCCCAAAATATTGTTATATTACTATAAATAGGCAGATTCAGGAAGAGAAATTGAATCTAATAATACTTTGTTTTATTTTAGTTACTTAACGTCAAAAAACAGTGAAAAAAGTGTTATGTTCTTTGGAGAGAATTGTATTCTGTGCACGTTCTCTTGAGTTTCGGGATTTCTACCCTAGCTAATACAGAAGTTAAATTATGCATACTAGATTTGGAAACGAGCATTTTTGACAACTATGGAAAAGAAAATATTGGATCTTGTGTAATAAAAAATATTCAGGGCAAATCAGCTACATATTTTGGCTATTATCTCTAATCGTGCCCTTCGTGAAGGAATCGATTTCCTGTCGCGAGAACATTGAGAACAATTATTTGGGCAAGTATATTCGTTCTCAACTCCAGAAAACGTGCACAGATAATTACGCTATGCTTATGTCAAGAAGCAAAACAAGAAGCCATCTCAGCATTTGCTCAATGGATCATGGAAATTGGACGAAAAACCTTTCCGACATTGGTTCAAAAGCTTTTATTTAAATTTGTGTATCGTTTGTAATCAGAATACAGTCTAAACCAGTTTAGATGCAAACAGAAGAAATAGAAGAGTGAAAATTAGCAAAGAAAACAATTTCTATCCTTACATTACAATTTCTATTTTAATTCACCCATTCTCTTTATAAATGATTGTAAGGAGAAATTGTAATTTTACTTGTAAGAGGAAGAGTTAATAGGTACTTATATCTTGGTAGAGTTTGTTTCTTAGCCCTGATAAGGCAACGTAGGATATTTCTAATTTTATTAATAATAGGCTAAAAGTATAATTTGCTAACAAAAAGCATCGTAAGAAAACTGATTTAGTGGCAGCTCACAGTCAAAAGAAGATTGTTTAAGCCAATCACTCCTAAACCCCGATATTAACGGCACAGTTACATTTGATATATAACTTTTTCTTCCCGAAGTTAAAACAAACGTTTTTGTGACTTATTATTTATCAATTCGCAAAAATGCCTTCAATAATTACGTGAAATAACATAAAGCAAGGGGTGTTCCAACTGTTTCTCGCATTATTTGTTCTTCTGCAATGTTTTAACATTCAGAGGTCAACGAAAATCGGACCTGTGTCATTTTTGCCAGTGTACTTTTGCAGTACCAGAGAAAACATTTCAAGAACAAAATGTGCAACCGTTTGTTATAAGAGTTTGAAAATGTCTTTGTGACTTCAAGCAAAATACACCTATTTTTTTTTAAAAAATAAGATCAGAGAGCCGCAACATCAGCCAGGTCGATCGAGATCGTGAATTTATTTAAAATTGCGCGTACGGTTTAGTAGCTTGCATTGACGGGCGGACACGGGCGGACACGGGCGGACACGGGCGGACACGGGCGGACACGGGCGGACAGGCGGACAGGCGGACACGGACTGACGGTCGTTTAGTCTTACAACAATTTTTCGGTATCAATGGCCCCCGAAACTTGGCTTATAACTACAGAATGTATTCGAAGAAGTTATTTACTATAAATAGAAGCAAGTGATATACATTTCTCAATATCAGGTGTCCATGAAATTTATGTCGAAAAATTGCTGATCCGTTGCTGCATTCAGTACTTTCTCTATACTAGCTAACTAGTGTGCGTGAAATTGTGACCACTGCTAAAAGTGTGGTATTGATATTTTCGTATGATATATATACTTTAAATATCCAGAGGTGGATCCAGAGACGAATTTTGGGAGGGGAAATTCAAAATGTTTTCGTCGCATGTCTTGGTGTACATATTTTGTGAAGTGTCTCAGGCTCCACTCAGCTCATGCTGCGATACGATTTTATTCGTTTTAATGATGATCCAAAAATATTTTGCTTGAAAGTCTTTTGACAAGTTAAAATTAATAGTTACTGAAAAATTTTGAGTGAAATTTTCCCAATTTCCCTCCCCTGTGGATCCACGCCTAGGATATATAATTTGTTTTTGTTTTTATGGCAACAAAGATCGTTTTTTCCTTCGAAGTACCACTGAGTTGCGACTTCATGGGCGAGATCGGTATACTTCTGGATCTTCTCTTGATATTTTCCTGAATAGGGGTGGGTATTGGGTATTGATATATCGATCGCGATTGATTCAGGATATATATAAATCAGGATATATATATATAGTTCGCGATTGATTGATATATCCTGTTGATGTTTTCTATCTATATAACTTATATCGGGTCTATTGCCGCCGACGTGTCTGTCAGTGATAATGGAGCGATCCCAGTAGAGTGTGTGCTCACTACTTTCAAGCAAGTTCTGAGGCACATGTTTATAATACGGCACGGAAGTGGCGAGTAAGCATGTTTTCAATGCCAATAGTTGGTGGACCTGCTTCGCTACTTCATCATGCCTCTTTTTGTATTCCAACTGTGCGTGTCTGCTACATTCCTCTTGTCACGTGTTGGATAGTTTCGCTTGCAGTCTCACATCCTATACCAAATGCTTTAGCATAATCTGTGTAGCATGCGTACAAGTTTCTTTGTTTTTCAAGCACTTGCCCCATAATTACAAGAGTCTGTAATGAGTTGCTCCTTGCATCCCTGAGATCCAGGTCTACATCCTAGCTGTTCATTCGCTAAGATGTTCTGTTCCTCAATGTGTGTCATCATTTGTGTAACACACGATGTTATGAGTATGTAGAAAGTTTGAAGGCAGGTTATAGGCCTGTACTTCGAGGGTTCTTTAGTGTCATCCTTCTTTGGTGACAAGAACGTTCTACCTTCATTGAGGAAGTGAGGCAGATTTTCTGGGTGGTGAAGAAAATATTGAATTATATTAGCTATATGATGGTGAGTGCTGGTAAATTTTTTGAGACAATAATTGTGCAGACCATCACTGCCTGGTGCCTTCCAGTTATGTGCTTTGTTCAAAGCTGCTTGGACAATTTCCACGGTGATGATTGGTTCACCCATTAGAGGGATATCTCGGTGTCTGTCATATTCAATTTCAATCCATGTCATATCTGGGTTGTGGGACACAGCAGATGACCAGATAGGCTTCCATAGTCCTCTATCTGTGCCTTTGAGGGAAGCTTTGACTCTTTCATATCACTTAGAAGACCTTTGCCCTTTGACAAATTTCTGTAGAATGCTTTCTTGTTTCTGTTAAAAAGAGTATTCTGTTGCTTCCTTGTAGTGCAATTCCTGTAGCGTCGAAGGCGTTTTGTTAACGCCAAAAGCTTTTGTCGTAGGCTGTCAAGATGTTCTGTTATTGTTGAATTCAAAGGCTCGTGCTTCGTATGTATTTTTGTATTGATAAGGATGTTATTCACATTTCTTCTCAGTTTTCCTGAGGTATTTCCTTTTTTAAATTGTGTGAGTCTCTCAATATCTCTCCTAGTGCGTTCTATACGATTCACCAGGTGTCATTCACAAGGTGGCATTCTTTTTTCACTTCGATCATTGTGGGCAGTTGGTACGCGGCTGAAAAGCTTGGAACCATTACATCTTGAAGCCACAACCGCAGCACAATAAATTACTGTGTGTACTTCTTCGACTGATGGTCTTTGTTGTAGAAGTACCTTGTCATTCAAGACGCTGATTGCTCTTGCTAATTTCTTCGAGAAATTTAGTCTGGGAATGAGATAGCGGTTGAGTGGGTCAGTTCCCTCAAATTCCGCAAGTGCGACTGCAAATTCATTGCGAATTTGCACCTCTTCACTACTCTTATCATCCATACTTTCTGACAAGCTTGTCCCATTGTCAATCTGAGTTTGCACAGCTGATATCTCCACTGCTCTCAGATTACTAGGTTCTGAGGAGTTAAGCATTTTTCTCACTTCTTCCTTGATTGCTTCCAAAACTGGTGCAGAGAGACGATTTTTCTGAACAATTGCTCGACGCTGGTCCGCTATTCTTTGCTGACTAACTTTAGAATTAGGGAAACGGTAAAGAAATCTTTGATGTAACTTTCGCCGGTAGGCCGTAGTGTCAGTTACGTTTTGGTAGTGTTATAGAATGTAAACGTGATGAAGGTATTTATTTCCGTAGTTCACTTCATCCTTGTGCGTGGCCTGCCTGTCGCCGTGGTCTCTGGAAGCCATAGATCGCTCCTCTGTGTAGCACTTACGGCACGTGCAACTGTAAGTGGAGATGGACGGGTGTTGTTATCTTCGGCTGTGGCATATTCGGGGTTATCCCCGATCAGGGCCCGCCTTTTCAGCTCCTGATCACCACCGACTCGCATGCTGTCACTTCCAGCGGTGGCTCCGAAGATGCCCCGGCGCTCCCCAGGCAGCGGCTGATTTTCTGAGGTCTTACGACGCATATTCCGTGTTTCCATATGGGTGTGCCATCACCCTGTTTGCCGCCAAATTTTCTGACGTTGCCCGTCTCCCACGTGGCTAAGTTCTTAATTACGCGAACGTAGGGCTGAACTTTGGGAGACATTATTATTATTATTATTATTATTATTATTATTATTATTATTATTATTATTATTATTATTATTATTATTATTATTATTATTATTATTATTATTATAAATGTTATTAACACTAATCCATTTCAAGAAAGATTTTTGTTTCATGAAAAAAAAAATTCAAAAAGATGAATTAATAATGTTACAGTGAAAGAACTATCAATATTTCAATGCATCTGTTTAGACTTGCATAATTTTAATTGAACGCTTCATAAAAATGAATTGTGAAATTGCATTAAAATGAATCAATCGATAAATCGACATTGTAGTTAGGCAGTTTCGTGTGTAACGTACCTCAAAATATTTCAAAAATTTATTATAATAACAAAACTATTTTGTATATCAGAACTTTAATTTCAACAGTATAAAGGAACGCTTAAGCACAATAAAATATAGTTTTTTCTCTACTTTGTTTTTCATCCTATTTTCATGGATTAGGTCTTTAATATTTAAACAATAAAAATACGAATATCATACGTGTTCTTAATGTAACAATTTTTCTTTTCAAAATCAGTACTTTTAATATGTTTCTTTAGGTCATCAGTGTCAAATGAAATGGATCAAAACAAATCACGAAAATGAAATTGCAAAATGGATGGAAATTAAAAATCGGTGATAAAATAACAAATAGATGAGTACCTAAAGACGGTAGCAGTATTTTCGACCCAAGATTGTCAGCTGGGTCAAATTCAGTTGATTTTTGGAGGAGAATTCTAGCGGGTGGCTGCTCTGATCGGTAGTTTCCCGTGGGTTTCTCCAATCAATACCAGGCAAATGCCGGAGAAGTATCCAAACACACGGGCCAGGGATCGCTTGCGAACTTTCCTTCATCTGCCTTGTCCTATTCTCAGCCTTATTTACACACCCTTAATTACCATGCACTAGACTAACACATGTGCCAGGAGACTGGTCTGGATCTTATAGATTGTAAATAGATTAGCTGTTAGATTGTTATAGATAGAATGGTGCGGTGCCCCGTTGGTGGGAGAAACCTGGTTGGGAAAACCCCGCTATCTGAAGGTAGGTTTGCGCCGGATGTCGCCATCCCGCGGGGAAGACGCCCGCCATCTCCCGAGAAAAAACAACAACATCAAAACTCATCAAAAGGTTATTTTCTCGAGTCAATTGTGCAGAAATCTCTACTGGGATATTTGATATATTCCAAATTAATCCATCTTATTCTGTATCTTCTGTCAGCACTTGGCGCGACAGCCTAACAGCAGCGTTCCGGGCTCGCGCCATTTGGTTTAAGGAGTACGTGTGGCTAGCACGGAGACATCCCTATGCCGTATTTAGGTATTTTCAACCTGAGAAGTGAGTTTACTCATCTTCATACAGAAAGGAATATTATAATGCAAGGAAAACGCACACTACCGGGAAAGTCCTACCGAGAATCGAACCCGAGATTGCATCATGGAAAGCGAGTTCGCTTACCTATGAGCTAAACCGCGAGGGCTCGGAGAAGTCAAGCGAAATAATGTTGGACTGGCAAATCAAAATCGTAGGATTAGATACGAAATATGGAAGAGAGTTGGTGGTGTAGCTCGAAGCATGATGTGTCAATAGAGAATAAGCTCTATTTGATTATGATTTACGCAAATATCGCAAATCTTCAATTGAAATAAAACTACACGATTCTTTTAAATCATGATTTCTGGCTAATTATATTTGATATTTGCCAAATGTTATTAATTCCACATTTTGGAAATCCCTCCTAAATAAACCGATGAAAATAAAATATCATTAGAAAACCTTGTGCGCTAGACATGTTTTAGTAACATTGCGATAGCTGCTCTGTTTCCTGTAATAATAGATGCAAAATACCTAAGCGAAATAAAGGGTGATTTGTCTGACTTGGAGTTGATAGGACAACTGCTCTCGAAAATCAAAAATGATTTTGAAAACAAATTTTAAAAGCACCGTTATTCGTTAGAGCGACCGTATTAAAAGCATTGTCAAAAACACCGTATTAACACGGATTCTTATAATTTAATCTAGTTCTTACACTTCACCATCTTATTCGGCCAAACATTTCTGTACTCTTGGTCAAACTGTAAATATTTTTAATTTACGAAATCTAGACATTCTAAATTCTCAATTTTTTAAGTAACATTCTCAACGATTTTATTTTTCGATTAATTATAAAAAATACTGAAAACTTCTTCCTGCATATCGTCAGTTCCATTTCATCAATTTTATACTTCAAAAATTTTATTTTTCTGTTGCTTATAACTATTCAATAAATATATTTGTATTTATGGAATTCTGAATCTTTTTCGAGGAATTCTTTGGTCAAATAACGCTTCAATATTTTTAATACTAAGAATGCGTTGTGGAATGCAGATAAACATGATTCAAGGCAATGGCGACGACAGTGACGGTGGCGGCAGAAAAATCGACCTGATAACCCACTACAGCTTGCCGTATATCACTTTTTAAAAATTTTGCTTTATTTGAAACTCAGCGTACACCGCAAAATAGCAGAGACACAGAATGCAGAGAAAGCATATACGACATTTACGGACATTTTTTTGCAGATTCTCTTTGCACTGAACATTTTGCAAAACAACAACAACAACAACAAACATATGAACTTGTTTCTGACAAGAATTTCATCATGTCATTGATGGATCTACTTTACCTCAACCGTCTGATACCAATCCCAATATCAACCATTTTCTGGCAGTTTGTGTTAATATATTTTCAGATTTTGTGGCATGGCAAGGACATAAATATTTTTACACATTTTGTGTATATGCGGTTCTTTTGGGGACATATATCGGCGTGTCCGTTTTTTGTTTGGTAGACTTATTCGTGAGTGCGAGCGCATCAACTGCTAAGGCCATTGTTCCAGTCAGTGTAGTGCATGTTTGTATCGTGGAAGATCTCACAGGGTGGTCATCCTCCCCGCACTGGATGCCGAGATGCACCGTCGGCTTGCTATGGATTTCCTCTGCAGGCACCTCCCACCAGCGAGGCGCCCCCAGTCGAGACACGTTGTAAGGTCCCGACTGACCTCTCGACATGTGTGATGGTGAATTGGATGAAAGTGTGTGTGTAAGGGGTAAGGATAGGACAAGACAGAAGAAGAAAAGATCGTGCGCGATACATGGCTCTTTTGTTAGCTTACTGCTACGGCACTACGCCGGGTGTTGACATAGCTAGTTATTGATCGGAGAAACTACCGGTTGAAGCAGTTGGCCGCTAAAATTCTCCTCGAGATAACGGCTGAATTCGAATTAGCTACGTGAGGCCGAAAACTTCTGCCAACGCAGTGCTCCGTCGGGACTCGAAACCTAGGACCTCCCGGCCACGGCATCAGTTTATGTCTTGAGCCACCAAAACCGGTTAATGTTTGTTCAACATTCTCTATGTTGTGAATGCAAAACTGTTCTCTACATCAACGTATAGTAAAATGTATTTTCAATGTGTTTACGTGCACATTATTTATGATCATCCGATAAGCGTTGAAACTATCATTTACAAAGATCCCAACAATAAATGCGCTCAACAATGTAACTAACTCCTTAACTACACAAAGATGGAGGGAAAACTAATTGCTGGGATCTTGGGTACACCCCTCTCATTGGTTAAATCGACGTGGGAGCCGCCCCGATACCCGTAGCAATTGATGGGGAATGCCGAGACTAAATGAACGATGTTGATGGAGCAAACGCAGTTGACTGCAGGTGAGCGCGGGTGGAGTCGGTGGTGACGGCAGGGAAACCCACCTGTAAGCGCAAGCCGGCTGGCGGGCGGGGCGCGGAGACACGGTGCGGGGGCGGGAAGGGAAGGGAAGGGAAGGGAAGTGGGCGCGAGCGCTTGGGGCAATCAATATCTGCGGGCGAGAGAACTTCATTCACTTTCGTTCGGGTGAGATCAATAACCGGCGCACCTGCCGCACGGTCGGCCGCCCCTGCCCCTGCCCCTGCCCCTGACACCTCCCGATATGCGAGCCGCGGCGCCTCCTCGCCTTTCTATTCCGCGTCACGTCCTGTTGCGTCTCACCCGTCCCGCCCCGCCCCGCCCCGCCCCGCCCATTTCCATGCGTGCATGGGAAGGCTCTACCAGAAGTGGGACCCAGAAGGTCACTCTGACAGAACGACGGGCTGAAGAACCTCGGAAGTAAGTTCACAAGCACTTATTTAAAGCTGACTCGAGTATGCAACTAAAATTACATTTCTAACTAAGATAATACATATCTTTCTGCGGGAAGAGTCAGAAAAACATTCTGGAGTCTTTAATCAAAAGGAAAACTACATTCTTACGTAATACTTGTTAAGATGGTTGGAAGAGAGCTTAGCAATTGGTTGGCATTTTTGGAATATTACAATTTGGTGTTTCAAATGAAGATGAAAATATTGTATTAATTATACTGAGACGTGTTTCTACCGATAGTCATCAGTAGATTCTACCCATAGTCATCATCATCCATCCCTTTCTCGTTGGTTTCTGGGCGGTAGATTTGTAATCGTAGTTGTCAATATGTCAGTATGTGAATGCTTTACTTTTCCTTGCCACACACCACAATACTGCACTTTCTCCTGCTCAATTGGCGACTACATTAGTAGCTTCAAAAGATTCACTTCCACAACTCTCATATCCTTTCTATTATCGCTTTAGGTGTTCAAAAACAGATCTGTCACATCATGTGCTAATTGTTCAGTCTTCCTAGGATAAGGGTCTGTTATTCCACTATTCATATGCTTTTCTTTGTTGTGAGACTGGGCTTTCCCTTTTGTGCCATTCGAAATGTTAGTTTCTTTTTCAAGTAAATGTAGGTAACAGAGATGATGGTGGAGATGTAAAACAAAGAATGACAAAATAAAATATTAGCTGTTGTAGCTGTAACGGAGAGTGCCAAAATAAGAAGGAACTACTGTTTATTATGACCTAAATATTTTTTATGATCTTTCTTTTATAAACGATATTTAATATATATGAAAATTTAATTCTACCGCTTGTAGTCAATAATATGGTCTAATCACCGAAAGCAAAGGAAATACAAGTAACGTTTTAAAGGAAGTACCTGTACTATCCCGAACCATTCACTATATTACTAAATATACACAGGTAGATATGGGCACCAGAAAGACTGCTGCATATGTACCGTCAATGGCGCAAAAAATGGGTGATGTCCTGGGCCGAACTTTACCACAGTTTGCGTACCCCTACCACGTCCTGCGGGATCGAGCTGAGCAATCCGCTTTAGCTTTATGTCAGAGAGGCGGGACTATTCATCGCCAGCACAACAAAATGCGGCAATCGCGAGTTGTATTATGATAAATATTTGAAAATAAATATTAAAGCAACCAACAGTTTTACACAAATTGTAGTCTACACAGAGGCCAGGATTAGTCAGATGTCGAGGAATGGTTGTACAAGCTCTGGAGAAGACCTCTCTGAAGCTGGCTAGCCACCTATAGCGGACCACAAGAAACTACATGCCATCGTTTAATACTAATTAATTACTCATTAATTATCACAATTTTAAATTAATTACGCCAGCCATTTTAAAAAAATCAAGGGTCAGCTAGCTTCAACCTGAAGCTAGCTAGCCACAAAACCAAATAACACAGAAAATAACAGAAAAATTTAACAACAATAAATAAATTAACTACTATTTAATTACTCCATTTTGCCGTTATTATCAAACGTAATTGTTTAAAAAATTTAAAATATCTACAAAAAGAAAATTTATGTAAGAAAGTGATAGAAAAATTCTTAAAACTACATTTTACCGGCAACCCCCAAATTTTCTACCACCACATTGTTACTATCTTTTTACATTTATTGATTAATTAGCTTTAGAATTAATAACTGTAGGCAATTGTTTAAAAAGAAACGCAAAACTTTACACAGGCTAAATGAAGTACCATCAATAAAAACTAAAAAAATCACAGTAAATAAACTAACCGGCGGAATCCAGAAATATTGCACAAGTACTTGCACAAGACACCCATTGAGTAAATAACAGATTGTTTAAATTAATTACGCCGGCCAGTTGTTTTTAAAATTAGCCAACGTTTGCCCCATCATTGCATTCCACTAAAAAAAATTATAAAAATTCGTAAAATTACATTCCATTTTTTCCATGATTTTACTGAAAAATTAAACATTAATTTTTGGTCGTAGCATTTGGTAATTAAAGACACAATCGGTGAACACTTTCAGTAGAGGTCACTTTAAGCCTAAAATTTGATAGAAAACTTCGTACTTCCGTTATAGTTGCAGAGCGTGAAGTTTATGCCCTTTAGTAAATGTAGTAGGTCGCAGACAATTTATTTCATTTTTCTTCTTTTTTTAAAAAAAATGATAACATTTGCATTACAATAATGTAACAAGAACTGAAATTGTCTTGTTTCAAAAACGTTCAAGGAGTAGACTTTCAAGTGGCTGAGTTATAAATTTAGCAATTTCCAAGATTTTGTACATTTTAAGTGACCACTATTGGCTCAAATATGTTTGGAAATAAATTAATAAAATGAGCGAGAAAGTAAAAATAGGAACAATTGATAATTCACAAATCTTTCAGTAAGGAATATATTCAGAAAGAGATATGCTAATCACTCATTGAGCTTCATGTAGGTAATTTAGTACTGTAAGCTACGAAATTTATCTACAGCCACTACTGGCCTCTTTCTCTATATGAAAGAACTAATTTCATTGTGGTTTGTTCACTGTGGTTTGTTCTTGTTTTCTCGTTTCTGAGTAACTATGAAAAAAAATCAATTTAAATAATGCTAACATAAATCACTTAATTTTTTGCAAACGTTTCCAATTTTCTATCGTGTAGTTCATTCGTGTCATACGTTCAAGACGCATTGATTAGACAGTGAATAAAAATATCAAAACTACTACAGTAAAAATACTGCAAACTTACAATTAATAGAGAATATCCAGTCACATATGGCACGGAATTTTTAAAATGAAATGTTGTGTTTCTGAGTTTCAATTTTTCATACCATAAGTGTTTAGTTTCATAGTGCGGTTATTAAAGCATAATTATGTTGGTATTCTGATAGATATATTTTACATTTAACCGTGTGTAAACAATTAAAATGGACGCTCTTCTAATATCTTCTTTGTTATTTTTGAAAGGTGCATTAAAGATCGAAAATCTGAAACTGACTAAATTTTGAAAATGTTGTATACCCAACGTACAAAACACACACACACAAACAACTAAATGATGGGATTCAAATTTGCAGGCTCCGAAGTAATGTCAAAAGCGGAGATTAATATATTTTTTGGAAAAAAGCTCTTAATATGATTAAGACGTTTCATCGTTCGCGCAATTGTAATGTAGTATAATTTCATTATTTATTATATCTCTAGACCTCATTATCTGAACATCATTAAATTACAGTGGAATGTAAAGGAGAATATATCCTTTCAGACTAATGAAAAATAATTTTCATGGGGAACATTTCTTTTGTGAAAGTTATGGCTAAGGAAACAAGAAAACAGCCGTGACGCTTAAGACGCATTGATTAGACAGTGAATAAAAATATTGCTGCTAAGATAATATTTTTGAAATCGGTTAAGAACATACTAACAAGCATTATTTTCATCCATTAATTTGAAAAATGCAATTTTCCCATATTTCAGTTTTCTTTTGAGACTCTTTTTTGTGTCAGCACGAGTCTTTAAAGCAGTAATGCTGTTTAGGAAACTGGGTATGAAACTGGGAAGATTCACTGCCCCGAATCGTGCAAAATTCGTATTAAATTTTGTTTTGGGTTAGATAGTGTGTATAGTTTTTAAGAAAAGGTCGAATAATATTTGTTTATACCATGTAATGTGTGTCTCATTTCAGCAAGGAATAATGAAGGAACCTGCAAAAACCCGTGTAGAAAACATAATGCAGAATAATACGGAACGCCTCTCCGTTTTGACCGTCGAGATTTTAAGAAAGAAAACGTTTGCGAGAACCTGATGAGTTTTCACGGGAAACATAATCCTAATGAATCATCACACAAGTCAAGAACCCACGGAGCGGGTCAATATCTATTCATCCTTTTGTCGGTAAATACCATACGAGGTGGTTGGTCTTCTCAGTTTCAACTCGCGTTGAAAGAATCTTGTGGTCGAGGCTGCGTAAAAGAACCAGCTGGGTACTATAGTTAGTTTTTTTCTATCGTTTACTTGTCTCTTCAGTTGAAAGTTTGAAACTCAAGTCGAAAAAGTTAACCTTCAAAAACCTATAAATGCTTCTTAGAGTATTTGCAGAAAAGTAATACGTGAAACTACAGAAAGAACTGCTTTTTGGTTTGTGACTTTAGCATCATTATAAAAGTAATAACAAGACGTAGTTTTCTCATACAAGTTTAATCCAGAATGAAACGTTCTCGTTCGCATTGCGACCATTTTCACTACTACAAAAATTAGAAGAAAAATATTTATATTTGTATAAAATAATAATATCATTTGTAATTTTTATGGACAAATTTAACAAAGAGAAGAAGAAATAACAAACATTTCAAATTATAAAGGAACAATTTTTAAAATTCCAAATTTGCAAAGTGAAATAATTGATAATGAATTTAAATGAAATATGTGCTAAAATAAGAACGTTAGCATGAAATATGAATTAAATTTGATTAAAAATTAGGTACATCTTCAAATATTCATAACTTATTATAAGTTTAAACAAAATAGTATTATAGCATAAATTAATAAATCTGATAAATATATATATAGATTCAGACTGACAAACGGATTCAGACTCAAACGATGACATTGGAGATACGAAGGTGACCCGACGTCGGTCGATTTCAAGCCCAGCATCACGTGCCGTGTGTCTGCCGAGCGAGCGACCCATTTGACTGCAGCTCAAGACACCCGACGCAAGCGGCGGGGATCGCTTGCAGACGTGATCGGCTGCACTAACAGGAAGGCTACAGAGATTGGCTGCTAATGACTCTGCAAATACAGAAGAGGAGGCCTTGTGCTACCAATTTAACCGCAAAACGTTGGCTCATCACGGGTATTTTTGGTCGAATCACAGAGCCAAGAAACAATTAGCACCGAACACCATCATTGTTTAGTTAAATATAATGTTAATCACAATAAAGGCAATGTAAAGCATTTAAACTTCTTAAAGAGCACCGACACCGGTAGCAGAGAGCGTAAAGGCGATGCCGTACAGTCATTGTTAACAGTTAATTGGGAGGTCGCGGATTCAAGTACTAAACAGGTTCCAGAAAACTTGAAGTGCTTAAAATAGATGACCGTAGCTTCTGCACGAATCAAATTGGCAGGCAAATTGCTGTGGTGAGTGAATTACTTGTTTTCTGTTGTTTTTTCGCGGGCGAATGTTGAACTATCAGGTAGGACACGGGCAAAGGGTACACGCACGATCTTTCATTCCGAATCCATCATCGTCCATCGGGACTGGTGTGCTGCATGGGGTTTGTTCCGTCCCAGACCATCCCGTGATAAGGGACTTCGCGGATTCTACTAATCCAGCGCTAGGGTTACCGAAAGTACTGTTTGCGAGAGATATTTCATTACTTATGAATTGAGGTATTATAGAAAAAAACTACAAACATTCATAAATATGTAGGTCTGATGCTCACAAATTCAAAATTCAGGCTCAGAACTGTTTGAAATCACATTTCAGGTTACAGAACACTACTTCAGCGCTGAGTTCCTTCATTTGACATTACTTGTAAATAGGAAGACAAACATTGGTCACAAAACTGCGATTTTTCGTTTGTACTTAGACTTGCTAATACCAATAACCTTGAATACGTACACTTTGAAAATTGTATTGTAACCACACAAGAATAGTGAAGTATCTAAAAAATTGCTGTTATTTATATCATTGCAGAAATTACTTTTACTAATACAACAATTTTTCATGATTGTTTACAAGACTACTTCAAGTAAACCATTTTGTTCATGGACTGCGATAATGACAGATCAACAAAAATCAGGTGCTGAGATAAATTAGTTTGAAGTTTTCGCCTTCATTCTTGCATTCACATTTCTGATATTTGTTGGTGGAATACTATATTGTTAGATAATTTGCTGTTCCTGCTGGGAGCAATCTGGGAGCAATCTGCACGGGCAATCTGAAAATTTTGGAGAATGTATTAAATCAATATTCGTATTTTTTGAATTGTGCCCACGAGCGATTTGTATGTGGGTTCGAAAAAATCTTCTTCGCTTAGGATAAAATCTATTCTGCAGCAAAATAAATGTTTTAATAAAAAAAATAAGCAGCCTACCATGTTTGCCATATCTTGCCAAGCTCAGTAACATCGAATGTACTTCTGCCAGTTCTTTACGCGGTCCGTTGCGTGCGTATGCCCACTAAGCCTGAGGCATTCCCGCGCACCTGTGCGCATAGTTCAACGCAGGTCCGGTTTGGCCGCGTGGCAGGGCAAACAGCGGCGCAGCGGCGGCCGCAGCAGGAACCAGCGCCCGGCGCCGGGGGGGGGGGGGGGAGCGAGCGCCTGGCGCAGATGGGAGGGCAGCGCAACAGCCGCGCATTATGGCCGGTGCCAATCACGGACGCGATGAAGACGTCTTGATTAATCGCGGGCTTGACCGGCTTTTAAGCCGTGGGGCTATTGTGTCGCGAACAAAAGCGACATGAGGCGCGTCCCCGTAAATAATGATGGGGTGCCTCCGCCGCTGACGCACCGTCGGCGGCCGCCGTCGGCCGTCGCATGCCGCATGTCTGCTGTTTCCTGCCTGTCCGCTGCGGGCAGCTTCCTTCCACGCAAACCACTTCTTCCCTTTCGCGTTGCGAGTGCTGGCGCTTGACGCTTGACGCTCGACCAGCACAGGCGTGTCTAGGTATTGAGGCGCGGATGACATGCATACAATTTTTGATCTTATCGATATACAAACGCGATTCAAACGATTCAAACTAGGGGTTTTGTTATTTGTTTTAGTGAGTAAACTAAATGTCGCCCTTATTGGTACCTCCATGCCACGTACCATGTCTTCCATACCATAAGTACGCCTCAGTTGAACAGATCCTGCTCTAGTCATCTGCTTCACTTCACATTCTGTTATTTAATACCTATATCATCACTTCTCCGGTCTCGCCGAGTCTAACATATGTTTATATTTTTGCCTTCCAAGGTTTGATAAATATTCTACTTAACGAAGCTTGCAATCTGTTCGTTAAGTGGATGATTACTGTCAAGAGAATCACTTCTGCGAAGTCGCTACATTCTCTAAACATATTGTATAGATATATTAAACTTGTAGGGCTAAAATAGCACATACGTCCTCGCATTATTCCCAACATCTGAATTTTCAAAATTAAGGTAGCTTATCGAAATTGAGATCAGCATTATTTTCGTAAGCGTTCGAAAATAATACTAGAACGTTTGACGCCAATTTGAGGAAAGTTTAAAAATGTTGAATCTTCATGTAAAGTATCTCTCACAATCAAAATATTATTTTCGAACTCGCAGAGACCCGAGATCTTTCTCGTTGATTAAAGATCATCAATTTTAGAGAAAACCGTATGAATGGTACTGGCGCATGTTTTGAAGAGATACGGACAGACGACACCTTGTTGCCGCCATTGCGCTCGGAGAATAGATTCCGCAATCGTAAAATGAATTGTTACTCAGTAATATGGTCACAATTTGAATTCCTTTACAATTGCGAAATATGTTCTCCAAGGGACATCAGCTAAAACTATTGGGTAATATCAATTTTAGAGAAAATCGGCTGAACGGTTTTTGCGCTAGCAATGTGAACAGACAGACAAACGTTTTCTCGTTGAATTTTTGGTATCGAGGACCCACGAAACATGGATTTTTGATACACTGCGTGTTAGAGCATTGTTTTTCTATATATATATTGTGACGTACCTGGTGATGCCGGGTATTTCACTGCAATATAACACTAAAGGAGGGTATCTTTTCCGTGAATGGGTCCCTGGATAAGTTGGTATATTATTGGGAAAGTTAATCAGAAATAGAAATACAATCATGAACAAGATTTATTTGCAAATCAAATTTGTTAATTACATGATCTGATAACATTTATACACTCTGCCTTGGTACCAAGATTAGGTGTAATATGCATTTATCATACCTTCGGGGCCCCGACCAAATACCTTCGATGCTCGTAGAACAGCTCGTATCGACAGGGTTGCCGACCTCTGCAGCAGCTGTGGGCCGTCGGCGGCTGATGGCGTGGCGGTCGTCCTGGGCTGGTGACCTTGCGACTCCTCCCCGACTCGGATCTTGATACCACGGCGTTGCACCTCTCTCGAATCACCTTCCGTCGATGGATTTAATTACTCAACCCGCACCTATCACGCGTACTGGTCTCAGTTCCGTACCACACAGTTTCGATAAGGTTTCCACTATACTAATCAATACCAGCGCGATCGATTGTTTTATCAACACGAATCTTTTTTATTCTAATGATACTCTCATTATCTACTTCACGTATTTACTGCTTCACAGTTACTAGTACTTTACGAACATATTGCATGTTCCCTTTTGTACATGCGCTAACGGCGAGCTTTTCGCCACACGTCCGAACTCTTCGCCACTCCGCTAACGTCTGTCCTCTTCGCAATTCTCCTAACGACTGCCCGCACGTGCTCGCTGCCCGGTTTGTAACCGACATTCTCACGCTGGCCTCCCGGCGGTGGCACCGGTGGCGGTAGCGACCGTTGCTAGCTCCCGTCGTTGTTCGCAGCGCTTGGCGTACGTACCGCGCAGTCCAAAATATATATTGATTACTTACACTAATTAAAACATTAGTGTAAGTAATCAATATATATTTTGGACTGCGCGGTACGTACGCCAAGCGCTGCGAACAACGACGGGAGCTAGCAACGGTCGCTATATATATATATATATATATATATATATATATATATATATATATATATCAACTGGATTTATTCACTCTTTCCAAACCAGGTCCCGGCAATAAGTATTTTGTGTCGAAAATTCGCTGTTTTCTGGCGCACGATTACATAACATTTTCTTCTTACGTTAGTAAGAAGAGTAAGTAAAAATTAGGGTTAAAGGGAAGTCGATCCGGAGTCATTTTTATCTACGACGTTTGCTCTCTTCGAGAAGCGCGAGGGGAAAAATGATGGAATGGTTGAGAAAATTTTTGAAAATAGCAGAAAGTCTTTGTGCTCCCACAAAAATTAAAAAATCCATTTAAAGGGACAGTGACTTCAGCAACATCGATTGAGGAGTAACCATTTTGGTAAAAATGCTATTTATTATTTTGTGTACGCAATAGGGTACGAGATGATTCAGGCATTTGTTACGTAACTTAGTAATTCAACTATTAGAACTGAAGGACGAGGGAAGGAAATGAAACTTTAACATTTGATAAACAGGTCTACAATGTGACGAAATAATCCTGTTGTAAATGAAATTGTTGGGTTAGTGGTAGAAACTCATTTGCACATTATTGATTTTTCTAGATGAAAAAATCCATTGAATCGCATGTTTACAAGCCAGGCCTAGATACATAGAATTATTCACCCAAAATTGTAGGAAAGATATCTAAATGCAATCAGTCGCTTGCAAACATCGGAGGGTACTACAAAAACAGAGATAGTCAATGATGACGGAAGCGGGCGAAAAAACACGAGAAACAAGGCAAGCAGCCGAATGTAGGTGTCAGCAAACACGGCAGAGTAGGAGATAGTAAAGGATGCAGTACTCATGAAAATAAAAAATGACTGAGTAATTGAGAGGTGAACGTATTGTATGAAAAAATGTTTGGTTCATTAATCTATGTTACTCGATTCCATTTCCAGACACAGCATATTCAATTTTGGTTGTGGATGAATATGCTTAAAATTCGTTATGCCAAATGAGTTCCTTAAATAGAAATGATTTTACACGCAATACTCGCCCGCTATCTAGCCCAATGAGCTTTCAAGAATGATAATTATCTCACGCTAGGAAGATGCACGCTCAGAGATATTACTTCCTTTCACGAGGATAGCCAAATTTGGGGCTGTTTTCGAATTGCAGACGATAACAGCAGATTGCTTCCTTGTGCGCATCACAAAAAGCCCTGAAAGTTGCATTAAGGTGAAGATCCTGTTTTACAACTACTTAACGATAAGCAAAAGCCTTCTAATATCAGTTATTCGTATTAGTGTATCATATCTCTTAAATTTTAAAACGTTAAACTTAAATGTAAGTGCAGTTAAACGCTCAATGCATTTTTGTTAATATATAAATGTTATTACCGTTTTTGAAGGTTTTTGTCCAGCCGACAGACGGTTAACCTTTACGTCCCAATGGGACGCAAATTCGACCGTACACTAGACCCTAACACACTTTACGGGCTCGTCTGATCTGGGGTCAGCAGAACGCGAAGCCTTCCGCAACAACACATACATGACAGGCAAGGGTCAAACAACTGTGCCCAATGTGGGACTCGAACTCGCATCCCTTCGGCTCAAAGCGCTGAGTGTTTACACGCTCTTAACTCGCTCCGCCATCCAGGTCGGCAAGTCCCTCAGTACCTCTACATATCCCAGTCGGGAGTTCTTGATCTTACTAATTTCGGTGAGGGCGGGCGCTTGACCTCATGCGCTTAAGAGAGTTTCAGCTCATTAGATCTTGACCTTGTGCACTATGCGTCACGGAACTGACATTAGAACTACGCATCTTACGCGTAAAGTGGGACCTACGCTTCACTTTCTAGTGCATTGTGTTACAGTTAACATTACCCCTAATCGGTGGATACGTGTCTAATAAGAATGAGATCACAAGATTTTGTTCTAATGAATATGGATACGGATTGAGTGGTTCAAACGCATTGTGAGTAATCATGTTGGGTTAAATTCAAATCTGTTAGATCGTACATTACTTCGATCGTAGTTCCTTCTAAGATTAGTCCATGTCGTCATAAGCAGCGATGAACTTTAAAATATATTACGATTTGCCATGGAGTAAATTAAAAATATCACGTATATGAATCGAGTGGGCTCACTGAATACGAATATATAATGATCTGATGATTCCCTTTTATTCCGTATCATCCGCCAGGAGAGCCATTACACTTCCGCCGTCGTAAGCAAGTAAGTTTATAATTCGTATTACAAAAACACGCAATTAATTTTTTCAATTTGCTGTTAATTTTGCATATTAACATGTGTGGAACAGTATCTACTAGGGCGCTAAAACTTCTTCTGATCTCTAGCAATATGAGGTCCAAAAGTTGAATGTCACGTGATTGACAGTGCATAAGAGCATGACGTTCCAACTGTGATATAACTCCACAATAGCGTTGTGAAGAGAACTGCATACGATATATTGCTTATTTGTAGAATATATCTTCAGCAAACTTTAATTACGCATTATAACACTAAGTTCAAAAAATACTGTGGAATACCCTTCGGCTATTCCGACTTAAGATATACGCAAAACTGTGTTTTGAAAGTTGAAAAGCATTATTTGCAAACTAAGTTACGTAAGTAGGTAATTCTAGCATTACTAACAGGTCGTAACGGTCACAATATTCAACACTTAATAAATCACTGCTTTAAAAGTAAAAATAGCTTTAACCCGACTGAAACTTCGAACATTCGTACAGTCAAGCCCTGAAAAAAAGTAATACAATGACGTATATGTTAATATTTTGTTAGTATTTTGAATATGAAATTAGACATACTTGAAAATGATTTTAAATGAAACGGCCAATATTTCCTGTAGCACTCATTGCCAGTGTCTCCTTTGGAGAAAGTGACCATCACATTTCTGTGCTAATTTTTCTTTGTGAACAAATATATTTATTTCTTTTGTATATAATAAACAGCTTACATGTTTCTAGAGGGTTTACATGTTTCTGCAATACAAATTTTTGCATAGAAAATATTTTTTCAAATCAACTTCGGAATGCTTATTGCGGCTCAGTCATTCAGAATATCTAAGAATTTATTGGACAAAATATGCTTAAAAGTTTCTTAAGAGCTTATTTTCGAATTTCGACAGTTTCCTTTTCAGACATCATATATATATATATATATATATATATATATATATATATATATATATATATATATATATATATATATATATTTCAGTGAAGGAAAACCACTCGTCTACACAGGGTCAGAGAGTTTAATTCAGTTTAAAGTGGAAGCTTCGTTACCCGAATGTTTCAGAACGAGAACAATTAGGCGATTTTCACTATGTCAGAAATTTCCAGTAACGTTAGAAACATTCTGTCCATTGCAATGAGGGTTCACCAGAATCTTTGAGCGAAGTGTGCGATAGACTTGAGTAGGAAACTCGGAACGGGGTTAATGAACAAGAGCAGAGTTTCCGCCCTTGGCCTCTAATCAGGAGGCGGCGGACAGCGCGAGCGCCTGAATCCTACCGAGCGAGGGGCCACGTCCAATTCCCAATTCATTTTGCCGGATTGCGGGGTACTATCGTCACCCAAATTAATCCTGCATCTGCAAACTTATTTTTACATTAGCTACACACTAGAGTTTCACGAACTCCAAAGATTTTTAGTATTAGAAAAGACATGTATTGAAAGTGTGGTATTGTATTTTATTTTCATTTAAGAATGCGCGAAAACAAGAAAAACCCAAAAATGGAATTTATAAGAAAAAAATTGTCTTTTTTAAAGTGTAACCTTTCTTCATATTCAGATAATATTCAATTCAGATCATATCAGAATGATTACAAATACCCGTTGAAATCACGTCACACAAGAATGCAGATGAAACGATATGTTATGAATTCCCACTGTCATGACGGATAAGCATTATAGAAATAACACTATTTTTACTTTATTTGTGTGCAGAACAACGAGAAACTACCCAATGATTCCAGTAGACTCTCGTTGCACCACTTCCGCATTAGCTTCTATCCTCGGCGCGGTATTGGCACCACTGAGACTGCAAGACTCACGAGGGCAAGCTTTACGTAAAGCGCTACGTGTCTGTCGTCAACAATTTGTTCTCGGTGTGAATTTGAAATATTGTTGCGGTCCAGTCAACCCCAGCACTTCTAGGGTTAACAATGAACCCTCAACTTCAATATCGAAATTTCAAGACAGTTGATTGTTATTTTGGTAACTAACGCCTACGAGAAAATCACATAATCTCAAATTTAATAAAATTCGTGTCATAATGTCAGAATAATTAACTTTTGTCAAAAAAACTGTATTTTGACAAAATACTGAAAAATTAACTAGAACACAACAGTAGTATTAGATGTCTAATCTTGCAGACAAAATTATTCCTTAACAAAACGATGAAATCACATTGATCCATGAGGTTTTCCTCTGAAGAACCATCTTCATTAAGATTTAAATTTGATTGAGCCGCATTAAATGAGGATTAATTGTTTGTAATGTCATTACTGGCTTTTGCTTCTGCTCATTAGCTTTTAATTCAGTAATTTTAAACGTTCATGGGTAAATATTGCTAATGACTTGGTGCTAATGAATTACTTAATCATATTTGAGATGCTTTTCTCGTAATTACTATTTACATAAAGCACATTTAAATACATAATAATAATAAATTGTAAATGATTCGAATCCACTCCATGGTAGTACTAAAACTCTTTTTCTCAAAAAATACCAGTCACGAATACATACATAGGGAGAGTAATACATCAATGTATTAACTGATGTCACTACAATGTCTGTGACTAGGTTCGAGTCTTGACAAGGGGCAGGATTTTCGACACTATCTTGTCATCTTGGTCAAATTTAGTCACTGCCTGAAGGAGAATTCAAGGCGGCGGCTGCTCTGACCGGTAGTTTTCCATGGTTTCTCCCACTGATCCCAGTCGAATGTCGGAGCACTACCCTGATAAATGGGTCACGGAACGCGCGCGACCTTTCCTTCCTCTTCCTTATCCTATACTCACCTCTTAAAGACACTTACACCAACATGTACTACACTACCACATAAGCCGGGGAACCGGGCAAGAGCTTAGTGCTTGCCCCAGCAGCGGCGGTGCTTCTTCTGGTGGGAGATACCTGGTTGAAGGGAGAAACCCGCTACCCGCGGAAGGCCGCGCCGGATCTCGACATCCAGCCGAGAAAGACCGCCCCCTCCCGAGGAAACACATGCACTATACTTACGAGACTACTGACTTCAGTAGCCTGGAATCACTAACAGCTAACCGACAACCAAGTAACCATCGAATACATGCAATAATAGTGTTAACAAGAAAATAAATTGCAAGTGTATTATTAACATGTTATGTAAATAATTGCCTCTATAATAGATGGAATAAATTTTATGGATGAATAAATTTTATGGAGATTTTAATTTATCTGATTCGTACCTGTGGGTTGCACCTGCTGCCAGTGACCGCAAATATGCACCAACATTTTGTGGTCTTGGTGGTTTCCCTCATGCTCATAAAATGCAGGCAACACAGTAATAATAGGAGGGTACGGGTGAAAACGTAATAACCCACCCAGAAACACACTTGAGATGTAAATGTAAGAAAACATTTTCATTGAGAAGGTCAAATGAATGTCCTAAAAAGTACTACAAGATCAGGAATTCACAACAGACCTACTTATTGAAAGACACTGAACAAACTAGAGATTGAAGGAAGTAAATATTATGGTTTTGCAAAAATTACAATTTTAACAGCTACACACCTTCTCCCGACTCTTTCAATTAGAAATGCGCCAGTATCCTTTACGCAAATACAACTGTACTTCCCGAAGAGTAAACCTCAAAATAAACAAAAAGCTGGTGGCTTGAAAGAGTTTAATGCAAATGTGTTGGTCACGAGTCACTATTAATGTAGTTCGTGTATTTATTACATATTAATTAAGTTTGTAGTTTATAATGATGCGAATAAAATAGTATTTAGAACTATGAGAATGAGAAATATGCTTTCACATTGCAAAGTAATCAGTTGCTCTTTACGTAAAATAACATCAGCAGCTGCTTAATGGAATGAAAGGTACCGCCGCTGATAACACGACATAAACTAAATTTTGATGTATTCTTTTAGTTTTGCAATTGAGTAAACATTTGTTAATGTTTTAATATTATCATTACGAGAGTGTTTTATAAATATTGAATTTGTTCGTCAGATCATTTCTTATGAATTTTTCTTAAAACTGAACAGCTTTCTGTAAAATTGAGCTCAAAATTGCGCATTTTCGGAAACGCTCAAACGACATTTTCTGAAACAAACGACTCCACATTTTTCAATTAAATTTGCATTTAAGACAGTGTTTTACCCTTCTATAATGGTCCTAAATTCGTATTTAAATTCTACTATTAGGCCATCAAAAATTCAGGAAATGTGAAATAAGGTAGTTGTTATTTGATAAAACAGTATTTCCTCAATATTAAATATATAATAATAAAAGCTAAACCATTGTGTTAACTGATACTGTAAATATATTCTACTACGTTTTTCTACAGTTGTTTATTTTGAGTCTATTCTTCATTACTGAGGGCGATATTGAACATTTTGATACTTAAGCAACTTTGCATTGGAAACGAATGGTGTCAAAATTATTCAGAAATAGATTCAATTTTACAACGCACATTGAAAGCCCCATGTGCATAAAAAGATCAGTTTCAGTTAAACAAGAATACTTGGTTTTATACAATTTTTATGTTACGAAGTCGTAACACGTTGACAATCAGTACGTTCAAGTGATTCGGCCTCGTGTGACAGATGGTGGCAGGGGAGCCAAAGAACTGAGCTGTGAGTTGTGACAGTAGATTGTGGCAGGTGAGCTAAAGCTGTGAGTTCGAAACCTACGTAAGACATGTTTTCAGGACCAAGGTAAGCCTAGCCGATGTTTGTGGTGCGCCAAGGTGCTCTTACTACCATTCAGAGGAGCGGTAGGTCACTCGAACGGCATTGGTAGTCTTTTATAAGAAGTATTTAGACGCCGAAGAGAAACTAACAAGTGCGAGGAAGTCTGTGTCATTATATAGCTCCAGTAGTTAACATTGTTCTTGTGAAGCCATTTGGAAAGATGTTTCGTTTATTCCAGATATTCTGCTTCATTGAATAAGAAAGAGTAAAAAACTATAATTTATTCTATAGACAACTTCCTATTACTTTTATTTCTAAGTCAATTAAAACCATCCTATTAATATAGTTGAACCATAGTCGGAGATTTATGACTTAATTTACAACTCAGGGTCGAATCCCGGCAATCAATGTAACTATTTTGAGAATTAATGGAGGTAATATTGACTGTTCTCAAACTGAAACAGTTTTCTATCTGAACACAACATGGTATGGCAATTTTGGTAAATAATACAATCAGTTGTTAAACGTTCTACTTTAATTATGATCAAAATTAAATTCATCTCCAATTTGTATTGTTTTCACTTCCTCCCATTTGTATATCATCGATATATCTTGAGGAAGCGTAACACAATTGCGTATCTAATTGGTACAAAAAGAACAATAATGTAAAGAGTGAAAATTACGATTGTATAGAATACCTTCGGTTACTTCTTTTTATTACCATTTTTTCTGCAGAAACTTTCAACTGTATAGTGATGGTCATTAACAATATTTCATGTAAACCAAGATAACACTGGCTTTCTTTGATTTTTGAGATTATTTCAAAAGGATCATTAAAGTAGCCTTATTCTCTTTGTCTTGATAGGATTAATGTTTATCTCAACATTTATAAGAATTGGTGTACACAATATACAAAAGGTTTTTATGAATATTTTTAATTTATTAAGGGAAAGGGCATGGAGGTCTCATGTGTGAAGGAGAAAGGTCCTATAACATTCCTGAAATGTCAAGGCTACGTGCCTGAACTCAATCACTATGCAAAATAAGTCGACATGCCAGAAATTGTATTCGAAATTACAAATTGCTATTTCGCCGACGTCCTTTGGAGCTTCAAGCACAGAATTCCCATTGAAGTCTGTTTCGTGAATCCAATACACCTTTATGACCCGCGGTAATTGAAACAGCTTGAACCCGAAACGTTGTGCAATGGAATAAACCTCTCCTTCGTTCTGTGATTTCCGCAGGCGAAGCGGAAGGGAGAAGGTTGTGCGTTGGACCACCTTAACATTACGAACCTCCTCCGGGCTCAACTCGAGACCGACTTCTCTCGCGGGCCGGCTTGAGCAGTATCGATCTCTCGAAGGGCGCTCCACGCGTCGCCTCCCCTCGCCTTGCCTCCCAGCGCTGGGCGCATCGCTTGGCTGAGTGGCGGCGGCGGCGGCTCGGCGGTGACGGGCGGGCACGTTTGACCTGTGCCCTTCTCTGAGTTGTTCGACTATACGAACCTTTGCAGAGCTGTCGGTAAGTGCAGGGTGCTGTGGTTTGATAAGGTAAACACCATTTTCTTTTGTGGGTGCCATCGGCGCGCACGCTTTAAACATACCTTTTCCAGCCGAGGATGTGAGGTCGGAAAGTGCCGGAACGGATGATGGTAAAATATTGGTCTTGACCTTAGAATGTTTATATACACGGACTAAATACGAACTTTTGGCGAGCATTACGTACACGTAATAAAATGTATTTTATATGAAATTTTAGAGTAGATTTATTCGTCAATTTTCATGGCATATATTTATTTACCAAGTGAATAACTTCAGCAAGAACCACATCAATTTTCATAAATTCAACAATCAACAGTTAAGCTTTTGAAAGGAACCTTTCAGCGACCTACTAGAAATTTTTGATTTGTTTTCTATTTGCAAGAATGAGGTTTATCATCTTTATGATCAGAACTGCACAGTGCTATCTTTTCAAATATCATCAGGTATCATTATTCACGAAATTGGTTCCCCATCATCGATAGTTATCCTCTCTATAATTCTGAAACTGTACCCACACTTACACTACTTTCATATAAATGTATTCTAAACATTAGTCACAAACTTTTATTTTATATAGAAATATTGCATTACTTAAAAAACGTAGATAAAGATATTCATTAACATTAAATTCACTAAAATGCATAAATTACAATAGATTTTTCTGTTAACACTAAATATGCGTAAAAACAAAATATTTTTATGTAGCAAACACAAGGAAATACCTATATCCATGAACATTTTTCTCAAAATCATCCGTGGCATGCACTACCAGGCTCAGCACCAAGCAGCAGGAAATTTATAGAAAGTGTTTTAAGGTTTAATGTGACGTTATGTGAATATACGTGTCAAATCGATTGTTATGCGCGGGGACGTCTGTGCTTGTCTCAAGTCATTTTATTAAACAACAACAACAATAATATTATTATTATTAATAATAATAATAAATTTATCAATATTGATAAAAATGCGCATAGAGTCGAAACGGTTTGTTGCATATTCAAATATATTTATTTTCTAGCTGGACATTAGGCAACGGAGGCACGATGTAGCAAGCGACTAGCTATTTTCAAAATACTCGACGTTTCAATGGAAATAGAGCCTGTTTTTGTTTTACATAAACATTGTAATGTGAAGGTACTTTACCCACATGCAGATTTCATTTCCGTTTCCAGATTAATTGGTTTCTTGTAGCATGGCCATGGAATTACGGCTGGTTATACTAATATATAATACAAATTACCCTCGTACACTCTAATTGTATAGAAATACGGCCTGATGACTTCAGTAACGTAAATATTGCTCGGTTACTTATAACAAATTCAGTGTTTTCTACAATGAGACTTCATTATACAAAATTGAAAACAGTAATTGCTCGAAAACTTACTTAAAAATAGTTTAATCAGTTTGACATTGAAATCAAATACTTGGTCCTATACTTTCGTCATGTTCATATCCCCCCCTCCTCAACACACACACAAACATGACAATATTTGCTTTCCCTACTTATCTCTGCAAGATTTGTTTCCTCCAGTTTCCTCTTTTGTTGGGTTTTCTTCATGGAAATGCGTTTTTTTGTGAGGATTATCTTTATTCTTTGTCTTTGCGGGGTGATCCATTTTATTATTTTGCTTGAAAGTTGATGGATTGTTTTGAACTTTGTCTGATGTATGAGTTGAAAATAAGTAATTTTTTAAAACCATAGCGTGAAAGCTTATTGTTGAAGAATGAAGTAAGTATGACCGTATTGACAGCAAAAATCTTAAGTTGTAAAATCTCTCCCACGTTGTTAAAATATTGAGCAAATTTAACGGCATTAATCTGATTAGATTGTTCATTAAATGCGCTATACGTTGATGTACATTGTCAAAATACTAAATCTTTATAACTTCTTTCCTGATAATTTTATAATTAGTTACAAGGGTAGTACTCCTTCAACATGTTCTTGACAATGGAAGCTCTAGAGTGCGAATGAGCGAGTCAACAAACCAGGTACGGGGTTAACCCACTTCGTTTGCTCAAGACAGCAGGCTATTACGATCTATGATAATTTTTCAACTAACAACATAGCCGCTACTTGGCCTCAATACCTGCACTAGCTATATTTGCCTCTTTTACCTAAATCGTTTGTTTTCAGAAGAATTTCTTGAGTCTTGCCAGATCGAATCAGGCCAAACCTGAAACATTATTTTGCAGGAAGTCTTTTCAGCGATTTCTAATGTCTACAGTCTGATGGACAGACGCGTTTTGCCGAAAACCAGTTATTGAGGACGTTCTTACATACAAGATGAAACATACAATTTTTTGGTGTCAGAGATACACAAAACGAGCTTTCATGTTGAAATCTCTGCCATTTTCCGTGCAGCATTAAAATATTTTCTCTATACTATTTAAACCTATAGACAAATACGAGCAATAAAAAAAATTGTCACCAAATTAATATGTAATATTATTTGCCGCTAAATAATGTTCTGTCTGATCTCATTATTGTAAAATGGTTGTGTCATTAACTAAAACGTTACCGACTATTTCCGCCGTGCGGACGTAATTCACTCACATCTATTGTGAAACCAGAATACGGAAATGATGTCTCAACCATATGTTATTCTTCTTATTACTAACAGACTTATGACAATGTTTATGGAAACTATAAATAAGGTATAAAGTAATACGAAAGGCTGTGCATGTAAGCGAACAATCATTGGTTATTAGAGCCGTTAGTCTGGTGAATATTTCTTATCTCAAGAGATGTTTCTTTACCGCTGACTGGAGATATCTGGCGCCGTCCAGTACATCCCCTTGTGGGCGACTCATCCCTCCATGAATCTTCCATCTCCATCCTTCCCAGCTGGACAAGGTCTGAGCTCCCGATGCGTCTACTGACTTCTGACTTCTAGTGAAGGCGTAGTAGTGTCGTGAATTCGCCCCTCACGTGTATAGGAGAAAGGCTGAGGCAAAGGAGGAGGACTAAGGATCGCACAGCCCGTAGTCGGTTTGTGCGGGTAGTTCCTAGGTTGCGGCAGCGCAGTTCGGAAGCACGTAATTCGACCGGCGGATCGGGATTTTCCAGCGGCCTGCATTCAATGGCGGCCTTTGAGCTGGCGCACCGTCAGATAGCCGCGCAGAGCGAGCTGTAACTTATGCAGAAGATAATTGAGCGCGCGTGTCGCTTTAAGCTTGCATTCTCGTGATCCGAACAATGCTTCGCCACGTCTCGCTTCGCTTCGCGTCGCATGCCCCGCCTCCCTGCAACACATCACACCGCGCCGTGCCCCGTCACGTCACACACCACACCGCGACCGACCACCTCCCATCACAAGTCGCGCCATGCCGCTCGGCGGCAAACCACACCCCATAACGACATGCCACGCCTCGCCTCACCTCACTACAAAACACAATACCACACCATGCCACGCCACGCAGCGACACCACAGGTCATTCAACTACAACACGACACTACGCCGCCTCCACACTACCGCTGGTGGGAATGGCAACGTAAAATAGTGGCTCTATGACTGGTAGGCAAGCACGAAAGCGATGATTAGAAACCACCAAACTGGAAAAGAGTAATACGTGTGCTTGAAGTGTATTCAATAAAATGTTTACCGTAGGCCATGAAGAAATTCTTAACGTAGAGTACAATTTTTTAACTTATATTTTTCTTGTACCTCTCGATGTGTTCCGTTGTAAATTAAAGTTTTATTTCTTGAAAATAACTACAAACTTACCACTAGAAATTTGTTAAATTCACACGTCATGTAAATCCTCATGAAGAGAGAAAGAGAAACATACAAGAAAAAATGTAAGAGTGAGTATGTGTGAGAGTGCTTGATGAAAAGATAGATATACAAGTGTCTCAGAAAAATGTTACAAACTTTTATAACCTATTGTGAGATCAGATTTTGCCATTACTGGGGGAAATTGTACTTAATAAAGTTGTAAAAATTATACATATGATGTTAGCCCCTACCGTTTAGGCAAGCCCATACGCACATATGTTCGGTAGGTAAATGTAGTCTGTCTAGCGGCACTTAATATTTGTTTGTTAATAACCCAAACGAATGACTTTAGGAGTCCATATTTAACTGCTCAAAAATACATCAATGTATGTACCTTCTAATAAAGAATACAAATTTATAAAATATGTGCAACACTGAATCATATCGATTAAAATCACAATTTTTACCCTTTTTACCGTAATCGGATGCAACTATAATACTGCATTTGGCGGTGAGATTGACGCTAAGTCAATCACTGGATATTGCGACTGTTATCCAAAGGCGTTACAGAAGGCAGAGGCTAGTCGCTAGAGCAAGGACTGCCAGGAGCCACGACCGGGCAAACTGCTCGTGAATTATTGGTTAGGTTAGTGATTACGGGCGTGACAACTGCTAAGGTCATTAGTCCCGCACTCAAAAAAATTGTCATCTCCCTCTCAGTCATAACTCTATCGTTGCTTGCTTTCCAGTTGTGACCATCTATTTTTACATTGTGACAATAATCATCATATGTGGCGTACCGCTGGTTGATAGTCGACACCTACCAACCTGTTGAGGTTGACAGATACATAGAACCACCCTATTAATTCACATTATTTTCTCTGTGGTTCCTGCCAGAACGCATTTATGAACGATAAGGGCATGGTATTTGAGACGTTTAAAATGGTAATGTTGCCCAACCTTCTTTGGCGGGACCACAGATGGCTACATGGTACTCGAGAGTTCGCAAGGCACGAGCTCTGTGGTGCTGAGGGTGAAATAGTGCCCCATCAATGGAAATTATCCCCCTGGAGAGACTGTTCACTTTTAAGTTTGCAAAGGACGTAATATCAGGTTGAGTATCTGCTGTTAGCAGAGTTTCTTTCCATGAGAATGTCCATTGACACGCAGGGGTAAGCGGTAAAATGTTGTTGTGAGGTTAATATTGACCATTATACTCTTCTCGAATAAAATAACTTCTTTTAACGTATAATGTATGATTTATTACAGGTTCAGCATTTTGATAAACACGAATGTATGCGTGTGTGTGAATCCATTGTCTAGTTTCAAAAGTTGGGAGTAAATTTGAAGTTAAATACAGTAAATTTGTTTACACGACATGCTGAAGTATGTTTGTCAGAGAAGTTGCTGATTCATTCATTTAAGTCTGGCAGAAAACATTACACATGCAGAATGCTTATAAAAGGGGGAACTACAAGGTGATGTGCAACGTCATGTTGTTGGAAGTGTGTATAGTGAAATATGTGAGTGTTCAGGATATGTGTGTTTACTGAAGGATATGTAAACGAAGGCATTTTTTAAACAATTAAGTTAAGTTGCATGTGATTTGAATTGGAAATCACAGATCTGATAACCTTATAGGGCCTATTTGATGAAACTTTATGGTGTCTTTCTTTGGTGTTGTACTTATGAATTTAAGAAATTCTTGCAATGTTACTTTGTTCTGTGATGTGTTAAACACCAGCATTCATATAAAAGTGTAGAATGTGTAAGTGAAAAAAAGTTGACGCGTGTGATTTATTTGCACTACCATGCATTGCAATGTTTTGATGCATTTGTAGATTTTTTTGTCACAAATAACATTTATTTTAGAAAAAATTATTATCAGTTAAATTAAATTAGTTAATGCATAGCATAATGTTTCTTGGTTCAGGATGGGATAGATAAATGATGGCCACGATGACTCTTTTTTAGAAAACAAGAGTTTTTTTTTAGAATGAGTAAATTATAAAATGAGAAGAATTCAGAACACATCCATTGTGATCTCGTTTTTAAGAAAATGTATTGAGAATAACCTTGTTAAAATACAAATGTGTACCCAACACAAGATGTGAAAATATCTGTTTTAAAATGTGAGGATACAATGTGAGGATACAATGTGTAATAGCGCTTCTTCAGAACCGAAAATTTGAACAAAATTTTAGAACAAGAAATACGTTTTTAATGGTAGGTGTATGCAGACTAAAATTTACTTCAAAAAACCATGTATAGCTTTGAATAGTTGAAAAATGAAATTTGGAGCTTGATCTATGAAAATATACAATTTTCTTTCTTTGATGGTTTGAGTTTCAATTTATAGAACGGTTTTGATTGTTCTTATTTTATACATTCAGAATACTGTCACTTTTAGAAATTACCAAGGATTAACAATGTTTATGTTTGCAAAGTTTGTAATGTGTATAAATATTCCCATGTAACAATGCAAGCTTTATGATATAAGGCGAGAATTTTGTTTCTATAATAGGTATTAAACAAAATTCGAAACAATTTTTGATGGCTGCTCGCTTTGATTATGTCACAGATTTTTATGAAAATAAATCATAAATAAAATGTTTATCCAATTTCAGGGAACATGTGATACTATTGTTCCAGGGCCAACAATTACCTACTATACTGTAACAAAAATTCAAAAGAAGAAATAGGGATTTGAACTAGCACTCTCGTAAGAAAATTTAATTACACTGCGTTTTTTAATAAAATTTTATAATTTGGGAACACTTATCGTAGTTTGGTTTTGACGTTAAGAATCTATCATGATTAATGCTTCTGTAAAAGATATTTCCATTTGTAATTATTATTTATTCTTTACAAATGCTTCCATTGTTTCCTGACTCACTATGTTTGGAACACAAAACTTGTTATTGACTAGACTTTTTTGTGGGGTAGGGAAGAGATACCACTTTTTGCAAATAAATGTTAGAGAAAATATTTGGCAAAATAATGGAAATTATTTAATTAAAATAATGGAAAACATTCAATCTTAATGTATGAAATTTTATTTAGCAACTGTTTTAGTGTTCAAGTTTAAAAAGAATTAATTGGAGTGCTTTCAAATTTTTGCATTTAAAAAATTCAATGTAACCATTTCTGAACACAAAATAAAAGGTACGTGTAGGTACAAAATAAAAGGTACAAATAAAAGGAGCGAGACAAAACGTTCCACATATGGGTTCATGCATGAACCACACATGACGCCTGCGATGTTATAACCACAAAAATAACTGGGCCAAATTTTACCGTGTTTCAATGTGCAACAACCATTCCTTTTTTTCAGTGCGTTAGTGTAGTGTATGTTTTTATCGCGGGAGGTGGTGGCGATGATATTTCCTGCTGGTTAGCGAGATCTGGCCCCGCCCGACACTCAGCTTGCGGGGTTTTCCTCCAACCAGGCATCTCCCCCATCAACGCTGTACCGTCCTACCCGTGTTTTGTACTGTAATTCATGTAGCTGTAAGTGTATGTAATGAAGAGGTGATGATAAGAATAGAAAGAGGAAGGAAAGGTTACGCGCAGAACTTGACCCGTTGATTAGGATAGCGCTTCGGCATTGTCCAGGTGCTGATCGGGGAAACCATGGAAAACGACCAATTAGAACAGCCGTCCGCTATAATTCTCTTCCTGACAGCGGCAGTGTAGCTAGTGCCAAAAATCTTGCCACCGTCGGGGGTCGAATCTCGGAATTCGCGGTCAGTGGTCTGGCGCGACATCAATGGCTGCCCTGAGCCTCCTAATCCGGTCGGACGGCAAAACAAAATGACGAATATTTTCGCGCAGCGTTGTGTACGACATGCTTCTAATTTATGAACGCTTTACAGTTTTCAAGCGCAGTAAGGCGTGTTGTGCGTCGGATAACGCTCACTTGGGAAATTTATTGACGTAAATGTGTGTGGAAACCTTATACATGAGCAATGGGAAAGACTTGTAACTTTTAACCTTGCTGTAAAATTTTACATTTGGTGGCATCTTCTTTGCGATCATCACAACTCGTTGGCTCAGATTGCTGCGGGTTAGTCTAAACGTCGTGTTTAGGTTACTTCAATGCTGTCCGGGTGACGCCGCGTTGTTGGCAGATAGGCCGACGTTTCGCCCGTCCTGTTGCAGGCTTCTTCAGGGTAGTCACAATAAAGTTCCTCCTCCGGTGTTGTATCTTTTCAGTTTAGGTAACACGAGTACGCCGTGATTGGCGGAGAGGTCCATCTGATTGGCTTGCGGTCTGGGCCAACCCGGGACTGGCACCCGCCCCAGAAATCGGACGGAAAAGAAGTGTCCCCGCGCCGTCAGGAAACGGTGGAAAAATATACTTCCAGGCGTGTTTTAGGTTAAGGCCTGCATCCGCGTTGATGTTGTGCGGCCGTCTACTAATTTCAATTGCCTCTTTTACGCGTCTAGGCCAGTATCGATTTTCACTGTGGAGGAGCCGGGTCTTATCGAATTCAATAACATGTCCCGTGACCTCGGAGTGGAGTGCAATGGCCGAACGGTGGGTTTGGTTTCTGTTATAATAACCAATATGTTCCCTAAGTCGTTCAGACACTGTACGCCCGGTCTCACCGACATATGTTCTGCCACAGCTGCAGGGAACTTCGTAAACGCCTGCCGCCTGGAGAGGTGGTAAAGCATCTTTAATGCGTACCAGGGTCTTGTGTAGTTTGTCGGGAGCTGTGAAAACTGTCCGGATGTTATACTTACGAAGCAGTTTTCCCACGCGGTCTGTGACGCTGCGTACGTACGGAAGCACGGCTAATCGAGTACTGGACGTCTCCTCTGCCTCCGGATTAGAGTGGAGGCTATCTTCGGATAGATACCTCCATGCGGATTCGCATCACCATCCGGCTACAAAAATAGGGGTGTTGAAGACACTGTTCACAAGAGCTCTGAAGGTGTGCGACGAGCGCTCTCTCCCTGAGGAACTCGAGAAGCTTGAACACACCTTTAGAGCTAACGGTTACACCCGATCTGCTATCAAGCGAGCGCTCGCCTGTGTCACGAGCCACTCCAAAGGGTACGGGGTTTCCGAAGTTTGCAATTTTTTTTTATTTACGAAGATAGCCTCCACTCTAATCCGGAGGCAGAGGAGACGTCCAGTACTCGATTAGCCGTGCTTCCGTACGTACGCAGCGTCACAGACCGCGTGGGAAAACTGCTTCGTAAGTATAACATCCGGACAGTTTTCACAGCTCCCGACAAACTACACAAGACCCTGGTACGCATTAAAGATGCTTTACCACCTCTCCAGGCGGCAGGCGTTTACGAAGTTCCCTGCAGCTGTGGCAGAACATATGTCGGTGAGACCGGGCGTACAGTGTCTGAACGACTTAGGGAACATATTGGTTATTATAACAGAAACCAAACCCACCGTTCGGCCATTGCACTCCACTCCGAGGTCACGGGACATGTTATTGAATTCGATAAGACCCGGCTCCTCCACAGTGAAAATCGATACTGGCCTAGACGCGTAAAAGAGGCAATTGAAATTAGTAGACGGCCGCACAACATCAACGCGGATGCAGGCCTTAACCTAAAACACGCCTGGAAGTATATTTTTCCACCGTTTCCTGACGGCGCGGGGACACTTCTTTTCCGTCCGATTTCTGGGGCGGGTGCCAGTCCCGGGTTGGCCCAGACCGCAAGCCAATCAGATGGACCTCTCCGCCAATCACGGCGTACTCGTGTTACCTAAACTGAAAAGATACACCGGAGGAGGAACTTTATTGTGACTACCCTGAAGAAGCCTGCAACAGGACGGGCGAAACGTCGGCCTATCTGCCAACAACGCGGCGTCACCCGGACAGCATTGAAGTAATGGACTCGAGCCGCGGAAGCCTACGTGTACAGTCGTGTTTAGGTTGCCGGTGAAGTGCTTTACGTGAGCAAAGCAACGTCCTTGCATATGCCAATAATAAATACTCCAGTAATTTATTGATTGGATAACTGTTAGTGATGCCGGGCGCGTGAAATAATTACGTAATTAGTCCCGTAAGTGTAGTGCATATTTTTGCTTGGAAGGTGTCTGTGGTCTTCCATCGTTGTATGGCGAGATCCGGCGCCGACCTACCGTCGGCTAGCGAGGTTTCCTCAACCAGGTATATCCTACCAGCGGGGTACCGCCCCAGCCGGGATAGCTAAGCTAAGAGGGAGCTCTAAGCTCTGACCGGTCTCCCGACATATCTAAGAGTGTAGTGCATGTTAGTGTAATGTGTGTAAGGAAAGATCAGGCGCGGTTCGTGGCCCGTTTGTTAGGGCACTGAATTCTAGCTGACAAGCCAGTGTCGAAAATCCTGGCCCTGTCGGGACTCGAACGTAGAACATCCCGGTCACAGAGACATTCCAGTAATTTATTAAATGTTGTCTTTCTATTGAAATGCATTCCAGGAAAAAAGTTACTAAAATGTAGACTCAATATTTTAGTCATTCTGCTGCTATTCGCCATCATAGCGGAACTTTCTCCTACCCTGCACTGCACGCCTTTCCGAATCTGCATAACGGCGAGCAAATTCGAGGCGGAGCATTGGATTTGGGGATTGTAGTTTAAAATGAAAGTCAATGTACCTGACAAATGGAAGCGCCTGCAATCCCTGGACTAGCCGAGGACGTCACGGGATCCCGAAGGACATTCGCGTTGAAATAACAAGAGGCGGCTCTCGCTGCGAGACGACGTCTTGGGGCGGGGAGGGCGAGACCAGGAGTGGGGAGCATGGTGGAGAACGCGGGAGAGGGAGTAAACGGGGGTGGGGCAGAGATGGGGCAGGAGGCCAGAGGGGGCGGAGTGTGAGATAGAACGAAGTGGCAGTGGGGGTAGGGGTAGGATGTTAGCGGGGCGTAGCCGTGAGTAAACTGGGGTTGAATAAAGGTGGGGTGGCCAGGAGGGCGGAGTAGCGATGGGGCGAGGTTGAGATGGCTGGGGCGAGGTTGAGATGGCTGGGGCGAGGCGAAGCGAGGAGTAAATGGGGTGGAGTAGAGGTGGGGGCAGGTCAGAGGAGGCGGAGTGTGTAGAGGTGGGGCGGGGGCGGGGGCGTTCTTTCATTATCGGGCCACTGCTTAGCGCACCGCCGTCCTGCGAATAATCCGCAAAGCCTCCCGCCTCGACACCCGGCGCCGCAGCCTTCTGACAGGGCGAGGCTAACCGAGGACATTTATTATTAGAACATTTACGAATTAATAGAACGGACACACATGCAAATAACTGATACATTTTAAATATGGCTTTGGAAATGCCTCTCTATTTCCTTATATTACCTTTACTTTTTCCCCTTAAAACTTCAGTTGAGTTTTATTCTATTTTAATAATCATATTACATTTTGATGTAAATCCCTGAAAATACAAACAAAAAGTTATCTCAGCAGATTAAACTATAATAATAAAAACAGTTATTTTTACCTTCTTAAAATATAGATCTTTGGAAGCAACCTCCGCATTTACACGAAATTTACGTAGATTTGTTCTTAAAGATCATTGCATTATCTTAGAAATAATATTTTTTTAATAGGTTGGTTTTAAATTGAAGGTGAGAATGCCCATTTGAATATAAAAGCTTGTTTTTCATACAATGTAAAAAAGGAGATAATATTAATAAAATATTTACGGAATAATTGACAAAATCCTACCATTAATAAAAAAGGACTACGGATGCACTGTATCAAAAGCGTTTTCGGCAAAACCTGCCTCAAGCCTGTTTAATTCATTTCCCACTGCATGGCGACGAATGTGATTTTAATTTCAGTAAATAGAAAAGTAAATTCTGGGAATACCAAAAGGCATATTAAACAATTAAGGTTTTTATCACAATGTTGTAAGGATTTTATGATCAATTTTTAATGTAGTGTTAAAAAGGGATGGGTGACTATTCAATTCACCGAACGCGCAGCGTTGGAAGGATAAAGAGAAGCATATTTAGAAGAAATCATTAATCTAGTACATTCTATATAAAATGTTTCAATTACATTTTCTAGTGAGAAAGTTCAATCATATTTGAAATGTAGATCACGTATCTACACACTATTTTCTGTGTACAGAAAATAATAATTAACGCTTTTACTTTTAATAATATTCATCTTTCTTTTACCATTAGGTAGTATCGAAATGATTATATGGAGGGTCAACCCAGTCACCGCTCAATCTCGGGAAGATCAATGAACAATAAAACTAAATGCATGGGGTAATATTGATTTGAAAATAGAGAACAACACTAAACCGTCTGGTAAATTGGATTTATTTACCATAAAATGCACAATAACTGGCCGAAAGGTGGCCTGCGAATATTCTAGATGAAAATGCCATGTCTGGTGCAGCTAGGCAGGCGGTCGTTTGGCGTGCGCGGCGGGGCCGGGTAACGTTGCTGTCTGGATTTCGCCGTTCGTTCGGCGCGTCAAGGTCCTAACACTGCGTAGATGACCCCGTTTGTTTCGTACTTCGCTGATTAAACACTTGCAGATACGAAGTAGAATAATACAGCTTGGGATTGTTTTCAACGCCGTGTGCACAACAAATTTAGAAAAAACGTCGTAACTCTGGTATTCGTTTTAGAGCCACCAATAATATTCTTTCTGAAGAAATTAGCGACCAAAAAGTGATAATATTTTAGATAATGTTGGATATTTCTATGCTAACTTATGAAGATTTTTGAGAAACTATATTAGTTTAGTGACAAATTTATTTTTTATCGCCAGAAATATCATTCACAAGGGTGACGAAAGTTGAGAATATTATCGAATTACTTTCAGAGTTTTTCCTGCTAACTTCATGCAACTGTTTGAGAAATGCTATTGGTTTATTTTATTTTATTTTTGTTTATTTCGAGACGCATCAACAACTATGTTATTTGCGACCGAATAAATATAGTAGTATACATTATTATGGTTCTTTGGTTATGTATGCAAAATAAACTGTACATTAACATGAAAAATACATACATGAGAATTGCTGTTTCAGAAAAGAGTGAGAAATTAAATTATAGATAAATATAATCCAAAACACCACTTTTCATACACTATTTTATAACCTTAATTTGGTATTGATCATCAGAATAGAATTGAAACTTTTTGTATCAAAAAATTGAGGTCTGATGGAATTGAATTGGGGACATTCCTTTCTTTTATTTTACCAAATATGTTTTAAGAGTGCCAAATTGTATATTTTCGTATAAAATTGGCGAAAAAAATAATTTTTGATCAAATGATCGAGTAAGTTCGAGAACTGTACTGTGTTGTCTTCGTGGATCTCTTCAAAAATTGGCGACAGGAGCGCTGCGTAGCGGAAGCACCGCTAGGCGGGCGCGCGGCTGAGGGCCCCCCGCGAACAGCGAACAGCGCCTCTCGTTAGCGCTAACAACGTCGCCACGCCCGCGGCCCTCCTGCCCCTCCCTGCCGCACACCCAACCGTCCGCTTGCGCTGAATGCGTACTTTCTCATGTATGCTCAGCGTATAGGGAAATATTCTGGCTCTGCTAAAAATTCGATTCCGATTTCCCGAATATGGACAAAAAAAGAACTGCTTCAAATGCACGATGTTACTGAATGTCCACCGACGGTCTCGTGTAATTTATAATATTAAAAGTCAGACTAGAGCAATGGAGGCTAGGCAAAGATAGAAAACCAATTTCAGCTTAAAAGCGCCTTTTAACAATTCAGCAAAAAAGGTATAGTTTTATCACGTGAAACGTAACTGTCCTTGGAAACTATACTCATCTACTCCGAGTCAGAGAAACTTTTGTTGTATCCGATTGCCATGGAGTATTTTAAAACCAGCAACACAAGAGATAACAGAAGAACACTCTTGTTATGAGAAGAAAACCAGAAACTGCAGAGAAAAAGAAAAATGCCAAAAATGTAATGCCTTAAGTAAACCTCTTCCTTTCGCATTGGTAAAATCAATAAGTGAAAAAAGTAGCAAAAAGGCGGCAAGCACCGAACAATAACAACGGCGTTTGCTGCAAACCTTTGATGAACACTCTGTAGGTTGGCGTCAATGCACGTCAAAATAAGTATCTATTACCGTGGGCGCAAAGGCGGCATATCACTTCTCGCTGGCTGCATGCCCAATCGAGCGCGCTCCCGAGTGCTAAACGAACTCCGCACCGGTAAATGAAAACACGCGGCAACTCATGAAAGCTCTGGAGGGTGCGGAGGCAGCGCCGAGGGTTCCCCGGTGGAGCTGGCGCGGCGCCAAGCGGAGCTTCCTTCGTTTGGCACGTCGTCGCTCAACCCGGGAGCTCTGTGGGCAGCGCGGGAGATTTCGAGCATGCACCCCGCAATGAGACGGTCTCTTCATCACTCCACCTGCTGCGATTCTTCATCGGCAACATCGGTGTGCCTGCAGTTCTGTTGACTGGAAGATCCTAGGGTTAGAGTCCCCCATGGTAGCGCATATTCATTCTTCGGTATCTTGATGGGTCGAATTCAGCTATTGACTGGAAGAGAATTATACATTATATGTTCTGAGCGGTTCCTTTCTGTATTTTTTACGTTCAATACCATGTGAATGTCAGTGCAGTGCCTTAACAAACGGATCATTTACCAATCATTATTTTTCCTTCAACTTTTTTCCCTCCTTTCTCCTTTTCTTTTTTGCTTTGTCCCTTTGGTCCTTTTTCTCTTTGTCCCTTTTTTCCTTTGTCCCTTTCACTCATTCTCCCTTTTCCCTTTCTCTCTTTCTCTGTATTTCTCTTTCTCTAGCTTCTCTAGCTGTCTCTAGCTGTGCCTTGATGTGTCGGTTTCTCTTGCTGTGTCTTGCTGCTCTGTCTTTCTTTGTCTGTTTCTCTATGTCTCTTTGTCCCTATCTTTCTTTATCTCTCTTTGTCCCTCTCTTTCTTTGTCTCTGTCTCTTGCTTTCACACTGACCCACATAAACATCATACACCCATTTATATTTATATACACTCCATTACAATACATGTCGGAAGATCAGACGGAGCTTCCAGCCTGTCCCGTCTACTGCGTCTCCCTCAAGGACAGACCTCGAGGGGAATGCCGTAAGTGATATGTACATGGGCGCAAGATCTCAGGTTCCAGCAAAGAAGGAGCCGAGGATAAAACATGCACTACTTTAACGGAATTAATGAGTTTTGTATTTGAGGGGCTCGCACTGAATACTTATGCAATCCTTTTTCAGGATCATTGTTGTTCTAGGTTTTTATTAAAAACCTCGAAATAATACACGTACTAGTTGAAGTAATACTAATCAATAGGAGAATATAGATATAATACGACATACGAATATAGATATAAAACGACAAAGATATAATAGTTATAATTAATTAAATTAATGCTAATTCTATTGTACCCATAAATAGTATTGGATTGATGACTTAGCTAGGTCATCAACTTATATAGTTTCACTCTTTAGCGCTTAATTGACATTGTGCTCCTGATATTTAGTCTCGCGATTGCAAAAATAAAATTTAAAAGCGATGTTCGAAGAAACGCAATTCAAATTTTAAAAATTAAAACATACTCTGAAATCGATATTCATCTCTGTACAAAAGGAATGCCAAAACATTTTTGGGCGAATTTGGGTGGAACCATCATCATTAGGATGGAATGCGAGGAAAATGAGATATGAAGTGGAGTTAAAGGTATTAATTTTCTACTGACGGAAAAGAGGAAAACGGAAACATTTAGGGATCGGCATTTTATTCGGAAAAAATAATTTAACCGAATAGTTCAGCATTTACCATCACTTCAATATAAAAAATATAACAGCTAAACTTGTAGATATTTTATATAACAATTACATAGAGTGCGTTCGTTGGCTTCCGCGGCCGGAGTCAATACATTACTGACTATCCGAGTCTCGGTCAATTGTGCTGACGTTTCGGCCATCTTGTTGGGGCCTTCTTCAGAGCTATACGGTATAATTTACCGAGACGCGGCTCATCCCGGATAGCCAAGAGTATAATTGCACAGGGTACATGAAATTTCTTTGCGTAAGAAAGTGACTTGCCGAACACAAATGCATGATAGTTGTGTCACAATTAGAGGCAAACCCCAATAGACAACATTGTTATATGAATTTTTCTTCCACATGTTCACATTTACACATTTCATTTCTCGTTTGTTTTTTTTTGTCTCTTGATACGATTTATGAAATCATGTGTGATCTATTCACAAATGTTGCAGTTTGTTTTTTATATTTAGCTCAAAATTATTTTTTTGGAGAAGCAAAAACCATTTTTGTTTTGAAGATAATTTTGTCTTTAAAAATTGATTGGAAGGTCCTTTAATTTCTTAGCCACACAATCGCAAATGATAAATTTTTATTAATTTTTACATTTTTCAGGCCTACATTTCAAAGTATTGTGGCCTTCACCTTCAGGGTCTAATGAAATAAATGTATAAAATATTAATTTGAAAACTTGACTACCTTCACATTATAAATTGTTTAAATCAATGTACAATACTTCACATTGTAATTGATGAATGTTATGACATACTTTTTTTCCATATTTTTGTGTTTAGGTTAATTATTCCAAAATATATTCTTGATTTAAAAGTTGTAATTAAAAGCCACATGAATAACAATTTGAAGCACATCACAAAAATTGTAATTTCATTCAGTACAACTTTAGAGAGAAATCACATCCAATAATTATTTAATTCATTATTCACCTGAATAGAATTCATGTAATATTTTTTGAGTCTGAAACAATCTTGGTTTCATATAAGAATATTTTATAGAAAATAGGAGGCTATAAATAATTTACAAAAATCATGAGTTGGGATTTCCGACTGTAGTACAACCAGCACTTTTCAATTTGTCACCGTGTTCTGAACTGTACGTACACGGAATTGTACTAACATAACTTCTTGCGTGGTTGGGCAACCTGGGCAAACGCTCTCTAAAGTCCTAGGTAATTGCGTCCAACCTGACGGAGGCGCTCGGCGCGCGCGAGGGGCTGTGCGCCGCCTGAGCAACGACTGACCGCCCACGCCACCGCATGGGGCAGCGGGCGCGTCGGGCGTTGGCGCGGAGCCAAGCGAGAAAAAACACGCACCTGAACAGAAAGCGGAAAGTGACTCAGTACTCGCAGAGGGTGCAACTTTTCCGGGGTAGAGCGTGTGAAGTCTTGCATCTCGGGAAGTGTTAGTGCGATAGTATGGGCATTTGATATTCAACATCTAGTTCACGTGATACCACCTATATCATACAACATTTCTTGAGAGAACTTTTATATTCATGTTTAGATGTTGATGATATGAATATTGAAATATGAATATACAAATTTCGTTACATAGTTCGTTACTAAACAGTTGACATTCAAACACTTCTCACTTGGGATTTTCAATTGGGACGTGACAATTTCTATCAACGTAGAAAAATATACTTCTCACGAATATATTTTTCAAATGAAAATATTGGTATGTGGAAGTTCGATTCTTAATGTGCAATACTTGTAATGTTGCCTGGTGAATATTATAAAAAGAATGTAATGGGTCGAAAAATCAAACAATGTTTTTCAAAACTGGTGAATGCAATAAAAGAGTTGGGTACAGATTCAAACATTTTATGTTTGCCCTACATATACTACTTACTATACTATTTACTCGAATATCATCGACAATCCATGTATTAATCCTATAATCTCCAATTCTCATTATTCAGGTACAAAGCATACCAGAGGAAAATCATAAAACATTTTATGAGGGTAAATTGAGTCAACATATGTGACTTCTACGAATTTTGACTAACATATGAGAATATTAGTTTTCTCCGAACAATTACGGAAGGATGTCCTAATATACCACACACACGATTATAGTCCGATTTCGGTCAATAATCCTGTGCTTCCAAACGATCTTCTCCCTCAGTCCAGGTTCTAAATACAAACCCTAGAATAGGAGTATGAGCCACCCTCCCTCTCTTCGTCTCTCCCACATGACCCTCGCCATTAAAATTACGACAAGCCCGGATAAATTTTTAGAATATAATAGATCCTAGACATTAGTGAATAGCCCTTTGGAGTAAAGTGGTTGAGGTAACGTGAAGTATGAACGAAGTGACGCCAGGTTCTATGATCATGTGAAAGGAACGAATCCCTTCCGCTGGCCTCAAAAGAGGAAATGTCCCTTTCAAGAGGAAATGGTTCCTTGGGATGCCTCTATTGAGAAGGAGATAACGTGGGTACGTGGAGGCTGAACAAAACATTGCTTGAGTCGTGACCACATCTAATAAACATGCAGTCTTATACACGTCAGGGTACTTGACTCCAGCCCTACAGCCTACGCCCTTCGTGTTTTCTACTTCTGTTAGCCTTTGGTCTGGGGTCGATTCCCATTCGATCTTTGGCAGCCCTCGATACCACTGTTGTCTATTCAGAACTCCGAGAACTCTTTCACGTCCACTCGCAGTTTGAGGCTTTAAGACTCCACGGAGGCGAGGAAGTAGAGCGGTATGGAATGTGGCCACGGACGCAACTGGCGGAAAATGTAGCAGGAAAAAGCTTGTTGGCACGCTCCTGATTCTTACTCGGGGAATGCACGAGTGCTGACAGAAGAGAATGTGAAAAAGGGAATAAAGAGAGGGTACAGCGAATGGAGAGGGTTGGCGTTGTAGCAGAAACTGAGACGTACTGTGAAAGAGACAGAAATGCAATAGGAGCTAGTGGTGCTCCAACAGCACGTATTTTCGAAATGTTGTGTGTGTGTGTGTGAGAGAGAGAGAAAGAGAGAGAGGGAGAGAGGGAGAGAGAGAGAGAGAGAGAGAGAGAGAGAGAATGAGAGCTATGTCGAATTCAGTCGCTGTCTGGAGGAGAATTCTAGTTTCCGGCTGCTCTAATCGATACTTTTCCGTGGTTTCTCCGATCAGATCCTCCACCAAACGGGCCATGCACCGCGCGCGGTATTTCCTTCCTCTTCCTTCATCTATCCTCTTCCCTTAATTATATACATTTGCACCGACATGCGCTTCACTACCACACTTGTCGAGAGAGCTGTCGGGCACTTTGTATTACTCCCGGCTGGGGGGTGACAAGCTGGTGGAAGATACGTGTTTGATACGCAATCCGACGAAGATCGGCGCCGAATCTCGCCAGTCAGTGAGGGAAGACCATACCCACCTCCCACAATAAAATGCATGCACCGTTCTTACGGGGTAAATGAACTTCGAAGTTGACGCGCTCGGAATCACTAACCGATATATAAATTAAAAGCAAAAACAAAAGTCAAAACATCCGTTTCAAACATGCAAGGCATTCGTTGAGATCAATCAGGCAATATCAATTTTGGAGAATATCGTCTGAACGGTTTAGGCGCCAGCAATGACCACCGACGGGCGGACAGACGCACAGACGCACGGTCGTATGGGAGGAATAGTAGAATCAGGGACGAATTGCTGAAGTAGCTGAAGTGCGTGAAGAAAATCAGGAAAGTAAGAGAGCAGAGTGAGGAGCTGGAGAAGAGTAGAGAGCAGGAGAGTAAGAGTAGAGAGCAGAGGAACATATAGAGAGGACGAAGTTGCAAAGGATAAACGGAAGAAAGTGGGAGGAGGCCAGGAGCATGGCTGGGAGAGTTTGGGTGAGAAGCGGTGACGGACGGACGGAGGTTTTACGGTCAATTTTTCGGCATCAAACGCCTACAAAAATGAATTCGATCCTCACAATATGTTAGAGAAAGCAATTTATTGCACAGAGAAACATAAATTATCCATTTGTATCAGTAGCAGTTACCTACAATACGCATTTTTATGCCCGATGTTCCCCGTTTTTCTCTGTAGCATTACATAACTTTCTCTATACTACGTATGTAGCAAGCGAGATCGCGAAAAAGGGAGCAGGAGTCAACGGCTCGAGAGCGGAGAAAAATAAGGGGCGCGGCGTTTGGCGCCTCACAATGGACGCAGGTGCATCCACAAAGCGCGTGTGGGGCGCAAGGCGGCATTGCCGCGGGCGCAGAGATCAAACAAAAGCAACGGGCGCCATAAAGTGCCCCCTGGGAGCCGAGAGAAGACGCGAAGGCCGCCCCAACGCGACATTCAAGGGGTCGCTCCCTTAACGTTCCCTTAACGCAACGCGACATTCAAGGGGTCGCTCCCTTAACGCTTCGCGCCTCACAAGTTGCTGCTACTCGAGGAAGCTTTTTGTGGAGGTTACGGTACCGACAATTCCAAATGCCAATAACAGATTGTGGCAAAATGTTTTTACAACTGATTGTTTGAGTTTGTTTTCTTTGATACATATTTGAATTAGTCCGCTCCTTTTCTTTTTACCCACAAGTGACACTATGTATCGATTGTAGAACGTCTTTTATCTTAGCCTGGAACGAGTCTAACTACAATAGCATCAGGAGGTGAAAAATGTTTCGAATATGGATATACATTTTCACAAATCACAAGCCGTAATTCGGTCGGAAGAAATAGAGGGATACGGAAAACTGTTGTGGATTATTCTCTATTAATTTCAAAACACAAAAATGATTTTTCTTGATGACAGAGAGAACACGATGCGAAATTAAAAATATTTTACTGTACTTACTATTACCGATCATATATTCTGCTTTCCTTTCAAAATGTCAAAGAAACAACACAAAATGTAAGAGCGATTTATTGTACTTCTACAAATGATCTATATTCTATATTATAGGAAAATCGTATCAAAAATAAATGAGATGTTTATAAAACAACATCATTGCATTACTTACTATATGTGAAATTTACATACTGTAAAAACTAGGCGCTAAAGTAATAATTCAAGCAAAGGTAAAAAGCATAATACGCTGTGTTTACTTATTGTGTTTCTTTTCGCTGTGAAACTACATCATACGTTAAACTCGTTTTCTCTAAAAATATGGTACTCATCTCTATCCAATATGTACATGGAGGTTGATTTTTGTTCCTCTAATCAGATTTATATTACCGATTGGGTCCTCATTTATTTTAATTTTTATGTCGCATTTGGATCTTCGTACATACATTTTAAAAGAGAAGAGTTAATTTTGACCATCCATCGGTGCTTTTCGTGCGAATGTAGGTTTGTATTGCAAAAATAACTTGTTTATTCATTTATATAAGATTTTCAAAAGTTCGTTCCAGAAGTATGTAATCATACATTGCACGTTTTAAAGACTTGTTTATAATTTTCTCGCGTAAGTGTTTATTTACTTCAAGATTATTTTGGTAAAGTATCCAAGCATTAAGCAACTGAAATCTTCGAGGCATAAATTGTTGTTTTTGTGTTTGAGAACTTTTACGGTTTTACGTAAACGCGAGAAATAGAATAAATATACAGAGCTGCACATTATGCCAGTCGTTATTTCTGCAATTTCTTTTAAAATATAGCTCTAAATAGCAACTGACCTTTCAAGAAGAAAACTTCTTTCTGTGTTTTGTTGCAGCGCTAGCCTTGTCAAATTGGATTAGGAGTTGGGAAGACAAGAAGAAAGAGAGAATGATGCCCTCGGGCGTTCCTGGAAGTCGTGGGCAGTTGTTTGGGAAGCGCGCCCGGGCTTGTTTACTGTGACTCTCTTTCCACAAATCGGAAAGGAAACGGTCTTTCCTGATTACGTTTCATTTCAATCAGTTTATTTGGTTTCTTTTTTGGTAATGCGCGCAATAATATTCGAGCGAGTAGGAAAGTTCTTCGAGATATCGAGGCTTCTTTCACGGGAGTTAATAAACTCGCTCTTCCGTCTGACTACCAAATTGTCTCATACAAAAGCGAATAAAAATGAAAGAGTTAATACAACTGGGAGAAAGAATACTCCTGAGAGGGCAGAGAAGAATAGCTTCCAAAATACATAAATATGTCAGGATAAATAAAAGAAACTGAAAGAGAATGAGAACACTAAGGATTAGAAAACCACTTGTTCTAGCTTTGAAAATTAATATAGCATACAGTTCCCCAATTTTAATCTGTCTCCCAATTTTTATCCTCAATGTCTGGAAATGTTTTAATGCAATTATTAGGTCGATATATAAAGGACAACTTCTTCCCGTCTTCTATCATATGAAGTATTGTAGGATTGACTTAAAAATTCTCGAGTGCCTCACAGTTTTGGAATAATGTCATTAATAAATGAATTAGAGATTCTCGTATCCGTTGGCGAACGTGTATAGTTATTTTATGTCACACGAATAGCACGGTGGTCAGAGAGGTCGGCCAGTGTGTGCCTCCTGTTTCTTTTCAATCACTGGTGCTAGTAGATTGTTCTATCAACATATTCAATCTCACGCTTGTTATTGGTTTACAAAACCCTAAAAGGAAATTAAAGAGCGAAGTGGCTCAGGGCGAAACACGCTGACTTCGCATTCGGGAGGCTCGGGTTCAATCCCCATGCGGGCCATCCTGACCGGGGTTTTCGTGGTTTCCCTCGGTCATCCAGGCGAATGCTGGGACTGAAAGACCAGGTCCGCGAAACCGGCGCCGCTAGCCGAATTCGTTTACTACGTGAAGTCACAAAGGTTAAATGAATTCGAGACATCGCGGGTTCGTGGTTGCGTGACCGGCTTGGAACCCCGGGATCTAACGGCGCTGAGGTCAATTGCGCTTTAGATTGCGAGACATGTAATGGCGAAATACAAAAGGAAATTGGGCGTCCCATCGTGTTATGGCGACTTATTGCGTTTTTGCGCGATTGGGAGGGGGAGAGGCAGCATGGCAATTGGTAGAACGTTAATGGCTAAAGCAGTGCGCGCACATTGCATTTGATATGGCGACATGATATGGTGATGATAGGGGGTGAAAAAACGAACACAAATACAACCATGTCCGAGGTGAGTCTGTATGAGATCGCTACGGTACTATTGCTTCAACGATCTCGGCCATCTGGTTTATTTCGTGTTCATTTTCTTTCTAACCTCTGCTTTGAATAATCATGTTTGCCAAGGTACGAATGGCAGAATATTTCAATTTGTGTTATATTTCATTGAATTATTCTGTGATTTATTATATAAACCAGTGATGTGAAATAAATTTACAAGAATCTATGTAGTCACCTCTAGACCCCTGAGAGACCTCATCTTAGAATTACGAGGGTTGGGGAATAAGTCATGGCAACAATTTTTTTTGAAAATGTGAACTTGGATGGAAAATGGGTAATATATGAAAAGACAAGGTATGAACTAAGTTCATGGACATTTAACGACACACCAAAATTGTGTTTCTCGTATTCACTACGGTATTTAAAATGACAGTACTGCTATCATGTTCCAAAGCATTTCAGCAAATTCGACTTCATAACATTCCAAAAGCATTGTATCTGTTCTAGAGTCTCTGTTAGGCAGATTCTTGATTATTGCTCGTCATATATCGATTCGCACATTCACAGATCACGTGCGTTGCCGACCACTGGTTGCGACGCGTCCGGGCAGAAACTCTCCTGCGCCTCTCGCGACTGTCCGTTACGGAAGTGCGTTGTTTCCGAGAGCTTGCCCCAATTTCCTGTGACATTTCTTGGGCATTTCTACCACGGAGGATCTTTGCGTACGAGCACTGCCCGAAACTGGTCACATTCATCTCGCACGGCGGCAGTCAGACAACGGATTTCACATCGCTCTCTGAGCTAATAGAGATACAAAGATCGACCTGCTGTGAACACACACTAGCGCAAAATTTCTTTCACGCGACAAATAAAATTGTGTGATCTGATAACATTTATTTAAAAAAAGGAAGTCCCCATGACTTATGCCTCAACCCTGGTATTATATCACACTTAAGGACGGCTTAAGGCTTGAGCAGAAAATAGTGATTGTTTTTAACATGTATCCTAGCAGGGCTCGCCCGCTTTCAAGGGAATTGCAGAGTTCTCCCCGAAGCCAAGGGCCCCGAATGAGAATACCCACTGACCCCCAATAAAGACGGCAATGAAAGTGAGGGCCACAATTGAATCCTTTATCCCTCCGGGGTTCCGGAGGTACAACTCTGGTGAATTGGGTCCCAGCGCGGCCGGGTAACAAATGAGTTAGTTACGTAAATGTAGTAGATGCTGTATTTCTGAAGATAAGTGTTCCTTCCCTGCTGAGACATGAGAAAAAGCGCCACTCTACAAGTCCGCTAGGTGGTTTTGTCTTACCGGGTATTTTTTCCAACGGGACACTACCTGAGTCGGGTCAAGCTAAAACATCAAGCTCCCAAATTGACTCCCGATGTGTGGTAGTGTACTGCATGTGACTGTATGTATTGTGTCGTACCTAATTGTCGGTACTTTACACTGCAAATAAAAGTTGTAACGGACGGGTGTCTTGCTCGTGAATGGGTCCCTTAAAGGAATCGACATTACATTGGAAAATCAAAGTAATAAGTTTGCATGAACACAAATACAATTTATTCTTGCATTAACACGTTATGTACATGATCTAATACATAATTGCTCTCCGTCTTGGTACCAAGGTTCGGTTTACCATGTGATTTCATCATACCTGGGGCCCCAATGAATACCTCGTTTGTCGCGGCTGGTCGCCCACGGCGGCAGCAGCCGATGACCTTCACCGCAGCCCGGCGTCCCGTGCGGTTGATGATGCAAACACGCGCCTAGGCGGCCCGCGGCGGCGGCGATGCGAATTCCTCGGCGTCGACGCTGGTCGTTTTGACGTGCAGTTCCGCTTACGCACTCACAGCCTCTCGACGATGTCCACTTCGCCCCAGCGGTGTGCTTCTAATTATGTCGCCACGCCTTTCATCAGTTCTTTTCCACTTCTCTATTGTAACTACGGAGCACGTGGTCACTGCTCGCGCCGGCGTCAATTACACTATGCACAGTTTTATTACTACTCCCACTACGTTTGATGTCACGGACACAATCTATAGTTTCTGCGTATCGACCTCTACTGACATTCCACTTACCGGCTTCTAATCTGCATTTCTATGAATGTTACACTGAACTTAAATTCCTTCGTCGCTGATATCGTCTTACACCGCCCGCAGCCAACGGTCAACTCTCAACTGCCGCGCTCGACTGGTAACGGCCGAATTCTCGCTCCTTCTCGCTGCTCGCGGCGGCGGACTCGTTCACAGTCCCCCCATCGCCGGTCGTTGCACCTGCCGCTTATGCCGCGCAGTTCAATATTAGCTGTAATTATATAATTGTGCTCTGTGTTTCTATTTACATATAGAAACGCTCCGCGTTTCAGTATATTTGTGTAAACCAGGCATACCAAGGTCGCGGGCAAGATAAATAGCTTGCTAGAGTTCCTGGGCACAGCATCCACAACAAATATTGTGAGGTTTGAACGAAAGGATTGTAGAAAATGTTCTTGGATAGCAGTATGTCACTTGATACAAGGCATATAACATGTTTTGAAGAAGTCAATTGACAGTCATTGTCCCAAATTCAGCAATATTAATTCTAAATTCCTTTACTAAAGCAATGCACTGAAACAAAAGTTCCACCCCTATCCATAAACAGAATTAATTTGTTCATGTTACAGAAATAACGTATAGCTGCAATCCTGCCTTGATAGCCGAGGTCGCTAAGGTTGAAAGGCCGTAGCTGACTCGTGCCTGGAGGGTCACGAGGTCAAATCCCGCCCATGGCATGGATGTTTGTGCCTGTATGCAGTCTGCGAGTTCATCCATCGGTATTCCCGAAGTTCAAAAGTCAATAGTAATTACAGTGGTCGCTGTATGAGCTAGTGTTTAAAAATATACATTAAAAATCTTATAGCGGTTTTAAATTAGGAATAAGTATACTTTAATTTGAAACGAACAGAAATTTTGGAGGCTCCTATCAAGTCAAGGCGTGGTGCAAGCCCTGAGAGGCGGCGGGGCGGCGGGGGAGGCAAGTTGGCAGCCGTTGCTAGCCGCTAAGGGCAGCGCGAAAAGCTCTTGAGTCAAAGCAGCGCCGCCGTCCCTGGCGAAGAGCCTCTCTGGGACCCGTCCCGAGTTATGAAGTATTCAGGCTGTTGCGTTCAGCGAGATGGACTTCCCTCAGCCTCTGGATCGCTGCTCGCAGGCGGGAGGGAGGTCAGCAGAACTATTTGTACTAACGAGTGTGGGGTAGCACCTTCGTCCCTTCTCAAGAAAGTCGGAAGGGCCGAGGGCCCTCGAGAGAAACCAGCGGAAACAGGGGAAGGGGCTTTAATAGAGATTCTCTCCGTTAAATTATAAATAAAATGACTGTTTCACTAACTGTTTTTGCAAATATCACTTTGTTTTTGAGGGCTCCAAAAAATACGACTCTGGGTGCTTTCTATAAATTCATTGCTTTTTATTCATGAAATAACACAGTGCCGTTAATTTTACTAAAATAACATTTGCTTGCTTGAATGTTTGGCTTGAATGCTTTACAATAATAATGTTATGACATTTAGATGATATGCAAAAATGAGAGTGAAATATATTATTTTTCGTAATTTTATTTCTCAATTTGTTCTATTTGGAATATTTGGTGATTTTTTTTCATGATGACATGCATACAAAGACATGGGCAAAGAAGTACCCTTTGATGCATCTTCTGAATTCAAACATTAATATGAGTATTACATCAAAATATATATTTTGTGACAAATCTTTGTGTTGAATCTGTTTACTTCTTTTTAATCTGCGTTTATTTTCACTGTTGTCCAGGATTCGACGTCCAAGTGATTAGGGTGAACTTGAAGTTTGTCTTGGTATTTTCTGGTGTAGTTTGTCACAATTTCGCGCGCCGTTGGAACCTGTAAATCGTTATACAATCGGATGTTATGTGCATATATATATATATATATATATATATATATATATATATATATATATATATTGTGACATACCTGGTGGTGCCGGGTATTTTCACTGCAATATAACACTAAGAGAGGGTGTCTTTTACGTGAATGGGTCCCTAGATAAGTTGATGCAACGTCGGGGTGGTTAATCATAAATTGAAATACAATTATAAACAAGATTTATTTTAAATCAAATTTGTTGTTTACATAATTAGACAACGTTTTTATACTCCGCCTTGGTACTAAGATTAAGAGTGAAATGCATTTCTCATACCTTCGGGGCCCCGCCTAAATACCTATGATGTTGGTAGCGCCGCTCGTGCCGACGGGGTTGTCGACCTCTGCTACTGCTGCGGGCCGTCAGCAGCGGATGGTGTGATAGACGTCCACGGCTGATGCTCCAGCAATTCTTCCCCGACCAGGATCTTGATACCTCGGCTTCGCACCTTCCTCGAATCACTGTCCGTCAGTGGGTTTGATTACACAACCCGCTCCTACTCTCTATACTGGTCACAGTTCTGTACCGCGCAATTTCAAGAATGTTTCCACCACGCCAACTAATAAGAACAACATTAATTATTCGACCAACACTAATCTTTTACCATATTGATACTTCTAAGGTTCTATTTACACGTTTGTGATATACTACAGTTTCAGATATTTCCACAGTTGCGTTGCCTGTCGACTGTGTCCATGTATTACTCGCGAGCTCTCGTGACACGTCCGCACTCGTCGCCGCTCCGCGAGCGTCTCTCTGGTCACCGTTCTGCCAACGGCTCTCGTCCGCGATTCTCGTAACGAACTTTTGCACGTGCGCGTTGCCCAGTTCCAACCGAAATTCACACGCTAGCCTCCCGGCGGCGGTGGCACCGTCGGCGGAGGCAGCGGTTGCTCGCCGGCCCCGGCGCGCCGCGCGCAGCGCGCTCACCGCGCAGTCCAAAGTAGCTGTTGATTTCTTACACTAATGATTTAATTAGTGTAATGAAACACATATTATGGGTTTCATCACCCCCCCTTTTTCTTTTTGAATTTTTCCCGCTTTTCGGAAAAATTCACTTTAGTTACATCGTCTCTACCGATGGTCGCACTATCTTGCATATTGCTAAAAGCCCTATATACACTTATAACCTAGAATCGAATTAACATGTGATTACTTATTATTAACCCTAACATTACACTTATTTACACTTCACTATTTTCCATCCATGTTGAACCATGTTTCCGATTTGAAGCTTGTAATGTCCTACTATGTCTTGTCTCTTGTGCGACGATTCATCCCCATTTTGCTGACATTGATTTCCCAAGTCACAGTTGTAGGACATAGCTTCCATCGTGTTGAACACATCTTGATAAGTATCATCCCATTTCCAGCTGCGACCTCTTCTACGTTTGTACCAATGGTTGACCATACCATCACTCTTCCCTCGCCCCTGACTTCGCTCCATTCTTGACCTGCCTACATCTCCTTCACTCCCATTCGTTGGGGCGTCTGCAAACATGAAGTTGTACCCCTCCAATCTCTTCAAACCCTTTCCTAAATCGGTATGATGTGCTCTGCTCAGTAGGCTTTGCACGGTAACAGGATACTGTCGCGTTGACATGCAAATAATTCCCTGATATTTTATAGGAGCAAATAAGGTTTTTGGCTCCATAACGCTCTTCGTTCCGTATTCACTACGACTTCCCGTGATGTAATTGTGATGGCTATTCCTCTGGTCGCTCTTGATGTTTATTTGGGTTTCTTCATTCCGCTTTCGTACAGAAATCTTGTTTTCAAATTCCTTCAAAAATTTCGGAAATGTACCAAAATTCTCTGCCCATGTCCTGGCGTTCTCTTCTAACATTGGGTGTAATAACTGGATCTTGTATCCTTCCAATATGTTGTTTGATGCTAGGTGCCGTTCTTCTGCTCGCAGAACTACCTTAGGGTTTTCCGTCCCATCTCCCAGAGATTTCATCGACTTTGGAGGCATAATTGGTGTCACCCCATACTTGACACTTGGCGACATTTTCCCGTCTTCTTCCTGTTTAAACTCTTCTTGTACTCTTTTCTCTTCGCACCCTTGTATATTTTCCACGATTTCTTCTTCTATTATACGCTCCATTTCTTCTGTTTTCATTTCCATTTCTTCTTCCATTATTAACTTCAATTCTTCCGTTTTCACTTTCACATCCTCCTCGGTCTCGATTTGGACCTCCACCGTTTTGCCCTCCGCTGTCTTGACTTCTTCATGGATGTGGTTTGTCATCCCCTCGTTTCTATCTGTTACCGCTACCCTAGCATCTACTTGATGACATGATTGAAGTTTTAGCACCTCATCTTTCCTATCCAGTTCCTCCGCTTTCCCATACGGTTTTTCGCATATTTCGATGAGCTTCCTATTCCGTTCTTCTGTGATTCTTCTCATTTCTTCTGCCGGCTTCTTAATCTGTTCTTCAACCACCTTCCCGTTCTGTTCTTCTATTAGTTTTCTATTCCGTTCCTCCGCCTTCCTATTCTGTTCCTCCTCGGATCTTTTCTGTTTACCTAATTCTTTGCTCTGTTCTTCCGCAAACTTCTCAATCTGCTTCTCCGTTTGCTGCCTCAGCTGTTCTTCTAATGAATCTTCTGCCATTACGCCCGTACACGCTTCGTATTCTTCGTCCATCCCCAGGTCAAATCCTACCGCCTGGCTCCCCAGTTCTACCACCTGCCGTTCTAGATCTATATTTGCTCTGTGATCGACCAGAAAATCCGTCCCTATGATTACCGAATACAATAATTTTTTGACTACCAGGGCCACTATCTCGTATACTTGGTTGCCAATCCTGGCTTGGAACATGATTTGTTTTGTGATGGGGCTTGACTTCTTCTGAGTTGCCCCAATCACATACGCCCTATTCATAGGCAAACACATTACTTCTTTTCCCGTTGCTTTTAACTCCTCATACATTTCTTCTGATACTACTGTAGTCGTGCACCCTGTATCCACTAAAGCTTCTTTAATTATACCTTCACATTCTATCGATATCGTGGGACATTTCCTGATTCTGACCGCTGAGTTCTTACATCTCCGCCACGGTTGGGTATCGTAGGTTACCGGCTGCATAGCGTTTATGGAGACCGCGTTTACGTCATCGATTTCCGCGTCCGCAATGGGGCCACCTATCACCGCGGACTCTATTAGTTTAAATAGTGTCCTTGATCACTACTTGTGCTAGGCTGTGCTAATCGGTCGGGTGCATTCCCGCCCCCGCCTCGCGTCTCCGTACGGTTCGAATTAGATCCGTTCCAGTCCGGTCTCTGGTTCCCCGGCTCTGGTCTCCATCCGTCTCCCCCTCTTCCGCGTTGGTTTCTCTGGTAATCGTTGCTCCTATCACTCCCTTGCCCCTGGTTACGTTCCGGTCTAACCATATTAACATTCCCTTCATTTCTGTTGTTTGGTACGCCTGCGAACGTCAAGTCGTACCCTCCTAACACATTCTGGAATCTTTCCAAGTCGGTGTGCTGCACACTACGTAAAAGATTCTGCACTGTGACTGGGAACTGTCTCGTCAGTACACATATTATTTCCTGATCGCTCATCGGTGGGGATAGCGTTTTGTATTCCATGATGCGTCTTGTTGCGTATTCCCGCAAGCTTCCCATGGACTGGTTGTAATGATTATTCATCAGGCTAATTTTAAAATTAATTTGAATTTCCTCATTCCAGTACCGCTCAAGGAATCGATCTTTAAATGCCTTTACTGATTCGGGAAACTTATCAAATGTATCGGCCCATATCCTTGCGTTGCCTTCTAACATTAAATATAATAATTGAATTTTACACCTTTCCGAAGTATTGATAACATCTAGATGTCGTTCTGCCGCCTTCATAAATATGCATGGATTTTCTTTCCCGTCTCCTGAAAATTTTAGTGATCTTGGGGGGGTAAATGGTACCGTCCCGCTTGCTGCAATTGGGGATGCCTTGCATTCTTTTATTTGTTCAATCTCTGTTCGTAGTAACACAACCTTCTCTTCGCATTCCCGCTTATTCTCCTGCATTTCTTCCTTGACTACCGATTGTATCCTTTCAATTTTCTCGTCCTGCATAGCGGTTTTAACATCTAATTGCTGATATAACTTATTTTCTAATTCTCCCCCCAGATTGATTACTCGGGATTCTAACTCCTTTTTCTGTTTCCCTAATTCTTCGGCGGTCCATTGCTCGTGACTTTCTACCCGCTCCGCGATTTTCGTCATCTCATTCCTCGTTAACTCAATTTGTTCTTCGGCGCGTCCTATTCGCCCCCCTATTGCATCTAATTTCCTATTCTGTTCTTCTGCCAGCTTCCTAATCTGTTCCTCTGTAAATAATTTCTGTTCGTCTAATTTCCTACTCTGCTCTTCAAATTTTCCATTCAATTCTTCCAATATCTTCCTATTCTGTTCATCAGCCAGCTTCCTACTTCGTTCCTCTGCTTTCCTATCCCGTTCTTCCTCCGCCTTCTTCTGATCTTCTGCCGCCTTCTTCTGATCTTCTGCCGCCTTCTTCTGTTCTTCCCGCATCATCATTATTATCTGTAGTATGTCTAAATTAGTATCTTCTCCACCCCCCCGATTCGGATTTCCTGCTGCCTGGTTCATCGGCGTTGACGTGATTTCTATTTCTTTATTGAAGCTATCTCCTGACGTGTCGTCTAACCGACTTCCAATGCCACTATCCCTGCTTTCCGATGGTATGCTATTATCGATTCCTACATTTATCTCCCTTACTTCATCTACCTTCTCCTCCCGGTCCAGCACTACATTTTGCGCCTCCATTCTGTTGCTTTGAGCTGTCCGATCGATTCTCACTACACTGAAATGCCGCACAAATTTTCCTCTTGCCTCACCTACCAACGATACCACAGTTATCCTATGGATTAACTATACCCGCCACAACACTATATATTCTTCGTGAATGGTTTAATTCACTCCTATTTCAATTGCTAATTAATGACGAACAACCCTTACTCACCACCAAAACACAATAACACTAATTTAATAGCCATATAAATTTCCACTCACCTACCAATGCATAAACATAATCCTTACAATACATAATATTATTACCATTGAAACACATATACACTGCTAATAGACTCATTAATACTATTACACAAAAATGCTTTCAAATTATAATAAATCCCTTATTAATTGAAATTACTTTTCAACGCACTTATTGCTGTATTATGTACATAATCATCCTTCACATTTGCATGTCATATCTCCTCCCTGAATTTTCCTCAATAATATCATATAGATATTCACAACAACCATTCACACTGCTGGTATATATTTCCCAACCTGGTATCTTTTCTAATAAATTCCCCACACTTTACCATCACCAATAGATAATGCACTACTGAGTGAATGTTCCCAGCAAAAAAACAATTTTGTGCATAATTTGAACAACACTATTAACCACCTTTATATTCTCATACGAATTATTACTACTTCCCCATTTCTTTGATTTCCATATTATAAAAAATTTTGCCAAGCAGTTCAAATATTATTAATATGTCTTACAAAATTTGGAATTCTATTATATTATATTATTTGTAACATGTACATGTATAGCCTTCATAACCTCAGTAACTACAATGTTAACTATATATTGGATGCTCACAAATAATTGCCTATGTCAGCCCACAATTAATTACACAACAACATTTTTGTAATTATCAACATTTCATTATGCTTACTTGACTTGTGCATGTTTTTGCTAACACATGTGTTGTTATTTTTTTGTACTCTATAATAATACACTTTGCACTGCCTGCTTCTCATCTGTACCCTGCATTACTATACATCAATTACATACACATTGTTTTCCAACATTTCACCAATTTCCCTAGGGCCAAATTTCTTAATTATACGTTATCCACTTGTTCGGGCGCCAGCTGTGACATACCTGGTGGTGCCGGGTATTTTCACTGCAATATAACACTAAGAGAGGGTGTCTTTTACGTGAATGGGTCCCTAGATAAGTTGATGCAACGTCGGGGTGGTTAATCATAAATTGAAATACAATTATAAACAAGATTTATTTTAAATCAAATTTGTTGTTTACATAATTAGACAACGTTTTTATACTCCGCCTTGGTACCAAGATTAAGAGTGAAATGCATTTCTCATACCTTCGGGGCCCCGCCTAAATACCTATGATGTTGGTAGCGCCGCTCGTGCCGACGGGGTTGTCGACCTCTGCTACTGCTGCGGGCCGTCAGCAGCGGATGGTGTGATAGACGTCCACGGCTGATGCTCCAGCAATTCTTCCCCGACCAGGATCTTGATACCTCGGCTTCGCACCTTCCTCGAATCACTGTCCGTCAGTGGGTTTGATTACACAACCCGCTCCTACTCTCTATACTGGTCACAGTTCTGTACCGCGCAATTTCAAGAATGTTTCCACCACGCCAACTAATAAGAACAACATTAATTATTCGACCAACACTAATCTTTTACCATATTGATACTTCTAAGGTTCTATTTACACGTTTGTGATATACTACAGTTTCAGATATTTCCACAGTTGCGTTGCCTGTCGACTGTGTCCATGTATTACTCGCGAGCTCTCGTGACACGTCCGCACTCGTCGCCGCTCCGCGAGCGTCTCTCTGGTCACCGTTCTGCCAACGGCTCTCGTCCGCGATTCTCGTAACGAACTTTTGCACGTGCGCGTTGCCCAGTTCCAACCGAAATTCACACGCTAGCCTCCCGGCGGCGGTGGCACCGTCGGCGGAGGCAGCGGTTGCTCGCCGGCCCCGGCGCGCCGCGCGCAGCGCGCTCACCGCGCAGTCCAAAGTAGCTGTTGATTTCTTACACTAATGATTTAATTAGTGTAATGAAACACATATTATGGGTTTCAATATATATATATATATATATATATATATATATATATATATATATATATATTGATAATATAATGTACAATTCAACTAAACAAATGAAAGTCGTTATTTTCGAAACAAACACATTCAACGTTCACTCTTAATTTTTTCATTTATCTTCCAGAAATATGAAGCACCGTTTTCGTTACAAGAAATCGTTAATGTAAGGAAATGCTACGGCATATGTGATGACTATTTGTTGATTATGGCAGGAACAAATGCGTTACCACGCATTCAACCAATCGTGGGGATGTAGCGGTAAACGAAACAATCGACCATCAATTGTTCGCACAGATGACAAATATCCCTGACGTCACCTTGCAATCGAATCCCAATATTAACATTGATTCTCTTATAAATTTATAATGCTGTTATATAACAAATAGCGTTTCTTATGTTGTTTTAATTAATTTGTACACAGTTAAAAACTCCCTCTTAACGTTGCTCATTTTCAGATCATGTACTCATGCAATGAAGTTTAACTTTACCCCTTCTTCTCTTCTGGTTCCCCATCTTGCAATTGGTAGGCTTTTTCTTCTCTCCATTGCAAAAGATGGCAGCCACCTAGCCGTACCCAGCATGTTTTTCAGTTTTCGTATTTTTTCCGAACATGTGAACGTTTGTAAGTGATCCACGTTGCTTTTGCAGTAAGTATTTTTAATTTTATTAATTTATTATTTATTTCATATTATTTGTTAAATTTTTCACATAAAATCACTGTAATTTTTTTTGCTCCCTTTATGTTAATTTTTCTATTTTCTTCTCCTTGCTAGAGACTCACTGAATATGAGAAAAGTGTTTTCCCGAAAGTTAACTGCGAATGTAATAATTAATAAAATTATTATACTTTATCGTGGGCGATTATTTCCTTTCTCTGATTATGGATTACATCAAGATATCTGCTAAAATCATGGAATTTATGAATTGTTACAATCTTATCTACCTGGCGCTAGTCACCGACAAATGCTAGTATTCATTCATACGTGATATGCCGCTTATTTGAATCGTAGATGATCAAATTATATGTACAACACTAATTTTAGTTTTCCAACAGCTTCTTAAAACATTCTATATTAGCAAACATTTCTATTTCAATTTGAGAAGCCGGTGAAGATGGCGGAGATCGTTAGGGCACTAGGGCCGTACCGACCTTGGAACAGAAGAGCGAGAATTCGAGTGTCGCCTCGGGTATGGGTGTATTTGCGTATGTTGTGGGTGCCCTCCTTTCATCCCTCACTATCATCATATCATCATACTCAAGGCTAACAACCTTGGGGGATGAAAAAAGGGATTCAGCTGAAAATGCGATCCCCTTTCCCAAATAAAGGCACTTGCAATTGCTGAAGCAGGATGCACGCGTGGTCCGAGTTCGCCTATACGCGAAAAACAAATTCAATTTGAAAAATTCCCTATTTGCAAGTAATGCTAAACTTTTCTGAAGCCAAAGTTTCCTTACTTCGGTAGACTACTCTCTTCCTTATTTCGACTCACCCGATTTTCTGTAACAAGCGCCAAAAGACCCGGTTTCGGAGAGGTATTCCCAATACCTCATGATCGTAAGATCTCAAAAAGTGCTGATTAGTGAAGCTTGCACATGTATTTCCTCCTATATCACTATTTGTCACTTTGTACAACGCGCGAGTGAAATATGGTAAATAAAAAGTGTTGCAATGTGTCTTTTTTGCGTCGACGCGGCGCCTACGACGCGGGGCTCACACCGCCGAGCGGGCTCTTCCGAAAAGAGATAAGTTATGCAAATGAGCGTCACGGTCGTGAAGCCAAGGCCAATTTGCAGAGACAATCTTTGAGAAAGGTGGCGGGGCGGCAGTGTCAGTCAGGGAAAGAGTTGTTGGTCAGGAGGGGCTGAGAGTGGGGAGGAGAATGAGATGGGTAGGAGGGATTGTGATTGGAGAAGAAGGGTAGAAGAGACAGGACGGGAAGGATACGCGGGGGCGGGGGCAGGGGCGGGGGGCGGGAGCGGGGTGGGGCGAACCAAGCCGGAGAGAACCGGGCCAGGACTTGGCAGGGTTGGAATGAGCCGAGTGGGGTGGGGCGGAGCAAGGCGCGCCTGAGCACAAGAACAAGAAAGATGCTCCGAAAGAAGGAAGCAGCGGGGGTCGAGAAGAGGCCGCATAGCGCCGGCGAAGACGTTGTTATGGAAATGGCGAAGGCTCCGACGGCGTCGACAAGTGAAAAGCGATTAGGGCGAAGGCTTCGCCATGTCTCTCGCAGTTCGCTAGCCTCCGCCGCTATCGCCGCTTCCGCCGCTCCCCCCATCCCTGCTCTTCGCGCAGCCTCTGATCCTGACGCGTCGTGGTATTAACGAAAACAATTGAAGTACGGAATAAACTTCTCGTAAATTTGCATATTCATGGTATCTCACGAGAAGGTCGCGCGCCCGGGCCAAGGAACAATGCAGCCAAGACTTCGAGGCAATCGGCGGCGGCCAGTGTTCATTCCTTGTACAAGGTCAACTGGAGGTGTCGTGTGGCAGTGATCTGGGTTCGTATATGTAACACTGGCTCAGCAGTTAGGATTGTTTTACGAGAAATTAACAATCGTGCTAATTTTCAACCTTATTTGGGTATAGTATTTGCAGGTGTAGGTCATGCGATAGATATCTGCGTACTTACAAAAAGTCTGAATAACCGACACACCTACAAAAATCCCGAAAGACGGTTCGTAAATTTCGGTCATTTGCATGAAAGGAAATTGGAAAGGTAAAGAAACTATGATAATTCTGTTTATTTGTGCTTTCTGAATCATTTTGTGAACGCATGTCTCTAATGCAAAGGCTTTTAAAATAATTTAAGCTTGCAACATTCCTGAGAATAAGAAACGAGTAGTTCTGATTGTGAGAATATGAGAATAAGATAAGAAAACAGTATACGCCAATTGTATTTCCAAACGCTCTCTATGTTAGTAGTTTTATTAAAATTAACAAAAAGTTATTTCCGTAATCTAACATCTGCCTGTCAATATAAATTAAGTAGTTTTTGCTTTTGGAATCCCTATTTTTCATTACTCTGACAAGGTCTTTAAGAAAATCTGTCCTTACGATAACATTTTTCTTTCACATATTGTGTTTAGAGTTTATTATTTTCAATTTTTGGTAACAATTTCACGATGCTGTAACCTATCAATATCGACACCAACTTCCTCGAAAAGTATGGCGACCCCAACCCCGGCAAAAGACACGCAATCAATCTCAATTCTAAATTCATGGACATGCCTGGAAAATGAAAGGCAGCCTCCGTTTCCAAGAACACTCTAAAAATGAGAGATCTAGACCTCCGGCACAAATCGTGAAATTTGACATAGAAGTTTTATACAAAAAGAGAAAATTTAATAAAGTTCTTTATTGAAAGCAGGGGCGGATTAATATTTTTGCCGCCTGTAGGCACATCAAATTTGCCGCCCCCTGTTTAAAATTAATGTTACATTTCAAATTGTAACGTTTCAGTAACAATTCCTCATTAATTTGAACGTTTTAACTTTAAAAGTAACATTACATTTTGCACATTGTTTTCATTAATTAAATATTTTTTTTTTTTGGATTAGCTAATTTTGGATATAAACTGTATCTTCATAGCAAGTAACGTTCAACATTATTGACATTAAAAGGAAACTAAATCATGACAACTAGAATTGCAACATGTTTTCTTTTGTCAACGGGCCTTACTTTCATATTCATATACTTCTGATCTCATAAGGTATACTCTAATGAAGTAGACAAATAAATAGCTTGTATTAAATATTAATATGATAGATTTTTATTTACAACAACTGAACGATTAGAATATTACGACGTTGTAACAGTTTTTATAATTTTCGATTTACCATTATAAACAAGAAATATAACATTTAACTTTTTGGATGGGGTTTTTTATACAGTTGAAATAACGTTTTATTAATTATAGCTAATTTGTCTATTGATGTAAAATTTTGCGAAGTGCCTTTTGGTGAGCAAATTCATCAATAATTATGGTATAATCTAACGCTGAGATAAATTTCTTCGATACACAAGAACGCTAAGGAGTTCAGTCAATACTCTTGTCATTGTAAAACGCAAATAATTTTTAATCCAATTTAAAGAAGAGAATGAACGTTCTGCTGTGCAATTGGCCACCGGAATACATATAAAGATTCGAAGTGCAATGTCAACGTTAGGATAAATACATACTTTACTACACACTTTAATAAAGCTGCAGGATTCGTTGGCTTAACATCTTCGTCAAGGATTTTTAAATACGAACTTAAATGTATAAGTTCAGAAACAAGCGATTCTTCAAGATCTTGGGGAAATTGTGAACATAAAAATATCGCTGCTTTTTCCATATCTATCAAAGATATTTTTTCAATTTCAATGACAGCCTTAAATTTGTTATATACATCTTTATACGCTTCAAGTCTCTTATTCAATTCTGCAAGTAATTTATCAACAATAACCAAATAAGTGTCGATTTTAAACTTGTCTCGTGCGGTCAGTTCTGCTGCATTCTCGTTAGTTTCAACACATTGCATTTTACGTATCCTTTACGATTATCTTTTGTTTTCCGATTCGTACGTTTCAGTATTTGACAGTTTCTTATCCTTCTCTTAAAAAAATTCAAAATTGTCTCTGTTCGTTTTTAAGAGCTCTACAAGTGAAGTGTAAATACCAACCACAGAACTTAAATCGATATCGACATTTGGCAGTTGTTTGTTTGACGCATTCAAGCGGTCTAAAATGAATCCCCAAATCTCGGTCATAATAGCAGTTTCAAGTCGATTTCAAGCAACAATGAGACCTTTAGCTTCTGCACGCTTCAGAGCATCACACTAGATTCAATGAATAAATAACCCTGAATAAATAAAAGAGTCAAAATATTATATGTATTATTACATATTATATAAAATAAAGTTTAGTAACATAGTTTATGCTAATTTATTTAAATTCTATATTAAGATATAGTTCATTTTAACGAATACAACAACAACACGTCAAGAATATTTAATTTCTAATCATTGTACTAAACATTTTTTGCATTTTGAGAATATTTTAGCACCATAAATCTGCATTAAAAATATATTAATGTTAACATTTATTTATACGTTATTAGTACATGGAAAAAATATACAAGCTGAAAACTAAATTTGTTATTTAATCTATATGTTTATACTAACTCAGTAATAGAATTGTCGAATAAACTGCAGCAGTGATCAGTTTCATATATAGGTTTAAAAAATTCATTTATTTTTTTTGCCTTGTCAATTTCATTTTGACATTTCTCTTCCTTTTATTTTCGAATTTTTGCATATTGACTTCCGGTGAGCCTTTTTCGATAATCACTCATTTTAAAACTTCAAAATATCATTTTTACTCAGCAGGCTCTTACAATAAACGATACACAACAATAGTAACAAAAGAAAGAAAAGGAATATTTCCAGATCCGTCTTCTAGAACTAACTCAAGAAGTAATAGATGTCGCTACTTTCTATGTAGCGCAATATGAATGCATGGCGAAATCCGTCAGCGATTTCTGATTGGCTAATTCAAACTCCTTACTCTAAAAATGTAATTCTTTCTGCTCAATCAACCAATCAGAAGTCGTTGGCGAATTCTTTTCATGTATTCTGTAACATTGAAAATGTCCCCATTTGAAATTTAAACTTAATTTATAAATCAAAGGTTGAGGGGGCGGCTTTAGTCTCGTTTAAATCATTTTTAAAATAAAAATATAATTTATGCTGTTATAGTTTTTAAAGAACCTAAATTTGTTTTAGAAAATATCAAGAAAAGTTTTCGCCTTTGAAAATTTGCCGCCCTGGAAAATTTGCCGCCGTAGGCACGTGCCTACTGTGCCTATGCGTAAATCCACCTCTGATTGAAAGTGGAAACTTTGAAGCCTCAAGATGGTCACAGAATTCAAACGAAGGCCCTTGCAAAAAGTTCAGTCATACCAACAACAATATAGTTTATTGAATCAGTGTGGTTAATGCTGATGTCATATTTGTGATTTATTGTCCTTTATGGAAGCTACGTTATTTCAAAAGAAGATAAACCTGCCGAAACAACCACCTCAATTAAGCAGTCGCGTTTTAGGCCGCTTTTTTCGTGTAATAGCTTCTTTATTTACAATACTACTATACATATTTGTTAATGGATCATTGCGCCCTGGGAACATATTTGGCACGTTTTGAAGAGTAAACTGAATTGGAGGTCGCTGTCTCCACGCCCATTTGAGATTGTCAACCATTTTGTTGGCGCGTGAAGTGCGCAAGTACCAAAACAGGTTTGGTGTGTTGTTGATTAACTGCGATTAAAAAGGTCTTAAGAAAGAAAGCATACTGCACTTAATTGCCAATATCAAAACCAGGGTTAACCCAATTTGCACTTATCGTATTCTCATAACCTCCGTTAAGTGGCAGTTTTGTACTAGTGCCCATTTTTCTCCGTGACCAATTGTAATTCACTGTTAATTTGGAAACAAAAACAATGCGTGTATTATATTTCCTAGCAAATAATATCTGTGGCTCAATGGTTTGATTATTGACATATTTATCAGCTCATGATCGTTAATTGTTAATTATCCCACCACATATATAATGTTTTGAAAATGTAAAAGTTCTTGAAGTTTTGTTGATAGATTTGACACAGTTTGAACATACCCAAGGGCCCAAATAAGGGTCCGTCCTTATTTGGGCCCTTTGGGATTATGCAGTTTTATTTTACATGATATCACAATTTTAAGAACCATTTAGCACTTTCAGCCTGGCCGAAGTCTAAAATGGCACATACAGCCAAGCCAAAATCTAAAATTTCGAGCACGCGGCCAATTCACGAATAGGTACTGAATCTATTGATTGAGTATTGGAAGTATGAGCCCTTCTATTGCTAGTGACTTTGACCGTAAGTATAGTCCATAAGTCTTGAAGCGAACAATAAGTATTTCGTAACTACAGTCCCTGTTTTTCCTCGGGAGTTATCACTGATCTTCTCCCGATGGATGGTGAGATCCGGCGTCAACCTTCTCGTCGGCTAGCCGGGTCTTCCCCAACCAGATATATCTCACCAGCGAGGCACCGCTCAAGCCGGGACAAGTTCTAAGCTCCCGACCGATCTCCAGGCATGTGTGATTGTGCAGAACATGTTAGAGAGTGTGTGTGTAAGTAATGGGAGATTATAGGTCAAAGAAGAGGAAAGAAATAGCGTGCGCGCTCCGTGGCCAATTTGTGAGGGTACTGTTTCGGCATTCCTCTCGTGTAAATCGAGAAACCACATCAGAACAGCCGGCCTTTAGAATTCTTCTCTAGACTGCGACTGTCTTAAAACTTGCTATCAAAGTAGTGTCGGAAATCTTGTCCCTGTCTGGACTCGAATCTAGAGCCTCAGGTCAGACGCACTTCAGTGACAGCACTTCACGCTCTAATCGACCGCTCCCGGTCATGCGTTCCTCAAATACTCAATTTCCGTTCTTTTTATTTAAATAACATTTTAACATTTTATTTCTATTTGTTGCAAATTGTTAATTTTACATGCGGCGTGTGCGATGAGTGCCGTGTGCTTCAAACCCTCTCGACGAAATACAAGGCAACTGCGAAGTCCAATAAAGCAAATTGAAAAGGCTAACGAAGTGAGCATCTTGGTTCCGCTTGAGGAAGTTCTCAGACGATGCGTGGTTTGTTTCGTCTTACATAAAATTAGATTTACACCGCGCCCCCTCCGCACTTCAAAGAAAGCTTATCGCACGCCTTCGCTCTTGCCGCCTCTTCTCCCGTGCTCCCTGCGCAGATAACCGCCCTGATTCAGCGCTTGTGGAGAGAGCTTTATTTTGCCTCTGTCGAAGGCACGCCGCGCCCATTCCGGGTAACTGCGGAAGTAAATTCACGTGTATTTTCATTTCGTGTGACTGGACCTGAAGTAGATGGAAGCGATTTTTTTCTGGGTTGGTGGAAGCCGTATTGTAGCTTTCCTCTGTTTTTCCGTTTCCTTTCCTTTTCATCTTCGATCAGGTGCCACATCAGAGTATCACACATTAAACATTCATGATGATCTTTTATCTTGATATTTTGTGCAGTCTGGTAATCTTATAGCACAGCTTTTACGAACTAGAAATTTTAAAATAGGTTTTCTATGGATGTTTTGTCTATTTTAAATTTCCAAAGATACAACACAATACTATTTATTTAAAATTATTTAATAATCATTTCAGTACATGCAATATTTTAAAAAATGTTTGTTCAGATACAACCATCATTAGTTAAAAGAAGAAATCGTTTTTGAGCTCAGTAACTGCATATTCAAGAGTACTTGTAAGGTATCACAAACTCTCAATCGAGATTACGAGGTTGAACTGATACGAATATAGATTCACAGCTGATCAGTCTCGCAAGTACTCATTAAAATGACTTGCCTGCACGAAGTAGTTAAAGAGCACACACTTTTTGCTAACTACCAAACAGAGATTTCTGACTTTAAATATTGAACCAATAGATTTCAGATGAATATCTATCACAGGTAGTTTAAAATAATGGGTATTTCAAAACATGTTAATTATTAGTATTTCAGTGATTCAGTACTTCGCGTTAAATTTGCAATGGAAATCCTTCGTCTCATGTACAACGGCTCAACCGGGAAAATGTGCTCCCTCCGTTGCGGCTTAAGGCAAGTAAAGTAAGAACTGTCTCACTTTGAAGACGCTTCTCTGAATTGAACGAGGCCACTTCTACTTCCTTATTCCTCATCGACATACGCTAGCAAATATTCATGAGAAGCTAGGAACGTGGACGCGCATTCGCATCTTCCACGATTCGACCTTCCGCAACGAGACGCAAGCGGCACGGAACTTGACTGGTTCCAGCCACGCCTGTTCCTTTCCAATGCACCGGCTGCTTTCTGAAGAACATAAAAAGAGAGTTTATGACACGTAAATTCGGTCTGTAAGATCTCCTTAGGGGTTAAACAAGGTGAAATATTTATTAGCGTAAACATGAAGATGTTGGTGCTGGACGCGGCGGGGAGTTTCCTGCTGACGGTGAGCGGGAGAAGGGGGGAGTGGTGTAGGATGCGCAGGGGTGGTGGTGTTGGAGGAGGTGGAGGCGGTGGTGCAGGCATAGACGGACGGGGGCGCTGAGGTGGAGAAGGAGGCGGAGGTGGAGAGGGAGGCGCAGGCAGACCGGGAAGCGGAGGTAGAGAAGGAGGTGGTGGCGGAGAGGGAGGGGGCGAGGGAGGCTTAGGAGAAGGAGGCGGGAGGTGGACAGGGAGATGGAGGTGGAGGCGGAGAGAGCGTGGTAGATAGAGGAGCAGGTGGAGAGGGAGGCGGAGGGAGTGCAAAAAAGCGCTGCTAATTTCTCGCTCATAGGAAGTCCAGAAGTGAAGTCGTTTAACTCGCGGGTTCCGAAGTTAGGGATCCATATTTCAAACTGCCACGCACGAAGTCGACTCACATTTGCACAGGCTCTCGGAAAGGGCTTGAAAAACGGCTTCATCAGAGGTTGCTCGCTGAGTTTTCGTGTCACCGTGAGGGATTCGCGAGTTCCCTGCGTTTTGAGGAAAGTCGTGCATTTTTATTAACTTCTTCATTATCGTTCTAACATATATATTTTACTATTTCATAGCGCTCATCACTTTCGAGTGTAAATAATCATACCTGACAAATTGGTGGAAATAGAGATTGGTCCTGATGAAGGGCAAGGGGTCTTTTATTTCAAGTAATTTCAAGTGCTGTCAACAAATGATAGTACTTATTAGCTCATATGTAGGAAGTATTTCCTTTGGTTGCGTGTAAACCTGAGGTTTTACATTACATTTCCCTGCAATATTTAAAATGTAAATTACCATCATTGCCATCATAATGCCTTGTTCTCCCTCCATGAATCTCGGATCCCAAAAACAAGTGGATTAAGGAAAACCAAAAAAGAATAAGTTACATTTTATAAATTCTGAGAAAAATGTGTTTATACTTGGCTACATTTCAGTGGCAATGTATTTTCGTGTTTTTAATGAACAATTGAAATGCAGTGGTTTAATGATGAAACACAGCACCACGACTTTGGAGTAATATTGACTTAAATAAACAGATCTCTGAATTTATAAAACGTCACTTATATCGTTCTGGTTTTTATCCATTCATATGATAGTTAATAGATCCACAATGTGATTGAAATACAAGTATGCCCTGCTATTACATGGCAATAATACCATTGATAATGTCATTAAATCTTAATCATAAATTAATATCTGCAAATAATGAGAGCGTAGGCATCAGCGATTGGCGTCCGAACTCCTTGGCTGCCCGGCAGACGGCGCGTTCAGATGCACAGGTACAGGAACAGGCGGCAGGTCTTAGGCACCTGTGCTCAGGGCTCAGCGTCTCCCGAACAGCCATTATCTACAAATAATGATATTTCTTCAAATTTGTCAGTAACTTTCTCGATTAAATAAGTAATAGAAGTGTAATATGTTGCTAAAATTGCAATACACTAAACATGATCTAATATATTTTACGCAAAATAAATTAGCTTCCTTTACTGCATTTCAGTGCAAAAGATACAACGATTTCCATTCTAAATTAAATAAAAATGATTAACGGAGTTTTCAATTATACTCATCTTGAGACTCATAATTAAACTCATATTCAAGAAGGAGACACAAACTTATCACTATTCTAAAAGCAAATGTCATTTATAATTTACCATCTGAAAAAATCTATGTCATTGAAAGCTAATCGTAAATGATGCACGTTAGATATTCAATTATTAAAAATTACTAATATATTTTAAGGACATCATCTGTCACAAGAACATTTCCTCTTAAATATCCACATTTCCAATTCACTTGATTATAATATTTCACTTAAAATTTATATTTACTACAAGAGCGCAATTCAGTCTATTTTATAAGAACTTAGAAGAAAATTAAATGAAAATTGAAAAATATAATATACATCACATTCATGTCAATTTTATGGTTTATTTTTTATTAAAGATTTATGTTTTGTTATTACATGTAATGGAAAATCAGGCATAAAAACAAAACACACAGTTTACAAAATTCCACGAAGAGGGAAAGCAAAACTGCCAGAAGCAGATGCAAAGCGACAGGAAGACTACACGAATAACAAACAGACCCGTGCCAGATAAGCCCCTGGGGCGAAATTCTCGCCTCCAGCTACTACCTGAAGCGGAAAAATAAGTTATGTAAAGGAACAAACAGTGAGAGAGACAGAAAGGAACGTGGAGACACGACAGAAAAAATGCTACAAGCGAAGAGTGTACAGAAGACAAGGAAGGCGTATTAACTTTCTGTTCCGCTGCAGCCGGCCTCAGGCGACGCGCCGCCCGCCGGCCGAGGCAACATCGGGGAAGCGTTGAATTGGGGCGGCGGCGGCGGCGGCGGCGGCGGCCGCGGGCGACGCGCTGCGGAACTGCTCGCCGCTGTATTCGCCCGGCGCGGCGCACCCAACGCCACATGTGAGGGGGCGCCCTATGGTGGCCATACGGGTTCGAGTAGCCACGGAAACGACGAGCACACTGGATATTCGTTCTTTTTAACTTGTATTTCTTGCCTATTCAATTGCAATAAAATGTTTCAGGTGCTTTAAAAATATTTTAAATAACTTTTAAGCAAGGGGCCAGCGCTTTGTTTTAAGGTAAATTATCTACATATTTTTAAAATTAGTTTAACAAACAGATACTTTAAAAATGGTAATGAAAAATATTAAAAGATATTAATTATATATATTTTCATTTGAAAGGTTGTGTTTAAAATTTGTAGAAGATAATTATGGAGGGTGAAAAATATATTTGGAAATCGTGAGCTAATACGGAGAGTTTACTAGTACTAACCTAAGTCACAGTTTTTTGAAGAAGTACAAGGTAATAAGTTACAAAACTTTGGGAACTGTGTCATTACATTTGTTTAATAGATTTTCTTTGTAATTATCAATGAATTTGCTTTTTTAATGCAAACCATTAGGCTTGCATTAACTTTACGTATATGTATATATATATATATATATATATATATATATATATATATATATATATATATATATGCAAACAATCGAAGCGAGGCATTGCAAACGTCTCTTGTACTACTTGTTCCACTTGCACTAGTATACGTGTGTCCAGAGAGCAATTGGAATGAGTACAAAAAATGGGGGTTATTTTGAGATGCTAAGTTCTAATAAACAATTAAATATTTCGAAAATGGTAGTTGATGGCACCGATCGGTTTGAGTAATTTTGTATTGCGTTTAAAGGGGGTTCAGTGGAGCCAATTAAAAATTGTAACATTTGCAAGCTTATATACAAATTCCAACTTTGGCAATTATAATGAGAGTAGAGTATCCCAATGTATCAGAGCCGGTAACAGTGAATTAACAATTTTGCAATAATTAACAATTTTATGAACAAATTCGAAATATGAGCTAAAACAGCAATTAGACAGTTACAAATTGATAGCTAAAGGTTAGTATAATTGTTGCTAAAATGCTAAATATTTACTGGTCTATTGACAGCAATTCTGGTCAGAAAACCCCGCTCAGAAATATTTTTATTCATGGCGTACGTGCAGGCAAAATCTCTCATTCGGCAGGGAAAGAAGATATTTCCGCCTTATTCGTAAACAATCGAGGTCCCCTGCCCCCAGAAACAGCGTTTTATAACGGTAGTTTGCGCCAATCAGGGAGACACTAAGATTCTTACTGTAGCGATTCGTCAACGCAGCCCTCCACCAGATCGAAGGGTGTCCAAGTTTGTCTGGACGGCTGGGAAGATAGAATTTCACCCGCCACGTTTTGTGTGTGTGTGTGTGTGGGGGGGGGGCTTTACGTTCATTTATGACAGCATTTCTCTTTAAATTTCTCTTACCTTATTATGCAGGGCATTTATGATGCCTTATTAAGTAGGGCATTTCTTACATAATATGTAAAGGATTTTTGTCAAGAATAGTATCTTTAGATTGCAAATAATTCCTTGAGAGAACTGATAACATTTAGACAATGAACTTTGCAACGCTTTATATTTATAATATTGGTGCCAATGATTTACCTTGACGGGAACAAAGTATGGGCCGGAAAGTTCTTAAGTAGAGAACAATGCGCGTGTACTAGGTAGATGTAGATAGAATCTATACGGTAGAATTGCTTCATATTTTGGGAAAGCGTTTAAAACCATCTAATCTTTTGATACATTTTTAGTTTCAATGTTTAATCTACTGTTTGACATAACGTGACACCTCCTTAAGTTGTCATTTTACTAGAAGAGACGTATAGGATATAAGAGACGTAAAGGATTTCGGAAAAGCTATGGAAACTACTTCGATAATGATGAAGGGTGGTACTAATATTTTGGATGATAAATTATGAACAAAAATCATACTAGATTAATACGGAGAGAAAGCGGGCATTCTCTTGCGAATTTATCAGAACTGCACTTGCGTTAGACTTTGTCACATATTGTAATTTAAATTTGTAATCGCCGCAGGAAGATAAAATTTCTTAGAACAGATCAGAAGAGATTATTACTTTACAGTTTCTACTTTTTACTCACTTTCATGAAAGTGATTCGATTCGACGAGGATAGATAAAAAAGTAATTAAACTAAGCCGCTTTTGCGTATACGGGGCACCAAAATCATCACCTTTGTAATAACGACTGCAAAAATAATGTCCTCTCCGTATATTCATAAATATGAACCTCTAACACCTGATATAGCGTATAAATTGCGTATAAATGTGTATTTCAGATGAATACATCAGATATTCAGCTGCTTGAAATTACCGTGTTTTGTGGTTCATGCTTGGCCGACATAAAAAATATATTCAAGAAGGCATGAAATAATTGTTGTTCATTGGTCACACCTTGCTCCCAAAATATTTCCAGATCTGTAAAGAACAAAAATAATTTACTGAATTATATTTACACAATGGATTTTGAGGAAAATATCTTCAATCTTCAGTACTTGTATGTATATAAGACGCACTTCATAAAGTTTCAAAACCTCTAAAAGTTTTGTTAGAAAAAACAAATTAATAAAATAAACAAATTATTAAAAAAGCTTAGTTTCATTAAATTCAAAATATTCTTATTCAGAAACTAGACGTTTAAAAATAGAATACATTTGAGACATCGCAAATAATTGAGTACATTATATGTATCATAATCATTTTTGTATTTACAATTACACTTTCAGAATCATACAGTATTTCACAACTAGCATAGAACAGAGCTAGCTTCAACACCGCTAGCGGCAACACAGCTAGCGTCAACAGAGCTAACTTCAATAACTTTTGTTTCAAGAAACAGCGCCTTTTTACGTTTGCAAATACGGAAACTAAGAGTTTATAAGCCAGGCATTAATTCTAACAATAACATTACTACTTGGGAATAAGACAATATGCACATATAAGAATACTTTACTCTGAACAGTTACTTGCTAAATGAAACAGACAAGTAGTTTGTATTGTGCATCTGGACGGTCGTAAAAAACCCATTCGTGCAAGTCTGGTTCTCTCCTGATGTGGGTGTTGCTCTCCGTGTATTCGTGACATTTAAATATTAAAACAATCCCAAGACAGAGTCCTTTGCATTTTTAAAGATATCACGAGACGAATTGCACGCTTAGAAAGAAACATGGGCTGGTCTTTCACATTTTCTTTTCGGAGGTACACGAGAATACAAAGTTGCAAAAATATCTTAGTGGACGTAAACTATAAGAAGATAGACGACGTATGTTATTCAAAGAAATCGTGTCATTTTTTCCTAAAGCACGTAGAGAGATCGATTTTCAGGGTGCCAGTAAATGAAACGAGTGACTACATAAAAATCTCAGACAGCTGGATGTACTTTTCTTTGATCTGCTGATGAAATCTCATTTTCATTTGCTGGATTCCTTCGCATCAAAGAAAGTGTCAAAGATGTGTAGGATACGTCTCTTTGGCTAAAAGCTATCGTAGTAGGATCGCGACAAATGTTGGATTAAGCTCTTTCAGGTTTCACTGCTTTTTCATCATGATCTGATCTTTAAATTTTCTCTTTTATTCTAGAAATACGATTCTCACTTTGATCTGTTTGCAATTCTATCAGTTCATTTGTCTGCAAGAAACTTTTATTGAAATAAATATCTACGTTCTACAGCTTGGGATGAATCTGTACTTCTTCATTTTGTGGTAATAAGTTTTTACTGGTCAATGTGGGTTTCAAGTTATTTTTTTAAAATATTTTGCATTATGTATGTACTTTTGATAAAAAATGAATAATTGAATCATCTTTCCAAGAATTGTATCCTTTTCGTATCATCACACCCTTAATTTTAAGAAGTTAATGAATTAATTTTAAAGAAACAAGTTACCAGAAACTGAACTTGTTGATGACATCTATAAACTAGTAAAACGAATATTCTCTGAAACTTCATTAAATTACGTTGTCGTATGGTTAGGGGCGTTTCATAGGAAGTGATAATTTCTGGAAACTTATTGTTATTTCTGGAAACACGAGGATTGATTGCAATATCTCTATTATATAATATTTTTGTGGAAAAAAGAATATAGCATTTCTTTCAGCCATTTTGGCTACACTGTTAGAATTTACCGTAAATTTAATGAGGATTAATGAATGATATTTTTACATTAAATTTAATGCTTGTATTAAATCGATGTAGATTTAATGTACGTCTGTAAATGAAACTTAATATACCTTGTACATTACAACGAAATTAATGTGTTTGTACATTAAATTTAATGTTTAAATAATATTCATAAAATCAATGTAGACGTAATGAACATCAGTACATGAAACTTAATACACTTTTTATATTAAAGAGAAATTAATATAATTCGACATTAAATTCAATGTTTAAATTAAAATTCGCAGAGAATTGATTTATAATTGTGAAACGCATTGAGTACAGAAGTTTTTTAAAAAACTATACACATTTTTTCCACTATTTGAACTAACGTATAATAAATTAAAAATATTAGCTCAACATATATATTAAAAATAAAATGGCGTCCTGTGCCCACTCCTCTTAACCTGGTTCGATGCCTTTCGGGGGCGGGAATAATGTTGGCACAATGACCACCAAATTACTTCAAATTTGGCGGCTTGTTTTTAATCGGGCACCTTTGGTGTTCTTTGAAGGCGTTTCAGAGGAAAGATCATGCATTTCAAACTTGCGCTCTCGAGATCTTAATTTTACTTAAAAAGCCGCACGAATTTCTTCCCTGTTGATCGAATACTCATTTGTTTCGTACAAAGTTCCATGACGTAGATTGTCAACTGCTTCCGGTTAGTTCGGAGCGTCACCGAAAGATCGCATCGGCTCCTGGGCAGCCCCGCGTAAAATTACTATTGTCAAAATACGGGGCGCCCACCGAATTCTACCTCAGACCAAAAGAACATAACCTCCAGATCGCATTGTCATCAGAGGCGATGTGCAGAAAGCAAAAAGACGTGTTGGACGCATTCAAGGTTTGATTCAGGGTATGCCAGACACGGATGCAGTCGTAACATGAACCATACGAAGGAGAAAATTCGTAAAGAAACGACGAAATGACGAAATTCGTAAAGAAACGTTTGATTTCGTCTGAACAGAGGTAACAGTGACAATCTCTTCAATACTCGTTAATTCTTTCTCCAAGTAACAATACTTGTCAATTGTGTGTCGTCTCTTGTCCAGAACACTCTTGTCTGATAAAAACTACTGATGGAAGAGGCGATGTTTCGTTGCAGCTTCTACAAATTTCTCTCCCAACTGTTTCTACGAGTATTTCGCAGCCTCAACAAGCGGAAATACTCGGGATCATTCCTTATAACACGACTCCATTAATTCAAATTGTGATCCACATTTGTCATTTTTCCGTTCAGCAATGAAATATATTTCCCCTCGGCGAGTGGGATACCAAGTCATCCATTATCCATCAGATTTCTCAAAAAGCCGTCAGAATGAGCGTATTTATTTTGTACACTTAATTTTAATGAGTCGCAACTCTGGCAGCAAACCGTTTGCGTTGCAACTCCCTAAACAATGTTGCATTTCGCGAAATACGAACCCTTTCCAAGAACATGATATCTTGAAGGCAATAACACAAAGGCAGTCTGCATATTTCTGGAAATTGAAAGTCTGGTTGTCTGCGGGAAAACAGGTACTCTGCGTTTCCGCAGGATTCATTCTCATTCTGAAGCTATGGTAGTCGAGTGTTTTTACGTGTTTTAGGAGACTTGTTCAAATTCTAAAACATGTTTAAATCAAAGAAACGTCATAATTTTCTAATATGAAAGTGTGTGAAACTGTTGAATGTTATTCTTCATTTCCTGTTTTAATCACAGCAGTTTCATTTAGCGTTTAGCGGATAACATTGATAGAAGCTGAAATAATTCAGGCATATTGAATTTGTGAAGGCAATGTCTAACTAATATTAATTAGTATTATTTACTTAATATTATTTTCATGAAATTTGAAACTTGTCAATCTCCATCTATTGATGGCCGTGCTGCAGATTTCAAGTCACAGTTTAAATATGACAATGGACCAAATGAATTAACTCAAATACTGAAGTTCAGGAAATGAGTGATACATAGTGAACCCAAAGTAATTGACTGTGATTCTGAAGAAATGTTCCAGTAATTTGTAAAGACGTCATTGAAGGAATGATAATATTATTTGCCAGCTATTACGTTTTGTAGACGCCTATTCTGCAAAATGAGGCAAAATGATATAAAGTTGGAGTTGTATTACTATTACGCACTAAATTAAAAGTAAAGTTTCGTTCAACAAATTATTACTATTGATAGGACATTTGAGAAGAAATAGGTGTATTACAAACTTAAGAATTTTTAATAAATTGGCAGTTGGTCTCGGTTTTAAGTAATAGTAAACTTGCATTAAAGAAACACAATTTCAAAATGGATATTGATTAGTAGAGGATGGATTGCATCCTTAGGAATCAATTTTTTTCTGATTTAGTACTTTGTAGAATGATTAAAGAAGAAAGATAGGTAACATTAATATTTATAATATTTCCATCTATTAATTACATTACTAATAATTAAGTTTTATATTAAAACAATTTTCTTTCTGACTTTGTTGTTTTATCGCGTATATATCGTTCTCTTTTTTGTGCTCAATTTCTATGTAAAAGCTAATCCATTGCATCTGTCAATTATATATATTGTTATTTGGTTATCTGCGTAAAAAGGTAATACTGAATAAATATTATTTTCAAGGAAATTCCGAAAATAAATACAACAGAAGGAGATAAAAGACCCAAAAAATTTGAAAACATTGATTCTGCAATTTTTAAATTGTCCAAAAAGATAGACAAAATACAACGAAGTATACAGTCCATAGTACAGAATATGGACAAAGTCATATGCGGCCAAATCTGATTTTTCCTCAGTTTGTACAACCATGGCTGAACACTTGACAAATCATGGAGCGACTTTTATCATTGGCTTTGGCTCCAAATATCAGACTCCCCCCTTCCTCCTCTCGAAGATTTTCCTCGTTATCTCAAAGGCCCGGAACAATTTGTGATGCAAAAATGACGTCGGTGACGCTGCCTCGCTGCGGGAAGAGACTTTGACTTTTGTCTTTCGGGAATTTTGACGGGTACAATGTTACATACAATGACTAGATGGCCATTCTCGGTCAAATGCAGGTTTCGTATATGTATAACGTCGTATCGTTATTCAAATATGTGTAACTTGACTAAGAGAAGATTCCATTTATTGTTTAGAGATGGAGGGAGACTATTTGTGGGAAAAGGGGGCAAAGAATGAATTAAGGTGGGCGAAAGAGGTCTTTGAGGAATCTGGATCTAAAGCGTGATGGATAATGTGCGTTTTGACTGAGATTGAATATTGGAGTGCTGGGAGGAGAGAGTAATATTTTTATAAGTTTGTGAGATGAATTCGGAGAGGAGAGGAAGCTCTCGGTGGATTAGGTGTGAATTAGAAATGAACCAGGAGGCTTTCAAGGATTGTCTTAGATATTTGTTTTGGATTGTCTGTGAAATAGATAGACTTGTTGGTGCTACAATGTGTCATATTGAACAAGCGTGTGTCATTGCGGCCTTATTAACATTTTATAGATGGGCAGCGCAGTTTCTATACTGAGCATGGAATTTCTGTTGATAAGCGGGTATAGCTTTAGAACTCTGGCTGTGTGTTGTGGACTGTTGATTGAATGTGCGATTTCCATGTTAGCCGTTTGTCCAGTAAGACACTTAGGTATTTGGCTGGCGAAGAATGAGAAAGCCAGGGAACATAGGTGTTATTTATTCGTAGGGGTGTAGAGAAGGGAGAACGTCTGAGAGAATATTTTTGATTGTGATTTTAAGGGGTAATTTTAATTCTCCATTTTTTGGTTCAGTTCGAATAACTGTAAATGTAGGATTGAATGTAATCATAGACTACGTTTTTATCACTATGTGAAGTGAAAATAGCGATATCGTCAGCATAAAGAGCTCTACTTGCCTTGTGTGGAGTTGGATAGTCTGCTGTAAATATTGAGAAGAGAGTTGTTGAAAGCATCGACCCTTCTGGAACGCCTACAAGAATTGGGTACATAGCATCATTTACTTTCACTTGAAAATATCTGTCTGATAGAAAGCTTCGAAATAGTTTCTGCAAATAATCAGGTGTTCCAATTTCTTGTAGTTTGCACAATAATCCATGGTGCCAAATTCGGTCGAATGCCTATGAGATGTCTAAAAAGTGAAGAAATGTGTACTTTTTATTGTTAAAACCGCTTACTATGTGCTCGACAAGTCGCAGCAGTTGATGGGTAGTTGCTTGTTTAGGTCTAAAACCGGATTGGGGGATATTGGGAATTGCATTAATTTTTGTCAGGTATGTTTGCACTCTATTTAAAACAGGTTTCTCAAACGTGTTTACTACAGAAGAAGTCTAACAGGCCTCTAATTGCATTGCCTCTAAGTTTTTGGGGTTTTGCCTGGTTTTGAGAATGGAAGTATTACAGCCCGTTTCCATAATAACGAATAGTATCCTATTCTTAACGATACATTAAATATCGCTGATATTATTATTATTGCTTGTCGAGGAAGTTCTTTTAAGGCTCTGTTAGTGACGTTTTCGTACCCGGGTGCTTTTCTAATCTTGGAAACTTTAATGATATTCGCCACTTCTCAGGGAGAAATCAATTTTATCTTTGTTGGGGCAGTGTACATAGGTAGTTTCATGTACTTTTCTACTTCTGAATTGAAAGTGAGATATTCTATGAGATTTGGGATAAAGACACTTTCTAAATATTCTGCCAAGGTATTTGCTTTCTCAGCACCTGAGTATACTATTTTACCATTATTTTTTGACGGCGGTAGCTCTGTTCGTTCTTTTGTTATGCTTTTGTCTTCCATGATGGTCTGGTATTTGGGTGAAGTTGGCTTAGAAATGGATGAAAGTTTGAAAATTGGAATTAATCTACTTTTTGTTTGACAATTTTTAAGATGTGGTTTAGTTCACGTTCATTTATTTTGTTTCTATTAGATTGCCAAATACGTCGGATTTTTCTTTCCTTTATAATTAGTTCCAGAAGTTCTTAGGAAGTACTTTTTTTAAATTTTCTGTTTGTCTGATGGAAAGGTAGATCCGCGTATTTTAATGACTGTTGTAGCAGTTAGTAGTTTATTTAATTCAATATATAAGTCTTTAGTAGAGATTATGTTACATGGGTACGTTAAACTGCTAGTTATTAAATCCCGAAAGTGATTCCAGTTAATTTTACCATTGATTTGTTTCTGTATTTTCTCTAAAAGTGTCTTGGAGTTGTCAATGATATGAGCGGAGAATGATCATAATCTAAATATGATACTATTTTCTGATAGATCGGTGTGGTTATACCTTTTGTAATGATTATATCTAGAATATCTGCTCTCTTATTTGGATCTGTAGGGTAGAGGGTGGGTTCTATAGGGATATGAATACTAATGTTGTGACCGCTTGCGTTAATGAGATTAAGAAGTTTGGCACCCTGATGTGAAATCGCATTGCAACCCGAGGCTCTGGTTTTGCTCTTTAAATCAGCTCTCAATATAAATCGGGGATATTCAGAAAAGATTTGCCGTATTCTGTTAGAAGGTTTTGTTATGTGGTTTATATGCTGCCATAATAACTACTTCTGATTTATTGTAACTAATGTTAATTGATATTACTTTTAAATCTACTGTGTGGATAACAGGTGCTTGACTATAATTAATATATTTTCGAAGTACGATTCCTACTCCAATTGAAGTATTTGTTGAGATCCGATGATTATGATAAATTTTGAAATCGTGTATTGAGAAACATTCGCCTGGTTTGGGGTGGGTTTCTGTTACAAATGCTATTATTTTTGTACGCTCGTTGACGAAGTGCCGGAAGGAATTTTCCTGTCTCTTTATTCCATTTGCATTAATGTTAAGAAGGCTAAGAGCATGTAGTTTATTTGGATCCATTACAGTAATTAGAAAGAATATTTAAAATCATTTTTAAAATTACTATATTTACATCAGGAATCTTTTTAGGTTGACTACTATTCCATGATGTATTATAATGGGGGCGCAGGGGTTAACAGTTTGTTGTGTGAAAGGAAGGAGGAGGATGAGGAGGTTGTCTAATAAATGTAGATGTTACTGGAGGAAAAGGAGAAAAGAATGGTGGTCTAGATGTGAAAGCATTAATGTATAGATTATTTTAGATGCCTGTTAAAGATCCTCGGGATTGTCCTTGGTAGAGTTTGGAAAGCTTTTTAAATCCTCTCTAATTGGTGATATGATCGCCTTTGCAATTAACACGTTTAGGGGCGGTAGTTTCATGTTTACATTGAGGATAGTGATGGCTTTCGAGACACTTCACGCCCCTAGGAATATTGCTATTTGCCTGTGTATAACCAAATCGCTGACAGCGCTTACATTGAATAAGCTGAATACATTGTTTCCTATTTGCACTCGTATTATACTATCCATCAGTTAAACCTCATTAAATATATTTTTGGATTTGAGATTGCCAACAAGATTTACTGCTACTGTTTGCTTAAGTTTTATAGCTTTATCGTAAAGTCTACTCACTTTAGTTACGGGATATCCCATTTTTTTCTTTTCTTGTATAACATCTTGTTCGGTGTAACATGACGGGATGTTATTTATTACAACAGATAACACTTTACTACTTGGATCTCGATACGTGTGAAAATCGATGATGTTTTATTCACAGAATTTTCTTAAGTCATTGATTTCACTGAAATCAACTTAAGTATACTCGTCATTTTCTTTAGTTAGAAAGTAATTTATTGTGGCTGAATTTAGGTGTTGTAGTTGGGTTAAATACCCATTGCTAGCCATATCAACGAATATTGGAGTAATTTTAATACTGTTCTCTTTCGTACCTACTGACGTTTCTGTTACTTCATCTTCTTCTTCACCGTGAAAAGCAAACCTTGAGTGAAAAGGTACATTGCACTGAGTTGCTATTGTTCTCACTTAAATTTGTGATTTGGTATCTATTACTGTGAGAAATTTTTTGTCAGTATTAACTGATAGGAACGAAATTAGTTTCTCATACAAATTTTTTTTTAAATGTTAATGGTTGCAAAGCAAGGGACACGAAATATTGTAGTATAATCATTTGTCAGAAAAACATAACAAAACATTACATTATTTAGTAGATAAGCATCTGCTACCAATCATATTGAAATTCGTGATCATATTTTTAAAACAATTTCTATTTTGACGTTACTACACCATTATTATCGATATGCGAGCAATGCACATATTTTGTTACACGTCATGGGTCACTTTTTTATATAAGTAGGGTTTAACGAAAAAATGTTTTATTAATTAGTTATTAATTTAACGATTACTAGCGGATGTCTCAAGAAAAGAATAATTTCAGTATCGTAATTGTTAATATTGTTTATACCAATCTTAATAATGTTGAAATTTTAGCGTGATAATCTGTGATAAAGAAATAGGGAACATACCATGTGAAATATTATTGTAAAAATATAATTAGTGTTATTTGACATACATTTTTCAAAAGTTGACAATTTTCAATTATGGTACAGGAGAGATTACCGCTATCCCTTCCCAGTGATATTAATTGCAAAATTGTAATAATTTATATTGCTAATAAATAATGCAATAATATAAAGAGCAATTTTTATTTTTTATTTGTGTAAATATTCACTCAAGAATTATCTTAAATGTTTTTATATAATCAGCTACTAAAAGAAGAATAAACTTGAAAATCATAAAATGTTACGAATCGATGTAGTTTCCTTAAAACAAGCTATTAAGGCAAATTATCAAACATCTGAATTATCCTTAGAGAAATTCGGAGTTGTTATTAAGAAATTTCTGTGTCGATATGATTTTCCCATTACATACTGCGAACGTTAATAAACTGCTCGTTCACAAGATCATTTACTCTCCAATACATTCCTTCTCATAGGCCTTTCGTTGGCTTAATGCTACCACGTTCGTTTTCTTTCCGAACCCTAATATTTCCTTCTTTGTAATCAATAACTTTTCTTTGTGTCTCTTTGCGTCTAAACATTTTGTCACGTTCTCTGATTGAAATGTGTCGCCTACTTGAATATTACACGTTGCTACTACTAATACAAAAAGAAAAATGTAAAGAAAACAAATTTTTCGGATTCGCTTCTAATTTACTAGGTGACAACTCGATCAATCTGGTCACGACGTTATCCGATCGCCTACCTATGTGCTACGGCAAAGCTAAATTTTTTAAGAAAAATAATTCAGTCAAACTTTACGGGTAGATAAATAATTGCTGCAATATATCTCAAAAACAGGAAGATACTGTAATTTTTTTATTGTCAATGATGCAAAATCTTTTGCTATTGCGACTCCCATTTAAGAAACAAAGTATACGGAATTCCGTGGTTGGTGTAATGTCTCGCACACTTCGTGGAACTGCATCCTAGCTTTCAACAGGATGAATGATCCCTCGTAATTGAATGGATGATAACCAGAACGGTATGTCTCCAGAAGGATGATAACCAGAAATGTCTCCCAGATTTCAACCCGACGAATGATCACTCTTTCCTTTTTCCTTTTTTCATTAGCAGACATTAAGATTTAAAAATATATTATAAGAATCATATTTCGTTCCTGGTTCTCACGTAAAATTCCTCAAGGACTTGTATCACAAATGATTTTTAATGTTCGCATTAAAGAACTCCACGTAAAATGCAATCCTCCTAACGTTATATTGACGTGAAATTATTAATTGTACCCACAAAACAACAGATCAGAAATCATTAATTTGCGTAGAGCAGCATTTGTCAATAATAATGTCTGTAGTAGAAAACTTTCCCTGTAATCCTCTTATTTTGAATAGTATTTTACACATAAAAGATATTTTTATTAAAATACCTGCATGTTTCGCGACCAAATCTTATTTTTTTTCATTCATCTGAGAAACGGATGAAGAAATATTTCACAACTTGAAAGCTGCTATCTTTTATTCGTTTTTCTGCAACTGGCTATAAAACGTATCTTTTAAAATTATTTTTTCTAATAAAGCAACTAGATTAGACAGGTCACTGTAGCAAATTATTTGTTTTGTATAATAATTTCTGTATTAAATATTTCTATAATCTAAGATGAAATGTAAAGATGGAGCTTATTACTCTTTATCGAGTGTTATTGTTTGCGAAAAACGCACATTATTATTTTTTAATGTGTTTTTATTGGGAAATTTAATGCTTTCATTTTTTAAATTAAATGTATATTATACAATTTTTGTAAAACTGTTGCTTGATTTAATATTTATTTTTAAATATTCACTATGAAATAATTCGCGATTGCCGCCGTTTTGTAATGTTCACAATGAATAGTTCCGCCTCTCTGAAATAAAGCTAAAGCTTATTGATCAGGTCGATCCCGCAGGGCGGGGCAGGAGTCCACAAACTGAGGTAAAGTTCGACTCAGGAGATCGCCCATTTTTTGTGCTATCGACTGTACATTGTAATAAGATGTGAATTTGTGATTTCTGAAGTCCTGATGGTTTTGTATTATTGAATAAAATAAATTTTCTTTTATTAATAAAAGTAAAATATTTAGTCAGTCTTACCTATTCAATAAATAAATAATATACATAAATTCTTGCCAAAATGAATCCAATAATATTTGGTATACAAGTTAATGATTATTTATGCACCAGGAGCGTTATAAGAGTTCTAGTGATATTAGCAACAAAAATCCATGTCGTGGTAGGAGTAGAAAAATTTGCTCTTGAAAGAGAAGTAAAAAGCACAGTTAGAAATGTCTGCAATACTTTTAATGTAAAAGTATATCAAAGTTATTATCATGAACGCACATTAAATGTAATGTACACGTACAGTAACTTTTAAGTACATGTTTATTAAATTTAAAGTTCATGTACAGTGAATTTAATGTTTACGTACAGTAAATTTAATGTACGTGTGGACATTAAATTTAATTATCCACGTACTCTAATTTGAATGTACAGGTACACTAAATTTATTATGCATACATGATAATTATTTTCATGTACTTTTACATTAAAATAGTGCAGAATTTGCTTACAGTGTAAGCTACATGGGTAAGTATTTGAGTTCATTTGTTATTAATGCTTTATCTTATTTAATAATAACAGGTTTCTTCGTGAAATTTTAAATATATGATTATATTTGGACAATTAAAGTTATTTTCCTTTAAATCAAGAACAATAGCTTTGCCCCTTATAGAATATGTCTTCGCGTGCAACTCATGCTTCTTGGATGATCCCGATCTGTCGTAACGAATGTCTTAAACGTCTGTGATGTCTTTTTTTCTATCCTCTAATATACCGCGATTGCTTTTCCCTATATTTTCTAGTATTTTCATAAATGAACTTACTAATTCAAATGATTATAACAATGATGACATTTAACTATTAAACAATTATATGGAACAGTAAAAATATTGCAGAAAAATTGCCCTATATATTCACCACGGGTGGGTACCTCAACCCGATTTCTTTCCCTAATATGAATCAAATCATTCCATTGTATCCATATCAACTTAACACATTAATTCCTAAACTAAAATTACATTCCTGCAAAACAACTTTTGGCGACTATTAAAATACTAATGTGTGTAAAATTGTCGGTATATGCAGTATTTTCAAGCAAGTCTCAGATTAAAAATATTGATATTACTGATTACTTCGGCGATAGTATCGATTAACTGAACATCATCATGCTCCTAATGCAACCTATGCAATATCTGTGATGATCCCTTCAATACGAACACTGACTTGCATCAACCCCGATCCTACCAGCTTAGCGTCTGTTATTAGAATGATATTTTTTCAAATCTCCCGGTGACAAGTACGCCGCCTGTACAACCTTACTTCATATCTCCGTGGGGCTTTGTGTTTTAATCTGCAAAATGTTTGATGTCCAATATAAGTGCATTTATGTGCCCCGGCGCCTGTCGTTTATTTATACTCCGTAACTAGGGCAACTTCAGCTGTCTATACTGCATACCTTGGAAGAGTACGATCTCCTTCTAAGTTATTCGTGTATTGGGTATTTGAGAGTATCACACTCTGACCGAGCACAGCCAGTACTCTGACCGAGCACAGCCTGACATGTAGATGTGAGGGATTATTTAAGGAGAGACGTTGAAGAAAATACACTCATAAATGTAAAAAGAGTTTCTTCTTGGTTGGGTGTTGCAAAGAAAATTCTACACATAACAGAATATTCTGGCATGTTTTAGAATGTGTAATACTTAACAAACACTACGCAGAGAACTGCGAATGCATTTTTGTATAATCTCCTCTTCCAAATGCTGAAATATTTGATCAACTATTAATCGCAGATGAAACACAGTTAGTAATGTGATCACTTCTTAAAACCATAATATATATTTTCAAATAATTAGAAAATATTTCCTCCTTAACTTGTTACTTTTTCGCATTCACTTCAAAACTAGATAATGTAATCATGCTCCGGAAAACGGCAAAGTTTCAACAGAAAAACTCTTATATCCAATTTTTCCTTACCAGGGCCTGGCAATATCTTATTTTCTATATACAGAAAATTACTTTCTTTCATCTTTGTGTAGTCAAAATACATTTTCTGTGGATTCTTAATACCGAAAGATCGATTGACGGGAAAATATTTGTCCGTCTGGAGTCAACACTAGCTCTTAAACCGTTCTGACGATTTTCTCCCAAACTGATATTCCCCAACCGATCTGGTCGCGGCCCCTTGAATTTGTAACTTATATTTTAGTTCAAGAAGGGTACTTTAAATGAAGCCTCAACATATTCAAAAGTTTCTTAAAAATGGCTCCGAATTGTTAGATTAAACTTTGTCGTCGGATAATGTAAATAATGCTTAAGAAATTGCTCGTTGAAATCCCTGATTTTTCCTAAAACTTAAACTGCAAAGTCAAGTTATTCGGAGTCTTCCTACAACTAAATTATTCAAGAGAGATGTCTTCTTTTTAAAATAAGTTATTTAACGACCTCTTGAAATAAGGTCAAGTTCAATTTTTCTAAAATATGAATAGTTTACGTGTATTTTAGCATGAAATATAGGGACTTTATATTTTAAAACATTTTTTCTCAAAAATGGCTGCAATTTTTTTATTTAAATTTTATCATATTTAAAGAACCATGAAAAGACTGGTGCTAGTTTCATTATGTGCAATCACTGTCTTTTTGAAAATTGCACAATTATATCTCTTGAAATACGAAATCGAAAATACAGTAAATAGATACTTTTGTCTGTTCTGAATACTCATCTCTTTAAAAAGGTTATGTACATTTTTTAGAGAAAACGATTTTTTGCGAAATTTGTGTTTAAAATTAATGCAATCTTAAAAAGGCATTTTTTGAAATCCGTTCCAATTTTTTTCTTCAGTTTTACTTCGGATAGAACAAGGATAGCTTAAAGGATAGCACAGGTCTCATTCTCGTTTAACTGTGACTTTTCAAATCCACATATTTAGAAATAATGAGAGCATGTATGTGCTGTTGAATTGCCGCTAGTCCCTTATTACAATTGTTCCTAGTTTTAGTCTTAAAGGAGAAGGACATTTTGAATCCCTGATTTGAAGATTACATCATTCGTAATTTAAAAGGATGCCCAGGATTAGAGGAGTTCAGTGATGCCAAATGTTTTCACGAAAACAAAATTGGTACAGTATTATTACTTCCTTTTATTATTTTTTCTTTGTAAACAAATGTATTTCTTTCTTGCTCATCTAATAAATAATTTATGTTTCTAAAATGTGTTTAAAGTGTTTCATATTTATTAATACTTATTATTTCAAAGTCTTAAATATCTGAACTTTAAATATTCATTGCAGCTTAATCTTTGAAAATCGGACAGGAGTTCAACATATGTTTAAATCGTCGAAAACGGAGATTACTTTTATAGTATTTAGCCTAAATCAAACTAAGGGTAGTTATTTTGGCAAGAAAATAATGCTGTTGAAATATCATGGTGGTTGGGAGAATCCCACTATGCTACAACAATCATGCATGCATGCCCGACAAACCTGCCGAGGTATTAGCGCGCTACCGTTCCAATGATCTCTTCTACCCAAATTAGCGTCTTGTAAAAACAATATTTCATTATCATTAATTATATATTATTGCACTGAATCTTTGAATTATTTAAATATGGAATCACGTGATTATACGCGATTTGCTTTTCATTATCGTGTCATCTAATGGAAATTTCATCATCCGCACATGGTTGATCGTTACTCCTAAATTTTCCCTTATAAGAATGATCTTAAAAAGAAAAATACATATTTTCCATTTCACTTACATGAACCGATTACCAAACTTCAAAAAATCTCATTAATGGCCTGTCAAAATTGTCGTCTGCAGTGACACACATTCTTAGAAAGGATTGCAATTTAGTCACCGAATGAAATTGCCATTCCCATCGGTTTAGACCTTGTCTTATCCACCCATCTGCACAACCATGCGTAGTCATAAATTTCCGCATCAGATGGGGAAACCCCCATTTTAATTTACACTTCATCATCTGAGAGAGGGGCGTAATTATAAAGCGAAAGGATGTGCGTTGACTACCAACACGAGCTCCGAAATTTAATCTAAACATTACCGGAGGCGATTTACGAACGGGTGTTGATACAAGATACGACTCATGAGCAAGCATCGTCCCCCCATGATCAGTAAGTGGCATCAGCCTTGGGTGCTCCCAGCTTATCGAAACATCACTTGTTTTTTATACTCTTCCGTGGACTGTTCCTCTTTAACTGGACATTCTGCGGCAGTCGATCGTGTTTTTCTTGCTACAATTTTTATTTAGTCTTAAGATAATTATATTTTGTGTTCTGGGATCTTAATTCGTTTCTGCGTAGGTATTTAAAATCGGGGAGACTGCACTTTCATCAACAAAATGCATACCAGATTATCTCTTGTAAACCAATATTACCTATCAACAATGATTTTTATTCTGAGAGAAAATTAATATTTCTCTCTTCTTCTAAGAGAAAAATAAAGATTCACACTTCGAAGCTCAATAGTCGACTGCTTGATGGTTAGTCCGAGGGCTGGGGAAAAATTGGTTCCGAACACATGGAACGTATGCTTCTGCATATGTATAATTATTAAAGCGACCTGTTTTATTGGAATCTTCCAATTTTTGTAAGGATTCAAGAGTCGAATTCAAGAAGAACATTCTACCACTTTATGTTTTCCGAGGCTCTTCAGTGCAATGTAATATTTTCTTTATATAACATTAAACTTACCGTAGAGCTACCAAGATACATCTCGCTTGCTGACCTGCTCTCATTCGTTAACGAGTGGATGTATACTTTTAGAACTTTTTCCTCCTTTCGTTTTCGAACGAGAAGAATTTGTTGTCAGCACAAGAAAAGCTAAGGTTGCATAACAAGGTAGAGAAATAAATGTGTTGTGTGAGTTTGCCTTCATGCACTGCCCCGGCTGTATGGTACTGAAAAGTAAATCACATTTTACGAAAATAAACTCACATTTAGTTTTTACTAGAAACAAAGAACGTCAGATGAAATAATTCATAGATAAAAATTAGTATATCCAATGTAGAATATTCTGTTGGACGCATTTCAGTGCAAATATTTGTAGATTATCATTTATTTAGTAAATTATGTTTAGCATGCCGTTTTCAGTATTACAAATATTTGATTGAAAAATATACAAAATATGACGTAGACGTATTAATAAAGCAAATACTTCATTGTGTAAATATATTCACGGCTCATTGCGCCAAGCTAACAGACTGATCGCTTTTGTTTTATAATGCGTTTCAGCCACAGCATGAAACTTGAATGACCGGCTGCAACAATCCAGTGTTACACACCATTTAATTATGTGGCATCGTCGTCTGGGTTAATCAAGGGGTCGAGTCTTCAGCTCGGATTTTCGTCACTTTTGTAGCTGGATAAAATTGAACTAATGGAGGATAATGGAAGTATGGAGGATAATTCTAATGGTAGGTTGCTCTGATCGGAAGTTGTTTAGTAGTTTCTCTCGATCATTCTATTCTCATCCTTGACGTTTTTTCTCCTCCACACACACACACACACACACACACGCACACACACACATACATTCCTGCACTTCTGTCACACATGTCTAGAGTTTAGAACTCATCCTAACTGGATTGGTGCTTGCTCTTGGGAGACACCTAGAAGAAGCAAATCCCACAAACCGACGCGTACGTCGGGAGTTGATATCGTATTCTAACAGGGGAGCAACTCCACGCATCCCGCGACACAACATGCACTACATTAACGGAGCAAATGAGAGAAGTTGCCGTATTCGAAATCTAAAAACACTCGCTCATCGCGGTAACCCAAAAAGTAATTCTGTCACCGAACAACACAGCGCAATTGTAGAATAAATTGTCATCGTCCCTAACTGTATTCCTCACATCTCTCGCCGCGATGCGAAAACTGGCAAGCGAGGCAAGTTGGCAGCGCCGCCAAGAGCGCGGCCCCGGGAGGAAGGGCCGTTGCCCAGCGGGCGGCGTCAAGTGGCCGCTCGGCAGGGGCGCCACCTGTTGGAATTTTAATGTGCGGTCTCTCCGCTTTATCGATGGCTCCCCGGCGGCTCGGCGCGACCCGCCCCGGGTGGCTATCCAGCAATTGCAGGGCGCTCCTCCACAGCAGTCAGCTCGGAAAGTGAGCCACCCTGGTATTTGGCGATCACAAAAGACCATTAACGTTCAATATTTAGTTTGCTTACGCCGAAATATGCTCAATTCGGTGTATATTACTGAATATTACTTTATTACAATTGTTGGAGCATAATGAATAGTAATTGTGACAGTGTCAATTGGAACTTCTAAAACACCTGTAGGAGGCCAGGAATCTTTTTTATTCATATAAATTAAGTTGCTGGTGCGCTTGGAGAAACTTGTTTAAAGTTATTCATCGGCAAGAAACGTAGATAAGTGTTATTTTTTACTATTGCAATATTATGAAAATATGATTTAAGTTTTTTCTTAATTCAAATTTATATATTGTCTTTCCTGCTAAAAACTCATTCTTTCAAATGATATTCATTTTTTATTGTGTTTATCTCAACATCTTATATTGGAACATAATCATTATATACTTTGTAAAAAAAGGTGAAAGACACGAAGACAAAGATTTTATTTTTTAAAGTAGCAGTACAAAAGAAACTCCCACGTGAGAGTTGATAGTATCTTCTTAAACAAATGCAGAATGAGTCTGAAGTGGTATAGTAGCTAAGACTGTTGAATAAGAAACATAAAATGCTATAGGGACTAACTAAAAGACAAGTTGTTTCGCGTGAAACTATTTCAAAAACTCACCTCTCACTTTTCACTCCTAGATTTATTATATAAAACTTGGTAATACGATAACGTAAAACTAACTCTGGCACAGTCTGGGCTTAGAAGCACTGGTTTCCATGTCATCATGTCATCCGACATTATTGTAAAGGCTTGTTCGGTGACTCATTGAATTGTTTACATGTCGTTGTGACGTCTGATATTATTGTAAGGGTTTATCCGTTGACTCTTGCAACATGAAACAGCCCCAATCCCAACGAAGACGGCAGGCAGTTAGTTGGTTGAGGCATTTGAGGGATGTCAGCAGGCGACTTTCGGTTCCCGCGCGGCGTGCTTTGCGCGGGGGGGGGGGAGGCGAGGCGTCGCCCCGTGAATTCCGGCCGGCGCTGTCCCGTCGCCGCGCAACAAAACGCCGCCCGATAGCGGGCCACGGGAAGTCGACGGGGAGCGGGCCGGGCTGCGCGGCGAGGCGCGGCACGTGGCGTTGGCGAGCGGCGCTGGAGCTCCGAAGGCGAGCAGAGTGAGCGGGCGTGGAGCGCGGCTGATGCGTGCACGCACGAGGCGGCGGCGACTACCGTGAGGTGCGGTTGATAGCATTGACTCTGAAGAGAGGGAGCGGAGTGCAATAACTGTTGCAACCGCAGTGACTTCGACTCGGAGGTCCTAGGGTTGAAGATCCCACTATGGCAGGATTTATTACGCTAGCTTGACAGATACATTGAATTCAGCCACTGCCTGGAAAAGGTGCGCTGGCTGCTTTAAACGGCGCCGGCTGCTTTAAGTTTTCCTGGTTTTCCCGTTCAATACTAGAAGAATGTAGTAGTGCTCAAACAAATGGTTCACGGACCGCACGCAATCTTGCTTTCCTCCTCCATTCTTATTCCCTTACCCATACACCCTTGCAATTCACAGTAACACACATGTAGAGAGACCAGTCACGAGGTAAGGGCTAAGACGGCGTTCCGACTAAGACGGCGTCCCGCTGGAGGCGATACTTGGAAGACGATCCCGGGGAGAGACTTGGAAGGTATCAAATTGACGTCTAGGTCGGTGCCGGATCTTTTAACGAGGAAAGAAACACTTCCAATTCCCTCCTGGAAACACAAAATATTTACAGTTAAGACTAGAAAGGGTGCAAAGGGTCTTGGTGAACACATTAGGGAAGAACGTAAGAATTTTGAAAACACATTTTTCAAACTTTTGAAACCGAATTTTGAAACTTTTGAAATAGACAGCTTTTAAACGTAAGACAAGGGTTGGGAAGGGGGATAGGCGAGTGATTAAAGAAGTGACGTAACGGTACTATTAATCGATATCTACTGACATTGCAGCACGAGCTTACGAAGCATATTATCCAATGAACTGTCAGAGAAACGCGAAGAGAGAGTACATACACAGAGAATACATCAGAATAATAGACGACAACATAACGGAACCCGGGCAGCAGGTACTCGTAGAGGGAGGGGTATCCGACTCACAAATCTAAAGAACTAGTGAGAGGCAATGGTTTCGGTAAAAGGCGGCAGCACCGTGACAACGCGTGGCGCAACGTGGGGTCGCGTGGCATCGCGTGATGTAGTGTAGGATAGTGTGGCGTAGTTTGGCGTAGTGTGGGATAGTGTAGCGTAGAGGGGCGTAGAGGGGCGTAGGGGGGCGAAGGGGGGCGTAGGGTGGGCGTAGTGGTTGCGTAGGGTGGGCGTGTGGGGGAGGCGTAGGGAGGGGCGTAGTGGGAGCGTAGGGGGTGTAGGGGGGCGTAAGGAGGGCGTAGGGAGAGCGTAGAGGGGCGTAGAGGTACGTAGAGGGGCGTAGAGGGGCGTAGGGGGGCGTAGAGGGGCGTAGGGGGGCGTAGTGGCCTAGAGGGGCGTAGAGCGGCGTAGAGGGGCGTAGGGGGGCGTAGAGGGGCGTAGGGGAGCGTAGAGGGGCGTAGAGAAACGTAGTGCGGCGTCGCGTCTTGCGGCATTGCGACGCGTCGTGCCACGTCGGGACTGTTAAAAGCCACTTCCGCACCGCAAGTACACATTATGCGGCGGCAACAGCGACAACGTCCGCACCGCACCACACCGCGCGAGCGCGAGGACTTCCGCTCTGGGTTGATGGCAGGAGTCAGGTACGAGGCCGGGGGCGGGAACGGGTGTGCACTCGGTCTGGGAGGCAGGCACGTGGGCTGGGGCCGCGGGTGGTAGTGTGGGCGCCAAGGCGGGCCATGGGCGAGAACGAGTACGGAAGCCAGTGCGGCTGGGTGATGCCAGAAGCGGGGACGCGGAGGCGGGCGGAGACGCGAACGAAAGCGCACAGGGGTGTGACGGCTGTGTGGGGTGGGGTGGAGGATGGCTGTTGGGTCTGGGAAGGTGTGGACATAGCGGAGGCGCGGGAGTGAGAGCAGGAGGCGGAGCTGTAGGCGGAGGGAGACGCATTGCCCGGGGCAGGCGGGGGTAGGGGTGGGGGGGAGGGGCTGGGAAGAGCGGACAAAGCTCGCTCTGAATGCGCGCGTGCGAAGCGGCCAGAGCGCGTGGCGCCGCGGGCGTGTTTGCCTTCGCGCCTCGCGCGAGCAGCTCTCGACTTGGCCTGAAGGCGCGGGCGCCCACCGACAGCGACTGCATCATGCGGCGTGGCGCGAAAGCTCGGGGAGATAGCTGGGCGTTGCTTCACTTGGCTCGCTTCACATTCCGAAGCCAACCAGTGAGAAGGGGGAGGAGAGGGGTTTTCACTGTCTTTTATTTCATGGTTATTCAATTGTCATCTCAGTGATTAAAGCTACTGAATCCATCAATGATTCGAAGAGAATTTGAAAAGAGATTCTCAAACTAAATGTACAAACAATTTTCAACCCCTTCTTCATTATACGTAATTTTCTTTGCATTTCTCTTTGGCATCGCAAATTTAAGATGCTATGCTATAGAGCACATATTTATAAAAAAAGGAAAACTTAAGAGTTACCGTGGAATTGTATAGCACAACACATTGAAATTACGTGAAAACACCACTGCAGTGCAATAATAGGTCTTTTCAGTAGACATGAAAAACATTAATATTGTGGTTTTAAAAACAGATTTTTCTGCACGTTAAAGTTTTCAGTAAACTTACATTAAAGGGAAACATTTCAGTAATTATTTTAATCAATATATCTGTTGCATTATAAAAGATGTAATGATATTGATACCAGATTTGCTGATCAAAGTTTGTTTCCCTTGATACTCTACGGAAGGTTACTTTTAGTAGGGTTAACTTTGCCAGCAAAACCCATAAAAGCGTAAAGTAAAATATATAATTTAAAATAAAATATAACTTTGGCAAAAGTGTATTTTCTCTAAAATGTTATATTTTGTGTTAAGTAATAAAATCAAATAGTTTGAAGTGATATTCAAACAATACATTTCATTGAAATAGATTTTATCTCCGGGTATTTTTGGAATGAAAAATTCAAATCATATTGAATAATAATAGTAGTAGTAATAACTATAGAATTTTGACCCACATTCATACGTTTCTACATATTAACCAACAATTTACGAATCCTTTTACATAATATACACAAAAGAAAATTAAGACATGGAAATTTTTAAAAAAATTTGGTGGAATAACTTTTTCTCAATATGCACCGAAGAAATTACATAGGTAGTTTTCAGTTTGCCCTCTGTGATGAGTTGTACTGGGGTACATTAGTGGAACAAGGTTTATTTTTGCCAAAATCATCGTAAGCTTAATTCTTAGTCAATTTAAATATCGTTTCTGTTTCTTCTGAGATCAAAGCTAAGTTAATGTTGCCATTCGCAATTGAACGCTTTCTCTCTCGACTTTATCGACTCGACTCTCTCGATTTTATGCGTCCACACTTTTTCTACATTACATTTAGCAATGACGAAGCAATGTCGACGTTTTTTTGATCACCTCGGGATTTTTTTGCGCTGAGTACCAACGTGTGTCTTAGACGCACTAAACTACCACCCATGTCGGGAGCTGAGAGCTTGTTGCGGCTGGGATGGTGCCCCTTGTGAAGATACTTGGGTGGGGAAAACCTCGCAAGTCAACGTGTTGGTCGTTACCATCTGGGGAGGAACATCGCCAACTTCCGTGATAAAAACACCCACGGATCTAATGGCTACAGCCGTTGACGCGCCTGCGAACCGAAATAATCATTCAGCCAACCAACGTTCTTGGCACACCTTATGTAGTGTCAGCGAACTCACTGTTAATGGATGATTTGATTCCTATGATCAGTTGACCAAATGTCGTAATTGCCTATTGCTTTGCTTCGGGATAGGAACTATTGAGCCAGTATGTCAGAACGTTTCTTCACCTATTTCGTCAAGAGTACGAGTTCTATTACAAGACAGAGACTTTATTTTTTACCAAATGTAGAAGAAGTAGACATTCCGGAGTTCAAGAAAATGTGCGCATGTTGTACTTTTCTCACATAGTATGGCACATACAGATATTAGCTCTTCCACTCAGATATGAGAGCTGGAATAACAGAATCAATGCTCATAATCAGCTTTATGACCTCAGTGGGCAAGGTCTTTAGGGTGTGAGAAAATTTTCCCTTGACCCAGCATTGAAGAGAACACGAAGAAGTAATCACCTAACACACTCAAATCATATCAAAATAAAACTATTTTCATTGTACACTCTGAAATCAATAAAATACTACTCTTAATAAATTTGAAACATTCTAATCTTCCTAAATTGAAAACTTTCTCTGCATCCCGTGCACGGTAATTGCTCAATGCTTGGCCAGCAAATGTTTGTAAATTATTAATTAGCTTTTCTTGGTCAAAACATGAATTAAAAGGATACATTTCTAAACTATTTTTATCTACTTTTAACATATTGTACGACTTCCCTACATTAACTAAGAACGCAATTATTATATATATATTAAGATGAAAAACTACAAATAGAATTTAAATCAGTAAATGAATTTATTAAATTTGACGCGAAGAGATGATATGAATTAATGATATTTTTAAGAGACAGAAATACTTGCTTGCAATCAATAATGCTTGCAGTCTTTAGAATCATCAGAATACTTTTAAAAATGCTTGACTCCAAAACAATTCATTCGGTTCACTCAAAATCTTTCATACCGAGTCTTTTAGTAATGCTTCATTTTGCTTAATCTTGAAGATCCAAAGATATTATTTGAAACCAACAGTAAAAAAGCTTGTGATGTGTCACGAACTTAGTTCAGATTTTACTTACGTATAATTGAATTCTGGAAGAAATGAATTTTAGGAACCCTTTTAGTACTCAAAACACTACATTAATTAAAAAGAATCATAGAAGAGACATTGGAATATAATATACCTGAAAGAAAATCAGATTGCTGGAAGTTCTACAATTCTTTATAATGAGGAAATAAAATATGAATGATTTCCTTTATTAAAAATTGTTGAACTATAGCAAAGATTAATATTTGTTAAACTACAAATGCATCAAGACTCAATGTCTTCACTAACATGTACTTCAATAGTGCTTGATAGTGAAAATAAATCACAGCCGTAAACTTGTTTCCCTTATACGTGCTACATTTTAATGTGAATGCTGGTGTTTAACCCATCACAGAGCAAAGAATCATTGCAAGAATTTCTTAAATTCACAACCTTACCACCAAAGGAAGACACCATAAGGTGACATCAAATAGGCCTACCAAAGTTATCAGAACTGTGATTTCCATTTCAAATCACATGCAACTTGGATCTTTAAAATCTACCTTCATTTGCTCATCCTTCACTAAACTCACACATATTTCACTAAACACATCCAACTACATCGCCTCGGGATTTGTTTGCGCTGAGTACCAACTTGATCGCTGCACATCCCATTCCTCTTCTAGTTCCCCTTTTTATAAACATTCTGCATGTGTAATGTTTTCTGTGAGTCTTAAATGAATTAATCAGCAACTTCTCTGACAAACACACATCAACACGTTGTATAAACAAATTTACTGTATATAACTGTGAATTTACTCCCATTTTTTTAAAACTAGGCAATGGATTCACAAACACATACACACATACATTCGTGTTCCGCAAAGTGTTAAGCCTATAATGAATCCAAATTATACGTTAAAATTAGATATTTTATTCGAGAATAATATAATGGACAACATTAACCTCACAAAAACATTTTACCGTTTACCTCTGTGTGTCTACGGACATTCTCATGGGAAGAAATTCTGCTTGCAGCAGATACTAAACATACTATTACGGCCTTTGTAAACATAAAAGATGAGAACATTCTTTCCAGGGACATAATTTCCATTGATACCGCAGACCAGAGCATGTACTACAGTTTACAACCGATTAACCTTTCCACCATAGATCTTGTTTTTTCTTGTTGATAAACATTGTAGTTTAATAAATTTTTAAAACTTAGATATCAGAAAATCTGTTTGGGGCCTGAAACACCCAGTAGTCATTTTGTGAAGCAAGATCAACTAAAATTAAGATGATGCATCTGAGAGATCACCATGTGCACTAGAATGACTTACTGGCGCGTGTGTCTCTGGGTTAAAGAGAGATTTTTAAATAAGATCATGTACAATTTTTCGGTAATTTAAATACATTTGCGTGAAGTACGAGGAAGAAAGTACGTCCTGTTTTAGCATCACTAGTTTTCTTATACAGTATAGAAAAATGCCTTTAATATAGACATTAATTTAAAGTTATGACAAGCGAGTATTTTTAAAGCATTTTTAAAGACGTTTCTTTGCATTTTTCGTCGATTTCGACTAATAAGTAATTTTTTTAATTCCCACCTCATTTTGAAGCATTTTTGACTTATCTATTTGATTTTAATGTAGTTTTAATGGTACATACTACAAATAAGATAACGGGACGCAACAAATGTTCTCTACAGAATTACGCAGTAACCTATTGGATTTTTTCGTTCAAAAATTGTGATGTCAGATTTGTAAGAAACGATTACTGTGATGCCTATCGGCAACAATACCGGGTCAGCCAATTTGGGGATAATTAAAAATAGATTTTATGGTAAAGAACACCCCAAACGAAACTTTTTTCAGTTCAATTCATTTGAACGAAAGGAATAAGCGTCTATTACTGAGTAACAATTCAACAACTTCAGTTTTGCATCAGAACTGGTTTTGATCATTTTTTACGCCATTTTTATTCGATTTTATGTCATTTTTAAAACAAATTTAAGAGAATTTTATTATTCATTTTTGTCAGTGTTTTAGGCCATCAAACTCCACTCCTAACACTCATGTCATATCTCGTCAAAACGTATTCGTTCATACATGGTAGATAACTTTCTCAGTGCTCTTTTGAGAACCCACTGGTTTTGCCTATCCCAAGAGCAAGAGAATATCTAAGAAAATAAATATAAACTACGTTAATGAACTTTAGAATTATGTTGGTAAGAGTTGGTGTGGAAACTTTAAGCAAGGATCTCAGAGCATCGGGAGGACGAAGAGTAGAAAACGTTGTCAATTAGATTTAAACACTGCACACTTCGCTCTCATCTCAGACATTTTAATAAACGAATGTATGTTGAAATATTTCGTCTTCGTCAGCAGAGATATGAATGCTATGTCATCCGGAAACAGAATGCGATGATTTCAGGAAATTTAACCAGTTTTAGGTATACGTTTCATTACAAAAATAAGAGAACATTGTTAAGAAATTCAGCTCTTGGCGGCTCTCCTTGTAAATTGACTTCATCTCTTCGTATCTGAGTGCAAATTGCAAATAATGAATACATAATAACGTCGCTACACCGTTCATAAGTAGATAAACTTTCCTCCATCTCTACATAATCCACCTCATCAATAAAATCGCCTCTCTATGGCTATAGCATCTCAATTTCCTTAGGGACATCTTTCCTTAATATGTAAGTGCGCGCCCAAATTTAACAACCCAAGATTTCACTTGATTTACAACTTCTGTTATGAACATACTACTAATAAGAGGTAAAGATTTAAAACTGTAAGAAAAATATAAAGCATAAAAATAGATATTGCAGGCTTAAAAACATCCTTATTGACTGCAAATAAAAATAACACAATTCACGCAACTAATGTAAAATATAATATATGTGTGTGCACAATGAGGTTATAAATTACTTTAAACATTTACATATAACGTTACTTACTAGCTAGTGAAAAAATATTTCAGAGTTTTATAATACAATACACAACACGGGGACATTCAACAAACAATACTGCCACTTGAATATTTTATATTACAATTTGGGCGTTAGGGGAGATAATGAACTAATCATATCTAATGATTCAAAATAAGTCGATGTGAGAACTATCTACAAACGGTTATCGTGAACGTCATACATTATTCTACATAATTGAGTATATTGTATTGTGTCAATAAATTCCTGACGTCAGAAAGCAAGCATCGTGTGAGAGTAAACACTCTGCGCCATTGGCCTGCCATACACGCAGCAAGCTTGCTCAATTGTGCGTGCTGCAATAGCACTGAGGTCAACCTGTGCTGCATATGCACGCAATCATGCAACACAACGTGCAGGCGGAGGCAAATTCTGAACAAGAAAAAAGGACTCACGAGAGCAACAAACTCTTCTCACAAGGAGGTTTCAGCGAGAATCATACGAATCACAATCAATATTTCGGTTTGTAGCCTATTGAACTGCCCAGGACGCGGAGTAAACATTTTCAAAATCTCCGCCATGCCAGTTACCAATACGGATAAAAAAGAAGTTATTCGCAGAGTCAGCTCTCTTGGCTGGATGAGGGTTGTCGGTATGTTCTCCTAACACATTTTTTCGGGAATTAAGAAAATACGCGGAAGTTATTCCGAACACTATAACTTTTGCATGATACGCATGTACCGCATGGGCTCATTACTTTCTCGCACAGTATGTATACGGAGAAATATACGTAGCTTAGGGAAAGTTATGTAATGCTGCGGAAAATAGTATTCGAGATTTCAACGGAAATACACGTTTGGGGATTCCCTGATAACGACAAAGTGTTTTTTTGTTCTTTTTCAAAACGCCTGTCTGTCTGTCTCGTAAATGTGAACAACACTAGCGCCTAAACCATACGTAGGATTTTTTCCAAATTGAAGAAACCTCTGCCCATTTGGCCTGACTCGAAGCTCTGCGATTTAGAAAATCTTTCATTAGTTTTTTGGGGGAACTTTACAGGAAACCCCTGGGATAAAAATTATAGTAAGCCCTTAATTATAGTAGCCCCTTAAAAATATAGTAACATACACTTATAATGGTGGAATATGTCAGATTTTCACGGTTAACTCTAAATTTTCGAAAGTTTCAAAATTAGTTTTTATCTGTGGTTTTCTACAGCAGAACTAAAGATAAAGATTTTTCCTTCAAATGAAATTCGTTGGCCATAATTAGTTCTTTAATTAAGGCATGAAAATGTATTTTTGAAAATTTTAGTAATTTTTCTGCAATATTGCGTGCAAAATTTGCAAATTAAAGAATTAAAAAACAGGATTTTTTTTCAAAAACGGTTCTAAATTGTTTCTTTAAAGTTTTCGTAGGGATAGTACTAAACTCACTCTGTAAGATATCACAAATCTCATATTGCTTTATTCTTTTGTTTTTTTTTAATTTCAAAAATGCAATTTTTTTGACTTGCTTATGTCGTTAATATTTATATTAGCGACAACTTGTTCACAGTATTGTATTTATGAGTACATATGATATAAATAATGGCATATAATATTTTTCGAAAACTCAACTGTTTTTTGTGAAAACTAGCTCAAAATTCGTTTTCAGAAACTCTTAAACGCCATTTTCTCAAAAAAAAAGCTCCAAATTTTATCATCAAACATTTCAAACGGATAGTACTAATTCCACACATTAATATGACACAAATTGTATGAATGAAAAATTGCAAAATGAAAAATTGCACAAATGTAAATTTGTTGAAAGATCTATCACACCGTTGATAAGCACATTTCCAGAAATTCGTAAACACTGTTATATTATTGTGTTGATGTGTTTCAAATGACGTCATATGAAGTTTTTCGACAACTCAAAAAATTTCTGTGAATAAGAGCTTCAAATTTCGAATTTATAGTAGGACTTCAACAATTTTCAGAAAAGCTGCTCGAAATTTTTCAAAGAAAATGGCCATTTAAAGCAAAGTTATACTATTCTTTAGTATTCTTAAAGTAGTATTTACATTCTACTATTAGGCAAACCAAAAATTAAGAAACATTTTAAAAAAATATTTTGGGCGGAGATAGATGGCAGCAGGCCAAAGGACCAAGAGAAAAGAGGAAATAGACAACTAATTTGGGAAAATCTGTGCCATTCTGTATCGCCACTAGTTGTAGATTGTAATGCACTTCCGGAAGTGCCTCTCTAGTACTGTCAGGAATTTCACGCAAGTGCTCTCAAAACATTATCTTTTGTACATCTCATATAGATTCCATCATTTTTACGTGAATGAGTTTTAATTTGTTTTACAGAATTTTGATTTTTGAATTAATAATATTTGCTGCAACTATTTTCGTGGATGTATATAGTTTAGAGCAATCCTCCAGATACATCATCCCTATTACTTCATACCGGATTGTTTTTCTTTAAGAAACATTAACCAGAAGAAAAATGTTCCTCTGTTGTTACTATTCCTCATCACTGGGTTTCGATGAGCTTCTGATTACCTTCAATCGTTGAGAATAACGAAGAAAACGCAGGGATTTACGAGGCAACATCATTGCATTGGAAGGATCGTGGACTCGTCCGCGTAGGTGGGCAAGCTGTTTTATTCACGCCACCCCTGAAGTTGTGTAATTTCCCTACGATCGATCGCCTGTCTCGCTTGGAGACCTCTGATTCGAGAAACAATCGATTGTGGTTTCGTAACGTCTTAGACAAAGGAAAGGCGCGCAAGTGGAATGCTTTTTATTGCACAGTGGTCGAATGGCAAGTTTCTCCTTTTTTTTAAAAAATTAGTGAACCCGGCGTTTCTTCGCTATTTCAGTGTATAAACATCACAAACTTAGTGCTCATTTTATTGTTAACCACATTTCACGCTCCGCTCTGCAAATATTTTAATGGTAGATGAGATTTTCTCGCGAGTATGGGTTTGTTCTATTCCCTGGTTTGGACATGGTTGTCAATTATCCCATTGTTGAAATTATCCCGTTCTTTCTCAAGTTTGGGCTTACATTCGTTAGGACACTTGTCTTAGAGAAATTTGATTTACTTGTCCGTGATAACGTTCATGTAATATTTCCGGCCGATATTCCACTATCGCAGAGGCAGAATGCAGAGAAGACGCGCTTAAAATTTGAGGGTGCGGGGGTTGCGCCGAATCTCTGTTCAGGGTTGGCATAAAAGCATCATCAGCGCGCGTCTGAAACAGACATACGCTTTTTTACATTGTACTACGAAAATTTTAACGCGATCGAATGACCGGTACGACAGCCATAAAATACGAACCGCCAATGACTTATATATATATATATATATATATATATATATATATATATAATATATTATATATATATAATATATATATATATTGGATAACAATAAAATATCCATTTGTTGTTGAATAAATGTAATTAAAAGAGAGAAATTAAAAATTAAGAGAAACCATATTTTACTGAGTGATAATGAAGTTTGCAAAAGTAAGTGTTATAGCACAAAAACAGTTTTTGTTTCCGGAATGAATTATTAATGCATTAGCAACATATTCATAGAAAGCAAATACATTCTTCTAAACGCAGTACATCAGAAAACATCAGGAAAATATGCAATGGTTATGGATGTAACCAATTAGATTTCACACATATCTTGAGTTTTGCAACACCCGCAGAACGATAATACATTACCAATTGTTGAATACTTCCAGGAAAATGTGTTCTGGAAGCATTCAATATGTTTTAAATGAGAGATGTATGTGGGAAATAGTTATAACAACGATAGTAAATGTCTCTGCAGTGAGAATGTTGCCTGACATGGTGTATTTAATTTATTATTTGACATTTTAATTTTGGAAAAGTTTGATCTACGAAAAAGTAACATTTGCATGTTACGATCTTTGTGCTCGGAGGCGACACTTATGTCCCGAAATTGTCTTATCATTCAGTTGTTGCTGTCGTGTGAATACGCAAATGTTGAACATAGTAATAAATTTCTGTCCATCATTCAGTTTTCCGCAAACCGCGAACATGGCAGAAACTGTTTTATCCAGACGCAAAGGCACAGACTCGAGATCGTACAGAAAAACTTCAGATCACCAAGTTCGTTCAATACTTTTCTCCCGAGGAAGTTCCGAGCAGAATCGCAGCAACGCATGCTAACGCGCGGGTGCTGTGCGGAGGCGAAACCGTTCTCCTCCTCCCCCTCGCTCAGTGACAAGGAGCAGGAAACAAATCACATTCGCCGGCGACATTCATTCCGAGCGACCTTACGGCCCCTTGATTTACGCGCAATATCGCCGGCAAGTGGATGCGCGTCTCCGCGGCACATTTGTCACACGCGCTGCGCGTGGCCTCGCCCGCCCCCCCCCCCCCCCCGTTCCCCGCGCAGCGCAAACTGATCGCCCGACTCGCGCATAGAAGTTTCCAGAACACGCGGGGCTTTGATCCGTTTTATGAAAATGAAAACCTCAAACGGTTGAATCGCAGTGAGCGCTAAAAGATATGAAAACGTCGAGGAAACTCGTTTCTGTATATCTTTAAGTCAGAGAGTACAGGATTTGAGGCAAATGGAAGCATTTCGTATTGTTTTCCGTAGACCCATTTATGTAGTTATTTCTGTAAACACATTAAAATTTCAATGGGTCTAAGCAATAGTGATAATCCAAAGTTCAGTAATTTTTGTAAACCAGAAAAAAATATGGGCACGTGTGCCGGTTAATGTTGAAATGTAGCTAATTCTGAAATTTCTCGTTTAATGTTTACTTTCTCTTTGAATAGAATATAATCTGAAGAAATAATTGAATAAGTGTCAGGAGTACAAATTCCGCAATGAGAAGAGTACCCAAACATATGCTTTAAGAGGTGAAAGTCCCCGACCTACATGTGGGGAAGCAAAGCATTCATGGCTTCAGGTTAATTGAAAATCCTTTTTTCTGAGGGTATTGGAAATTTGGAGCTGTATTAAATCAAGTATATTGAAAAGCATGGTGCCAGACATTGAAAGCCTTGGTGCTGATAGTAAAAGTTTGTTTCATTGTAAAATTTACACTGGTTCCAAAATTTTGTTTTATTGTTAAAAATTATCTCATTGTAACAAATAGTCTTATTGTAAAATTTGCACTACTGTTGTAATCAATTATCAACATAAAAAAATTGAGTGAAGATAGTCATTGTGTTGCCCTCGAACAATAATTCACTACTTTCTCTTTAGAATAACGAATTTCAATAGCTTTCCGCAACCAGCGTTTGTGATAGCCATGAACTTCTCAGATAAGCAAAAATATTTTACAAGAAACAAATTTCCAGGACCGAAACAACATTCAAATATTTGAAAATGATTTTTTATTTATTCACATTCAATAATAACAATAAGCTTTTATGTGTGAACTATATTTCATGCTACTGTATTAATCAATTAATACGGTGATATGAAAATTGACCGTTTATAACAGTGTTGTGAGAGAGTACCAGATGATGAAACAAAATAACTGGTAGAAATGTCAGAAGACAGAAAATGATGAGTTTTTTACATGTAGTAATTTTATTTGTTGTAATACACATATTAATATTTATTATAATTGATGAATTATTTCTATTTATGATTTGATCTATAGTGTCTAAATAATATTATTCATTTTGCAGGTAAGTCCCGTTCTATTGTCTATTTGAAGTTTTGAACGAGTGGTAAGTTATAACATATTACGTTCTCTTTACCATATTTTTATTTGCCACTTAGTAGAAAGTTCATTGAAAATATATATTTCAATGCCCAGCATTCCTATATTTCAACTTTAGAGTAAAACATTTTTTCAACTATGAAAAAATAATTAAAATGTCGCAACGTTTATTCTTTAAATACAATATCAGCATATATTGGGAAATGTATCGTTGACGTCATGAAAATTCGTTGAATGTGGGATTTCGGTGAGTAATATAAATTGTTGTTCTTTCTGTCTTCTGCATCTGCAGTAAAAATACTGTGTGTATACATTCGATATTTTTAAATAAAATAATATATCACGTAACATTGATAGACATTTGTTCGAAAAAACGTCATGGATTCATAATGCGACCTGCCATTTATCAGGACGATTTTACATATTATTGTTTCTCACGCTATTCACGTCAGAATACTTTACACATGTTGGTTCCCAAGCACATTTCTTTTATTTGGTAGTCATAATTTATAAGTCTTGCAAATTCTTCAAGATTTCATAGTAAAGATGCATTAATGATCCACAGAAATGAATGGGTTACTTGATTGAAAGTTGAAAATGAAAAGAAAAGAAAATACTCTTTGATATCCTCCCCACTAATATTATTGAATCAATGGTATGATGTCAGCTCAGGATTTGAATTTTCAAAATTCAGTGAGATTAAGTTTTATAGCATAATTTTGAGTATTTAAAGAAATGTCTCTCATCAAAAGTCTTCCTGTTCAGTCATAAATGTGTTTATTTTCTTTCCAAAAGACTAGAAAATACCTAACTGATATTTAGGCCCTCGACCCTTAGGCTATCGTGATTCGGTAAGAGAATATCACCGCCACCTCTCGCGATAAAAACATGTACCACGTTTATGGCACTAATGCCTTTAGCAATTGACACGTCCGGATTAATCAATGAATCAATCAATGAAGATAGACTTACACAACTCAGAACAATAATATGTTACGATTATAATTAATAATAATAATAATAATAATAATAATATAATCGTAATTAAAAATATTTTTAAAGTAACCCGTCGGAAATAGTGCTATTAAGTCTACAAAAAAGTTTAGGCGTAATATTTGGGGTATATTAAGCCCGTTAAAGCACTAATAAGTATATGACTCATTTGTATTATCATGATAAGATTTATTTAAATGTCTTAAAGCAACTAAATGTACTATTGCCCTTTTTTCAGTCGTAAATCCGACGAATTCATTTTTTCATAGTCATACGAAGGATTTATGTATTTCCCATTTTTGGGTCGACGGTTCGACTTCGACAGTCCGAACCGTCGGCTAGCTACCGGTTTTCCTCACATCTGGGCCTAGTTTAACTGACACGCTTGGGGGAGGGGGAAGAGAAGCCTGTGGCTATGACGTATTCCATTCACCGTAACTAACGAAGTCCGACGGCAGAGCTTTTCTTCTTTACCCAGCTACAGAAACTGATTCGATTTTAAAGGTAAACTACAACTCTACATTTGTACTTAGTATTTATAGTTGCTGTAAATGTGTCTTGTAGATTTGTCTTAGAGTTCTGTCAACTGCAGGTGGTGAAAATTCATTTACGTAAATGGTGTAAACGTTCTGTTCAGCGCAATTCATTTCATCGAAGCAGATTCATGCAGGCATATCTGATTCTAGCCACTAATCTTCTGTCTAGGTCAGGAAGAAGGCGGCCGGAGGCAAATGCGGGGGTGGCTCTATAAGAGAGGGCGGCAACAAACAACCTCATAAATATGGCCCGTGTTGTCGACTGACCTTTCGAATCACGAGACTCTCTCTTCCTTTTACTCTCCAAAGTTCGTGTTTCACACTGCCATGCAAAATGTCTATTCTGTCATGAATAATGGGTGTAAATGCTTGGGTGAGGATAATAACCACAATTCTCCTTTTTATCCACATTTGGTATGATTGCTCTCGTATCAATGTCTCAGGTACAAAGTGACTGGGGGAACCAGTAAAAGAATGTAAAAAATGGGTAAAAGTAAGTGGAGTGAGGTTTGAGTGGAAACAGCTACGCTCGTCGGCAAAGCCCTGCTGCGTTCAGTGGACGCATTACTTCACATTTGCTTTGTATCAATTGAAGTGTATAAAATAATAGGTACACGAAGTTAACCACAGTATGTTTTTCACTTGTTACAATTTCGCGCTATCCGCTATACAAATTACCAAACATGGCAGGTGGCAGTCGGGCGCTCACAGCGCACTTCTGCTGGGCTGGGGGGGGGGGGGGGGGTCGCAGGGCGCAGATACCAGAAGAAGACCAGAAGACATGCCCCGTAAATCGTGTTGGTCAGAGTTTAATCTCACTTTCAGTGTGGGAAGGAGCACCGTCACCTCCCAAGATTTAGCTTACACAACACTTACTGGATTACTAACCTTAGCTTGGATACATTAAACTCATTACACGAAATGGTATTTAGTACGACTATATGTTAATGAACTAAAATAAAATTAACAATGGTCCAAAAAGGACTTGAAATGTTTAAATTTAGTTAATTATAAAGCGGGCATTCTGCCATCTGATTGTTTTCATATAAGACGTGGAAGTTATAGTAAGAAAATGAATTCAAAATGTTCCGTTTATAATCTAAAATGCCTATTTAGCAACAACAAATAGGTTTGCAAAAACATACATTTCAAGAAAATATGTGAAAAAATAAATAAGATAAAAAACTTTCGATAACTTACTCAGAACATTAGTATACCTCCGATTAAAGTTTGTGGTTAAAGTTTATAATTTCCTTCATAGCAGAACTGCTAAAACTGTTATCATTAGCTTTCTGAGTTTATTTTTTTTTCCAAAATGTGCTCACTGAATGATATATTACCTCATTTATTTCTTCATTTGAATTTTCTTCTAAAAGTTTCAAATGCCGTTAAATCTCAATAGTGTTTGTCTTCACAGATCAACACATACGCTGGTACACATTTATAAATCAAAATTTGGGCATACGTGTTACAAACTTCAAGAGGATTTTCAAACACCAAGTCAATTCCTTTTTGCCAAAGAACTTGTAGTTGAAAATTGCACGTAACAATTTTACACATGCCGGACTGGATAGTCGAATTCACTAAGACTGAAGACCCGTAGCTGCTGCGTGCCTGAAGGATCGCGGGTTCGAATCTCGCTCGGGGCATGTATGATTGTGTTTCTATTTATCGTTACAATTACCTTCCAATGTTACAGTAGTCACTACATGACGTTAGTCGTAGAAAAGCGACTATAATAAGAAAAAATATTTCCCCTGACTCGTAGGCAACCCTTCATGCTTTAAGGTTTGGCGAGTTTACGATTCTCACCACACGTCCGTTGGGAGAAACATGGTCATCTCTTAGTCGTCTTTTTGTCTAGATGTTTGTAACACTTATTCCAAAATATCCTGTGTATTGTAAAAAAAGTGCGCGAAGAGTAATTTGCAGTGCCGTGAAAATTTTAATTTTTTCCCTCTTAGGTGGAGTTACTTGAAATGTCATTCTTTGTGGTCATCACATAATCGGCACATGCATGAAAGTCTTTTTAAATTATCAAACTATCAATCTATGGTCTCCCAACGCTTAAGAATAGTAAGAAATAAAATATAAGGTGTTGTTTTATCAATTATGTAATACAGAAAAAGCTTAATACGGTTTTAAATAACTAATTCAACTTGCTCTCGGCTGTCCGGGGTGAGTTGCATCTCTAGACGTGTCTCATCCCGGCCAGCCAAGAACCAAATGACTCCAACCGCGAAAGCCTGCGAACCAAACTGATTGAACTATTCATAAGAATTCATTTTCCACTGCGAAGTACATCTTAAAAATTGTCAGGAAGTATTTGTTTTATAATAATTTGTTAATATTTTAGGTTTGCCTCACAATTATTAACATTGAGAACACAGTTGTTAAAATTAATTTAAGAATAAGTTATCTTTTATTTAGACCAAATAACTACATCTTTCACTGAGTAAATTTGTACTTGCTTATCATTGGCCTTTAGTTTTGTGATGTAGTTCAACGGTGTTGATATTTAAAAATTGGTAATATTTTATATTTTTAAACTGTTTTAAAGAGTTTAAAAGCACTTGATACGCATTCCTAAGGGAAAAGTTGTTTGGTGTATCATTTTCGGCAAATACGAACACGACCGCCGCGAGGAAGCTGTGAGGACAGTGCAGGGCAGAAAGAGAGCGCTAGAGATGGGCTTGAGGCGCGCATCGCCCTTACGCTTGCGACACCGTCCACTCCCCGCTGGGCCAGCGAGCCCGCACTCCGGGGCGTCTCAAGGAAAACAAGAGATGGTGGAGTGTGATCTAGGGAGAGTGATAGCGCATATCTGCGACTGATGAAGGTTAAATTGTGTATTGTTGACAAACAGTGCGACAAAATTAGATTTTCTCTAATGGTTTAAGGATCTGTGCAGCTTTTTAGACATCTTCTGGGTATCCGACAGCAACACTAGATATTGGTATATTTCTTAGAGTCACGGAAAAGTTATAAAGTTTGTTGGTACGATTCTGTGTAGTGTATTGCACAAATAAAACTATATTAATATCAATAAATGTACATCTTCCTACGGTTGAGTATAGAAGTCCGATGTCTATATCGACGCTAATCTGGCAGAAGCAGCTCTCGACTCGCATCCCCGTGGAATCCCTGCACAAGATGTTTCGTGTGGAATGCGCGTCACGTGCGCGCCAGAGAGCATCTTTCCGCGGACGCCGTCTCCGCCGCGCCGTCCTCGCCTGCTGCGTCTATTCTGGAAACCGGAACGCGACAAATCTCTCCGTCTGCCCTCGCGACGGTGCTCGCGCTCTCTGCGCGGGCGGGCTATTCTTGCGCTGGGCTCACGTCCTTTGCATGCGGCAGCACATTCCTTTTACGGTTGTATTGAACGACATTTCTCACATCTTTTTGAGGACGAGGCCTTAAATATCAGAAGCATCTGCAACTCTTCCCCCCCGTGAAATTACGAAAAGGCAAAACGGAAAGAAAATTGTTGTATCGAATGTTGATATTTTAAAAATTTACAGCAGTCACAATATTTGCGGCCATTGAGATACTCAATAGACTCACTGAATTATAACAAGAAACTGTTTTTATATTATCGTGCGTAGTGGGCTATTTTAACAAACTAATAAGTATCAAATTATTTCAAGTTTATTTGAGAGCTATTGGTTATAGAATTAAATAAACACAAGAAGTGTGAATGAAGTTTTACTTGTTCTTTCTGAGAAATAGTTACTCATAATGAAGTCTTTCATACTCGTTAGAAAAAGCAGAGATCTGTTTTTTAAGAATTGGTTGCTGAACATTTCATCAAAGAAGTAATGCTTCATCTAGTTGGAGTCAGGAACTCATTTATACACATGGTCTGTGTGAGATCCAAGCAGTGGTTTTTATTCAAGTGCAAATCCTATAATTACCGTGAAATGAGAGATAAAAGAATGACCCTTGTTAAGGTTTTAATGAGAACCAAAATAACAGAGACCTGCATGGCAAAAAAAGTCGGAACGACAGATAAGCAGTTCAATGGTAACGCGATGCAAATTTCAATTATAAATAATCATTTCTGTGACTCAACCATAAATAATATGCCTTATTTATAAAAAAATGTATTCATTGGTAACATACACGTTTCAACTGTTCTGAATTAATTAAATTTAAATGATTATATGTTAGTATAAAATGATTTATTCTGATAACCACAGAACACTTTGATTATGGATTCGGTTTGTCTGATTTTTTACTGTGATAAAACGTTTTCAACATTTTGTACCAAAAAAATAATGTGTCAATATTACGTTAATTTTTAAGAGCATTTCATTAGAGTTGCATACGTTGGAAGATGAGATAATGGAATTTCGTCAGAGTAATTAAAACAATAAACCATTAATTTGCCAGCGTTGGGGAATATTTTATTCCATCGTCAGGTCTGGTGATAAAAATCAAAACATCAACTACAAGTTTAGAATACCACAAAATGGAGTTTTTATAAAGACAAGTCTTCGATCCAGTTATGTATTATAAGAGAATGTAGTTTATAATTAAATTAAATTGCCTACTATGTCATTAAATTTTAAAAATTAGAGTTATCAATATACACAATTCTTGAATACGTCTCGACTAATAATATAGTTCCCCTCACGAGAACTGGCGGGTGAAATTCCCATCCGTCCAGACAAACTTGGACACCCTTCAATCCGGGGGAGGGGCGCGTTGGCTAATCGCTAAACAGTCAGAATCTCGGTGCCTATGTGATTGGCACAAACTATCATTGGGCGGGAAAGACACTGTTGTCGGGGGCGGGAACTTCGATTGTTTACGTATGAGGCGAAAATATCGTCTTCTTTCCCTGCCGACGGAGATATTTTGCCTGCGCTTACGTCATAACGAAAAAAATATTTCTGAACGGCGGTTATCCGTCCAGAATTACTGACAATAAACCAATAAATATTTAACATTATTGCAACAAAAATGGTATCTTTTAGCAATCAATTTGTCAAACCGTTATATTCAAATGTTAATCTAAACACAATTTGCGGATCCTTTCCAACTGTTCTAGTGCACATTTCGAATTTGTTTTTGAATATATCAATTGTTGCAAAATTGTTATTTCGCGGTTTTTGACTCTAGAACAACGGAAGACCCTCCCCTCTTTAGATCTGCAAAAGTTAGAAATTGTTTATAAATTTTTAATTGTTGTAATTTTTATTCTCTTCTCTAAACGCAATACAAACTTTCGCAATGCGATCGGTTCTAAAACTTTCGTTCTTGAAATACTTAATGGTTTATTAGAACTTACCATGTCATCATCCCCATTTTTTGCACTCATTCCATTCGCTCTCCGCACACAAGTATACTTAAAAGAGAGGTTTGCATTGTCTCGCTTCAATTGTTCGTTTCATACGTTTAATGCTGAGGGTAGAGATGATATCGCGACCTCGGTAGCACATCGAGGCGATAGACGGTGCGACGAAGCGAAATGATTCTCTTTACAATTAAAAAAACTGTAACGTTTATTGGTAGTTTCATGGGATCATTGCAGTAACAATTTCTGTCTTACGGCAACTATGTCAGTTTTTAATGATTCAACCTTACCATTTTACTTTACCTTAAACTGTCATTAAAACTCCCGTTTCAATATTTAAATTCACGTATGTCTTTTTAGTAAATAAACATATTGTCTGGCAAATTTAATAACGCCGCGCCGAGAAAAACAGTTTTATGGTGAATATTATTTATTTTAGATAATATTATTTATTATAAAATATATTATGTAGTTTTATGTTCTTTATTCATTAGTACGACTTGCATTGCTATGTATTTATCGACTAGCAAGGAAACTGTTTAAGAAGATATATTGTAATTTTATTATGTCAGAAGTCTGGCTCATAAAGCAATAGTGCTAACGATATTTTCTCTCAAGGGCAAGTTGAGCTATGGAAGGGTTCTGAATTCTGGAAGTTTTCAATGATCCTGGATGGCGTGCCTTCGTTAGGAATATTAAACGAAGGTTCGTTTAATGGTAAATTAAGTATTTATATAACTCAAACAAATTGAGTGGGCAGCAAATTGTTTTAGAGCGTTTTTGCCTCCTCTTTTGGCAAATTAGGTAATTATGTGTCATTAAGACTTATCTGGACCGTGGTATTCCCAAAAATGTTTGGCCCCTTCACCTTCACCAAGGTTCGTTTAATGATAAATTAAGTATTTATGTAACTCAAATTGAGTGAGATCTAATTGCGATTTAAAAAGTCTGGTAAAAAGTTCAATTGTTATTACCTTCATTATGAAGTTGTTGTGGGGCACAATATTGATAGTGCAAGCAAAACAAAAACACATTAAAATGATATTATAATTTAAATCCGTGACGAGTTATTATTTTTTTACTAAGTGGACGAAACCCATCATAAACGAACGTGAATCTAATCTAATGACATTTCTTTTACCCCTTAAACATTTTAAATATAGACAAAACGCTCACGCTCCTCCCCCAGGTGGAATGGTGCCCATGTGTGTCTGGGTAGTTGAGAACACAGATTTCTACCCGTCAGTTCTTGTAGGGAAAGCTTGATGCGACTTTAAATAACAAAAAAAAAAGTCTGGCGTATCAACTTGTATTGAGTGACTATGATGCGTCTTAACACTTTGTGGTGCATTTGGACCGTGAAATGTAAAAACGTGATATTGTGTTACAACAATACATTTATTACTAATAAAATGTTCGTTGATTAATTGATATCCTTAAAACGGTCATATGTACCGTTCATTGTCATCGAAGATGTTTTAAAATTAAACACGAGTTTTGTAAATATAATATGATAGAAAACGTTCTTTGACTACCATTACTTTATGACGGTGCAGAAAATTTTTAAAAAAATTCTTAGTAGAAAGATTTATTAATTTATCTTTTAATATTACATCTCAGCGTTGTACAAAGTATCGAATTGTTAGAAGGCTGATACTGCCAATGAAAAGAAATTTCTATTTATGACTTAATTTTATTCTGAGAACGGGAATTGTCGAGGAAAATGGAGCCAAAAAATTCAATGAATGAGAATCAGGCAGCGCTGTAATTTAGAGAAATTGAAAGTTAATAAGAGGAGACAAAGAGATGGAATTCTCTTCTCAAATTAAAAAGCGACTCAATGAAAGCTACAGGAGGATTTTCTTCAGAAAAGACCGAGAACATTTTGTCCCTAACTCATTGACATAGCTTCAGTAAGAGAAAAATGTGGATTATATTGGCACAGTACCATTTAACTTGGGATTTAATTTTTTCGTTCAGGTTCTTGACTTACACCAGGAAATAATGAAAAAGATGAAATTCAAAGTGAAAAGATAGTTTTTCATATATATTCATAACATATAATACCATAAAACATTAGTGCCGTATGTATAGCGGGAATAATAAGTCAGTGTAATGCGTTACATCTGCGTCACAATTATCTTCTCCTTTTAGTTTCGATTCTTCATTTAAGAATCGTTGTAGAAATTGCACCATCCTTAGCCGCGTTAAACTTGCAGTTAAGAGTGTTGCAGTTTAAATAATAAGTTTTATACATTTATTACGAATACTGAAAGTCACAAACAAGTCTCATTACAGTTCTTAACTGATATTTTCGTCATCACTTATTAAAAAAATGACAGGTCGTGAGTTTTGAAAGAGTTCTTGTCCATAGATGCGGGTACGAACCATCCAACTTTTTAATCTCGCTGCAAAGACAAACAATAGAAAGACGCCACACAGGGATTGTATTAACAAAAGGTAAATATAAACTCACACAGAAGAAAATGACAAACGACAAACTCGGGCGTACGTAGAAAACAAAATGGGGACTTGATGTCAGGTCAGACGAGGCTCTTTCGCGGATGTCGCGTGAACACCACGATGCGATTTTACGAGCTCGTTAACTGCGCCGGAAAAGAGCGAGTAGAAGCGAAGCCGGGCAAGAGGGCGGAGGGGATGGGGAAGGGCAGTGGGAGAGGGTGCGCGGGTGACGGGAGGGGTGGGGTGACCGGTCGCAAGCGTGCTCTTTACGATCTCAAAATGAGGGCGACGCGCGGTCGCCGGTGAGTGATCAGGTTTGCCCTGCTGTGTAGTGGTTCGACCACTCGCCTTCACCTCTAGGTACCCGGAGAAGTGGCTCAGGGCATCAACTCATGTCACTGCAGTTCCTCTGACCTGGCGGCCCTGGGGTTCGATTCTTGACGGTGGCAGGATTGTAGGAACTAGACAGGTAGCTAAGTCGACTTATGTCGCTATCTGGAGGAAATTTCTAGCGGGCGGCTGCGCCGATCGATATTTTTTTCGTGGTTTCTGAAATCAATAACACGCGAATGCCGAAGCAGTACCCTAATAAACGGGCCACGGACCGGACGCGATCTTTCCTTCCCGTTCCTTGTTATATCCACACACTTTACTTACAATTACACTAACATGCACTACACTACCACGTATGCGGGGCACCAGTTGGGAGCTTAGGGGCGGTCCTGGCGGGGAGCTCCCCCGCGGTGTCCCCGCTGTGTCCCCGGGAGACACCTGGTTGGGGAAAACGCCGCTAACCGACGGTCGGTGCCGGATCTCGCCATGTAGTGACGCCATCACCGCCACATGCAGAGGAAAACATGCACTACAATTAATTTACTAATGACCTTAACAATTGAATCATTATTCAATCAAAATCCACTTCTAGGATTGGATTCAAATTCCGGTCTGTCTGTGTAGAATTTGAGGTTGTTAAAGCGGTTTCTGCGCAGTTTTTTCGTTTTTCCTAGCTCATACCATCATTGCTTTATTATCACTCTTACTATATTTTTATAATTACTGATCCCACAAACCATTCATATATTCCAGGTATGGCCATATGATTCAGACACTAAAATAAGTATAAGGAATAAATATCTTTCTATGATCAAAGCATTTGGAATTTTGGAATTTTCTAGTGAATTTCAAAATAATTTAAAGAGTGTCAAAATGCACACAGTTACCCATGTCGCATTTATACATGACATTAAATGTACACGTACTTTTATCTAATATTCTTTCAGTTTACTTCGTTGCCAAAGGATTCACAAAAATGAATAAAAATTATTTTAACTGCAAAATAATGAAGGACGTAGAGTCAACAATAGATACCCAACGTAGTTTCTTCTTTGTATCTTTATTAAGACAGGAAGATACGTTTAGGACCTTTCTTACTCCAAGTGAAAATTACGTATTTCAATGCTTATGGGTTGTTTGCAAAAAATTTGAAACCGTCGCCGTGCATACAAAGATATCCCTACAGGCTTCATTGAAGCTCTGGCATTTTCTTACAGCCCATAAACATGACGCAGTTTTAATTTATCTTTACTATAGGTCGTAAATAATATTTGTATAATTGAAATAATATTGTGAATGTGTAAGTCGTTCCTGAAAGAAATAATAAGCACATTTGTTACCCTGCGGAAAAGACCGTAAACCCAGAAAATGATCCTCTTAATATCACTAAAACAATTTTATCTGCATATTCAGATGTATGTCATGAATATTATCGTAATATGTTGCTAAATACATATATAATTAGTTCTTATATCAAATAAATAAAACATGGGTTAAATACATCATTTATAACTCAAAAACGGCTGGACCAATTTTCATTATTTCACATGTGTTAGATGCATATCCACACCGAGTGGCAGAATACCTATTAAAATATTGAAAAAAATGACAAAAAAAGAATAAAACTAAATATTCATGTTCAATGCAACCCGCAACAATCCGGAGGATTTTTGAATCAATATCGTCAAGTAACTCCTAAACGAAGCGCTCTGGGACATTAAAAACTAAAATATTGCGGCCGAAAGCCTCATTGAAAGGTTTTTACTCCGTAAATTACACCCCTTCTGAAGGCGGAGACACACAGAGACCGTGAGACAGACGGAGAGATATCTTTCGAATCGAAGAAAGAGACGGAGAGAGAAACGGAGAGAGTAGAAGAAAAAGGGATATGAAGGGCAGAACGAAGTTTGCCGGGTTCCGCTAGTAGTAAATAAAACCATCCCTTTGGGGTTCACAGGTCCCTTTCCCCTTTGTCTTCTTAGGGTACCTGAATGACATTGAAATGAGCGTTCTAAGAAGTGATTATGTTAGTTTTAACAAGAAGAATGGTTAATTAATGAATAATTCACAAATCAATAGATTCACAATATCTGTATGTATAGGAGACTGCAGTTGTCTTAAAGAGTCTTATTTCCTTTCTTTAGATATGGTATAAAACTTTCTTCTAAGTGGGTCTCAATAATCATAATTTGGTTATTATGTTTCTACCAGTAAATTCCATGCGCTTGTATAATTCTCCTCGGATATCTGGAACCCTTGGATTACTTTCAAAGCTTCACTTTCAAGAACTCCAATCAATTCAGTTGATTTTGAAAATTTGTTAGTCGATTATGTGTGGATGGTAGCTTCTAAATTGTATTTGAAAAAATCCATTTAAAAAAGTCTCCATTAAATTCAGGTAATTTTATTTCTGGTAATCTCTTCATTTCCATATTGATTTTGTCATAAACTATTGATAATGAACACCACCGACCTCTTCACTCGGTGTCTGCATACCTTTAGTAGCATCAATGATTTCCTGCAATGTAGCCACAGTTTTAAAATAAGCTGACTCGAAGAATTCTCTCTTTTCCACACTCTTCAATAAACATTTCTGTGGCTTGTTCACCTGGTATGTCCTATTGTTCAATTTCTTCTTGCTTGTGAAATTTTTGCCACGTCTCTTCGCACATTTTGAATTTAACTTTTGCTTCAGAGTTTGTGCTATATTGATGCTATTTTTCACTCGAGTTACTTCCTTTCACTCAAGGTCTAACTAATTTTTACATATCAAATAGTGACATATTTGAGGTTACTTAAATATTTTAAGTATCTAATTGCTGGTAAAACTCCGACTTTGAAATTAATGACTTACACCTTACCAAATGATAATTTAAACAAACGACTATTAAATGTTTAAATGAAGCGACTTACTAACCTGTTTTTTGCTTCTCGTTGCCCTAACGTGGGCGAAGACTTTTGATTTATGATGCCTGGAAATCGCATGCGATTTGCACACGTCCGTGTTTATCCGATTCGGTTGCAATTTGTTAAACTCTTTGGATTCACTGCCTAGCAGTGTGCTTATATCACTGATTGCTGTGAGTTGAGCCTGTTGGACGCCAATGTTAATTAATGAAGGACGACATTCACAATATGTGTCATTTATTGAGCCTCTAATTCGATTTTTTACAAAACATTGTTTTGACAGCTGTCAGTCTCTTGGCAACTGTGAATGCCACCTGCATTACATGCATTCTAAGATAATATATAAATGCAAGTACATACATGGAATACATACGTTCTAAATTAATTGATTAACAGTACTGATTAGTCCAACGCTGCCAAAAGGACGAGTTTAGACATATATATTCTCAATTTTCTGTTTTGCGCTTTTGTCACAATATTCCACGTGAGATCTAGTGGGAAATTTCAAGTGCTTTTTTCCATTTCCAACACTTCCACTAACATGAAGCAATGATAAACTTAAGAGCAAAGATTTCAATAATGGAGTGTAGAATAATGCTAGAATTGTTAATAGAAATAAAATAAACTAGTTATAACGTAGATATCTGTTGCAAAACTCTTTGTATCAGCCTAAACCGCACAAAGATTCTCGTATCAATTGCATTTCCAAGCTGCAAGTGTTCTTACGAATTTGTGTATGTTGATGACGTTTTTCAAATATTCTGATTTATGTTAACTGTGGTGGAAAACGTAATACATTAGACGGTATAAAATAAAACATGTTAGGGATTAAAACTCTGACTCTTTAATATTTAATGTAAATAAAAGGCGGCATCCAGTATCAAAAGTATATGTTAATATAAGATCTTTTCGATAGCTATTGACTTTATTTTAACTCTGAGAAATCCTATAAATCGATAATAGATTTTTTATGTGTTTCTTGTTTGTTTTTCAGGTACATGCTTATTTGACCCATACCAAAAGCCGAATTAGCTCATATTTTACTTGAGTCTGAAAAGTTAAAATATACTTTTGATACTGGTCAACGTCTTTTATTTACTGCATTATTAAAATGTATCTATCTCACCAGCGATCTTATTAATTTAATATTTACTTTATTTTAACTCTGAGGAATCCTATAAATCGATAATAGATTTTTTATGTGTTTCTTGTTTGTTTTTCAGGTACATGCTTATTTGACCCATACCAAAAGCCGAATTAGCTCATATTTTACTTCAATCTGAAATGCACGAAGCGTAGAGAACTCGGGTTCTTTCCACTTCACCAATCTCTGGTAAACGTATACGATAGAAATATAAAAAAAGGAATAAAAAGTGGAGCATTTCAGCATTCACTAATAAAATAAAAATAGTTCCTGGAACATTGTAGGAAAAATCAAAACAATATTTTATGAATTGTTGTTCATATGCGTTTCAGAGGCTTAGCGAGCAAGTAACCCCGACCTCCAAGTGAAGTTCTCTTTTCCACAAGTTCGGCTTTTACTTTCGGCAACGCGGGTCACTCGGTAATCACAGCGTTTGGAGAACTCGTAGAGACAATGACTCTATTTGCATTTCATTTGCCGGAGAGGCGCGTGCAGCAACGCGGAAAACGAGATTAGAAGGATCGTTGGATGTCACGAGAGCCATGTGGCCTCAGCAGCTACCATTACAAGACATCGTTCAATGCGTCGAGATACCGTGAAGAGGTAGGCAGGAATTGCGCTGTGGAGTGACGTGTTCGTGTCCGATATGATGGCGATTTTAAATGCAGACTGATGAACACAAAAGTGATCAACCAGGATGATAAAGGATAAATACGTAGATTTATTACTCAAATTCGCAAAGAAGAAATTGTTGACAAATATTTTTGTTGTTTCGGGTTAAACAGAACCTTTCCTACAGTTTTTGAAAATAGGATTAAAGACAACAATTCAATAATAAGGAGTACAGTATTTTAAAAATCAGAAAATGTCTTATTGATTAAAATTTTTCATAGGTTGCTGATATGATGCGATAACTGATACTATATATCCCTTGTGTTTTATTATGCTTTAAAACATAGACTATCATGATTACAGGAAACATAATTAACACTGTTTTCATAATAACTCGTACGAACATAGTAACTAATGATTATACAGAGATCTGTAAATAAACAAATAAACGGATTTAAAGAGAATGATATTGATTTAAAGAGAAAAATATTCATTTCATGGAATATGCTCAAATAATGGCATATCGTATTGATAAAATGTATTACTGTAAGTATCAGACCGCATAATTAGTGTGGTAGTATCTTCAAATCTATATTTCTTCATATCTTCTTTTTCCTAGAAAAAACTAAAGGAAGTAAGTTATAATTAGTTGAAACATTTACTTTTTTAATAATATGATTAAATTATTTCTTTACACTATTTACTTTTTTATTATGAATTATTTGTAATGGATAACAAGATATTTTCTGTCAAAAATTAAAATATTGTGCTACTTTTTTATATTTGAATAGTTTTGTTTAGTATTACTTAAATTCATTTGTGGGCTTAGGCGTTGCAACGAACATAGATTAACAATAATATTTTTAACGTTAAAGATTTATTATGAGTTGTGTTCTTTAGAAATTCGAACTCAGGGACAGGTAGAAAGCGCTAGGAGCTAATGGATGCTTCCCGTTGGACATGCTTGCTTTCCTTTATAAAGGATGAATGATTAGTGATTCCGAGTGGGTCAACTGGAAAGATCATGAGTCGCTTAAGTGTAATACATGTTTTTTATCTCCTGCGTTAGCGGTGATCTTCCCCCGCTAGATGAATTCGTGCTTCGACCTAACCATTGGCTTGCGGGCTTTTCCCAAGTCGGTATTTTCTGCCAGAGGGGCATTGCCACAGCAGGGACAAGCTCTAAAGTTCCCAACCGTGTGTGGTAGGGTAGTGCATCTACGTGTATGTACATGAAAGGGGTGAGGAGAAGTCATGAAAGAGGAGCGAAAGATCGCGCCCTGTCCGTGACGCGTTTGTAAGAGTACTTCTCCGTCTTTCGCCTGGTGCGATCTTCGAAATCACGGAAAACCGTTCAGAGCAGACTGCACTGGAATTGTCCTCCGCACAGCGGCTATTTCGAACTAGTTGACAATCCTGCCAGCGACGGGGCTTGAACCCTAGGACCTCCCGGTCAGAGGCTCACCAGCTACCCAAGCCGGTTCTTCGCTTCGCAAAGATATGCAACCTAAAATCACGTGTCACCAAGAAAGAAAATAATTCATCAAAAACGTTACTTGTTAATATAAAGCTTTTCGCTAAAGATGTATGTTGAATAATCAAAAACTTCATAATGTTTCAAAGTGAAACAAATGGAATTTAATGTCATCTGTTAAACCTATTTTTAGAAAATTAAGATGTTAAATAGTTTTACAAATAAGTCAATGTTTACATTCTTACGAGTTTTTGGATATCATCTGAAAGTATTTGACACTAACATTGAACGCTTGTTTATTATTCATTTATTCATTAGCAGATGTCATTCCTTATACATCGGTTTTTAGATTCACTTGAGCAAACCTACTTGTTGCTTTAAAGCAAACACGCTTGGTGTCAATAACTTAAAAAATACCATGACTCAAAATCACGGTGAACCAATATAAAGGGTTTAATAATATTTTGGGTTCAATGTCATAATTTTCAATACTTTTATTCATTTACACATATCCCCATGATCATTAGTTACTATTTTTATACGATATTTTATGCAATTAGTGTTAGTAACACGTTTTAGAACATTAAAGTACAAGAGATAATAATATCAGTTATCGCAACGAACCGACAACCTACAAAACATTATCAATCCAAAATATTTTTAATATATTTTAAAAGAACTATACTCCCTAACATAATTATTATCTTTAATCAAATTTTCAAAAACTCGACTCAAAGAAATATTGCATTTCAAAGTCAAAACAACAGAAGTATTCGCCGCTCAGTAGTTAACTCAAAGGCCCCCTGACGAGTTCCGATCTCGAGGCGACTGGTCTGACATCTTGCAGTTCTCACGTCATGAGCAGTCGGTGAATATTTAACGCTATACAGAATCAATGAACGCGTCGTTTGAAGCACCTGCTTACTGCGTACATGCTATCTGCCCAAATTGAATTCCAATCCATCCTATCTAAAACTCACGATTGCCCCATCGCATCCACCGACACGAACAACACCGCAGCTCACTCGTTGCGAGCGGAAATTTGGGGCCGGTCGAGAGAATCGGAAATTTGGTTTCAATAGAAGTCAATTTGCGCTTGTCGACAGAGAACCGGTGTGCAACTAGCCACCTGACAACGGGACAAGTAGGTATAAAAGATTTCTGAGGAACGTAAGGAGGAAGAATAGCTATAAAACGGTTCGCATTTATTTACAAGCAGAGGAGTATTTCATACCAAATTTTATAACAAGTGTATTTCCATTTTTGATCCAGAAATCAGATGCATTAATAATTAAACCGAGGACACCAACGCATGGGTTGAAAATCTTAGTTTTTTCTCTTGAGTATCGTATTTAATGTGTTTGATTATACACTACTACCACTACTACTATTTTATCAATTTATTTAATTGTAAAACTGACATCATCAACCCTTAATATCACCCTCAATATCAAACATTTCCATTTGTGAGTGAAATAATTTATTTTTCGAGCAAAATATCATCTCGAATGAGTTTCAAACCTGCCTGATTTAAATTAGTTTTTCTAACATATTGTAAGTTGTGTAATAATAGTAATAATAATAATAATAATAATAATAATAATAATAATATCCAACTAATATGTATGCATGTTCTTCATCCGGCACTCGAAACTTATTTCGTTCTCGTTGCTTTCTGCTCCCCTCCAACTCTTAAACTGCTCCTGAGAGCGGTGCTGTAGTCGCTTGCATGGCGGGGGCTGCGGGCTGGAAGAAGTCCCAATTTCCGAGCGAGAGAGTTCCGCCGCGGGGCGGCACGTCGAAGTTGCGACGAGTGGAGGAGCATTTACTCTTCCGTCGCGCGCACTTACTCTCTCGTAACTTGTCCTCCCATCCCGCGAGATTTCTCGGCGGTAATTAACGACCTTTAAGTCTCGCCGCTGCCGGCTGCAGGCGGATTCTCCAGAGCTCGAAATACAAGGCACATACCATTGCCAATGGATATGCAGGGCATTGTAATGTTGAATATGGAAAACGTACGCTGTAAGATGAGACGAAATATTAATAGAACATACTTGTAACCCAAGTAAAAATTACGTGTCTATCATTTTTCATCCCAAGACATCACTTTCTCACCATCAGTGGTATGATTATTCGTGGTTGTTTCTTACTTTCTAAACGTTTTATGTATTAATGCACCTAGTTTTACTTTTAATCCACTTTGCATTCTCGGTATAATACGTTTGCCTTGCGAGAATATCTTTGAGATTAAACGCGATAAGTTTACGAGGAGATATCAGAGAAATTGAACTAGAGAATTGGTGAGACGACTAACGCATCATTTCAACGTAAAGATTTTCAGAATTATGCCTCTTAAAAAATGCTAAGGCATAATGTAGATATGTTGTACTAAAGATATTTTCTTAAAATATACGTCGTGTGTCATTCAAATGTGAGTTTCCTAAACAAACCAGGTGGCCCCGCATTTCCTATCTACATTATACTAAAATATTTTTATTTAGTTTGTATTAATTAAGCAAACTAAAATATTCTAAATTGACTGCTCTAATGATATCAAACAATGTAAGGTTTGCATTTCGTGTGCTTGCAGTGCATTTTGTTAGACTCAATATTACGAACCGTATATTTTTCAAATGTTTCACCCAATAGTTTGCCACTAAATCGAATAATAAGAGTGACCTTTAACAGTACGTTAAATGTATTAACAATTTTATTCTGATTGATGAACAAGAATTGATTCTTCTGGTTTTAAGAAATATTTTTGGCATAACATCAAGTAACTATTCTTCTGGTTCGAAAGTCGGTAATTCAATGAAAATGTCCGTGATTACTTATTGAGACTTTTATATTTAATGAAAAACTGCAAGAATATTTGAGAAAACTTGGAAGTTGAACTTGTCCAATTTCACAATGAGACAATGGAAAAAAACCGACAATTAAGTAAATGCAGTAAGTGAACAGTTTGTAAAAACAAAATGCGGCTTATCTTAAAAATATCATTTGGCACATTAGCCAAGAGGTGCTTGACCAGTATTTCACGTGGACGGCTGCACACTTTTTCAGAGGTGCAGAGTAGAGTTACGCGTAATTCCGGCGCACTTATTCCAGCTGTTCCAAGCAAATGAGATTCCCACTCAGATACAGCTAAGGGCTGGTTAGCGCAACGACCCGTGAACCCTCGCACGGTTAATGCCTCGCTTATCTGACGGCAGGGGAGGTGTGCATCAATTGTAGATTCCTCTTTTTCTTCCTCGACAGTTTTTTCGAGAAACTTTACAATCCATGGCGGCGTTTGTATCGAAGGGCCTTTATGAGATACTACCTGAAAAAAGATCAATATTTGCTGAGATTTTATATTTATTCTTAGTAAAAATAATTTTCTTTTCAGAGTTTTCGTGCCAAGAGCTTGCATTCTGAGGGAATTTCAGACTTCTGTATTCTAGTATTTACTTATTTACACATGATATGTTATCCGACATGTTTTAAGTAGAAATATTAAGATTAACTTTATTTTTTAGGGAAATTTTGTGAGCACAAAATCCTAACTACACCTGTTTAAAAATTATATTGATTTTTGGCGGGGAGGTATGGTATGTAAAAGTTATTAATATTACAATACAACAAATATCAAATTTTAATTATCTGGGATGTTATATACGTTACGACCGGTGACCAAGATATAAAACATAAATTGCACAAGTTTCAACATATATTATTCAATATATAACATTACGAAATAAGACTAGAAAAGATACAATGTTAAAATTCCATAAAGCAATAGCAACTCCAGTAGTTCTATGTGGGAGTGAAAATTAGATTCTCTCTCAAAAATAACCAAATAAATATTCAAGCTAGAGGGATGAAATTTTTAAGGAGGGTACAAGGTTATATTTTGCTAAATAAACAAAAAATGAAGACATAAGAAAACAATTATATAAATTTAGTAAATGATTGTATACAACTATATAAACAAGACAACAAAAACCATTTAGAAAGAATGCAGCACAATAGGCTATCTAAACAAGTGGTGCAGTACAACCCACAGAAAGAAGTGTAGGAAGACCACGCATGTTAAGACAGAACAGGCAGCCGCCTAATCCTTGTGCAGATGAAGAAGAAGATGAAGAAGAAGAGAAGAAGAAAAAGAAGAAGAAGAGAAGAAAAAGAAGAAGAAGAAAAGTTATTAATGTTATTACAGTGATGTGTTAAAAATATCCTTGATTATATAAAGTTTAAATTGTCGATTGTATATTTTAGAGATAGTTTGGGTCACAAGTCTAGAGTTATTAAAAAGTCCAGACTCCCTAAGAGTTTTATAAACACACGTGTCCAGTTGCTCAGTTGTTAAAATATGCAAGTACTCGTCGTATGTTGTTGGTGCAACATGCGACTTCAGTATTTGTAAAATTTGTGGAACCTCACAGATGCTCATAATTTGTTTTAGAGCCATTACTGTATTTTCAATTTTGAGTTGGTAATGTGACTGCTCAATTAATACATTTGCACAATTGTTGAAGAACATAATTTTAATTAATATAAAATTTTCATAAATATATGTACCAGTTATCTTTAGTATAATTTTAATATACAAATTATTCAGGCAAGTTTTGTTTGATTTAATGTAGTGTCATAGCCAGTGCTGGGACAAGAAAAACTCTCGAGTATTATTATTACGCATATTTAATATGGGACCCGACATTTCTCAATAGTGAATGTATCTTTTTTGACAGTATCTACATTAACGTTTTCACAAAAAAGATACTGCTACAAATACTAATGAAGTACTGATGAACTCTACAGAACTATTTCTACTTTGTAATTGTGTAAGTGATGGCAACTTAATACTGGAACTAATCTTCAAACGCTACTAACAAAGCAAATACCGGAGTATTACCCTAATAAACGGGTCACGGACCGCGCGCAATCATTCCTTCCCCTTCCTTTCCCTATTGTCGCTCCTTGGGAATCTGCCGTCTGACGTGCAGGTCGGACTCGGATCTCACCTTTAAGCGAGAAGGAATTGCCATCATATTCTAGGATATAAAATACTTTCAGAACCCTACCGGGACCGTAGCTGTTGATGTGTCTCGATACAATAATTACTCAACCGCAAGTTTCTGACTAATCGTGCTACTTAAAGAAGTTACCCTTGAAAAATAAATAATAGAATAAAATGTTCAAAAGGTTTCGTTGTGTACTTTACGGCATGAGAAACTCGTGCCCCCTGACACAAATGCCTAATTTCATGGGTTGCATAACGCATCGTTTGATATGCGCGCGCTCGCAGACTTTGCTATTGCAATGTGACGAGCGTTGTGAATTGCGTGTACGTCTGCACTGAAATCTTCATCACAATCTGCGAACTTCTATGTTTTCCTCTTCAATATGAAATGTGTTTTATGAACATGTCTTCCCGTAGCACAGGCCAGCACAGCGCCTGCTCCCGGGGGCATTTTGAACTTACGAGTCAGCCGTCTACCCGCGAGAACTGCGAAAGTGCAAGTAGTTGGGCGAAGGCAGCGGAGAAGCCGGAGCGGAGTCGGGGGTCTAATGCAATGATACATGCTTTTTTTTTAAATTTATTTCTACCTGCTCGGCATTTCTGCCTTTCAGGGGTGTTCATTATACAATATTTTACACATTAACTTTTAGGGATGGACATCCGCATGCGTTACCTCCTCTCTCAGGGGTCTGATGAAAACGTTGTTCTTTGAGAAGAAACTGTGGATAACAGTTTTTGGTGTTATATGTGCTAATTTTGAGGAGAGGGTGACAGTGGGTGGAATTTTTGGAAAGTGGAAGATGGGTAGGTGATTTAAGGTGGACGAAGGGAGTCTAGGGAATCGTGATCTTATTCTTTTTGATGAACCATACGTTTTACCTAGCTTGAATATTGTTGTACTGCGCGATTGGGGAAGGGATGAGAAGAATTTATGAGTCATAAGATTTATATATTCGTTAATGGATGATATATTTAGTTCATTTTGGATTTGTATGTTGCTTATGAACCAAGGAGCTTTAATGATCTTTCTGAGAAATTTATTTTGTATTATTTCTATTTTATTTAGGTTTGTTTTTGCGGCGTTATTCCAGATCGGGCAGGCATATGTGAGGGTTGGTCTTATTATTGTTTTATAGATGATTAAGCCGCAGTCAGTGCTAAGACCGGAATTTCTATTTATTATTGGATATAGTTTGGATATTTTTGCATAAGTTTTATCTGCTATAGATTTCATATGTTGTTTCCAGTTTAGTTTGGTGTCAAGTAGTACTCCTAAGTATTTTGCTGGTGTATTTCCACTCATCCATTCTATATTTGTGTTTTGGAAGCTGAGGAGGGGTGGTTGAGGAAGTTTGCGGAGTGTGAATATTTTTGCTTGAGTTTTAGATGCGTTAATCTTTATTTTCTAGTTTGAAGCCCATTTAATGTAGTTATTTAGGTCAATCTGTATGTTGTCGAAGGCGCAGCTAATGTCTGAATGAGAGGTAAAAAGTGCTGTGTCATCTGCGTAAAGAGCAATTTCTGTATAGTCTGACTGTGGTAAATCCGACATGTAAACAGTAAAGAGAAGTGGAGAGAGGCAAGAACCTTGAGGGACTCCTGCATTAATTTCAAATCTGTTTGAGAGACTTGAGTTAATACGGACGGAAAAATATCTATCTTTTTGAAAACTTCTGATTAGATGGTGTAGATACTTGGGAGTTCCTAGTTGACGAAGTTTGTATAAAAGACCTTCATGCCAGAGTTTATCAAAGGCTTTCTCAATGTCTAGGAAAACTGCAATTGTGTATTTTTTGCTGTGAAATGAATTTGCAATATATTCAGTTAAACGGAGCAATTGGTGGGTGGTACTATGTTGAGATCTGAATCCGAACTGAAAGTCTGGGATAGCGCTAATTTTTGTTAGGTAAGTAGATAATCTGCTGTGAATTAATTTTTCAAATACCTTTGCGATTGAGGGTAGGAGGCTTATTGGTCTGTAGCTTGTAGGAAAGCGAGGATCTTTGCCTGGTTTACAGAAGGGTAAGATTATAGATAATTTCCAATCTTTTGGAAAGTGGCCCAGTCTTAGACAGGAATTGAATAAGGCGGTTAAAATAGTTATAGCTCTTTTGGGTAATTCTTTAAGAGCTCTGTTGTTAATATGGTCGTGACCTGCTGATTTTCGGGTTTTCAATTGCTTAATAATTTTAGATGTTTCGGATGGGGATATAAATTTTATTTTATCTGGGACATTATAGTCTGGTAACAGGACGTTTTTTGCAATATAATTAGTAAAGGAAGAATTTGTATTTGGGTTTGGAGTAAAACTATTTTGCAGATATTTACCTAACATATTGGCTTTCATATGATCCGTATAAGCTACATTTGAGTTGTGTTTCAGGATAGGAATGTCAGTGGTTTCTTTACATAGTCTTTTTATGGTTGACCAGAGTGGTCTACTATTAGGGTGTATTTGGGCTATGGATCTTTGAAAATTGCTTATTCGAATTTGATTTAATTTGTTTTTGATTGTTCTCCCTAATTTGTTGATTTTTGCTTTAAGGTCATGTCTGCGGTTGATTTGCCAGAGCCGTCGAAGGTTACGTTTACTTTTAATTAGGTTTAGAATATTCCTTGGAATCGGATTTCTATTGTTAGAGAAAGGTCTTGCGAAAGGAGTTGTTGATTGTTGCAATGCAACGTAGATTTTCTGTGTGATATTAGTTACCTGGTTGTCTATTTCATTTGTTGTTTGTATCTGTTCTGGGTAGTGAAGGTTTACTTCTAATAGGTCTCTAAATTTATTCCAGTTGACGTGCCCATTCGTGCCCAAAACCGTGAAGGGATTATTAGACTGCAAGAGATTTGAAGATTTTATTTCAATGATGACTGGGCAATGATCTGAATCTAATTCAGGAAGTACGGTTTGAGATGTAGGTAAGTGGAAGTTTTTAGACACCATTATGTCTAAAATATCTGGGATAATATTACTATTGTACGGGTAGTGTTTTGGCTGCCAAGGTGCTATTACATCTAAGTTATTGTTTACTGCAAAAGATTGCAATTTAGTGCCTTGCTGGGTTGGGCAATTGCATCCCCAGGCTTGGTTTTTACTGTTTAGGTCTCCTAGTAGAATAACGTTGGTGTTGTTATTAAATATTTCCTTGTATTCTTTTACTGGAAATTGTTTATTCGGAGGTTTATATGCTGTTATTATTGTGTAATCTTTATTATCTATGGTTAAGGTGACTGACACAGTTTCCAGGTTAGAAGTATTGGGGCTAAGTGACCGTTGATGTTTGACTCGGGTTGAAAGAGCAATCAAAACACCCCCCGCTGCAACATTTGAAATTCTGTCACTTCTATATATTTTATAACCGGAAATTTTGAATTTTTCATTTAGAACCAAGTGGGTTTCGGTTATGCAAGCAATATCGATTTTGTGTTCGTGAAGAAAAATTTCTATTTGTGATTGTTGTCTTTTAATTCCGTTTGCATTCCAATTCATTAATGTGATTTTATTTGCCATTATGGAAATTTATTAGCACTGACTGTACAATATTTTGAATTTGCGGGATTATAGCTGAGATTACTTGTGATACTATTGTGGTTATTAGTTGAGATACGTCAGTTGGCATTTGGGTTTGCAAAGATTGAACCGGTGACCACGGGGTATTGGTTTTGGGAAGGGGAGGAAATCCACGAGGGCTAAATGTTGGAGGGCTACGAGAGGGATTGTTGCGCGGCGGCGGTTGTTGCTCTGACCCTGACCTGCGTTCATTTAGATGGTTTGAACGTGCTTGCTGAGTTTCTTTGAAAATGCGACAGCCTTTGTAATTGGCCGTGTGCTCCAAGCCACAGTTTACGCAATTCGGTTTGTCACTTTTGGGTTTTGTACATTGAGAATAGTGGTGTGACTCTTTACATCTAACGCACCTCGGAGTGAGTCGGCAGTTTGCTTGCGAGTGTCCATACCTTTGACAACGTTTACATTGTATTGGGTAGTTTCGGTTTGTTCTAGGTTGAACTTGTATGACGCAATGCATCAGGCGGTTTAAAGTTAATATTGACTTCCCGTCTCTATTGTCTTTTATTTCTAGAGCACAAATTTCGATTGGATTTTTCTTTTTGTCAAATAATCTAGTCACTTTGGTAACAGGGTATTTGATTTCAAGTTCTTTTAAAATGTCAGCTTCCGAGTAACATGTGGGGATGCCCTTCAACACAGCATTAAAGGTTTTAATAGAAGGGTCGCGGAAAGAATAGAATTGTCTGTTCTTCTCAACACAGTGATGTCTAAAATTACGGTAATCTTCTATTGTAGTGAGCATGATTTTTAGTTGATCACCGGCTGTCTTGGTTGTGAAATCACATTTGACGACTGATTTAATGTCGGAAATCATTTGGTTGTAGTCAAGTACGTTGTGCATAATTATGGGCGGAATTTTTAATGTTTGTTCTGGAGTACTTGGATCACTGTCTTTAAGATTTTGAAGCACTTCGAAACGCGATGAAGTTTGAACATTGTATAATGGCATAGAGTTTTCATCATCATTTCTCTTTCGTTTACTTACGTTTGAAAGCGTTTTGTTGGAAGTTGTTGCGTGCATCTCCTCGCTTTGGTGTTCTTGAGGCAGAGTAGTTTGGGGCGGTTGCTGCTGCATTAACGGTTGCCCTTGCTGCGCTGTGGGTTGATTCTGTTGAAGCAGCAGTTGTTGCTGCTGTTGTTGCTGATGAAGGAGTTGCAGATGTTGCTGTTGTTGTTGCAAAAGTTGAAATTGTGCTGTTGGGAGAATGCACTGATCGCTGTTGTTTGCATATAAGGTATCCATAGCGTTCACCAACACTTGTGATGTGCTGTGTAGCCCCGACTCGGGGCTACCTTGGACGTTCATTTCGCCACTCGCGGCCACGGGTTGGTTTTCACTCACTTGTGGTAAATACTTACGATACTATTTGCAAAGTTAAACTGTTTTTGATGTAACAATATATAATATTTAAAATAGACACGTAGATTGCTGTGCAAGCGAAACTAGTTTGACACTCAATCTAAACACGCTACGCAGTGAGAGAGCTGTGGCGTACGATGTTCACGGCACGGCTGCTCGGTGCGAACTGATGATACATGCTGTGATATTATTTGCCCACTACTTTCAATGGGCAATCTACCGTATTTTTAGCTACAGGGGCCATATTTCACTGTTTATGTTCCGTGCACTGCTATGTATCGACATATTTTCATTATTCTTTTACTTTTGCTCATTGTAACTTAATATTTTTAGCAGTGGCATCTGTTAATATCTAATAGTTATTATCCAATTTTAACTAACAAAAAATTACAGTTTAATAATTTATATTTTCTCAAGAATATTTAATATCCCAATAATAGAAAAACGGAGGAAATTGACTGCAGTCTCTCCCATCAAGATTGATGTAAAAATTAGAGGCAACTTGAACAAAGGTAATAGGTGGCTGACTAAATATTTGTGATTATTTTCACTCTTTATAAAGCTGAATTAGAGGTACCAACGAGAAAACCTCTTACGATATTTTACGTGCAATCATGACGTATTTTATGAGTCATGTTAAACAGAACGCAAGGGACATATTATATTTATACGATGTCGTAACGATACGATTATGAATAAAATAGTGTTTGCTGATTAGAAATTAGAAGTATATTATGTACTCTCGTTGGAAATTAGAGTAGAAAGTAATCATAATTTTTTAAGAATAAGATTTTTTGCTTTGATAGAACCGTCTTAATAATGAAATATATTTAATGAAAAAATAATTTAATACTGTCATCTACAATAAAAAATATTCAATATTACAATTTTGTATTAAGCAGCACGCTAAATTTGCGATTACATTGAAGCAAATCCAATTATATTATCAGTCCTACAAGCAATTAAAATACTGGAATCCAAATCAAATATGTATGAATAATTTGTTTAAGGTTCTTACTTCATAGTCTCATACATCGACAACAAACATATCGAAAATAAAAGATAACTATACTTAAGTTATGTATAAGTCCGTCATATTATCGCAATTGCTTTTTGAATTTACGCGCTACGTTTTGAATCGCGCAGTCTCGTTGGCGGCCCCGCTCCTAGACTGAATCTTACCCGCACCCATCCACGCAGCCCGGGTTCGCCCCCGCGTGGCTCGCGCGCAGCTCTCGAGGAAAGCCAAAGTGCAAAACGCTGTGCAGGCCTGCCTTAGCACGTTACGTGTAAAGAGGATCCCCATGAGAAAGTCCAAAATATTTGGAATCTTTTTTTATTAATTTCTCTTTTTGTAACCTCATAACGCGTCTGAACCAGAACCTTTGGATACGAGTGGGAGAGACTACATGTGCAAAGCAGGACGAGTTGTTGCTGCGTAACTACTGTTATGGATTACATGTGCTCTTTATCGTGATTTGCGATCTTCAATTGTTCCTCTACATTTACAAAACGTATCTACCTGTATACAAATAAAAGGGAATGTTTGAATGCCTGTCACATGTAGACTCAAAATCCTACTCAACCTTTTCGCTGAAATATTCACACTTTGTCCTTATTAATATCGGGAGTATTTAAAGAGTGGTTGGTATTAAATCGGACATATGGGGGACTTGATTTTGCAAAGTTAATCGAAGAGGTGGGCTCTACGCCGTTACCAGAGGACCTTGCTTGAAGTGCGATCTATGGATATCTTTTTGTACTAAACTCCCCACTCTGACTGATAATATCGAATAACATCGAGGTAGTGAACGAGAAACCAGCAAGTCTGATTTTTATAGTAAATTGAAGTTATTATGTAGTTAATACGTAGTTAAGTATAGTTATAAAGTAGTTAATCATTTTTTAATCAATTGATTTTGAACTTGAATTGTTTTTATTTAATACACTACAGTAGTGAAGCTTCCCCGGGTATATTAGTTACATATAAGGACAATAGCCATGAGAAAGCACTTGATATATAAAGGAGATTGCCATGAGAGTCAGAAGAATATGGCAGCTACTTTCATTAGTTTTATTTTTGAGGGCCTGACTGTGCGCACGCATCAGAGCCTTAGATGACGCGTGGGGGAAGCTGTATTTGCGAGGGAGGAATCGTTTGGTGGAAATCAGCGCGCGTGGTGGAGTGCAGAGCGGCTGTGCTTCCGTGAAAGCAGTTTCGCGTCGACAGCCGATGCTGCTTAGGCACTGAGGCGCTACACGGGCTAACGCCCTCAATAATGCTGTCGCCAACGCCGCCGCCGCCGCCGCTGCCATCCTTTCTGCAAAGTACCATACCGCATACCGCCGTTGCATCAGCATCTGCGTCAAAAGGGGCGCCTTGATATCAGATCAATTCACGCACAAATGCGCGAAAAGAAATCAAATTTTCGAAAAATTAGGTGTGATCTTATTTCAAAAATCAATCTTTAAGGTACAGATTTCATTAAGGGAACGACTCACTATCTAAAATATTTTAGTTGTAAAAAGCTTCCAAATAATTTTTAACTTTTGCAATTTACGAAAAATCAGGGTTTTTAAAAAACATCAGACCTGCACCATTCTCTTAAACGACCTTCACACTATAACAAAATTTAATCACAAACAATGGAGCCATTTTTTTAAAATTTTAAAAAGGTCTCAGGGGCTTCATGTAAAAATCCCCCAAGGCAAAAATTTCGGTTTCAAATTAAAGGGAATGCGACATAAGCAAGATCGATTCGGGAATATCAATTTTGGAGAAAATCGGCTGAACGGTTTAGCCGCTAGCGTTGTTCACGGACAGACGGTCGGACAGACAAACATTTTGCTTTCATTCTATTTTGTGGTATAAAGGACCTACAAAATATTAATTTTGGCAACACCACGTGATGATTGACTTTTCCCCCTAATTTTAGCCATTAAATTTATCCACATTTCGTTACATGGGCCTTGTAATAAGTTTTTCTTCTAAAAATTAGCCGTTTTAGCGCAGAACTACATACCATTTTCTCCACTCCGTCGAGGGAAACAAATGTATTAAGACATAACTAAATATTACAGAAAAATCGAATGCATTCCAGACTACAATCTACAAACGAACATAATGGCAGTTGAACTAGCAAATTTTAGAAGACATCTACTATACTGTGTTCCTGTATTATAAATGTATTTTTCGAGCTCTTTTCAGATAGGTTCAGTATTTTCTTTCAGAATATATTTTAAACCATAACTGCCCATTTCAGTTACGGAGAATCTGACATAATTAAAGTTAGTAAGCTGGTTTCCCGAATCGCCCAGTTTGTAACATATGCCACATTCCAAGTCTAAATACTCTTCACACTTCAAGATTAATAAAATATTTTAAATGATAGAGCGGACTGAAAACAAGCATTGTCCTGTAGATCACTGTTAATTTAAAAAAAAGTTATGGATATTGACGAAATATCACTGAAAACGCTATCATCTAATCTAATAGAAATACCAGTCTTGTATGGCATTCAACGCTTTATTCAATGCAATTCAAGCAAATGCGGTATACAGGATTATGGTTAATTGTATACAATTATATATTATACAGGTGGCCCACTTAAGTTGACAACTTGTGATAACTCAAAAAATACGGGATGTACGAATAATTGAGTCGACCCCAAATCTTAACAGTTTTAAAGGGGGAGTCATTCTATGCTAAAATCAGCACACCGCCTGCCCCCAGCGGGTGGGACGGTGGGCAACATTGAAATCTTAAATAGGAACCCCATTTTTTTATTTCAGATTCGGATTCTACGGACAAAAATTCATATATTTTGTCTGAAACTTTTTTCTGATTTGTTATAGGTGGAGCTGTAATCACAACTGAAGCTTTAGATTCTTGTTCAATGTACAATGCTCACTGTCGATAAAGGTTGTATTTTTGGGAGTTTCGTCTTTAAAAACACGTGTTCCCAACGCTACCGTTTGTTTTTAAATGCTATGTTTGCCACTAGGAACCGAAAAAAACTGTATCGGTCATATAAATCGAAACGAGCTCGTGTTGTATTTTGCTAATCAAATATGCAAACTGATTAGAACAATCATTATTGGAGAATTATTTTTTCCGGCCATTTAGGTAGACGTTTAACGAGGATCTTTTTAATACACGTAACGTGACAACTGACGTCACGTTACGTGCCTCTGACTGGAAGGTCCTAGGATTCGCGTCCCATTGGTGGCAGGGTTTTAGACACTAGATAGATAGCTGTACCGAATTCTGATGTCTGGGGGAGAATTCTCGCGGCCAGAGCGGCCAGAGCGGCCAGAGCGGCCTGGGCGGTATTTTCCTGTAGTTTATCCGATCAAGACCAGAGAAATTCCGCAGTAGAACCCTTACACACGAGACAAAGACCGCGTGCGATGTTTCCTCGCCCTCACTCACACTCACACTTACATGCACTAAACATTCCGAGAGACCAGCCCGAAGCTTAGCTCTTGTCCCGGCTGGAGCGGTGCCCCGTGGGTGGGAAAACTCCGCTAGCCGGTAGGTAGGTCGGTGCCAGGTCTCACCCACCACCACCTTCCGATGGAAACATGCTCTACACTTACGGGAATAATGACCTTGTCAGTTGACACGCATGGAATCAGTAATCAATATACCATCCACCCTGAGATTACAATACCCTCAGCCAACTTGGGTTTATAAAGCAACTGTCCTAATCCTCATTCTACAGCGAAAGACCCATGCCATTTATTTATAAATACAATTTGAAAGGATATTTGTTGACATGAAATTTTAGAAACAGACATACGATGAAAGGAATTGAAAAGAAAAACTAGATATTTTCCACAGTTGAGAATGTTTTATTGCACTCAATGCCAATGTAGGGAAACTCTATCTGTCCAATATTACCTAGTCCCAACTGAAAGCACGTGAAATAATGGAAACAGAATTCTTTTCAATGACGTCCATCTTCAAGCATCTGTGATCCCGGATATCGCATGGAACTTACAGGACTTTCAGTGGTGTTGTTCTGGAATCCGGGGAAGAATTCGCGCTTTAAAAACAGACGCTGTACGTAACTATATTTACTCTGCTCCCGAGTTTCTTCGCCCTCCGAAAAGTCTTTTTGCACTACTTTCTCCTCCCGGCGCGCCGCGCGGCGAGGAATCCGGGGTAATGTATTCCGAAAAATACCGGGGCGGCGGGCCGCCTCCAAGGCCGGTCATACTAACTGGCGAATTATTCAAATGACTGCGAGCAGTGAAGTGGGAGTGGCTGCGACGGGGTGGTTGAGGTAGGGGGGTGGAGAAGCGAACGGATTGAGGGGAGGGATGGGCTGCGATGGCTCAGTGGCAGGCTAGGAGGTTCTAGGTGGATTCGTTACTCTGGCTTCCTTGCTAGGTAGACTGGAACCATTGTCTGGAGAACAATTCTATCGACAGGCGACTGTGATCGAGGATCCGCGTGGTTTCTTTTGATTATTTTATCAAACGGATCATGTTTCGCGAGTGATGTTTCCTCGCTTCTTACATACACACACACACACATACTTAGATGCACTACCGTGCATGTGGCGAGACCAGCCTGAAGCATTGAGCTTCTCACGGTTCGAGGGGGGTGCCTGAAGGGGGAAACTCCGCCTGCCGGCTTGCAGAAGGACGCCGGAGCCCAGGCTCCAGTGAGGCTCTGTTGGGCTGCGCGCGGGCAGGGATGCGAAGGAGCAATTTTGTTGGAAAATGTTTGGAAGAAAGGTCAATATTGAGCTTTTTCGTTGACCCATTCTTCGATGTCAATCCATATTCAAAGAACGCGCTTTTCCTTTGAGAGGAGAATGGAGTGGACGAGACACATCTATGGATAAGGGAAAATGTTCCACCCCCCAAAAAATGCCATCTCTAAGTTTTTTTAAGTCTGAATATGTCCTGTTAAAGTGATCCTGTATCAGTAGTGTGTGTAGAAAGGTTGATGTATATGAAATGTATTAAAATTGATCCACATGTAGATCTAATTGTTTTATTTTTTCTAATGAATTAGAAAGATTTTCGGTACGGATATATAGCGCTGCAAGAAGAATAGTATCAGGGCTCACTGAATTGCATTTCAAAACTCTTGTTCAATGTGTATAAATAATCTACAAATTTTAAAATATTCCTGATTTGTACAATTGCAACGACTCATGTGTTAAATGATAAATGTAGGGGGATATTTTTCAATGTTCGCATTAATATTGTTAATTTGTCATTGTGTTACTATCAGTAGATTCATACCATCATTTGTAACAAGAAACAAAGACGTATGAATAATAGGTCACGCTCATATGCAATACTCATAGTGCATGGATCATGGCACATAGGTGGAATTTCACTCTTGTTCTCAACGAAACAGAAAGTCATTACTTCGAAACGTTTCCCAACAGAACGTATTTTGATTGTTTCAACTCTTTTTGATGACACTGACAGCTAGAACGTAACGATGCAGAGACGTGAACCAGCCACTGAGATGGAGGAAGATAGATGGGCTATTGATTGCTTTTCGATCCGACGTTTCAGTGCAGAAGCAGGTCGTCTACTGAAGCTGGTTTGTGTACAGCGTGAATGTGTGCCAACTCGACCGATAAGAGTGGTGAAGGCAACATGAATTGTTTCGAGATTCTACACTGTCTGGGTGCTTCCGTGTCGTTGTTTTCTAACCTAACGGACTGTCACTGCGGGATCCTGTTGTATCTCTTCGTAAAGCGTCCAAACAAGCGACATCCATGCTGCTAATGTCAATGGACTGTTGGTCCGCGAAGCTGACATCATTTCGGTCACAGAACTGCATATTTCACTGACCCTGTGTCCGTCCTCTTTGTTCTAATTTTTTCAAAACGTTTACATGCTCCATCACTTGTTCTGTGCAATGAGTATTAATATTTTACAATAATGTTAAGTAATTCCCAACTTCGAAGGTAAAACAATAATGTTGCAGTCCAATTAATAGTTGATAGTATTATCGATTTTGAATACCAAGTACTATACTATTTATTATTAATTTTTTTATTTCTTATTCAGTAAAAACATTTGTGAACAAAAACGGGAATAAATCATCGGTAATTAGTAAGCTTGTACCTTATTGATAAGGAGAAGATGAATAGGCATTTCACAGATTTTTCTTGTTCTATCCTTATGAGAAACTAACATTATAATGTTTATATAAATAATATAGTGTTTAAATAATACTATTTTATTATTAAAACTGATTCAAATTGTAATAAAACAATAAAATGTTATGTCACTTAATTTTAGAGTACCGTTGAGGCTGCAAAATATTGCTTAGATGATTGGGAGAGCATTAACAGCAACTGTGACGAGAAGGTTTATGCATCGCCTTCTGTGTTTTCATCAGACGAGAGAGTTCTTATAAAATGCGACACATAACTGACAAAGATTTGAAAACTTCGACCTAAGAATCAACGAGTATTGAAGAGATTGTCATGGTTACTCTGGTTACCTCTCTCTGGACGAAAATAAACGTTCTTCTTAAGAATTTCACGTCATTCATGCTTTCTCCTTTTTCGCTCCGCGTCTCAGAGCGCGTTTTTTAAAGAAACTACACGATAATTATTTGCTACCAACGTATCAATATCTTTCAATGCGCCCAATACGAGCATTGCTTAGCTTCTTTGCACGATCGCTACGAAAATGGTCGCGGCTGTTCTGATTTTCGAACAATTCGATCTCGTCGCGTCTGATGTAGGAAACGTATTACGGGAAATCTGACAATAGTAAATATTTTGTTGAGGCCGCACAGGACGTGGTGCAAACTATTGATGATTTTTTGAAGCAGTTGGAAGTCGATTTCAAAGAGCTTTGTACAAAAAAAGAATTTTTTGCCAATTGTGGAAAAATTAGCGCGGTTTTTGGCCAAAATTAGACTCGAAAGTTTAATCTCGAATGTGGGAAGTTTGAAATGTATGATCTCTTCTTACATGCCTTCAAAGCGCAGGGAAACTAAGATATTCGAAACGTGGCGCCAAATCTCAATTAATTTGACGGCCCATATACCAACAAGTACACTCTCATGAACATTCTAATATTTCCATATATTGTTATACTTTTATAATTCACAGTAAAATCATAATAGTTATCAGTTTTATTAAAGATGTAGTATCAAATGAATAGAGTAACACTTAATAAATGGCAGTACAAACTTTATTTTTGTAAAACTATTAAACAAAGACCACTTGATTATGTGATTATTTATGAATCGTAGGAACGTTAATCATTTACTCGTTACTATTCATCCAGCATAATGTAATTTTCACTTTAAAAATCTAGAAAAGAACAACAATGTTTCATATTATCAAAACACTATGAAACATTCCATATTGTCATAACATGTTTGTCTCCTATACTATTTTAGCAGTACACATACATTTCGCGACTCTCTCAGGCCACCAATATTTATAAATGAGGTTTCTAAAGAAAGATGATTTTACGGAAACGTAACGAATTACACTTTGATTTAAAAATGTGAACTACTTGTTGAAAAATACGCTTCTAAACATTCATTTCAAATGTAACCCGCAACGCTCACAACATAGTCAAAATCTACAATATATAGTTAAATAACTCCTAAACAAAGTGTAAAACTTTAAATTTTGTGGTCAAATGCCTGAAAGAAACATTTTTGTATACTGTGATCTACAGAATACAATATTGGAAAATCTAATAGATTTTTGCTGGTTCGGCGCTTATCGATATCCAATGTTATCTATATTACTCGGTGCTGGATGCGACCACCGCAACTTACATGTTTGCTTTCTGTATTATTAATTCATATAATTACATCAAGATTATGCAAATAAACCAAACTGCTCTCGGAGCAACGAGTATTAATAGTTGCTTGATACCAATCAATATTACTTTTTATGTGTATAATGCAACCGTTCATTTCTCAAATTGACATTCTTCTTTCTGGGGAAAGTTTTTGATGTAACCTACAGAATCTTCAGAATCAGTAACCAACATGATCGGCAACTGTATATGGAATGAAACGAATTACTTGATATTGTAGACGATTACATTGCACGGATGTACGTAATAAAGTGCGGCAATAAAGCTAAATAAAATTCCGAAGACCAGGGTTACGCTTGCCCGATCCTGTATATTCACATGAACAATTTTAAGAAGCTTTCTCCAGAGATAAATATTTTGTAATATTTTGTGGCTAGCAAGGAAAGTTAAAACCTAACTGCCAAGGAAGATTGTAAATTATTTCAAATTCTGTTTTTAAGGAAGTGTGAATTGTTTCAAGAACATGTCTATGACACTGAATAAACTTTTATTCAAAATTTCTTTCAAACGACAATTTCAATGTTCTTTATTTTTATTTTAAATCCTGTAAGTACATTGGAAGCTATTTTTAAACAAATAAACACGTTTCATTAACAACTCTTCTTTTAATATGGAAAAGGAAAGATAGGAAGAGGGTGAAATTTAATATGCGAGAGTTCTCGCACGAGTACATTAGTGTATATTTATAATAATTTCCAGTAAAGATCAGTACCAAATAGAATATCTTAGATCTTATTAGAAAATCCTACATGATGGCAATATTAGGGAAAGTTAGTAACTACAATAAGTTCAGATATATCTTGAAAAAATCATTCAAAAAAAACACAGAAATATTGCGGTGGTGCGTAAGGGGGCGAGACGGAGATATGGCGGGAGACTGGCCATGGTGATATGAAGAGTGGGTGAGAATGATTTTGCTGAGGCTACGCGATAGTACAAATAGCATTGCAAAATATTGTATCTCTCTACAATAAAAACAAATGAAAATATTACACAATAAAAAGACGATCACTAAAATTAGTTTATTCTACACAAGATGGGCGAGTGCGACCTTTTCGGGAAAATTTGCGGTGTACTATGTTCAAATAATAGTTTACACACGCAATTTTCTAAAATATTTTCGTTGTGCCACGCAGGTGTAGAAACGAGCCAACGCAAGGACGTGGCGCGTGTATGCCCGCGCAGCCTGTTCTGGGAGGGGGTGATGCGGCGCTGGGGGCGCGGCAGGGGTGGAGCGTCGTCCTGCGTTAAATTGCCGACAGCATGAGGCGCTGCGTGCGGCAAATTGCGTTAGCGCGGCGCGAACGGCGGCCGGTTGGCGCGTAAAGGGGAGGCGTCCGTTTAGCGCAGCGCACCTCGCCGCGTGCAACCGACCGGGCGCCGCCCCCCCCCCCTCCTCCGCCTCATCGGCCTTATACCACTCACGAGCTCCGCCTATAACGTATCGTCCATTATGATGTGGTTAGAAGATTAATTTCACGCCATTAGGTCTCGAAAGGGTCGTGCAAGATTATGGAGTAAGTGTTAATTCCGGGCGCGTTGACTTCTTATGGCAATAGCGTACATGTAGGGCATGTTATATCCCGGGAAGGGGCGGTGTTCTTTCCCAGATGATCCCGTGATGATCTGCACGTGGTCCTGAGCGGCTACCTTCAGATATACCCCACCAGCGATGCACCACCCCACTTGACACAACCTCTAATATCTCGTCTAGTTTCCGACATGCGGGGTAATGTAGTGATTGTAAGTGTGTATGTGGGAAGGTAAAGGAGAGGTGAAGGGTTAGGAAGGGTAGATCGAGAGAAGTCTGTTACCCATTTGTTAAGGTAATCTCCGACATTCATATGCTATTGATAGGAAAACTACCGATCACATAAGCTGGCCGATAAAACTCTATCAGATAGCAGTTAAATTCCGCTCAACCCTGCAGCTATAGTATCATAACCACCGTCGACCCTGGGAAATCAGGCCAAGGACCTCCATGACACCGATCTTGGAGATGGAATAAGGCCTCGGCTGAGCTAACCCAACCGGAGATGTTGTGGAGCTAGGATTTCTCGGTTAGTACCAGGCTCGCCACACTTCCTGGTTTGCTCAACTCACAATCATGAATTCGATAGGCTTTTGCATTAGAGAAGTAAGTGGTGGCAGATGTTTATATAAAGGCGTTATGTGTGCCATATACTATCGATCTGTTTGCAAAGACTTTGGAGTAAGGTGGAGGTATTTAAAAACAGGGCAAAATAATACTACACTTATACTCTTAATCAAATATAAATTGAAAAAAAACATGCTTAAAGGTAGGATTGCAGTATTGAATATTTTACAAATCATTTATTACAATAAATATTTCAATAGCTTTCATTTTCCTTTGAACTTTGCTGTATATCATTTATCTTAAGATCCATTGTTTCACTTCTAGTTTTCGAAAATTACAGTGTGTGAATGTTTAAAACCTGTTCCACATAAATAAATAGGGATTATCGTTAGAATTATTGCATCATACGAGATATGTCAGCATAATCGCTATGTGTTTTATCAACCTAAAGACTTGAAATTAGTATTTAATATTGTTAGTATATTATTTTATACAATTATTTTAGAAAGTGAAAGAGCCACGTGAATTTTATCTTGATTAATTTTGCATCATAACCGCAACACACCAGAATTAAATTCCCGATGAAAACACCAGCATTCATTACTTTTAGCAAGTCAATTTTTGACGTTATAAAAGTTACAGTAACTCTGTAACTTTTATAACGTCAAAAATTGACACATTTCATGAAGTGGATCGTTGCAAACATTTTCAATGTTTTTCAGATCGTGTTCTAAAGTACCTATAATCCCTTCTCGGATTTGTGTAATCCAAATAAATTGTATATTCGCATTGGAAGACATCTAATTCCTTCAACAATATGAATTACGATGTCAAGGCAGGATCACTGCTCGCAGGCCATATACGTGACGACCCCCAAAAGTGTACGCCGGATTTACGCCAAAGTTACGCGATTCAAGAGTTTATGATATTTTCAGATTGTCTCGTTATTTCTCATTGAATTATCATGAAATAATGTTGCTTTACAGCAGTGTATTCATAAAATATTACGTAAGATTGTGATTCATAAAACAAATTTGCAAGTTCAAATCTTAAGCAAATTTCTTTCAATTTTTCACTTTCAATTTACATAAACACTACACTGATCGACATAGCAAACTTTTCATTGTCACTAGTGTGTAGTAGAACACAGTGCCAAGGAATTGAACTGGTGCATGTCATCCGCCATCCTATAAGATAGGAATCACTAACTACTGTGTCGTGAAGTCAGAGACGTTCTTGATTGGTCGGGATGATTGTATCAATAACTACAGCGCTGCTGTTATTGAAACCAGTCTTTACATTCAGTTCTGATTCTGAAAAAAATCCAGAACTTTGCGTGTGTCCAGGCTGGAGCTGTTTGTCGTGAGGGGAGGTATCTGGAGAGGGAAATTCTCTCGCAAGACGAAGTGTAGGATCGACCTGGAGCTCGTCATGCAGCATGAGAGATGCTTTGCTAATTTCCGTGATAAAAACATCACTACATTAACGGAACTAATGGACAAAGCAATTGACGTTTCCGGAAACATCAACAATACTTCGATTAAAACGTTAAGTCCGTTGACACTTCGTCAGATGTCACGCTCTCATCCAATCGGGAGTTTGAACATCACTACAATGACGTTGAAGCTGGCAATTAGATGCCATCGTCAGCTGACGAATTGTCAACGGACTTCATGTTTTAATCGAAGAATATCCAACCACCCAATCAATCCCGCTCTTGCTGCGTACATGCTTGCCCTCCGCCTGCATTCGCCCCGCATCGCAAACCGCGTGTGTGGCCTGCCAGAGCGGCCCGTCCGCGGCGTGCGCGTGCGAGTGCGGCACGCGAGGGGTCACGGGCGTGGGCGGCGCCGCGAGTGTCCGCGACCGCGCCGCCACGCGACGACCGCGGGTAAAAATATCCCACGCCGAGCGGCAGCGGGGGCAGCGGCGGGGGCAGGTGGCCGGGCGGTGAGGAGCGGGGCGAGGGCAGGGGCGGAGGCAGGCGCGGAGGCAGGGGGCGGGCGGGGCGCGGGCAGGGGCGGAGGCAGGCGCGGAGGCAGGGGGTGGGCGGGGCGGGCAGGGGCGGGGGCAGGTGGCCGGGCGGGGAGGAGCGGGGCGGGCCCAGGGGCGGAGGCCTGCGCGAGAGGGGGAGCGGGGCGGGGCGCGCTCGGGCGGCGTAGCGTCTGCCGCGGACGCGAAGCAGTCGCGCGGCGCCGCCTCGTCCGCCGTCAGCAGGTTTGCTTTCGCAGGCGGCTGCGCGGTGGCCCGGGCGCCGCCCGAAGCGTGAGAGGAGGCGTGCCGCGGGATGAAGCGGCCATGCCATTTTTGCGCCTCTGTCAAGCCAAATTCGCATTCTGAAGCTAACATTTGTCTGTTAGAAAATGTGTCATCTGTTGAGCTGCCTATGACTTGTCATTTATTGTGCCTCCACCACTCTCTCCTCTTCCTTGTCATGCACGTCGTCGCTGTAAAATTCGTTCCTCCGGATCGCACGAAAGCAGCAAATAAACCGGATAATCTTATCCGGAACTTGGAGAACAATTTGGTATACTAGTAGATGCTGTGCCTTGCGATCAAAAGCCAAGTAACCAAGGAAGCAGAGATACGTCTTTAATACGAGTGATTGGAAATCGAGATCAGCCAAATGTGGGGCGTAAAAGCACAGGTCGTATCGATAGTCATCAGAGCTCTGAGATTTGTTCCCCAAAATTTGTGTAAGAACTTGGCTAAACTCCCAAGTCTTTCAAAAGACTGGGAAGTGCAAGAAATTGCTTTATTTGGAGCAGCCCACATTTGGCGTAGTGTGTTGTAGAGGCACCGATAGTCACTAGATCTGCTCGTTAGGTAGCTAGTTGCCACCTGGAGGATATTGTATATTCAAACAACTCATAGCATCTTAAACGTGATGTAGGAAAATAATAATAATAATAATAATAATAATAATAATAATAATAATAATAATAATAATAATAATAATAATAATAATAATAATAATAATAATAATAATAATAATAATAATGAAATGCAGTTGAAACAATTAGTGGATATGGCAATGATCTATATACTTATCTCTAATATTCAAAATATATCAAACGAAATCGCTCTACTTGTTCAATGTATTTTGTCATAACACAATCTTGTTAATCCTGCGACCTCAGGTGCCTGGACAACCGACCGCAAAGTCTCTTTCAAGCTTGACTGCATTGAAGCCGTGATGACCTTCTGCAGATGTGAGCGGGAGCAGTAGAAGGGGCTTTGATCTCCGCCAGACAACGGGGCGGTATGTCACACGGGCGGAGGTCCGCCGGCGAGCACCGCCAGACTGGATGGCTCAGTGAGGGGGAAGACGGGGGAAGACACGGTGTCGATGGAGATAGTGACGACGGGGTGGGGGCATGAGTGGGGCCGGCAGCGAAAACGACGCTGGGTAGAATGAATGTGAGGTGGTGGTCGGAACTGTGGTAAAAGTAATCGGGGGGGGCAGAGGGATTAGGTTGAAGTTGCTGTTGCGCAGCTGGGCAGCGTACGCCGTTGAGTATCTCCAAGCAGTGGAGGCAGTTGAAGCAGTAATGCGAGGTTGAGGCTAGTCACTGATAGTTACGTCGCCTGGGGTCATAAGGAACTGCGGACGACAGAGCAGGCAGTCTGGTTTCGTGAGTGCGCTCCGAATTGCTTATAGTGGTTATTGTAATTCTGCCTACTCTGACTGTGCCTGCTAATTGGATATTCTATGACTCTATAGACTTTTATGAATTCGGATAGAACTATTAATTCTCCTGGTGACAACTACAGTGTTTTGACTTTTGTAGATCTTCTAGTTCTATGGGACTAAGAAATGTCGGTACCAACAGGAACTCTGAATACTAACCAGTGCGCAATTAACTTATTTTGTTATCTGTTTATTCCTTTTTATTGTGTTTACTGACCTTTATTTTTGTATATAACAATTAGAACCGAAAATGTGGTGCATGTTACATCGCGGGGATGACAGAGTTCCCACTGGAATGTGGAATAATGCGCCGTCATACAGATCTGATGAGCCACAGGGTTTTCCTTCCTTAGGTATCACCCCAGATAGTCACCGACCCAACTGAGACCAGCTCTAACCCCACGCGTACTCTCCGGTAGCCGTTAGCGTTCTCCTCCGCACAGTGGTTCGAATTGATCGAGCTACGTAGCAAGTGTCGAAAATCCTTCGTAACTCGTGGACCTCTCAGTCAAATGACGGATTTATTTCGTGTTTCCAAGCGCGTTAACTACTATGGTCACTACTACTGTAAGTGAAGTACATGTTTTGATCATTGGAGGTGACGCTGATCTTCCACTGGATGGCGAGATCCAGCGCCGGAAAACCCGCTTGAGGGCTTTCCCCATCCTGTCACTACCGGGGCGCTGCCCCAGTAGAGAAAAGCTCTGAGCTCCGGACTCGTCTTCGGACATCTGTGGTAGTTTTGTGCATGTAAGTGTGTGTGAAGAAGAGGAGCGGATAGAGCGAGGGAGTGGGAGCAAAATGTGGGAATGCTCATAGTGGTATTTGAGGAAGCAAAAATCGTTAGCGGTCCATGGCCCGATTTCTTTGGAACTGCATATGCATTCTCGAGTTATTGATAGAAGACACCACAGAAACCTACCGATCAGAGTATCCGACTGCTGGAAGTCTCACGAAGACGGCGACTGCATAGGACTCGGCTTTCTAGCTAGTGTCGAAAATCCCGCCGCCTTGAATCCTATGACCTCCGGTCAGAGGCTTTGCAGAGACCAGTTGATACCCCGAGCCACCTCAGACAGCCCTCTCCGTCAAGTGCTAGTAGCGGGGACGGGGGCGTTGGCAGGGGAGTCGGTGAGACTATGGGCACGTTGGATGGGTGAGGGCTGTGCAGCCGGTGGATAGGGTGCGAGGGGTGAGATGTGGTGCAGGGGCAGCCCATGAGCGGCGGCCGCGGAAGGGCGGATTAAAGGGCTGCGTCCCCGGGAACGTCAGAGATCCCGTGACGGATCGAAGGGCGCCGACCGCAGCACAGTGAGAAATCTCCCAGGGCGATGCAGCAGAGCCTTTGGCGCGCGCTGAAGCGGCGCTCTGTGCGCGATCCCGGAAGGAAACGCTCGGGGCCTCTTTCAACGCTGCTCTGCAATGACTGCTTCTGGTGAACTTGCTTAAGACAATTATCAAACTTGAACATAAATGTTAAAATTTAACTACGTTTTCTACGGACAATTTTTTTATTTCAAATTAAATTATAATACATAGCTTATGAATAATTGAGTTACATCTTTTATTGCGCTTTTTTTTTGTTATTCAAGGTCACATCAACTTCTAGGACATTAGCGACCAGTATTGCTTGTAACGGTATGATAACTATGAGGCTGACACGATATGATGATGGGGGGAAAAGACGAACCCTATACAACCATGACCGAGGCGGCACTCGAACCCGCGATCCATCGGTCCGAGATCGATACGGCACTACTGCCACCGGATCGGCTTTTTATTGCGCATTGTTTCTCTAATGTGTCAATAAATATCTGCATTTTCAGCTTCAAATGTGAATGAATGGTGGATAACTTCTAAATTTGCATTGAAGTTCAATGGTGATACAACTGTTCATCTTTTCTGGTTTGAATTTTAACGAAATATGTAATATTATACAACTGCAGTTTACATTTTATTAACACATGCAAAATGATACACATGAAACAAAATGCTAGCGATTTGAAAAAAAGTGCTCATCTTTATTAGTTGAAATTTCAAAATCAGTAATGAAAATGATACTTCTGTCATAATAAGGAGTGTTGTGTTTTTATTCATACATTCATTGAAAAACATCCTCCCCAGCGATTTTAACTTGGCTACTTAGGTTTCTGCCGTTAGACGCTTATCAACTAAGCTACTACGATTTTTATAAAGTTTAAATACTCAAATGGATTCTTAATGAAACGACTAAAGCAGGTGTGTCCAAATCGCTTCAAAAGAGCTATAGCACTCGTAGTGGCTCCGAGCACAGCTCAGAGTTCAGAACGGGCAGAGGGACGCTAGCGGAGAGGATGGAAGGTATAGAGGGAGTACTGGGCAAGTAGCCTCTTTGGCAAAAAGGGCTAGTGAGTGACTCTCAGAAAGGTTTGACGAGTGCATCACAAATCGCGGACTTGATGAAAGCGTCTTAATGACAGGATGCTTGTATTGGGTACAACAGCGTTAGTTATTTTCCAAATTATAGAAATCAAATTATAGAAACCGTCCCCGCTACTAGCACTTGACGGAGAGGGCTGTCTGAGGTAGCTCTGGGTATCAACTGGCCTCTGCAATGCTGCACGCCGTTTTATACCCGGACAGGCTGAAGGCTCGCCGACTGGCCCGGCCGTACGGTCGATGGCGTGCTCGGTCGCGCGACCGAAGCGTGACTGTTCCTACCTGATTGGGAAAAGACCGCTAGTCGATGGTAGTTCGGCGCCGGATTTCGTCATACGGCAGGGAAACATGCCACCTACCGAGGGAAAAATGTACTACACTTATGATACTAATGACCTTAGCATTTGATGCGCCCGGAATCACTAAACAATCAATCAATGTTTGTGCTTAGATCTGTTAGCGACTGAAACAGATGTTAGCGACTGATATATTTAAGTGAAAGCGGGCTTTCCCCTCACAGTTACCAACATTTTGAGAAAGCAATAATAAACCGTGCGTAAGATTGCAGCCTAAACAATGGAAATAATGATTTAATGTATTTTTTTGTTTTGTTACCTTCCAAGCGATTTCCCTGTGGATGGTAAGCGAGATTACAAAGAACTGCTGATTGAATGAGCCTGAGCTGACGCAGCATTGTCAATTGGAATGGTTTCGTAGGAGTTGATTGTATGGGTTGCTGGGGCACCGTTGTTCGCAACTCACCGAGGTGGGGCGTAGATATTTACCTCACCGTCTCGTAAATGAGAATTTGTTCGTTCAAGCGCTGTTTATCTGTCTTTTGTTATTTCTCCTCCTCCGCGTTTATTTCCTTAGAGTCTTCCTCTTAAGTTCCTGTCTCATTTCAACGGTTACTGTGCGTCTTATTCTCAACAAAATATCTAACGTTCACGATGTGACGTGACACAACCCTTATTCCCGAGGTCTATGACCCTCTGACCAATGTGTGCTCATTTTGAAGGTAGCTGTGGGGGATATGAAAATGACATGTTTATTTCAGAGATTTATATAAAATATACAATTCAGAAATGTATGAAAAAAATAACCCTCTGAAACTGACTAAAAAATGAAAACAGAATGTCGATGTTTCGTGTATGAAAAACGCCTGTCATCAATAGATCAAAAAGAGAAACAATAGCAGAAATTGTAATATAGGTAACTTCAAAGAACAACTCAATTCTAGTAATAGAAAATATTTCTCGAAGCTTAACTTTGGAATATGCTGACTTTTAAGCTACCTGTAAATGTTGCTCTCGTATTTGAACGTATTTGAACGGTTTACGATCGTAATTAAGTTTTATATCTAATTGCCGAGTTTTAATTAAAAGAGACTGATATATTTTCATACAGGAGAGGCTGGGGAATTTATTTGACTTTTTTATAAAATAAAACATCTCCATTACCTAACTCGTAAATTTCATACCAACACTTTAATTGAGAACGGTGAATCGATATCGGGCAAACAAATTTGAGATGAGAAGAAAACTTGGCGCTGAAGTTAGATGGAAAACGTATAATACTTTGAAACCGAACTTTGGTGATTAAATCGATTGCCAAAATATAAGTTATTTATCTTTTACTTAATAAAACAAAGTTATTTACATTTAACATGTGTAATACGTATGTTTTTGAAACGAGTAACGTTTCACAAAAAAACTGCCTGATATTGCCATAAAAGTAAACCATTCCTGCTACATTGGAACTTGATTCGCTTTTCTGGAAATGTTCAGTATAACAGTATAAGTACATTAAAACTTTATTTATTACACTATCACGTCCTACATTAAGTACTTGCAGAATTCGTTTTGTTGTGCCGCGTCTACAAGAAATAATTCGAATCTAGCAAGAAAACGAGAGCAAGCGAAATCGAAACAGAACGCCATGTTCTCACAACTAATGAGTTTAAAAACCCGTTTGGGCAGGGTGTGCTCATCGCTACCGCCAGACACTCGTAGTTCTGGGCGTCCCTCCACACCCCACTCCTCACCATACCGCTACTCCCCCACACCCTCACTTCATCCTTCTCCGCTCCGCACCGTTCTATTCCTTTTAGTCCCTACCCTCTTCTTCCCGCTCCTCCCTCCCTGCTCCTTCCCTCTCCACTCCTCTTCGCCCTTTCCCACTCTCCTCTCCTCTCCGCTCCGCTCCACGCCCCGCCCTTTCCCTCCCCGAGCCACGCCTCCCCATCCTGCCGCGCATCCCTTCGTCCCGGCCGGCCGGGCCGCGCGCGGCCGCGCTGTCGCCCCCCCCCCCCCCCCACCACATTCCATTCCACAATCATCCTTCGTGGCGCCACTCGTTCGCGTCCCGCCCCGCTTCCCAACTGTTCATCATCTTTAACGTTTCAACTCCAAACTCGCACGCTTGCAAAACGCGTTACAGTTCCGTTTCGGAATAATGAAATTGGCATTTGCGCAAATTGTTTGCAATAACCCGGAGGACAGTGCGGAAAGGCAGCTGGCTCTCATTCATTACACAACCGGTGGCCGACGTCCATGCATTGAACAGGAGGTGGGTTGCGTCAGCGCTGGAAACGCCGGGGTGGTACGCGTTGAGTATGCCAATGGAATGAGAGCGGCTTGGGTGGTTATGTGCTGAAAACAGAACGCGTCTTCCACAGGATGTCATCTCTGAAGTTTGCAGAAGAAACGCTTCAGCGCTAGTGTCCTCTGCGACTTCATGCTCTAGTTCAGGGTTGTCCAACTGGCGGCCAACGGACCGCATGCGGAGCGCGAATCCATTTACTATGACCCGTAAGTTAATAGTCAAAAGTGAAAGTCCCTTGCATCCATCTCGGGAGAGAATATTGTATGCCCATCGCACCAGCCCTTCTAGCGTCAACACCCTCTACATGTAAAAAATAGGTTTAATGTATATTTAAGGATTTCCCTCCCAGTATATTATGAAATATAAATAATGCCAATGTGTTTCACTTAGTATGAATGGTACGGCTTGATATCACGCTTGGTTTCAATTCCCCCACCCATCCTTGTGTCAGAGCAAGGGGGCAAACTGTCGATAACAACAATATGGGAAAGTCAGGTGTGGATAGCCCGAGTAATGAAAATATGGACTCCAACCAAATTAAAGGAATTAGTTTAAGCTTTAATTGCCGTGCTGAAGCCTTGCTTTAATTGCCCATGGAAAAATTTGGTCTCATCCAATTGTAATCGAGATTAAAAAGAGATTCATCAGTGGTCATTGTCATTGTCAAGATTGCCATGCATTGATGCCAATAGTCATTGCACCAATATATGTTCATTAATATTTAACTTGAATTTGAATTAGTGCCTTATTTTACTTGGCGAGACTCGGGACATCAGGCTCGCTCTTACGTCTGACCAAGCGAATTTCGCTATGCTCCTTTCACCAACAAGCGGAGAAAGGCGGTATTTCTTGGGCGACGAAACAGGGAATTTGAATTCAGCTCAGAGGCTTCATTTGGGCTTGAGGATCTTTTCATGCAAATTAATCTACTAACATGGGACAGCCGACTTTACTTCCCCTCCGAAGAAAGGCGTACGAAGGATTTTTTCGCCCTTAAAATCCACGGCGTCAATTAGGTTTGAACCCGTAAACTGTAGTATAACAGTCCTATACGCTAACCATTACACCATCGCCGCCGCAAACTTGGGTGTCTTTTTACTTTCCCGTATACATACATATATACGGAGTAATATACATATTATAGGAAAATTTATGTAATGCTGCGCAAAAAAACGACGGGTTTTTGGCAGAGAATAGTTCATTGCTGGGCCCTGATAACGAAAAAATGGACAAATCCAGTGGCTAAATTAAGAAGAAAATTCCTATGACACGTAGTGTAGCCATGAACTCCATTTTGTCGATCTTTCGATACTGAAAAATCAATTGACGGCAAAACTTCCGTCTTTCTGTCCGTGTGTCTCGAGTCGAAACTTTGAGATTTTGAAAAACATTCTTCAAAATTTGGTGGTACTTTACATGAATCTCCCTTTCCATTTTCAAAATTTTCTCAAAGCGGCTCCATTTTTTCTTTAAATTTCATGTAAGAACAAAGTAATTAGACAATAGACTGATGCTTAAAAGTGATGCCATTGAAAATGTTTAAAAAGTGAAATTTTGCCATCTTAGTACAGAATTTCACCAAAGCATATGATCGGTAGATCTTGCTTGCAAAATAATCTCTTACTAGCTTTCACTAGCTTTTACTACAAATACAATTGTAATCATGTAGCTGATATTGGCCTTAAGAATAAATACAACTGATGTTTATAATTTATTTGTAAATTTATGTTGCTCCTAATACTTATTGTATTTTTTATGAATGGTGCTTTGATCATGTAGTGTTTTGTACTTACTCTGATGTTTAAATTGTTAAAATATTTATCCCAAGCAGCACCATCTTATCACGGATCATCACTATTTTTTTTTTTTAATTTCCGCATATGTCTTTCTCCTTCGTCTTTATTTCTTCCTCTCTTTTCCCTCTTCATTCTCTCTCAGATTTCTTCTTTGTTGTGCTTTCATAATCCTTTCTCCAAACATTTTGTTTCTCTTTCACTTCTGTGTGTATCTGAATTCCAATCTTTTAATGCTTGCCCTTAATTCGCCGTCCTCATTGAGTTTTTGTTGCTTTACTCATTCGTGCACGGCATATCTCGGGTTGGTCAGTTGGCTTGCCCTCTGAGCCATAGTCTCTCTTCGTTCTTCTTTCCTCGTCAAAGTTCTTCTTTATTTTTTTCATTTGTCATCCCTTCTGCTTTTTCTTCCCCTTCTCTTCTACATCTATGTATTCCTATTTATTATTATTATTATTATTATTATTATTATTATTATTATTATTATTATTATTATTATTATTATTATTATTGTCATCATAATCTTTCAGTAAATTTTCTATTTTGTAACAGGATAAGAAGTTTGTATCTAGTGCGCTAATACTTTATTACACTGTTCGAGAATTTGATAGGTTATGAAAGGTCTTGTTCGACGAGAAGCACATTACTTCGGATCTAGACAAACCGGTCTCATTTCTCCGGCTAGTGTACTACCCAATTTCAATTACAAGAAAGAAAAAGTAGTTTCTTGCAGCACTTCATGCAATTAAAGTCATGAATATTCATTCATGAGACTGAACAATTTTATTGAATTCAGTACAAATTACCATTCTCTTTATAGTCTTATTCAATCAGAGATTTATATATTACTTTAAAATAAATTATAATTACAGCTGCTACTGACAATTTTATTTCTTTTTTAATTTAACATTTTCATAATTTTCTTATCGGTTTAAGCATCAAAAATTTCGTTTTTAAATATTAAAAGCACTTTTAAAAAATCATTTTTTTCTACTTCAAAACACAAAATGAATGACATGCCTTGTAATAAAGAGTTAATTAGCTAAAGAGTTATCAAATAATTTATAATTCCACCAAATTCAAAAGCAGATAACATTACAATCCAAATTCGAGAGCACTTCACATTATGTGCACGTGTTCGAAGAAAATCCGCCGGAAGGCGAAGTGAGACAGTTGCCAAACTGCGAGAGGATCCCAATACCATGTCGTGTCTTCAAAACGTAGAAGAGAAAACAAGCTATCGCCTTCTTTCAACACCCGGCAGAGGAGCGTCTGTTTTCGTAAACGTCTCTGCGTCGGTTTGGGTTGTAGTGTAACCTTTCGATGTGTTTTCCTTCCGCGTCCAATCCAATAGCTTCTCGCAGGGAAGTCTGCCTCCTGTCTCGTCATTGCCGCTGGGCTCACGAGTCGCATACGAGAGCCCGCGGCATTTCAGCGGTGCTGCTGAAAGAATTGTATCACCTTTGCGAAACTGAGACAAAATATGAATTTTAAAAATATTTCAAGGAACGTAGTGCACTGAACTCTTATACTTTTGGAACTTTGGTAATTCGAAATTACTCTTCTCGAATTTATTAAACACAAAGTAAACTTAACAAATTTGATTGACACAATTGTATCTGATTGGTATCTGATGTAATCCTTACACATCTGATTTACAGGTACGTAGGAAAGTTGAAGATAGTAAAAGCCTATTTGAAAATCTTTTTCTTTTTATGATAATACGTTAGTATAAAAATAAACTGCGTGGTGCATAAGTACGGTATTAATTTTAAAAAATAAGTATTTGTTAATAAATATGTAAATTCCGAAATGAAGGTAATTAACACGTTTCTCCCCAGTGCACTGCGCTTTAGTCACAACAATCATAGGTAAATCGAATAATAAATGATCGAAAAATAAATCAGTATCAATAATTGGAAACTAGTGGCTGTTTTTTTAGTTTTAAATTTTCAACGCGTATTTACGTAGTCAAGTGAAATAACTTTAAGCAATATGTTTCAACAACCAGGAAACAATTTTGTGCAATGTTCAGGCAAATTTAGTTGAGACTGCTTCACATATTTAGTAAAACATCAGGAGACAAGAATGGGAACTGATTGTCACTCAGTGGGTCACACATAGAATTAACTTATTCTTACTTGTGTGCAGATTATATTGTACTGAGGAAAAGTACCAGCGTGGGTATAAAAATTCAAGTTATAGATTTTACGTGTAAAATCCACTTTGTGGGTCTCAGATAAATAAGGTTATTTTTATGATATGCGTGTGTAGATGTTTGTAACTATGTGTCACGTAATATCTCACGTATTATTTGTATTAAATGTCGAACGATCGATCAAACACTATCTTTATGATGCATATTAATGCATTGTATGATAATTAACTGTAGCTATGAACTGCAGCACCCAACGAATTACTAAGATATCTAAGCAATACGTTGTAATGATTCAATATCAAAGCAAACGCTTCTAGTTTTCTATGATATTTGTCTATCTCACAACCACCACTTACTTGGCAGAGAACATTAATTCATCAACTTTGATGTATGAGATTAACTAACGGAATGAAGCCGTTATTTACAAGCACATACAATCATCAGATCAATATTGCAAACATCAAACGATCTGTTAATTCATTACTAAACACATTCATTATACAACTAACACACGTCTAGTGAGTCAGAGAGAAAGAGGAGAGAGATGCAGAGAGAGAACGTATTTACAATCCATTATAATATAACAAAACACTTCTAACTTACTCTTGTATATATATTGTGGCCGTACGCACCCTAGACCCTCCTTTGACGGGGTCTGTCAGCACGTAGGTGAACTGATGATCACACATTATTTTATCATTAGATAAAATTGTTAAGATGGGACAGGGAATCTGTTTGAGGGGGATTGACCTTGTTGGTTGCATGCACTGGTTGTGCACCAAAAAGGAACACCTCTTTAAATCAAAACAAGAAAAACATTTATTACGAATATTACATAAAATGATTGCATTTAGTGATCACCGCTAAATGTTCTGATTACCCTTAATTTTCTCTTTACCTTTGCGATCGCATACTTAATGTTTTTGAAATTACAATACGACCTGAAAAATCATTATGAAATCAGCTTAATTAATGTATTTTCCTTTCACTACTCCCATCACCAGTAGGAAAGTCTACGCACTGACCCGAATTCTACGAGAAACCTCGATCGGAACCTCATCCTCATTATAATGTTCCATAAATACTTGTCGATTCGAGCCGGCCCCAACGTCGTTCTTCCTTGACCGTTGTTCCGGGAACGTTCGGCTTCGCCCGGTGATGCTTGGCACTGCTCGGCGCTGCCCGAGATGGACGCTGCCCGCCGCCGACGCTGCCTCGCAATGCTGATGACGGCATTCACTCTTGCGCCCCCACCTCCCACGCCTCGCGACATAATTATCAGCCTTCACGAATGTAAACAAGTCCAAATAATTATGTTGGCATCACATCATGCACCACCACTATCTCTATCATGCACTTCTGTGGTAATGCAGGGTATGTAAGATTATGGGCGTTTAAAGAAGAAGTCAGAACAATTTACAGAAAGGAAAGATCGCGCGCAGTCCGTGCTCCGTTACTTAGGTAAAACTACCAATCAGAGAAGCCTGACGCTAGAATTCTCCTCCACCCAGCGGCTGATTGAGGTCGAAATTCCGCCACCGTCTGGTCTCGAGCCTAGAACTTGTAGGTCGCAGTCGCTTCACCAACAGCGGCAATGGTGGTCTTGACTTACACTCAGCCAGTGCTCCGTCTTCGTCCCTGACTGGTCCTACTCCACCCACACCATCCTACAAACCAATGCAAATGTTCTCCATCGTTCTTCTAAGACGCTTATGAAGAGAAAATATATTAGGCTAACAGTTTATAAAACAATTCAAAATACGCTTCCACGGTGACCGTACTTGCCTCGGAGAGAGGGTGGATGAAAGTCGTTGCGAATGCAACAAAGTTTCCAAAAATTTCAAATTTGTAGGATACAGCAAGATAAACGTAAGTCTAATATTTGTAATAAACAAGTTATAAGACCGTAGAATGCACCTTTTTCGAGTTATATGCTATCGAAAACGAGAAAAAAAAACAACTTAGTCATGTGTTGCGGGTTGCAGTCACAAGTTATGGTTGTATTTTTTTAACGTCAATGAAATTTCAAGATTAAATAATTAATTTCAACTATTACAAGTTAAGATGCGTTAATATTGAAAGTCTCATGAAAATAGGATAATAGGTTGTGTTTTATTCCGTCCGTATTTTAAAACTGGACGGACGTAGTTTGTCTGGCTATCCTCGACCGGTGTCTGTACATGACACACGGCACCTGTATGCCACAGCACATCGCACAAGTGGAACATGCTGCTGGCAGCACATCCACCAGAAGCAGTTGCAAGAATAGAGATGCCAAGCGACTAGGTAGCGATGAAGCAACCTTTAGCTTCTCGGTCTGTCATACCCATGTTGGCGGATTCAAATCTGATGAAAGACGTTTTTTTAGGCACAAAATCTTTCGTACATCTTCCTTCGGAAGGAAAGTAAATACGGTCGTCGTGTTGTACATTGTATGAAATTATGAAGTTAAGAAGATATTTATAATGAGGTACTTTTCAAAGATATGTATTGACTATTTTAGCATAGTATTTTCTTTTCTGAATATTTAAGGGAGATTTAGTGCAGTTAGTGTTTGAAAGTTGTCAAACCACCCAAGGAGTTGGTAAAGAGGGGGACAGGCTGTAAGAGCCGCGGCTCATATATGAAAAGAAAGGGAAGAAAACAATAATTGTCTTCAATAGATTGAAGTAAGTATTACTATTCAGTAACTTTACAAATTCGTAATAATTACGTAACGTTAACAAATTTGTGCGTCGTCACTGCTCACTCGCAATCGTCTCTCTTTTGTCGTCGCCTTCAACAACCTTCTTGACGACGCCAGCGCCATCTCGATCATCAACCGCGAACCCCAAGAGATCGTCCCGATGTGAATCGACATCCCCTACACACATATAAATAAAATTAGTGCACGCAAATGATCCTCAAGCTTAAAAAAACCTCTCAGCTAAGTTCAAATCCTGCTTTCGTTGCCCGAGTAATTCTTTCTTTCGCTGCTAAATGGCTGCTCAGCCTTACTATACGAATCATTTCAGTACAAATGAAAGCTCTGCCAATGAATGAACTACTTTTTGCATTCTTTTGTATGCTATATGCACGAGGGTTGGAGCAGGTTATGGCAACTATTTTTTCTGAAAGACATGTGATCTCATTTTACAATTGTACTTATCACGTGAAAGAATCTGCTGTACTAATATGTGTTCACAACAAAAGAGCCCGTGAGTGTCTTCATTAGCACAGAGAGGAAAATGAAATCGGTCGTACGGTTGCCGTCGCACGGGATAAATGTGACCCGTGTCAAGCAGCGTCCACACACAAAGATAGCAGTTCCCCATGAGAGAAATTACCAAGCATGTCACTGGGAATTGGTGGAAGCTGTGAGAAATGCCCGTCCATGCCAGATAGTTGCGATATGGGCAGGAGAGTTTCAGCGAGCAGGTCTGTAGCGTCTGTAGCGAGGACATTGTCTACAACTACAACATTCGACGTAGTAATCATATTCATCAGGTGCCAGTATTGACAGCTCACTACACAAAATTCACACATAACACATGTACATTATTATACAACACATTGCCAGATAACATTAAACAATTAAATTCGATACAAAAGTTGAAGTAACATCTAATTTACCCAAGTAAAATCTTTTCTTTCTGCACAACTCTTTCTTTACAATTAGAGACTATACCGAGCATTCCAAAGGAAAGTAATATTAATTTTAACAATGAAATTTAATTTATTGTGTACCATTTGGATTGTATAATTGTAAAGAACCTGTAACAAGTATTGTACTTTCGCTTCTGGGTCAATGACCCCCATCTCGATCAGGTTTTCGTTCAGTTTCCCTGATCCTCGAGCAAATGCTAAGAATCTAGACATAAATGTAACTTCAAATTAATTTCTCTACTTAGCACGTGACTCACAGTTTTTAACTGTTTTTGACGTAAATGAATGAATGAATAAATAAATAAATAAATAAATAAATAAATAAATAAATAAATAAATAAATAAATAAATAAATAAATAAATAAATAAATAAATAAATAAATAAATAAATAAATAAATAAATAAATAAATAAATAAATAAATAAATAAATAAATAAATAAATAAATAAATAAATAAATAAATAAATAAATAAATAAATAAATAAATAAATAAATAAATAAATAAATAAATAAATAAATAAATAAATAAATAAATAAATAAATAAATAAATAAATAAATAAATAAATAAATAAATAAATAAATAAATAAATAAATAAATAAATAAATAAATAAATAAATAAATAAATAAAATATGTATGACACTCAGTGATCATCAATACGCGTGATGGCCTGTGCCGACCTATGTGGTGGTCATCGAGCATATGCTTATTCGGGCCTTTAGAATGGATATATATATATATATATATATATATATATATATATATATATATATATATATATATATATACCTTAGGAATGTTGTGAAGTATATAAGAGCTATAAGCTAATAATGATTCGTATAAGCTAAAATGATTTAGAACATCAAACCAGTATTGTCATTTCAAGTACCTTCATAAATTTGAGAAACACAATTTTGGCGTGTCGTTAAATGTCGAACTACTTAATTCGTACCTTCTCCTTTCATGTGTATACTTAACATTTTTATCCCGACCTCGTATTCTCATAAAAAATTGTTGCCATAACTTATGTATTATTGTATTTTTGTATGATGTAAAAGAAGAGAAATATATATTAAATAGTCATGAACCGAGACCATGATAGACATACCTACATCAGTCCTAGTGGTTTTCTCGTAAGAGTATTAATGGCAAAAGTTCAACATCAAAAGCGTGACATGGTGCTCTTTCAGGAGACCACCATGTCACGCTTTTGGCTCAATTACTGCATTTACTCTTTTTTTTAGTGCATTTCACCTTTCATTACATGCTGTAACATACGACTTTTGTTGTGGCAATCACAATTCTTGTAAGGGTGTGAGGTGAGGTCTAGGCGCATAGCGCGTCGTGGCGTCCAAAGAGAATACCAATTTTCTGTCTTAGTCTGACACTAGCAGAAACTTAATTTTATTAATTTCATATGTTGTGGAAAGAACATAAGATCAGTCAATCATGGAAAGTATTGAATGCACTGTTCATGATATTTGGAGAATTTATTTTTATTTCATTTGACTTAAAATATACATTTAAGGAAAACTCTTTCTGTCTCTAAAGGTGAGTGCATCTGGCGAAGACGAGGGTGGAAAATCTTTCATTATTGCGATGTATACCAGAGTAGTGAATTTTTCGAATTTTTTTTCGAGAACCAAACCAAACAATTGTACTTGTTGTAAAGTGCTGAAGTGGTTTTGAAACCAAGTTCTTTTCTCTTTTGAATTACTTCTATGACTGTATATTCCCTCACTGCATAACTAATACAAAAACTCTAATGTCCATTGGATAACAAAGCCACAACCACGTGATGAACAAGCCACAACCGTGAGGTGAATATAACTTATACGGGTAATACACATACAACTATAAAAGTAATGTTTCAGTATAGAATTTTTGGCGACGTAGTTTAACTAATATTTATGAATTGCCTAGGGTTATTATAGAGTTCTGAATTTTGAAAAATACATTTCCGTCATTCTATGGAACTATTTGTTGTTGCTGCCAGTTTGTTGAGGCAGCAGCCGCCACTGGTTCACGGTAGCTTCAGCAACCAAAGTATTTCCACGCCAACCCGATGATAGAGATGCGAGTCCATATGGATTCCTAGATAAAGGAGCCCTGCATTTGAAAGGGCACTTGAAAGTCAAGCATTTGACCCTTTGATGACATATTTTCTTTATCACGTGCTCTCCGAGTGTCTGATCTGCAGTGTCTTACAAGAGGTTATCTTCTTTTTTGGGTGTCATAATGGGCATTTTCTTTCTTGACTAATCAATTAGCAAAATTGGATCTCTTGGAAATCTTCTTTCTTATGGTCGTAATATACACCTATGTCCTAACACTATGTATCGCTTTCAACTTTTGGCTCCTTTGTGTCAAAAGGTTAAGACATCCACACAGATAAACCAGTCCTCTTGTATTCAAGCAAGGTTTGGTCATGTTAAGCATATTTGGGGTTAGTCATGAGCTCTTTATAAAAAATAGTTATGTGAATACGCTGATAACTATATTAATATATTTCTACCTTGTGATTATTTCAGCTTATCTTCCAGCGGGAAAAAAGAGACAACTCGACTTATTTGATTTTTTGATTAGCGATCTCAAATCACTGATAAAGCGAGATTAACCAGACAATTTGACTTATCTTCTAAGGGTTACTGATTTCAAGCAATTTTCGTTATGTTCTAAAATACACATGTCTATTACTCTTCAACCAGAAGGAATTAAACTTGTCTAATTATTCACAAATGTAGATAACCTTTCAGAGAATTCAGGAGCAAAATTACCTTATTTTCAGCAAAACGTCGACTCTTCAGCTCATTCACCGGGTTCAATGAAATTAGATGCCATAATTTTCTAAATAATAATACTCTTCATATAACATGTATAACTCGCCTTGAGATTCCACATTAGTGCCAATTGAACGATAGATTCTTGTATCTGAATGTTAAGTTGTGGTTAAACCACTGTAAAATTAAGATTAAAAGGCAAGTTTCCTAAACATGAACCGTAATTACGGAGTAAACTAGAGATATGAGATATAAATTTTACTTCATTTTCTCTTATGAAATTAGTAGGTAGAAAGGGGAAGGTTTGAAATTCATGATGCGGTGAACGCTCCATCTCATCTTCCGGTACTGCGTGACCCCGCCCATGAACGCTACACAGCGCTGTTTGCAATAGGGCGGAGCTCCTATTATTGCAGAACGCGAGGCATCAGCGTTACCGAAACTGCTAACCGGTTGAGGCAAAATAAACCATGCGTGTTATCAAGACCAATATTAACCCAAGCTCCATCAATTTTCTCATGTTAGTTACACATGATCATATACTCTTTCAGAAATAGTCTTGTCACCTGCAACATTTTTTTACTGCTAATGGGTTTTGAAGACATTTTTTAGAAAATTTAACAAGGTTGCATACATGTAATGGTGACTGAAGGTGTAGCTATGTTTATTGGAGAGCGCTTTCTTCTATACGAGTAACTGTTGCAGTAAAATATTAAACTTTGATGTGTGATGCCAGATACCAAGACCAATATTATGTTAGTGATGTCTGTAAACAAGGATAGCAGAGTAAAGAAGAGTAAAATGTTTGAAGAAGAGAAAAATACTATCACCGACATATCGTGTATTATAATGCAGACGCATCTCGTCCCAGTAAGACAAGATTTATTTGACGCTAGCCGTTGAAAAATACGCCACAATTGCCCATTATAGGCCATGACATTGTCAAAACACTTCTCTAAAAGGAATGTGGTACCACGTTTTCAATTTTCAGGGAACATTTTATTTTCAGAAATATATTGATATAGTTGCAGATAAATTCAAACAGGTATCTCATTAGAGTACTTACTAGTGTTACTAAGAATTCTATTGATACAAAGATGAAATGATCAAGCTTAAAAATATGATTAATAAAAGATATGGAAATGAATAAGTTCCTCAGAATAGCGCCTAACTTGAATTTCCTGTAATCTCATAAACAACAATAAAGGACACTTAACGATGCGTGATCACGGTAACAATGGACTTTTTTACCAAACCTATTTAGAATAAGCCAGTGGTTCACAGCATATGGAAACCTTTTCTACCATACCCACAAGTGCCTTGTTTGCGCAGCCCTTTTTACATCGATTTCAATCTTCTTTAGGTGCTGCCTTGGGCTAAGCACCGATCATGCAATGTGACAAAATTCTAAAAAGTAGTTTTTGGCAATTATGAATGTTTTTCTTTCAATAATTAATAATTCCTTTGCACTAATTAATATTTGTGTTAGCGTTGAAACTCTTAAAAAAGGAGACACTTATAAAACAAAAACAGGGAGCTTACAAATAAGGTGTCTCAGCGCTTTTTATAGCGAAATCTATTTTTACTTTCGCTCTCGTACTAAAGTAAGAAGTGAAAGTATTTTAACTGTGTGCAGGAAAACGGCAAATTTCCAACACAAAAAACTTATTGCCGACCTCTGATAACAAAAAAGTGAATAAATTCAGTTGCTAAATATAGAAGAAATATCTTCTAACATGTCGTGCAGCCAGAATCCATGTTTTGCGTGTCCTCGATAGCGAAAAATCGAATGACGGCAAAACGTCTCTGTCCGTCTGTGTGTGCACAACGATAACGCAAAAACAGTTCAGCCCATTTTCTCCAAATTGATATTCCCCCGTTGCTCTGGCTGATGTCGCGGACCCCGGAAATTGAAACCGATCTTTTAAATAAGGGGTATACACCTCTCGTAAGTTTTCAAAATAAAAATACTCCGAATTTTTAGTTTACATTTTGGTGTTGGATAGTGGGAAGAACGTTTAAGAGAATGAAGTAGTTCTCATTTATATTGAAATCACCAGCTTTTCGAAAATTACAAAAATGCAAACTTTTTTCGGCATCTTCCTACGACTAAAATATTAAAGATATAGCTTTTGTATTAATGAAATCTGTTCTTTGAATATAGAGTTTGAAATAGCGTCCTGTTAAAATTTTCAAAAATATGAGTTGCTTTCCTGTAATTTTGCACGAAATTGAGGCATTTTTTAATTTTTTTCTCAAAACCGCTTCAATTTTTTTCTTGAAACCTTCTTTTACATATGTAAGAAGGGACAGGAAAAACTATGTATCTAGTTCAATTTTGGGTATCGCTCGTTTTTTCGAAAATGGAAAAAATTCAAAAGTACAAAATTGAAGATAAAGATTTTAGCCTCAAAGTCAGCTCTTTAAAAGGGCCATGTTAAGTTTTTGGAAAAATATAAACATTAGTTTTGCGTAATTTTCGCTTGAAATTTACACATTTGTTTTTTATCTAAAAAAATAGTCTAATTTTCTTTTTTTGTTTCATTTTCTCCAAATATGTAGTAAGGGATGGTAAAATATTCGTATATAGTACTAGTTTCAGTTTTGAACATTGTTCATTTCTTCGTAAATTGAAACAGAATTCAAAACTACAAAATTAAAGATACGGATTTTTGTCTGAGACAGCCAGTTGTAAAAAAATCATCTCTAAAACTTAGTAGTATTCGCGTATTTTCTATTTGAAATTAATGGAACATGCATGTCTCACCAAATATGGGCCAAAGACAAACTTTTGGAGAACAGTAATGGAGCAAAAAGATACACAAAACAATTATGTTATTTTAATTATAATTTACAATTGAAAAACCCAATATTAATTTTCTTGTACTATATTCTGCAACTTGTATTGCCAATGTATTGATATATTTTCTTTCAACCAATTCGCAATAGTTCATTGAAATTAGACTAATTAAATGTATTTACATTAATTAATTTTGTTTCGTGTGTAGAAAATAAAATATTTTAATACTACTTCAAAAACCTTCAGTTGACTAGTTTTTGTACTAGAACCAACAGACCGCGTCAGGGAAGGAAAAATCAAGGCGTAAGAGTGAAGTATATACAAATTATTTGAATAATTAGCATGAGACAAATTTTTAAAAATGTATTATTACAGACATTTATTTCTGATATATTTCCCATATTAGCCAAAACTATCTGTGTTTCTGCGTTGTAAAGCTAAAAATATGATATATAATGTAATAAATGTATTTCAGAAATGTTGTCTATACTTGTACACTTAATTTTCTTGAATGTTTTGTTTCCAGTAAACCTACATTGTCTGGTATACGCATTATAGGATTCATACAATCCAACGTATATTTTTGACTTCGAATGTGACATTTGAAAAGATCAATAATTTAAGCTATTGCTATTCGATTGTTTTCTAAAATACAACTTCTTTGAATACATCCAGAAAGTTTAGTTGACCTACTTTTTTTAAAATTGATGTACTTCTTTCTCTTCTTCATTTCTCTCCTTCCGATCTCCCACAGATCCAATTTATGAAAGCCAATGAAGCTTCTATCTTTTGAGCTACATCCATATTCTTGGATAGAAACTCTGGGAAATTGACCTTGTTTATGATGAACATTGGGCCTTCTATATGATCATCATTCTCTACCCTCTCTGATAGACAAATCCAAAGAAATGCAGGACATTAACCTGGAGCATTTAATCCCGTTTCTTTGACTGTGTGGCCTTTGAACTCTTCTCACTTTCAACATATAATATGTTAATTGCGTAAATTAAATATCCAACATGAATTTACTTGACATCTTAAACTACAGGGTTGAAAGTCACTTTGCTTTCTCTTTTTGTGAATTTAATTATTCTATCCTTACCACTCCCCTTTCTTTTTTTCTTATTTCTTAACCGTGCCTTACTTCAGTTTTATCTTAACCTTTTAATTAAATTTTATATACATTCTTATTTGAAAGATTTTTCATGTTAATTATTTTGTTTCTTTTCTTCGACCTGTCACTTTGTTATGTGTTCATCCTCCTGCTTTTTTGCTGTCTTTTCAGTCCGCCGTCGGAGGTGTTAGCGCGGCGGGGCAGGGCCAGGCGGGGGGGGGGGCACGGGGCGGGGCGGGGCGGGAAGGGCAGGGCCGAACGCGTGCTGAAAGCTCAAGGGCTCCGTGCGGCCGGCGAGCGGGCATTATCTCGCTTTCTGCCGGATTACGCGACCCGCCGTACCTTCCGGTTTGCATCCCGCCCGACGACGCTTGCACGGTGAGTTACGGAACCCGCACCGCACCACCGCACACCGGGCTGCCGGCCTCTAGGGGCGCGTGCTTCGCAGCACGCAGGGTTCGGTGTGGGTTCTGCGCGAGCAAAATATTATGGCTGGCGAACTATGGCTAAATAGCGAAAATCATAACAAATTAAACGCAACTAAATTGGTGTTTTAGTTGCAGAATTTGAACATGGTTTGTTTCAATTTTAATTGTATTATTAATTAATTTGAAATTAAGCATTAAGACATTAAATAATTCAAACTTATTTTTTAATGAAACATTAAATTTTATTTATGATTTGGAATGTTTTCAATAAAAATATTTAAATACGATCGATCTCAAATAATTTAAATTTTGAAACTACTTATAAGCAGTGGAATTACCTCTGAGTAATTACCTACTTATCATCTATGAGAATGATATCATTTCTTTATTTAGAGCTGAATGGAATACAAATTTTCAGTTAATAGATCTCTTTGATGTTGGATGACTAATGCACTTCCACTACTTTGTCGAAATAATAATTGAAAACGGACTTTCTGATGGACGTTTTCTGTGTCCTCCATTTCTAGTCAGACGCAAAATTTTTTGGGTCTGCGACCTGCGTGCCTTACATATTCATTCATTTTTGAACCCTTTCCTATTGCCGTACAATTTACGATTTAACATTGGAGGAGTTGGACACCGTTAGGAGAGCCGTACGGTGCAGTCCGAGACGGTGTCAATGAAAAGAATATTACACACTGTGTATGTAGGAGCTTGGAAATAGTATGGGACGCTGGCAATTATTAACTGTGATTTGTTGAAATGATAGTTCAATTGATCCATACTTCAAAGATCGGTATTACGTTTAAAATAAATGAGTTATTAATACCATCATTTTAGATATCTATTCTCCTGAAAAATGTACGGTAGTTAACCTGTTTATTTTATTCTAAACAGTTTCTGTTATAATACTTCCGACTTCTTACTCGCAGATGAGATCAATTGCCAGTGAAAAGTCAACCAACAGAAGTCTCCTTGAATCTGGTGCATTTCGCCTCCTTGGCAAAGCCATTCAGGCTCCGAAGCGGCGCACGAGCCCCGTCCGAGCGTAATAGGGCTTTCAGCATTCCACGCGGCGGCGCGGAGGTGGCGATGAAGGCGTCGCCCCGTCTTGCTCGCCGGAAGCGAAAATGGGGCGTAATCGTGATGTATCGCAGCGCCGCACGAGGTTACCCTCTGATTCCTGAAAAGAGGAAACAGCCTTTTTTGTAAACTTGACGAGAACTGACGCCCTTCTAGAGGCGGACATAAAGGAGCCAGAACTCATGAAATTTGATCCTCGTCCCCATGTACGACGTATTTCCTCTAGTTCAGCTCCAGCGCAGAAGCAAACGGTTATCATTTCAATAAAAAAGTATCAATATAGTGAGCAGCAGCAAAATTAATTCTGTAAATATCATTTATTGTTTGAATATCATTTGTTAGAGTTTTCTAATCTACATACGTATACACAAAGTTACACGATCGTCTCACTGACTACCAATCTGTAGGCTATCTAACCGGCAGTCTGTCTGACTGTCTGTGTGACCTACTGCCAATCAGAGCGAGTGTCTGTTCTGACATCTGTCCTGGCGACTGTCTGTCTTTCAAGCTGCTTGCCTGTACACCCAGTTGTTACTTTGTTCGTCTGCCTGTACATCTGTCTCTCCGTGTGTATGTCTGTCCGTGTATTTGACTGTCGATGTATTTGTCTGGCCGTATGTATGTCGGGCCGTCTGCCTGTCTCTCCGTCCGTCTGTTTGTGTCTGTTCGTCTGTCTATCGGTGTGTTTGTGTGTGTGTCCATCTGTTTGTCTTCCTTTCCGTCTGTTTATCAGTCTATCTTTCCGTGTGTCTGTTCGACTATTTGTCTGTAGGTCCGGCTATCTATCTGTTTCTCTGTCCGTCTGTTTATCTGTCCTGCTGTGTATATCCTTCTGGATATCTGTCTGACCAGTTTTTTGTATAGATGTCTGTCCGTCCGAACGTCTGCCTGTCTCTCTTTCGGGAGATTTGCCTATCCGGACGTCTGCCTGTCACGGGAGGGCTGCCTGTCTCGGGAGGTCTGTCTGTCTCGGGACGTGTATCTGTCTGCCCGGGTAACTGTCTATGTTTTCGGATGTGCCTGTCTGCTCAGCAGACTGGCTGTCCTTATTGTGGCGTCACTGTTGTTTGGTAATTAAAATTTATTAAAATATAGGTTCTTGGTTCTTGCGTAAACACGACGAATTCGAGAGTTTTTTTATATCTAAAGCACCGCAAAAGTGACGAACCTTCTTGCCGCTTTCCACTTCTCTTTTGACTGCCCGTCACGAAATCAGTGGCAACAGGAAGATATGCAAATTTTTTATTTGTATTCTCATAGCCAAAAGAAAGGAACAAATTTGTTGTTTCTTATAACAAAGTTTCTGCTTGCGTAATTCCCTGGTTGAAGAACAGTGATTGAACTTTTTCAAATTACATTAAGCTGTTCTCGGAACGCTACTATTACGGTGCATTTACTAAGTGCCGCGAAAATTGAGAATGATTACAAAAATTCCGTACTATGGACACCTGCTGATTCGATATCGGAGTGCGTGGAGGGCAGTCGTTTGCGTGCCTGCCGTGAGAGAGTGGCGCGAGGGTGGGGACGAACTCTGCTACCTGCGACCGGAGCTCACACCGCCCTCGGAGACGCCCAGCCAGCCAGCCTGCCTGAGCGGACGACCTTCACGCCCGGAGAAAAGGCCGAAACAGCTGGTTAGGTCAGCGACATTGAGGACAACAAACGGGCGATGTCATCCGCCGAATTTGGCATGGTTATGTGTCAATCCTTCGGGCAAAAGTTATGAACAGACTTTTAACAAAAATTATCACGTGTATTAGTAACGTTAAATCTCGTCCGGTCATTGGCTAGAATGGAAGAATTCTTGATTTTTTAAATGTAACTAGATATTTTTTAAGAATTGTTGTAAACTAATTATAATACGTTTTCGGGGGAAAGGAGCTCATTATTTTCTTTTTTGTGAACTTATTCAGACATTAAACTAGAGTAATTATGTCGATATCTTCTTTCATTTCCCTACAACAACGTCCATATCCCTTAAGTCACTTGCGGGTAACTAGCAAGAATCGAGAGCTAACCAATTTAATTTACAGGTGTGAGGGAGACGATAGGTTTGTCACTATTCGCATGTATGTCACTGCGTGTCTTTCTGAATGTCTGCCTGTCTGGCTGAATGGCTGACTGTCTGGAAGGATGGATGTCTCTGTCTAAATATCTGGATGTCTGCCTGGATGTCTGTCTCGATGTCTGTCTCTCTTTTTTTCAGGGGGGGGGGGTAATAAAATTTAATTTCCAGGCATACATGTGTTGCGTAGGTTTACAGCAGTAAAGAAGGATTAAGAAATTTTAAACATGAAAATATATCAGCCTGAAAATACTTTCAATGGAAATTCGTATGTATATGCTTTGGCACAACAGATCTTTACGAACTAAGGCTTACCAGCAGCATCTTGGCCTTGCGGCCATGGGTTAAGGGGATCGTGGAAAAAGCTACGTTGTATTTCAGGTATTCTCAACTTGAAAAGTGAGTTTTCTTATCTTCACACAGCAACAGATACTGGGACTCGCTAGCGAGCGCGCTAACCAACGAGCCACCGAGGGCTTAAAATGGAAGTTTACGAGTATCAACATGAAAACATTTAAGATGAAAATACATCCATAGAACTGAAGACAACTTTATGTAAACACTAATTGAAGGGGTTTACAATAAACTATTAATAAAACATTTATTGTAAGATTGTTTATTTTTAGTCTAAATTGATTGTACTGGGCTCTGTTTGTTTCGATAGAGTGTTTTCCATCTTACTAATGCAACTTAATAACGATATAACGCTAACTAAAAGAAGTATGTTGTAAGGGAATTTGCATTAAAACCAAGAAAAATATTGCCTTTATAAGGAATTAATATTGAAACATCAGAACAGATCTTTTGCTCATAGCTCAGCAAATGTATGTCTTCTTATTCATGATTAATATTCTGCGAACAATATATTACTTTTACCTTGTGTCTGGTATTCCTTTTTGCATTCAATAACATCCTAAAATAGTCAAGCTTTTCCACAAACCGTGTTTATCTCGATTTTTCTATTGCCAGATATGTTAAATGTACTATAGTTATGTAATTCACACTTGAATTGTATGTTGAGAAGTTCTAGAAAATAATATTTAGTGTTCTTTACAACACTGTTATAATACGCCACACTTTTATATATCCGACGCAACCCTGTTAAATCACTATGATGTTTAATTGGGTGCGCTAGAACAGAATAATGAAGCGCTCAGGGTTTTGGAATTGTCACCCAATCACATGGCTTACAAATGGTAGATATCGGGCTCTAATAGACTGATTATGCAAGTATAGTTTCGATGTTGCTGAAGAAAAAATACTAAATGAGTTTCTCTTGAACTTGGGATTCCCGCGAACCTCTGCCATTACCTTTGCGCAAGGAGTAATTTCATATTCTGTAATTCGGCTACTCTAGATCTAAACTTTCATAGTGTTACAATATTACTCACACTTAAGCTAACTCCTTACAAAATGAAGTTGTGGATCCAATTTCACATTATAGGTGTTAAATTATATAGTATCCATACATGTACAACTTTCTACTTTATTGTCTTACGTCCACAAAATGGTTCTACCTAGCCATGGACCAGACATCTGCTGCCCAAAAGGGCCCGATTAAAAAAAACGAAAGTTTGTTTCTCAACGGATCTACACCTTTTGGATATCTTGAACTGGAATTATTGGCATCGCTAAAAAGGTTGGGTTTGTGGAGAAAATTGCCGAAAAAACTAAAAATGCACTTTTTGTTTTTCTGATTTTACCTCCTAACTACTTACAAAATGAAAGTTGAAGTTTCCTGAGAATCCTGAAAAGGGTGACATTTTGGTCTACGGGCCAAGACGTGAGAATACGTCTCTCCCTCCCTCCTATTTCTAGTTTCTCAACATCATGTTTGAAAACGACTTTTATGAATGAGCTATTGACATTATTGGTATTGTTAAATGATTAACACTCTGATTTTCGGAGAATCTACGGGTACAAAGACGTGTTTACTCGCGCCTAGTATATGTAAAATTCAGCCTTATTTTCTTTGGTCCTATTCTTCTGTAGATGATCTCTGATGGGTTTTCCTTGGAGAATATACTCAGGGTAGTTTCCAGTACCTTTCTCTGAGTTTTCGACCCAGGCTTCTTTGAAAGCTTACCTCCGACGCGGATCTGGGAATCTATCGCACAGATGCATCTCGCGGGCGGTCCCCTAAATTCGCCTGGGATTTGGCTCTCACTTTTTCCTCCAGATGTCAGTCTCAATCTTAGTATCCGAAGTGTCTGGTTGGGAGAAAGTGAGATCTCGTTAGGGCGAATGTTGTCGGAGGAATAATTTTGCTGGTCATCTGTCAGGGTTCCTTTACATCCCACAAGAGTAACATGGCTACTTTGGATTTTCCGACCTTCTAAAATCCTGGCACCTCGGCCGGGATCGAACACGCGCACTGGGGGTTCAGAGGCCAGTAAGCTAATCTCGTTATTACAGAGGCCTCAAAATCCAGCCTTAAGTAGCCAAGAATAATATGGAAACGAGGAAATAGATAAAACTGTTTTTACAATTAACATGTTCATTCAATATTTATATCAACATGAATTTGCATTTGGTTAATAAGTGCCAAATTATAGCGCAAAAGTAAGACGAAATCTAAAGAGGCGAACTTTTGTGAAAAAAACTTTCGGAATTTTTTCCTGCGTCTGATACCTAGTCGTTGGACTACCAACCAACGTTTACATTTAATGTTACTATACCTCCGAGCGCACAATATTCTCGTGCGAGGAAATTATTATTCTCTTCCTCGACAGTTGAAAATAAATTAACATTCCTGTGTTCATACAATCTCTGTTTAATTCATCCGACAATCTCTTTAATAGAGAGCTTAAAATTATTTTTTTGTATTAAAATAATTTCAACAAGAAGAGAAAAGTCTATCGCATGAAGCACCTCAGGCCTTAAACAACTTTGCTACGAGTTGCCGTAAATGAAATTCCCTGTCATTAATCTAATTCAATTGTGAAACATGTATACACAAATGTACACAGAGTAGCACTTATGATAAGAGATGGATGGGGAGGGGCACTGTAATCCAATCGGGAGGCTCGTTAAGATTGAAAAATCTGGTCTTGAAGCTCCTGATTGGATGACCATGTCCCTCTCTCCTTCCAGCATGAGACGTTGAAGTGCCGCTTTGTTTAAATCGGAGTATACAAGGGATATGACTGCGTTCATAGGAATATGAATTGTCGGCAACGGAAGTTTTCTATTTTTCTTCAAAAGCTTGTTTCCGCTTGGCGGTATTTTTTAAAATTCCTCTGGAGGTTGAAGCGGCGCGCTTCTTGCTCTAATCGCCCCAGATGTGATAGAGTTGGGTACGTGTCCGAACTCCACACCGCGTTGAGGAATTGATGAGACGCAGGGTACGGGAAGCAGTGGCAACGCAACTTTGCTATCTTTCGGCACGTGCAAGAGAAATGTTGATATATTACCTCCGAAAAAGGTGACTCTGGGCATTAACTGATGTCACTGCAGGGTCTCTGGCCGAGATGTTCTACGGTTTGAATCCCGACGGTGGCAACATTTTCGGCACTAGCTACATTCGAATTCGGTCTCTATGTGGAGAAGAACCCCACCAGCCGGCTGCTCTGATCGGTAGTTTTCTGTGGTTTTTCCAATCAACACCAGGCGAATGCCCGAGTAGTACACAAACGTTCCATGGAGCGCATGCGATCTTTCCTTCCTCTTTCTTGTCTCATCCACCCCTCTTACTTGCACACATCACACTTGCATGCCTAAAACTTGAAGGAACTTGAAGGTGCGCTTAGCAGTTGAGTCGCCTGGAATCACTAACCCATCATGATATCTCCCTGCCTTCGTGAGGCACAGTACCTTCCGCTGCTGTCCCTTCGTCGGCTACCGGATGAGGCCTCACCACCAACAGGATATTCCACAATCGCGATTTAGTTAAGACGCTGTTAATAAAGTATGGAGATCGTACTACTACAGAATTTAATACTTGCACTCATAACCTGTGGGCGACTAGATGCTACTTCGAGGAATTGTACTTACAAATAATGTGTTATACAGTGTTTTTCACAACTGTCTCGTGTGTTTCAGGTTACGACTTCGTGCTAGCCTCATTAACATCTGGTAGGCGATTGAAGCTGCGAAGGCCCGCTCCCCCTGGTGAGATCTCTTCATTCTTATACAATTAATCTCCAGTTTATCATACAAAAATACTTCTGCTCGTCCATTTTTCTCCAATTTCAGTAAAATATCCGATACAAAGGCCACGACAAAATCTCTTTTTATTTCAATTAATACATACATATGTTAGGTGAAGCATATTAAATTGCATAATAGCCAAACGGTGTGGAAAAGCTGTTGTAATGACGATCAACGTATTAATTTGGTCTTCACCCGACTATTGCTAATATCAATCATTGGTAGCGATAGTAGAACTATAGCAACTGCCAAAATACAAAATGTTACCAAACGCTGAAGAAGTAAGATGTAAAAAGTTAAATTAATTGTAAAATGGGCGGTCGGTACAATATATTTCTGAAGATTTTCAACCTGCGATGAAATGCGAAATCGATTGCAAAATGCAAAATGACGTACAAATTGCGAAATGGAATCTGCGAAATAATTGCTAACTTACATTTATATGGTTTTCTTCGTGGTCACTCTGTAACTATTAATGCAACATCAAGAACTCATCGATGTTTGAAAACGAATAATTAGAGAATTTGCATCTTTATTAATTTATAATTAAGATTTAACAGATAAAACTTTAAATATTAATTTGTATAATGCTATAAAATGTTTTATCCTTCTTTTCAAACTTTAACTTAAAAATAATTAAAGTGCTTAATTATACTATCACTAAATATACTCATAGATTAATGGTTAAAGTAACGAGATTGTTCAAGTATGAGGCAACTTGTAAGAAGTATTTTGGGACACAAATGTACTTAAATCGTGTGCTGTAGGTTCCTTTTCTAAAATTACAAAGGTTGGAGCCTTGTCGCCAACTTAGCATTGCGAAGTCAAGCGTCAACTTAGATTTACTGAGAGTAGGTTCAGAGGTGTCGCGTAAATAGAATGTACGACTGACATAGTGGAAGTCGAAACTACAATCTCTAAATTCACCAGAGTAAGGAACTCTCTTCCAGCAGATTTTTTTTTAAATCTGCTGTCACCATAACGTACGTACCTCTTGTGTGCCTCTGTCAACTTAATCCGGCTTAATTGTAGAGTATAAGGTGGAGCTGTTGCTACTTCGAACTTTCCCTTTTTTGATATTGGGAACATTAATCGGCTAATTCAGTACTTCATCCGTATGTGCTGTGCGGAATGTGCCGTGACCAAAATTACTCTTAAATTTATGGATTTCATAAGGGTTCAGTTTTTTCGAAACAAAATGTGAATTCAAGAAAATTGATTAAATGCTATTCGTGACCACGCGATTCAAACTGACTGGGTGTTGTCTCGTTTGTCCGTGACATCAGTAAAACTAGAGACACTGTCTGCAAGGACAACAAGGCGTACTATGTACTAGCGTACTTTAATAATGTCAAGTGTTATTTGTACTTCTCATTCAATCTTTTAAATCTGGTTCAATTGCAATTCTAAGCAAAATGGTAAACACAGAGTGAAGCGGTGTATAATGAACCTTGGACACGATCCAAGACTTCTGAAAATTAGCACAACTCTTTGAATGAAATACTGACAAACACTGTTTTGGGGAGACTTCCTTAGATGCATCGAATTTTCTCTTCTCACCCATCCGCAAATTCCATTAGAAAGATACACAATAACCCGAAATTAACTCTGGGCAGCTCGCGTGCCGCGACGAACATCACACACGGGGTCATGAGAAAGTAAACATGTGTGGACGTGCCGTTGTGCACACGTTTGTCATGGAGAACAAACCGTTGGCCGGGAAGGTTGGTAATGCGTTTTGCATGGACGCGCTCAATACTTTACGCAAGAGTATGCCTTCCATGGCAAACTTCATGAAAGAGCTGCGGTTTTACAATTGGTTTTGTAAACATTAACGCACTTCTATTGTTGTTTTTTAAAATAAGGTTGGGAGCGTTGATGATAGCAGTCACTAATTGTTGTAAATATTTGAATTGCCGGGAGTCTATGCAAGTCGGTTTTCAATAAGACCATGAATCAGAAAGTCATCTTTCTGTTTTTACAAGTAAACTTCATTTAAAATAGTTTTGAACTATTATCTTTGAGAAATATATACATAACAGATTGAATAATAATTCCTTATTTATCATCCTTCTAGAGAAAGAGAAACTAGGTTCGCTAAATTTCTGAGAGAATAAGACAAAAAGCGTTTGAAAGAATAAAAAATTCTTTCTTTCGTTGCCCCTTAAAAATTGTGTCAGTAGGAGAAACGTTTTTTAATCAAACTATAATAAATGAGAAATATCAAGAAATATTGGCGAGCTAATAGTTATTAGTATCAGTTTTTACTCTGGCGGCAAATGTAGTTCTGAAATTAAACTTAGTAGAATGTTTGTCATTGTTGTCATTTTATGGAGATAGAAATGAAGATATGAAGGAAAGAAAAAACTAAAAAATAACTGCTGTTAAATGTTTAAAAAATGTGTAAAACATACTAAAAATTACTTATGTTTAAAAGAAGTAAGTGATAATAATATTCGTCACATGTATTGAAGAGGAATTAAATTGATCACTGAATTAATCAACTTACCAATATAAATAGGATAGGAAAACTTGATGATGAACTCAGTCGTTCAAGATTTCCATCCACACAACTTCTATGTCAAATTTCCTTGAAATTCAAATTACTCAAAGACTTAAGAGTTAATCATCGATCTGATAGATCCAATTTATGTGACATCGAAGGGATTTTTACAAAAAAATTAAACTGGGAGAGGTGGCTATGTACATCAACTGATATTACACCAGTGCTTCTGACCGGGAGGTCGAGTTCGAGTCCCGGCATTGGCAAAAGTTGCGTCACTAGCTTGTCAGCTAGAGAGAATTCAGTTATCCGGCGGAGAATTCTAGAGGCCGACTACTCTGATCGGTAGTTTTCCGTGGTCTCAACACCAGGCCATAGTGGGAGCAGTACCCAAACAAACAGGACAGGAACTGCGTGCGATCTTTCCTTCTTCTTCCTTGTTCTATCCTCACCCCTTACACACACATACACTTACGCACCACACTATCACACATGTCGGAAGCTTAGAGCTTGTTCTGGCTGGATCTGTGCCCCGCTGGTGGGAGATACCTGGTTGTGGGAAGCCCCACTAGCCGACGGTAGGTCGGCGCCGGATCTTGCCATCCAGCGGGAGAAGATCACTGCCACCTCACAAAAAATGTACCACACTTACGGGACTAATGACCTCGGTAGTTGGTGCGCCCGGAATCATTAACTACCAATCAACCAACAAAATTAGTAGGACTAGTTAGTAAATTTAGTCTTGGGATTGTAACTTAACATGTGTGTGCATGTGTGTAAATTAGTTTATCCAATTTATTTAGAAGTCAAACTTTACGAAACATATATTAGTTTCGTAATAATAATGAATGGTGATTCATGGTATAATTAAAAACGATTGCAGATAATACCTATAAAAGTGGCTTTACATGCGTCGTCTAAATATAAGATTCCCTGAACTTTATCTGTTTGGCTGTAAATACATTCGAAATTTAAAACATTTTCTTTATTTAGAAATATGACACGAATGTAATCTTTCTTTCAACCAAATTTATTTTCAGAGATGTGGTTAGTACTTACGCAACTTTAACATAAAACTCAAATTACTCCGATAAACTTTTACAATTATTTACATACGTTTTCTTAAAATTATGCAATGACTAACTTTACAATCATTATTTAAAACCGATAAATCAGCCAACTCTATTTACAAAAATACAATCAGAAAAAGTTCACAGCTTTTTTCGAAATAATACAGTAATTTTCTCTTCTCTCACAGATTTCTGCAATTTTTCGAATACATCACAAACGCGATTACCCCAGCGATTGGATACCTTTAATTGGGCATAAGCTCCTTAACTAAACGACTTACAGCACTTGTCTATTGCATCCACATGCGCTATTTCTTACGGATTTTGCACGCGAGCTTTCTGAGAAATCACCTAACGCAATTTCGTATTTTATAATTTTAAATGTTAAATAACCAGAAAAAACGTGAAGTATTAGGAGTTTATGGAACAATGAATTACACGAGTCAGCTGTTCCCGTTGTTTTACGTCGTTGCTTCACGCTGAAGATCTAAAATAGCTACTAGCTCTTAGGAGAAAATGGGCTTCTTCAATAGACTTCTGTGTTGCTCGTCGTACTCTTTACTATCACCTGTTTCAGTATTTGCCATATTGCTGCAGCTCTCTTCTCACGTGCCGTAGAAATCCAATTTCGTCCTCAGTTTTGGATTTATAAGTTGCAGATATTATACCACTAATTTTGGATTTAAATGGTAATGATGAGCTTTAATTGTAATCATAAAGTTTAGTTGTAATTTTAAAAGCTGTAACAATACATACAACACTAATTATACTCATATCCTCCCGTCCCGTAAACGTATTTGATTCATTGCACATTAGGATTCTTATTATATTTATAATTAATACCTGCTCTAATATATTATACATTATATACGACCATGTTTACCTCTAAATTCGAAAAGTTTATGTTTTAGTTCCGTAAGATGCAATTTCATGGATCAGGTGAATGTTGCGTCGGTCACCTCAACCCTCTACCAAGTTTCCTCACCAGTGGTCTTCCGGAAAGTGAACGAATGTTCCGATCTCTTATCAGCGCAACGAATACTGGTTTATCATTAATTTATCTGATGAAGTGAGTTACATTTACCAGTGTGTTTGATGTCTTCTTGATTTATTAAGTTGGCGGGTTGTTCTATGTAGCAGTGGTTTTCCGAGTCATATCATTCACAAAATGTATGATTAGTTCTCATACCTTCCAAGTATTCTAAATGTATACGGCATAGATAATTTCTTGAATTTAGCATATATAAGAAGGCTCTTCTATATGGATGTATCTCTCCATATTTTTTCACATTGTTCATGCTGCTTAATACTCTCACAAAATGTTTTTACAACGTATGCACATTAAGATGAACACTAACAATTCTAAACATTTTTATTGATCATTGAAAGTTTCTACTTCTGGATATCTTGTAGGTGAACACATCTTGCAGATGAACACGTCTTGCAGGTGAACACTTCTTGCAGGGGAACACGTCTTGCAGGTGAACACGTCTTGCAGGTGAATACGTCTTGCAGGTGAACACGTCTTGCAGGTGAACACGTCTTGCAGGTGAACACGTCGTGCAGGTGAACACGTCTCGCAGGTGAACACGTCTTGCAGGTGAACACGTCTTGTAGGGGAACACGTCTTGCAGGTGAACACGTCTTGTAGGGGAACACGTCTTGCAGGGGAACACGTCTTGCAGGGGAGCTAAAATGTCTCTGGGAATTTCCAAGCGGACATTGTCACTCGAAATCGCCACCATGAGTGATCCAGGTGGCCCTGTGATCCGGCCTGCGCCTGGTGTCCCAGTTGCGCCGCACGGCTGTCGCCCGCCGCCTCGCCCGGCGCGCGCCGAGGGGCCACCGACCTTTCCCAAGCCGCGCGCGCAGTGCGCCGGTTCTGCGTCGCGGCCCGGAGGGGCGGAGCCGCCCCATCATCAGGGCGCTGATCTGTAATCACGGGCCATAACAACGGGACGGCGCGGTGGAGCGGCCGTTGGCGGCGGCTGCGGTAACGGCGCGGCGCGGCGCGGAGGCTGCGCGGCGGTGCCCGCGGCGGGCAGGGCGTGGGCGTTGGGGTTGGCGGAAGGGGGCGGGGCGCCGCTGCGCGCGGGATTGTGGGCGGAGGCGGGAGCAAGGGCAGAGTCGCGGTTTGTGAGTGCGATTGGTGACGGGGATAGTGGGTAGGCGAGGGTGAGGGCGAAGGCGCGGGTGGGGGGCGAGATTGTGAGAGGTGGGACACGGGTGTAGGTGAGGTGGGTTACGGGTTGGGTGCGGTTGTGGTGAGTCCGTCCCTCGCAGGCAGGGATGAGGGAGGTGGCGCGGGCGGGAGCGGGGGCGAGGGATGGCGTGGTGGCGGGCGCGGTCGTGATGGACGTGGACTGGCGCTTAGGAGTTGCGGTTGTATGGCAGCGCGATGGTGCCGTCGCTAAGGACGATTTGAGAGACCCAAGGAGGAGACATTGATGACATTGGCAGTGTGATCGTTTGTTAGCATCAGATTCAATATGTAGCATAGTATACCTGACGTTTCTAGAGCCTCTTTGGCATCGGTTTTTACGTTAACGTTTGAGGACGTTCTGATATATCACAGGTCAAGTTATGTAAAATTATTTATAAAAATATTGTGAATTCGAAGGAATATGTTTGTATCATGACCTCGCACAAACCACGCACAGGAATGTTAAATTTACATATTACGGCCGAGTAAAAATACTGAGACGTGGAGAGACATATTTGGAACTGGGGCTACTCTGAGTGATATGATACATGATAATGATAAAAAAATATGCATAGCTATTTCACAAATCTCAGCTGGGCTTTACAAAATGCGTTTTCAGTTGTTAGTAATTGATTGAGATAAAATCTAATTGCAACTTCGCGATTGCTGAGGGTGACAAAATGCGAAGTTTTTGAGGAATGGAATTGTGTTCAGACTGTTTTTAGACAATTTTAAATTCATTATCAAACAGGGTAAAAAACCTCACTTTTTGGAGACATTTCTAATGTACGTAATCCATTTTCAATAATATCTCCGTGTATAAACGGACGTATCCAAATTCCCGCAAAATTCTGAAATTACGATAAATTCTGATAATAATAATAGATATTTCCAACTTGTATTGAAATGCATCATTCTTGCATTTCCAGTTATGCCATTATTTGGTAAAATACGTAAACAGCTGTTCCTGCTGGAAGGTAGACCAATTTGCAATTCTAGAGAGTGCATTTACTGAAAATTAGTATTTTTGGAGTGGTGCCCACGATTAGTAAGTTTTGTTACCGCGGATTTACGTCGCAACCCACAGGAGTTGGCACCTACACGTAAAATAATAGCTGTCCGAATATGTCGTCTTTTGCCCGTTTCCAGTGGCAGAAGCCAAACGGTTCGCACTCTCGCATTCACTTTCTCTCTAGCGGCACGCGCTCCTCGACGTCTGTGTTCCGAGTGGGATCAGCGATCGAAGTGTGCCTTATGGCGCTCAGTGCCAGCGCAAACAGAGCCAAAGAGTAAAACGCGCCCTTAAAGTCCATTAGCATCGCCCCTGGCGGTTGGTACACACAGACGAAAGTCGAGCAGCGACCGCTGCCAAAAAGCGGCGACCGCGTAGCGACGCTGGTTGTGATGGCTGGGAGAGCGACTCGGAGAAAAAGGAAAGGTAAAACGCTGAAAGAATAGAAAAAGAAGGAGAGGAAAAAAGCGAGAGCGAAGTTGCGCAGGCGCGGCGGCGAGGCCGCCGACCCAGCCGCATAATTCCGGGGCCTTCGGAGTTATGACAGAGACGTGCACCGTGCGTCCGAACGACGTGGCGGTGGCGGTGGGGACGGCGACGGCGACGGCGACGGAGACGGCGACGGCGACGGCGACGGCGACGGCGACGGCGACGGCGACGGCGACGGCGACGGCGACGACGATGGCGATGACGAAAAAATATGAAATGGATCGAAACGAAACAAATTCGACTCTACCACCGCCTCCATTTCCATTTCCAGCTCTGATACCGGTTACTCTGCCACCGCTTCCATCTTCACCACCGCAGTCCCCATCTGTGCCTCCTCCGCCGCAGCACGCATTAATCAGGCCTCCCAATCGAGCTCTTTCTAATGCGCTTTCGCTTGTGTGAAGGAGCATTGGTGACAGTGCGAGAACTGGAGCGAAATTGGAGGAAGAATTGACGGCGATAATGAATGTTGGGGAGTAATCATCGGGTAATAGTTCAGGGCATCAACCGATGTCACTGCAGTCCCTCTGACCGGGAGGTCCTAGGTTCGAGTCCCAACGGTGACAGCATTTTCGATACTAGCTTGTCACAGGTCGAATCCAGTCGTTACCGTGAGGATAATTCTAGCAACCGCCTGCTCTGATTGGTAATTTTCTGTCGTTTCTCCGTTCAATATCAGGTAAATTCCGGAGCAGTACCTTAACAAACTGGCCACGGACCCCGCGCGATCTTTCACTACACTTACAGGAATAATGACCCTACTCGTTAACGCCCCTGAAATCACTAACAATTAATCAATCAGTTGGTTTGCAATCCTTGACTGCGTATTTCTGCTAAAATTGCGTATCTTCAAGCGCAATCAGAATCTCAAATCCTGTGTGCTTTGTAGCATGCACAAAGGTTTCGATGAAGACTTAACCATCACACCTCACTTCATTACATACTAATTTAAGTAATTTCTATATTGAAAGTGTACCTGGAACGTGGAAGAAAGTTTATTTTTGGAAACGTATAAAACAAGAATACGTGTGCACAACGTAAAACAACATGGGGGATTAAGGAATTTTCTTGGCCTCTATACTTTATTTTGTCAGTTATTTAAATATGCTTTAATCTGGTTGTGGAAGAAATTGACTTCAATAAATAGCATTTTTCGGAGTATTTGTGTGCCGTTTCCTCCATTGTTAGCTATTTCCGGTCGATGTTGGTTCTTTGACGTGTTCTTGAGGAGTCCGAGTCTAGTGTGGGCCCGTTTGAAGGGTAGATTCGGAGGTTTATGTTTCTACAAAGGTCTTGTCCGTTGCACCGTAGGTACACTTACAATTTTTAAATTTTTCATAGTGTTTGAAAACTTTCAGAATTTTTCACTAATTGCATTTCACAATTTTTATGTAATACGTTTCATAAATCCGCTCTATATAACAAATGCGTTATTTTTTTAATCTGAAATTAATTCGTTGATTCTATAATCGTTAATTATAAATGTACAGATACAATTTCACGTTACACCATTTCAAAAGTAAAATATAAATAATCAACATAAAAATGACATAATTGACATAAACAACCATGAGAACAAAAATGATTGGCGCGAACTGTCAAACAAACATTTCTAACGAATCGTTGTCAGGTTGATTCCCAATTCATCGGGAAATTTGAAGTTACGGATTCAGAATAACCGTACATGTTAACAGAACCCATTAGACTCTTTTATATTTAAAAAAAAGAGACATTTTAGCGTCCCGAAATGATTTGTCCAGTGACGAACCAGTGTTCAGCAACGGACTCGACGACATGGGCATGTGTGTGAGTGGACCGATGTGGCAAGTGCGGTTATCGAGTTTCTGTCAAAAAGTGTCTTTACAATCGGCATGTAATGCTTTTGGAATTTTGTTAACTCGTATATGTTAAAATGCTTTGGGACATAAAACCGGTACTGTGATTGCAGAAACTCAAACTGACGGAAGTGGTGCAGCTTTAGAAAGATGTTTGTTTCGATGGGATAGTGCAGCCTGTCAGAAATGTATTGCACTAGAGAGTAAGGTGTTACGTCCATATGAAACTGAAACTCAGAGAGAAGCATTAGACATATTTTGGGCCATTAGTGTTTCTTATGATCTGTAATTTTGTTGATGACAGATTATTTAGATGGTCACATATTTCAACATTATAGTTTTTTTGATAGAATGCTGTCCATGCAAGTTAAATCTTAAACTTGATTTTTTTAAGCTGAATTAATCAATTTAAGGGTGAAGAAGAAGAAAAAGAAGAAGAAGAAGAAGAATACATTACTGATTAATTTAGCACCAATAGGTTAAACTTCAAAGAAATTCGGCAGGTGCAAGCAAAAGATAATGATATATTAGAGGTAAGAAAAATTGTTTCTGGGCACTATTCGTTCAAATAATACTTAATTAATAGGTGGCAAAAGTATTCCGATGTATGGAAAGTGTATAGGGTATTATATTAGAGAAAGTGTCAGATAGATCTTCAGAATATAAAATTATAATACCGAAGCACATGACGGGGAGATTAATAATATCAGTCCACGAGAAAAATGCTCATTTTGGTAGCGGTAAGATTATAAAGATTTTAACAGATAGGTTATATTGGAAGAACATGTACAGAGAAATAAGAAAAACAATTGCGAAATGTAAAGTTTGCTAATGTACAAAACAGGCGAATTAAAGATTATTTAAACATATGAAGCTATTATACCTTGACTAAAAACATATTTGATTGCTGTTGATTTATATGGACATCTACCATAATTAAAATTTAATATTCAATATCTATTTGTTGCAGTATATGTGTTTACAAAGTTTGTTCAAGTCTACCCATGACAAAGTTACAGCTAGATTGTCTGTGAAAATATATTTTGATTCATTAAGAAATGTGGAAAATCGAAAGGATATTAGCAGACAATGGGACACAATTCACAAGTCATCTTTGGAAAACCACATTATTCAAAATTGGATTCAATCCTTTTTAACATCAGAAAATTGTCATAAAATTGCCAGCCAATCCTAATGAACGTGTCATGAAGGAGTTATCACTTTGTTTAGAACTTACGTAAGTGAACGAAATGTATCTTGGTATAAGTTAATCGACTTTATTAATATTGTATTAAATATTATACCACATGATAGTAACAAGATGTCGCCATTTGAATCTCATTTTGGGAAAAAGGGGTAAGATATATAAAAACTTTAAAGATACCTGATAATGTTTGTGGGATTAAAATGATTGCGCCGGAACACAGAAGTATTCATGAAAACTTAGAAGGAGCAGCAAGAAAAAGACAGAAGAAAAATAACTTTGTAAATATTACTAATTTAGTTGGTGACAAAGTTTGGTTGAAAGTTCCGATATCTTTCAATGTATCTAGTAGACTATTTACTAAGTTTTTCAAACTATATGAAGGTCCTTACTTTACAAATAATATTATTGGCAACAACGTATGTCAATTAATAGACTCAAATGACAAAGATATTGGAATACATTATGGGACGAATATTAAGAAAGTTATAGAATGAGAAGGGAAATTATTGTTTGTCAATGGATATTAAGAATTTATTTGGTTTAAAAGAAATAGATGTTATTAGATATAAGGACCTACGGCTGTTAAAGTAATGAACTATCTGTTTTACATTGTGTATGGAGGTGTAACTAAGAATGTATTTGTACAATTTGTAGTCTTAATAGGGGGATTTGTAATATATCATATTACATGTGTATATACCTCTGAGACATTGGTTGGCTAGAAGATGTGTTTGAAACTAGGGTTTGAAAAAACAGACGTTAAAAAAAGGCTCGAGAGAGAAGGTTTTGATATTTGTTAATAACCTACGAACTAATATTTCAAGAATAATACAAGTTTTGTAATAGTTCCGAGTAATATTTGCGACAAGACGTGACCCGGGAACTTGGATGAATTGAATTGAGCGCTGAAGTTTGTAAGGAGGAAGCAAACATCTAAGAACCATAAAAGATAAGTTAATATGCATTAATATAAACTGAAAGGAGAGCAGTGCTCTTAGTCCAAGGAAAAGTGAAAAAGACTTTAAACGGATGGGTGTAATTATTAAAAAATAATCTAGTTTTATTTTTAAATTTTACAGTTCATGTAAACATATAAAATATAACAGTTTTGTTTATTCAATACAAAATCTTATGATATTTATTTTTAGATATAGAATATTTTATTTTACGATTTAAATTATGATTTAACCATTTTTCATAATGTTTCATATTTGTCCAATGTTTTCTATTCGGAGCATTTCCAAGCACAACACAATGCTCTGAAAATTAGTAAATGTGTATTTTTGTGATGTATTGATGAAGAAAGCACGGCCATATTAATTGATATATTTCGGTATGTCACAATACCCTAATAAATATAAGAAACACAATTTTGACTCGTTAATTGTCCATGCACTTATTTCATAACTTGCTCCACATTTTCCACCAGTACACGTATTCTCACAAAAATAGTTGTCATGACTTATGCCCCAACTCTCGTAGATTTGGCGGCGGCATTAATATATTGACACCCTTCTGCCCGTCGCATTGGCCTGCAGCCCGTGCCTGAAGTTCAGTTTCAAAATGTATTAATTTTCTCTGCTTGAAGACAAATGCAGACGATCAAAGTTATTCACTTCTTAGCTTTCACAGGATGTTAAAATACAAAATATGACTTATGTCGATAGTAAATTTAATTAGAATAATCCGTTGCGGAAATAGGTAGTAATTAATTTATATTACTTTTCTGGACCACTGTGAATTTAATGTGTTGAAAGGCTTTTACGTTTGTTTTTGGCACTGGACTGGAACTATAAGGCTATCACTTCTTCTATTTAACATTTACATTAATTTATAATTATTCTATTACAAAATACTTCGTTACGAAATAATATAGGTAAACATATAGTTCATATAATTCTTATATTGGTGGAGATCAAAAATACAACTGTCATAACTCAAAAAGTGAGATTTTGCGCGATAATTGTTTCTTTCTCATTTAAGTGGTGTCGTTAGAAACAAAGACAGCATTTAACCTTATATGCAAGGTACATTATAATCGTTATGTTGTTTTTCACATTATCACCAATGGCAGTAAACTTTTATAAACATTTCTATTCTTAGATAATAATTAATATTTTTGAGGTGCGACACTTCTCTTGCGCACCGACGGAATATATGAGTACGTGTATTCATCCATCATAACATTGTACTTCTTGGAGACCATCCTTAGAATCCCCGGGGTTTGTCATTATATGACCAATGTCGGCTCAGTCCCGGAGGACACCAACAGACAATACATCTTCCGAGTTCCAACCTCGTGCGAACGTCAAATACCCCGCGAGATTGCTCGGAGGCGCCGTTTTTGAGTGTGTTTGTACCGCAGCTGCGCGCGGCAGCTCATCTCCGTGCGACGTCGCCCGCCCCGCGCCAGATAAGGACAGTTGCGCCGAGATGGAGCTGCGAGGTCGTCACTACCCATCGGCGGGAGGTGATCCAATCTCCGGTCCGCACCTCCGGCTGGTGACCTCTTTGCCCCGTTGCTGCATGTTGGCTCCGAGTCGTTACTCTGAAACGTTACTGCGTCGATACGGAGTCAAAGAGTTAGGTTCCCGACATTCAGAAAATTGAAACGGAGGAATTTGAAAAGAGGAAAGCATGAAGGGCACATACACCATGGGAGAAAATCATAAATCTGTGTACACTACGGGCCATTTTCCATAATCCACAGTTATTTCTGCGGTAATTTCCGTTAGACTGCATCCCTAAGCGCCGCATAAAAGTTTTGAAATTACACGGCTTTACTTTAAAAGCACCGAAGATATACGAAATGTCATAGCAATAGTCATAACACCCGAAATTAATTTCACAAACTCTCTTCCAGAATTCATTTCCATCGTCAAAGAGAACAGTGTCTGCATTCTGCAACGTGGTCTTTTGGTGAAGAGGGATACGTTGTATCATAATTCTGAACTTCTTATCTAGATCAATGCCGCTGATTTCAGCAGCGCCTACATATTTCCCTCCGCCTTCGACCCCGCGTCCGCCATCGTCTCCGCCATCACCAGCGCCTCCGTCACCGTCTCCCCAATCACTGCCTCTGCCTTCGACACCACTAGTATTACAGCCTCCACCACCGCCTACGCCTCCCCCACCACCTCTTCTTTTACCACCACATCTGCCCAAACCGCCTCAATCACCTTTTCCGCCTCACCCTCCATCTCCGCCACCGCCTCTCCCCCCCCCTCCTCTACCGCTTGTACCTCCGCACGCGCCCGCGCCCCAACTTCCACCTTCGCCATTGGCCCTGCCTCCGCCCTTGCCTTCCCTTTGCTTCCGGCTCCTCCTCCTCCTCCTCCTCCTCCTCCTCCTCCTCCTCCTCCTCCTCCTCCTCCGCCTTCTTCTCCTTTGCCACCCCTTCTCTTCCGCCTCTTTCCCCACCACCCCCGGTCTCCCTCGCCTTAACATTCCTACCATATTCATCTCCGCCTCCACTTTCTTCCCCGCCTCCGCTTCCTTTCCCATCTATGACTCTACCTCCAACTCTGCTTCCTTGCCTGGCTCTGCCTCTGCCTCTGCCTCTGCCTCCGCCTTCGGCTCCACTTACTTCCTCTCCACCTTCCCTCATGCCTGCCGTCTCCTTCTCCGCCACCTTTGCCTCGTCCCCGCCGCGTGCAAACATTTAGCTCGTAACCGCTGCATGTGAAGTGGGCAGCGAGTACAAAAGCGGATGCAGAATAATTGGCGCTATCCAACAGAATCGCTGTTAGGTAGAAGCCAACAGCAGTAGTTTAGCTTTGCGTCAATGAATTTTGACACGTTTATTTTCTATGAGATGTAACAAGCTCCCTCTGAAATCCATAAAATCGATTCACAATGATCCAAAATCACCGTCATGACGTAATAATATTTGTGTAGGAGATATTCAAGGTAGTATTTGCAAAGTAGGTAGTAACTTATTCTGTTTTTTATTTCAGTGTATTTTTGGTGAATGCTCAAAGTATTTACTTTTGTTTGATTTTTTATGACTGAAAATGACTAGCGTGATGGTGAAAAAGTTTCCGTGACGGTTAAAAGTGTCCCCGTTATCTCATTCATGTTCTCCAAGCACGCGATTTTGAATTGATATGCGACTGTTGGTTCTGCAATATCCGTGAAGAAAACATAATTCGATTGCAATGTGCATATACGATCCACCATTTTTCGACCCGATTATCCTGAATTACTTATGAATGATAAAAAGAGTTGAAGTGCTAATACGTTTTAATAACAAAAATCTGGAAGACTAAAACGTAAATATCCATAATCCCCGTGTAATAATTGATGTTGGTGCAGGTCGCAGCTCGGTGGTTGTCAATGCCTGCTCTCCGCAGCGCTCGTCCTGCCGCAGCGCTGCCGTCGCTTTGCGGAGGGCGAGCTGGCAGAGATAACGACGCGACTAACTGCTCTCGGCTCCACACGCGATACCCCGCGAATATTACAGCTCAATGGAACATAATCGAATGAAGCTCGAACACTCGCGTTTGGGGGGCTGTAGCTGCCCGCCCCGCCGCGCGCCGCCCAGAGAGTGCAGTGCGCCCCCCGCCGCTGCGAAAAGGGGAGATTGGGGCCGCATGGACGACAGGATATTTCTGCAGGGTAATTTACTGTTTCGCCGCTTCCTGGCGCTTACGATAACTACTCGATATTTCTCTCCTCGGATACGAGCGACTAGAAGAGACTACGAACGGCTGTGGTTTAAAACGTCATTAGTGATTCGGACCAGTCAACGGAGAAGGATTAAAATAGAGAGACGTAACTGATTATGTGTGGGACCTAAGGGACCCCGTGTACTCACATAATTTGAATTAGCGCGCAAATGAGGGCGCGTCCAAGAGCGTCAGTATCGGCCGAACGGCAAGGTAGGGGAAGCCTTCTTACGGCCCGCAGGGGTGTATAGGGGAGGAGCCGACTTGACTAGTGGACGAGATATTCAAGCTCTTTCAAAATTCTGCAGCGGTCTAGAGCGGATGTGTGGTAGACTGGAGAGTAGGCATAGCGCGTATGTATACTATTAAGAAAGCAGAAAGTTGTTTTTTATTCAATTACGTTAAGTAATTTTGTAATAATGAAATATGTAGGCTGCAAGAAGCATATTATGCTAATGAGAGCAACTTTAATTTACATTCTTTGGTGATTGTAATATATGTTTTTGGTTTCTTGAAGTGGCGACATACAGAATTAAAATGAATAAAGTGATAGGAAAAAGAACAGTTTAATAGACTTTTGCAGATTTTTTTATCGGCATTACATCATGTACTTGCACTAGAAACGTGACTGGTAAAAACGAAAAAGATCTCTTCAATGAACGTATTGTTCTATTTTATAAAGTGCATGAACTGTGGCCAGTTAAATCACGAACGCCAAATTCGTGAAGTAAAGTGCTGTAAATGAGTTAAAATCCGAAGAAGATCTGGTGGTCAGGAATAATTCAGTCATTCTTCTAATCGATATTTTCATTAAAATGATTTACTCAATTTATTTTTTACTGGTTGAGCTACTCAATCCACAAACACCACATACAGTTTCGTACCGTTTCGAGTGTTTACACTATGTTATAAAAGCGCTTCTTGAAATACACTATTTTTTTCATCTGTTGATAAACTATTAACTAAAGAAACGTGATAAATTCAAATTTTTCATTCTTCGAAGGTTGCAGGTGTCTGTCAATCATTGTTCATTATATTCCAGGTGAAAAAATATTACAACACAGGATACAGTAATGTGGATTTCACGGTATGATCAATGTATCAATTCTGATGATGATGATGATGATGATGATGATAATGTGAAACGATATTGCAACATGTTTTTTATTCGCTACAATAAAGTTTTAGTATGAAATAGTGTTTTCTTTTCGTGTACGACCAAGGGAATCTTACTTTCTTTAAGCACCTCGTACTTGTGTACGAAAATAATGAAGTAAGAACAGGAAGAGGATCACTACACAAAGCTGAGTACCCGAGAATGTAAAAACACGTTTTGTTGTCAGGGAGGACCGCGCAATTTTGCAGCATTTCATTCCTTTCTCTATACTGTCAGTTCGAGAAAGTAAAATATCATCATTACCACTCAGTCTTTTTAATCTTTTTTACTGTTTAAAATAAATATCGTATCTACTGATTAATGGGCTTGAAAAATGTATATATTTAATGCTAGCAAATTAGTGCTAAGATGTGAATAAATTTATCCAGTTATTGGTTTCAATATTTAAGTATTTTTAAATCGTTTTTAGCTTTAGAACGATGGACTGAAAATTCTCTTGAGGATTTTATTAGTGTTTCATGTACGTTTTCCCTCCTGAAGTAGTAAAATTAAGTGCATTAGCAATGATAATAACATTGCTAGTCCTACTTATTATTCATTAATGAGTTAATATTCCGTTTATATATTTCTCGGTAACATTCTTCAGTAAAGATTACTTTGATATTCAGTCACAAAACCAAATAGCGTTGCACTAAAAGAGCGTTGAGAAAAAACAGTATATATTCTATGTTTTAGCTAAATATAGGTTACATGAACATCCAGTGAATATAAATATCGTTTACCACACTTTTTCTAGGTTAAAGAAATACATTTTAGTTGTTATTTAAACTTAAGATGTTGCAAAAAGGATCCACATTTACATTAGAGATGGAACGATTGATCAATATCATTCTGTGATAGACTACAAGGTTCAAAAAGCTGATAAGTCAATCACTTAATGCCAGTGTTACGGTTTTTATTTTAACTTATTAGTTGTTTGTAGAGTTCTATTGACTGTTTCGATAACATCATCAGGACAGTGATTGAAGTAGTTAGTATTTACAAATCATTGGAACATTCATCTCACCCTAGAAGCGATTAAGCATGGAACTAATTCACATTTCAATTCGTTTGGAGGTCAACTGAATGTATCCTATTGAGTAGACCGAAATTATCCATATCTATGTTGTTGCACTGGCAGCATACGAGTGGCGTCAACGAGCGTGTAGGGAGGAACAACTGCGCCGTACCTCGCGAATTTTCCCTGGCAGACAGGGCGCCCGTTGCACAGCCAATTCGAGTCCAGCTCGAGTCCAGCTCGCAAGGTAAATATTTGACGATGTTCAGTGCCATGACAGGTGCAAATAGGGCCAATGGAGCATAAATGAGTAACAGGATGTACTAGCTAATGCGAGAACAAAACAAGAGGGGAAAATCAATAAGAAGAAATATATCTTGAAATGAAACTATTTTTAAATTTAAAATTACAGCATTCACAATACAGAAGTGTTTTGCAACACTACAGGTAAATAGTGTTTTTAAAACGAATTCATTTTCATGAGAAATTCATGAAGTTGCTAGTGCGCGGTGAAAGAGCGGTTAGTGTAAGTACGATAATGCAATAGTACGTTTCGAATAGTAGTGTTTCTTAGTAAGGCTCACAACATAATTAACAAAATTTGTCAATGTTATGAATATATCGAGGTAAGTTCAACTTATATTTCAGGTCATTCAAGTTTTATTCAAAACTTGTCTCACTATTACTAGTATTACAATTATGTGCAAGTAAAAAATCAAGAACATGATATCCCTGATAGATTAAGTAAAACAACCATTTTTCTGTTGCTAAGGACGGGAGAGACGGCTTAGGGCATCAACTGACGTTGCTGTAGTACTTCTGACCGGGAGGTCCTAGGTTCGATTTCCGATGGTGGCAGGATTTTCGACTCTAGCTTATCAGCTACGTTGAATTCATTACGTCTGGAGGAGAACTCTAGCGGCCCGCCCCTCTGATCGGTAGTTTTCCGTGATTTATCCTATCAATACCAGACGAATGCTGGATCAGTACCGTAACAAACGGGCCACAGACCGCGAGCGACCTTTCCTACCTCTTAATTGTCCTATTTTCACCTCGCACACACACACATACATGCACTACAATACCCCACATTCCGAGAGACCGGTTGAGAGCTTAGAGTTCGTCTCAGCTGGGGCGGTACCTTGCTGGTGGGAGATACGTCGTGAGGGAAAAGCCGTAGCCTGAGGTGGGTCGACGCCGGATCTCGCCAAACAACGGGAGAAGACTGCAACCATATCTAGATGGAAACAGGCGCTACACTTAAGGGACTAATGACCCTAGAAGTTAACGTGCCCAGAATCACTGACAATCAATTAATCAATTTAAATGGCAAAGTGCATAAAATACGTAAAATGTATCATTTTGATCTCCTATGTCTGTTAATATGCCACTAAAATGCCAATTTATGTCTTTGAATGTGTTCTATCAACTTCTGTTAAGTCCAGTCGACACAAGGTCCAGCCAACCATTCACAGCAGCTCTTTCGTGACTGCCCTTGATTGGATATTTTCGTTATCAGCGCGGCGGTTGGGGATCGCTGGTCGATAGGGGCGCCATGCGTTGTTTGTATAACACCTCCGCGCGCCGAGTTAATGAACGCCGCCGGCGCTCTCTCCAAAGGGAGGTCGGCGCGCGGATAAAAATGCTCGAAACTCGTGATGCGTTTGCGCGAAATTATGTTTCATCAGCCTCGCGAGCGGACGTGTTGTGTCGGGCAAATACGCCGGAGGGGTGCGACCGGTTCGAAACGCCTCTTTCATGCGCCCATTTTAGTCGAATGTTGAGAACCGCGAGCGTAACGGGATGCTTTTAATTGAGAAACTGTAAGATTTAAGACAGTGTCGCATAGTTCGAGTGCAGAGATGGAGAGGAAGTATTGCGAACTATAGCTGTTTACGCAACTAGTACAGAAAGTGAGCAATGCAAAGTGAGAAGGCAAAGGAATGAAATGTGGAGAAATTAATGAAAAATTACATTCTCAATATACAAGGCGGCTATCGTGTTGCATTGTGTTTTGTTTGCTTCTCGATGTTTGGTTTACTTTTCGGTACGTAGTTGTGCTATGTGGCTATGGTTTAATTGACACATAAAAGGAAAAGTAAGTGTTACTTCAAAGTAACACTTTCCGATCAATAAATAGTAAAAGTAGCTATTAGTTTGAATGCATCACTGCTCAAAATAGTTAGTACGTAGTGTGCGAAACTAGTGATTCGCAAATGTCGTTGTGTTTGTCCCCCGAGTGTGTGGAGACAAAAATGTGATTTAACTTTCACACGAGTCGAGTATACCATTTTTTAACACACCGTGTGCGAACCATCTTTCGCACAGGCTTTGTGGTGTTTCGCGCACGCTTCGCAAACTCTTACAGTGAAATATATAGTGGTTCCTCTATAAGCTATAACATCACTGAAAACAAACACGAGAAATTGTGTTTATTGCACTGTATGACAAAAAAATTGATTTGGTTTAAAGACGTGAACCTTCCGTGCTTGTTGAACCCATGAGTGATCAATGTAAAGACGATGGATATATTGACGACGAGGTAAATGACGACGGGGAAATGGTGTAATGCAAGGCAGGGGAAATGCAAAAAATCCTGAGTGAACTGAGGCTTGTTTTGTCCTCAACAATCTCCATATGGCTTGACGGGGGCGTTCGGGTAGCAATTGTTTCATGAGTACCTCCACAGGTTATATTGATGCGTTACCATGCGTAGATGCGTGTTCACAATCAAGCTCCGTAGTCTAAGAGGTCTTAGATTTTATCCCGCAATGGTGGAATGACAACAAGATAGGTAGGTCGAAGCCGTACACTACGAGACGAGAATTCTAGAATATGGCTCTAATTAATTTCTGACGGAGCAAAACCTACATTGAAACAATTCAAAGGCCCGCGCGTGCTCTTCCGGTCCCCATCATGTCCCAAATGTCCCCGTTCACCTTAGAGAAAGAGATTAACCAGTTCTAACCCTAATGTGCCTCATCTCCTACGGTCTTGGACCGGGAGAGGAGACTCAGGTACTGATGAACACTGCCGTGCCTCTGACCGGTAGGTCCTGAGTTCGAGTGCCCACGGTGGCAGGATTATCGTCATTAGAGCTAGATAGCTATATCGAACTCAGTCGCTCTTGGGAGGAGAACTCTTTGGTTCGGCGGCTGTTATCGGCATTTTTCCGTGATTTCTCAGATCAACACCAGGCGAATGCCGGGGCAATACCCTAACAAACGAGCAACGGATCGCGCGTGATTTCCTTCCTCTTCACTTTCCTATCCTCATCCCTCACACACACACACCCACACACACTTGAATGCATTACACAACCGCACATGCCAAGAGACTCGGAAGCTCAGAGCTTTTACCTGCTAGGGTGACGCCCCGCTGATGGGAGATACCTGGTTGAGAGGAAACCCCATTAGCCGGATTTCATCATAGAGGGGGGGGGAATCATCGCCACTTTTCGTGGAAAACACACGCACTACACTTAGGGGACTAACACTTTTAGCAGTATGCGTGCTCGGAATCACTAATCAATCAAATCGTATGATCTTGGTAGCCATGGGAGTATTCGGAAGTCAGGTCTAGCAGGAATCTTATTACGTCTAGGCTGCATGGCTACAGCGAGACGATGTATACAGAAATGTGTTTTAAATTATTAGATACGAAATATTTTATCATACATTATTCGAGAAAATATGCAACACTCGGTGAAATTACTACAGATTGTTGTTATTATGTAAATGATAGCTAATATGTTGTCCTGCCTATAAATGTTATACGAGGAAAGATTGAAAAATACAATTTAAAGATGTTTAAGAACCTTTAACACTTAGTAAGAATTCACATCTTACCGTATTACTATGTACCTCGTATTACTAAATTCCTTGTTAAGCACATAAATGTATTTAATTGTTAAGATTATCCGCTTCCTACGCTATCTTAACTGCTGACAACCCGAAACCATTCTACTTATTTTCCGTTCTATTATTAAATTATTTACATTCTAATAGTTTAGGAAATCAATAAACAACAAACGCTAAGTATTTTTTATGCTTATAAAATACTACAGGCTCTTTCTCCTTTATCATTCTCAATAATTAAATCATCACAACAAAATGTATTTATTTTTCTAATTTCCAATGCTTGCATGGAGAGAAATACAACTATGTAGCTTTCAGCCGTGCAATGTGAGTCTTTGGTTTCGTTATATGCTCAGAAACTTGGTTAAAAACCAAAACAATCGATTTTGGTAGGAAATTGTAAATATTTTATTATGCTTATTTTAATATTGTGCGTACAAACTCGGAAAACTCTTTTGTGTGGTTTCGTTCAACAACATTTTTGCTGCCGGCAATTAAACGCTCTTTACTCATAATATACTTCTCTCTGTAAGCGTGTTATCAAGAGTATCAAATAAAGTAAAACACAATATCAATCATTGAGCGAATGTACTATTTGAAAGCTTTGTAGTTAAGCCATCTGGCTTAAGTGGCCTTCGGGTATTATGGCTTCATTATCAATTATTTGCATTACATAATAATAGCTGTTCTCCCAATGGCAGTCATTATCACATAATGCTCTATTTTTAATGTGCACTTAGCGGAAGCACAGAGCCAAGAAATGGCCACTTCTAGAAACCGAAAAGAGAAATACTTCAAGTAGGGCTGGCGATTTTTTATTAAATGAGTTACCACCTTTGAGTTATTTGTACTGGACTGAACATTGTAAGAATCCACCTGCTACTAACGAATACCATTACTCGCTCTTTAAAGAAAATATCACTGGCATAAACTCAAATACGTAAGTGTGCGTTTGTATCTTGCACGTTCAAACAAATCTTAAATAATAAAAAATTGTAAATTTACATTTTCAAATTCTACGCCTTTGTAGTATGAAAAGACTTTTGCTACGCTGCACGAAAAAAATAAAATCTTTGGATAGAAAATTTGTTGTATGAGTACGTGAATTCGAAAAATGATTTTACTTTTCTACTATAGAAAGTAAATTACTTTTTAGATTGAGTATCTGCAGAGAGAATTTACCTCCTGTAGGTCCGTGATATCAAACAACTTGTTTTCGGCAATCTGTAATATCAGTTCGTCCAGCTGTGTACAACAATACCACCTAAACCATTCATAGGATTTTGAACAAAATTGATATTGCCCGATCGACGTGGCTTATATAGCGAATTTGAAAAGGATACTTTAGCATTTGTGATACTTTACATGAATTTTTAACGACATTATTGAAAATTTTTCAAGAATGGTTGCAAATTTGTTTTGATTTTTTCTCCAATAGAGAATAATCATAAAAATGGCGCAGAGTCGGTTTTCAGTAAAACGAATGAACTGCATTTTGTGCAAAATTGTAAAAGATTTTCATGCCCTTCTCCAACTATATTATTGACGAGGAATATGTTATTGAAATTTGACCTTTCAAATTTAATATTTAAGAGTGGTCTTGTATAGTTATTTGAAAGTATGAATAGTATTTACGTAAAATAACAGAAATAGAGACAATTAAAAAATTGTCCACGATTTTCTTTAAAAAGACTCATGTTTTTGAAAGAATAAAGGAAAGTTTTATAATAATAATGCGCGTGGAAACTAATTATAATATCTGAAATATACATTGTTAAATTTTTTCGAATCAATTCTATTGTTTTAACGTTGAAGTTCAATACTTTTTATATAATACTCTCTACTATGTTTGATTTATATGATGACTAAGTTTTTTTTGTTTTTTTTTAAGTTTAATACACCTTCAGTATTGAATCTAGAGTTTTCTGATTGAATGATATATTTTATCAATTTTACATCTTTCAATAACTTATTTTTTAAATGTCAGCAGTAATCCCTTTATTTTCTTCAATGTGAAAATGACCGGAAAATGAAGATTAGCGTGCTGACAAAATAACGTGTATTACCAGCAACTTTGAGGCGAGAATTGCAATGTTATATTTAATAAAAATAAGTTTATTTTTAGACATTTTGCATTTGTTTCTGTCAGTAAAATTTGGAAAATGGTATTGGGTAATGAATGTGTTGAATGCTCCTGGCGACAGAATGGCACAGTTGTTACCCAATGGCAGTACAGTTGTTTAGGAATAGCCATCACCGCTGACACAGCCATCACACGACTCCCCACACCCTTTCCCGGCCCCGTGCCGCGACCATGCCACCGCATTACCGCCGCTTCGTTTTATAAACTACTCATTATTTTTGCATTCAAAATGCTCATTCGACAGTGTTCATGTTCATTATTTCACGTTCATGAATACACTAAATACAAGAATACACTGTAGTCAATGACTAAGAATTTAAAATTCCAAAACGTTTCATTTATTAAACTTTTCATGTGTCTGAGGGTGATATCTGAAGTTTTAGTAAATTAAAATTCAAACATTGTCACGTAACAGTTGACAATATTACAAGAAAATATGCACATTTGTAAAACCATTTGTTCTGTATGTTATTAACATCTTACTATTGTGTTCATTCATTGCAAAAACTACTTAAAAGTATCTATTTTCGTCTTTCAATGATAATTTTTGCAAAGTTTTTTTTCTTATCAGATTATGAATCAATACTCTTTCTCTTCTTTTTAACTTCAACAAACATGGAAAACTTGAAAACGAATTTTGCAAACTTGTATTCATTAAGTTCAAAAAAAAGTTTTTTTTGGAATACCACTAAAATGCATGAAACTAATTTCGAAGAAATTACTCCTTTTGACTACCACCTTTCTTATCTTCATAATGTTAATTTCTTTTTACCAACTTGTTCACAACCTTTCTACAACTTTTCATCTTTTCTTTCCTTCTTTTGCAAACCAGTTTTTAATCAATTCTCCTTTTTCCCATTTTCGTACATTCATCCCACCAAGGCAATGTCCTCCCCGTGCTGCTGCTCGCCTCCTAGAGAGGCCGCGCGCAGCTGGGGCAGCGTGGCGATCGTCGCGGGGGGGTGGGGTGGAGAGGGAGGGGGCGCTGACGGACGCGCGATGCGGAGTGCAAATGAACGCACTCCGCCGAGACAACGCACTCCGCTGCAGCCCCACGGGGAGCGGTCGCGAAGGAGCTGAGGGCTCGCGGAGAGCGAAGTTGCTGCAGACGAGTTGATGAAGGCTGAGATAATGAGAATTGAATCGGTTATTATTTCGTGTGTCACGTCCCAAAAGAGGCATCAACGTATCAAAGCATATATCAAAGCAACGGCAAGCAAAGAGTACAGAAAAATGCCCAAATGACAATTAATCCTTAATTCCCATTTACTATTAAAATTAGACTGTGAACAACTGATATACAAATTAATCGAAATACCGACATTACTCTACCCATGTCCGATTTGGATTAACATTGGTCCTATTAATTTTAAATCTATACAAAGCGTCCAAAATATTGAAGAAAAATCAGCCAAATCCAATGGTTCGTTTCCAACGTGTATCCATAAAGAGGTTGAAAAACAACCCTTAGACTCTATACGAGCATTGTCCCCCCGATTTTACTCCAGAATATTTTATTTAAAATGTCTTCCTTAATTCAACTTTTTAAAGACTTTAAGTAATGTAAGCAATCCTCGTCGAATCTAATTTTACTTTTCGAAAAATGTATTAATATTGCCATAATTTCACCATATTAGGCAAACAGAACAATACTTTTTTTATTTAATGCTTTTAAAATACGTAATTCAGTTATTTACTAACTTAACAAAAAAGAAAAATTGAAAGAAAATCTCAAATAAAGTCAGGACGTTCAGTTCCAAAACTTAATTTATGTAATACATTTAATACTGTTCAAGTCAAAATTGTTGACCAAATAGAAAATTTATAGTAAAAAATATACATCCAAAAAATGAATTTTCGACGCGTTGCTTCGGACCAGTTGAGATTTAGAGTGATTTAGAGGGAAGCAATGTATACAAGACAACAGTTCTTTACATACCAAGAATATTTAAAAGATATAGTTGGTGTTCCATAATGCAACGTCAATAGCAGATAAACAATGGCTTTAAAGTCGTGCGGGCGCATAACATCGGATGCATCGAAAGCGGTTATCGGCCGAGTAAGAATTCAGCAAATACACGTAGTATGCGAATACGCAGAATCTCCCATTAAATATTTACATTTTTAAGTCGAAATTGAAACCGTTTCATTGTTCTTTGGTTTTTCTCTATCTTCTTGGGTATCTAACAAATCCATGACTCCTCTGTCGTCATTACAAACTGCAGTATTCTTCCAATTGTTGCGCTCATTGGCCTTTAGTAATAAACCACTAGCTTGCAGGAACTGGAACGTCATTCACGGCCCGTCAGAACGAGCACACGTACGCGTATAGTGTGTGGCAAATGCGATGGGCGTGATCTTCACAGTTCAGCTGCGAGCGGAGGCGACGCATAAACGCGTACGGAATATGGCACGTTTCTCTGGATGAATAGTCAACGAGACGCCGCTGCACACGCGCGAGGTTTAATTGGCCACCAACGAGGACGAGCCATTGGAAGACGCGACGAGGATTGGTCGGCGCACGCGGCCAAAGCAACTGCGAACGCGTCTCAGACGGGCGAGGCCGAGGTGGCTCAGGCGTCAATTGATGTCACTGCACTGTCTCTCACCGGCAAGTCCTAGGCCACCACTCCCCACGGTGGAAGGATTTTCGACGCTACATACATAGCTAGGTCGAATTTAACCGCTGTGTGGGAGAGTTTGCAGTCGTCTCTTCTGATAGGTAGTTTTCTTTGTTTTGTCCAATCAATGCCAGGCGAATGCCGCAACAGTATCCACAGAAACTCGTCTCGCGTCGTGATATTTCATTCATCTTCCCTGTCCTATCCTCACTCCTTACACACACTTGCACTTTCATAGACTAGAACACATGACGGGAGATCAGACGGGTGCTTAGAGCCCTTCCCGGCTGTGGCCATATGGGTTGGTGGGATGTATCGTGAGTAATGCCATAGTGGAAGATTGGTTGAAGGGGTGTGAAAATACTCGCAAACCGACGTGTAGGTCGACGCCGGATCTCGCCATGCACTGAGATAAGGACGCCGCCACTTCCCGCCCTAAAATAATACTCTCACTACCCTTACGAAAATAATGTCTCTATCAGTGAACGCGTTCGAAAACTCGAAATAATCAACCCTTCGGAAGGGTAATATAGTAAAAGCCTACTCAATTCAGTTGCTCTTAGAGCAATTGCCAACAGCTTGCAACACAAATCCAGAAATTCAGTAGCAATTAGGGTTTACTCGAGAAGGGTTGGTAAAACTGCGCGCCAGAGCGGAAGACACCTGAGGGAGAACGCGTAACCTCTTCGGTTGGAAAATTTTCGCAGTTGATGATCATCAAAGTGTTGGCCAACAACAGGACGGTTAGAATTAATAGATTAACTATTATTAAGACAAAGAACTTCTTTCTTAAGTTCACTGCGTGATGTCATAATACCAAAATGTATCTAATTACAAAACTGCTTTTGAAATGTGTTTCATAAATTAATTTCGACTATTTTAGAAATTTCTTATTCTGTTCCTTAAAAAATAGCATGTTAAACTAGTATATTATGTTGCTTTATTGAATTTGTATGAATTTGAAAAGTCTCTCCCCACGTCGCTCGTTATCTAAACAATTCGCTGCTTACATCGCATTTTGGGGGTTTATTTTTCCTTTCGAGAGTAGATTTAGTTGAACGTAACAATTCTTTGCTCCTATGGCTTTCCTCTAAGAGCCTACCGTACACAGCTCTAGCGCGCCCAGGAAGATTTCATCTGCTTCCGCAAATCGCGACTTCGTTTGCCCGGGTGCACTCGCGACGCCAACCACCTGCGCAGACGTCCAGGCGCGATAACCACCTTCTCACGGCTCTCGCCAGACTACTAATGACGTAGGTACAGTAGGAAATCCAAACACTCAGATGAGAGATCACAATTCTCTGTCGGGCGTCTTGCGGGGACACGCTAAGAGGCCGTACTCCAATATCACCATTCTACGGAGCACTTGAAAAGTCGCGATCGATTGGTTGTTAGTGATTCCGGGCGCGTCAACTCCCAAGGTCATTAGTCCCGTGCGCTGAATGTTTTTTTCTCGGGAAGTGGCGGTGATATCCCCCTGATGGATGGCGAGATCCAGCGCCGGCTAGCGGGATTTTACTGAAACAGGTATGTCCCCAACAGGGCACCTCAACAGTCGCGACAAGCTCTCAGCTCCCGACCGATCTCTGATATGTGTGATAGTTTCGTACATGTGAGTGTGTGTGTGTGTGTGTGTGTGTGCAATTAAAGACTGAGGAGGTGACGAGGAAGAGGAAGGAAAAATCGCACGCGGACCGTATGTTGGGTACTGACTCAGTGTTGATCGGAGAAACTACGGAAAAGTACTCATCAAAGCAGCCGGCCGCCAGAGTTCTCCTCCACACATGGACTGAATTCCACCTAGCTGACATGTTAATGTCGAAAATCCTGCCACAATCGGGACTCGAACCCAAAATCCTCCCGGTAAGAGGCATTGCAGTGACATCAGTTCATGCCCCTGAGCCTCATCTCCCCGTGCATGAAGAGCCGCTTCCCGCTACCTCTGATTGGGCGCGAGCCCGCGCTGTCAGGGGGCCCTGCCTCCGCCCCCACCACGACGCGCCTCTCGGGCCCTAATTAATTTAGGAGCACCCCTTGGGAGAAGCACCCGCGCGCCGAGGGTTAACCGCGAGACGCGAGGCTATTTTTGCGCGCCGTTTCTACACCTTCATCGCCCCTGGCATGCGCGTGCTTCAATTGGCCATGAGACGTGGGAGACTTTTATACTTCATCGCCCTTACATAGGTCCTTTTTTAAAATTACGTTTGTTGTAAGTCCCATAAATTACAAGGGTCATGAGCATTACAATAATTAAATCAAATTACAAATAAGTGAAAATATCCATATTTTTACAAAACTATATCAGTTTTTAATGATAACATGGAGATAATAAAATTGAATTAAAGTTTTTATTTCCTAGGTGAATGAAACTAAAAAACTAAAATGAAACTAAAGTTTTCATTTCCTTGTCTCTTTTCATTGTGGATGGGGCATTCCAAAACGTAATTTCAAATTTTGAATATCGTTTCGTATTTGCTGATCATGCCCAGTGCTCTTTAAATAAATACACAGAATAATGTTGGAAAAAACTGCTTATTTTAATAACTACCTAATTGTTGTGTGCACGAATCTTCAATAAAATAAGAACATACATTTGCACAATACATGCTTGCCAACTTTGTTCATAGGTTGATATTTTGGCACAACTGGAAAAATTAAGATTTTATATACACTGTTTAAATTTTCCACTCATCGTGAAACGCAGAGACCACATGCGTACAAATGACTGGATTACAAAATAAGAATTATTAAACGTAGGTATTTATAGTATCATTGAATGATTTATATTTCATAGTGGCTCTGCTAATACGTGTAACATTTATTATAAAATGTACAAATAATAGTTGTAATCCGGAATTCATATTTATTGAGTTGTGTCAGTTATCTAATCCAAAAACGATATATTTCCACTGGCCACTGATTATTTATTACCTTTTAAGGTAAAGTTTCAGATATTTCATCCATCACGAGCCAATGTTCTTTAGCATCCCTTTAACGGACTCGCTTCCCCACACGTTCCATGGCTTGCTTGAAGCACAAAGCTTGTCATAACACTAGGTGAAGGGAAAAGGTCCCTGCTCTCTTGTGAAAGTGATTAATAACTCTTTGCAGTCAGAAACGTTTTAATCGAGATGTAATTAATACAACGTCATGCTTTGAAAGCTCTAGCGCCAGGTACGCGCGTTGACACTGCTCCTTAAAGTCTTGCGGTCAACGCGCTCTTTTCACGACTGCAAAGGGTGTGTTGCAGGGAACTTGCGCTGAACAAGAGCGAACGTTAGCTTCAGCGAGCTCCTTTGGACAAACTCATTCACCGTTCAGAGCAGCGACAATGGTTCATTCACAGAGCTTGCAAAACATTCTACACATCTATTATTTCGGAAGTGGTGTGATAGATTAGTTATGGTTGCAAGAAATTAATGAGTTGAAGTGAAAAGGAGAACGGGAAGAAATTGGGAATTCTGAAACTTCCAGTATATTTTGTGCAGTGCCAAATTTAATAAATGGATTACAAAACTAGAACTGCGTGTATTAGAAATGACCCTATTATTAATGGTTATGGACGTAATATAAATAATTTTATTATTCTTAACAGTAAGGTACCGGCTCCTGAGAGTCAGGGAATCAATAGATGTCTTCACTGTGCCTCTTTACGAGAGGTCCTAGGATTCGAGTGCCGACGCTGGCAAGATTTTCGACAGTAGCTGCAAGCGAGGTTGAATTCTGCCGCTGTCTGGAGGAGAATTCTAGTGGCTGGCTGCTCTGACGCTTTTCTGTGGTTACTCCGATCAACCCCAGGGGAGTGCCGAATCTGTACCCTACCATGCGAACCACAGTCCGCGCGTGATCTTTCCTTCCTCTTTTTAGTTCTATTCTTACGTCTTACCTTCACATACACACACACACACACCTGCGCTGTACAACACTTGCCGGAAGCCCGGTCGGGAGACTAGAGCTGGGGCGGTGCCGGCTAGAGCAGGTGAAGATTCCTGGTTGCGGAGCATGCCTCGCGAGCCGACAGGCAGGTTTTAATCGGGTGTCACCATTCAGCGGAGGAAAATCACCGCCCCTCCCACGATCAAACATACACCACACTTAAAGGAACTAATGACTATAGCACTTGACGCTCCCGGAAAACGAAATAAGCAACCAAATCCATCCTAAGAAGAAGGTAGGGTGTATCGTACTCGACGAACTTTAATTCTTTCAGAGAGGAGAACGTCTCTTACATTTGTAAACATACATATGGAAGTCAAAGTAGTTTAATGCACATTTTTACGAAATATCACCTCATGTTTCTAGCATATAATTCACTTAACATTTTATTCATATCATTGTTATATATTTAAAGTACGGAATAAGTAAAGAAATAATTAACAATGATGTATTATAGCATACAATTGTTATGGATACTTCACTTTACAGAGATCTTTTTCTTCAAAGAGAGTGTTATAAGAAGTCTTTATACTAACTACTTTCAAATACTTGGTCTTATTTTTCGTGTTTCAACCACCAAATCGGTTTCCATGAGTTGAATTCAAGAAGGTGCTGCAAACAAGCAACACAAAACTTTCTAGAGCAAGATGTGAGTAAGACGTGGAGTCCAGTAACAAAGCATTGGAGCCCTTCACTCTAGGGATCTTGAGTCGGGGTAAAAAGGTAGTTGGACAGACGTGACGTAAAGGGAGAAAAGGAACAGCGGCTACTTCCTTTTCGCCCCCCCCTCCCTCAGTGCCAGCTCGCCACCACCCATCGCAACAGCATCACCTACAACAACTTTCGTTGTAGGTAGCCGTCTGCTAAAAGGGAGTAAATCCTTTATAAGTGCATTCAATTTTTTGTCACATATCTGTGGTTTCATTCGTAACTATTTACGCAAAAATGCAGGATTGTTATTTATGATACGAGTGATAATGTGACAATTTGTTTTGCCAATACGAGCAAAATAAATATTTTTTACCATTATTGTGTTATATACTATTTTTAAACAGCCTTACTGATTTTCATTTTCTTTTAATTCAAGTATACAAGTCATTAAAATCAGTAGTAACTGTTGAGGTAATATCAGACGACTATTTTGCTTTCTTTGTTGCATTCACAAATTTATCTGATCACTTAAGCATCGTCTCACGTTTAGGACTATGCCAAAAATTGAATTTTTAGCCTACTGTAGATGCTCCGAAAGAACCACTTTTACTACTGGCTGGCTATAAAAATATGTTTTAAAATTACAATTATTTTTCAGCAGCAGTTTTTATAAAACTAGAAATTTGTCGTGTACTTCATATCTCAGAAAGTAATTACAAGAGTACAATGTTTTTTTTTTTTCAGAACACATTCACATTGTATGTAAAATAAGTGTCTAAACTTGCGATCAACAGTCATCACTATCAACATCCCCACGATTGCATCCGCCGCATTTTTGCCTCTTTCTCTCGCACAATCGATGTTCTCCCCGTTTCCCATATCAAAATCCATCGCCTCTACAGCAACATCTCTGGCATCTCCATTGTCTTCCCTTCTTTCCGGCAAGCTCGAGATAAAAAGAAGTCACTCGGAAACGATGCAACTTGTCGCCACCTCGAAAGAGAACTTTCCGCAGCGATTGGATTAGATTGGCCGCAGCCGGGCGAAGCCACGCTTCGCGGGCGACAAACAGCCGGCGGAGAATGTGGCTGGGGCCCGCGCCTCCGAAACATAGCGATGTTTCTAAACATCGATGCTCCGAAATTCAAACATCCATACCTAACCATCGATGTTATTAACCATCGAAATTTTTAACATTGCATTAGAAACTATTGATGTTCGGGGGGGATAACTTGTAAGTGATCTCGTTTATCAATTGTTAATTAATGTTTAATTGACAAAACAAATTAAAAATCCCATTCGATTGACGATGGTCACTTTTGTCAATGAAGATATGGTGGATAACTCCATAAAATGAAGTTACACATGTTGCACTCCATTTTGGATGTTAAGAAATTTCCGGTGCAATATTTGATTGATTTATTGATAATTTCGTGTGTCCGGGCTCAACTGCTTTTATCATTTGTCACGTATGTGCAGCGTGTTTTATCGGGGCAATTGTGGTGATTTTATCCCATTCAAAGGTGAGATCTGCTGTCGACCTACATGTCAGCTTCCGAAGTTTCCCCATCTCGGTTTGTCCCCCAGCGGGACACCTCTCCTGTCGGGACACATTCTAAGATCCCGGTTGGGTCCCGACATATGTGGTAGTGCAGTGCATGTAAGTGAATGTGTAAGTAAGGGGGAGGATAAAACAACGATGAGGATGGAAATATCGCACGCGGTCCGTTGCTTAGAGTATTGCTCCTTACACCTGATGTTGATCGGAGAAACCACACACTGAAAAACGGAATAGTTGCCGCACATTAAAATACGGTTCTTCTGAGCAGAATCAATAGTAAAATTTGGCCCAGTATTTTTTTGATTGAAACACTGTAGGCACTGTGTGTGGACCTCCGTGGGGCCCTAAACCATCACTGTCTAGTGGTCCTCTTGTCTACATTGTTCCCTGAACCACAAAATGTTTGCAATTCGTGGTTGACTCTCTCGGAACTTGGGCAAGTGGTTCCACAAAACACATTTTTTTGCTACAGTTACTACAAAAAATATTATATCAACAATGGAATTATTTGCATCAACTCATATGTAGTTTTGCGTCGTTTTATACACGAACCTTTTAATTGTAAATTTGAATCCATAATCCAAAATTCACTTAAGTCATTTGCAACTTGTGGCGCTCCACCACAAATCTATGAAATTTTCAGTTCTTTACATTTCATGAAACTAATTTATTAGTTTTAACCTTTACTTACTGTTGGCTGTGTGCTGCGAGTTGCAAATCGCTCCAGTGAAACAAAGGTCTGAATAAATTAATTCAATGCAACTCAATCACATTAATCTGATAACAGTTTTCCATGCACGAAAACCACAAACAGGAAAATGAACTAATGTGATAGCATTTTAAATACATAAATTTGAGAAATCGATATGAAGAAAACAGTTGATGGATATATTTAAAAATTGCACATTGTATTTGAAATAATTATTTCCATTATCATAGGTTATAATTACCCTAGGACAAAAAACAAAATTTAAAAAGCCAAATTTAATTAGGTTATCTCAGTTCTAAGAGATCCTGGAAAGTAAAGATACCAGTTTTGCATCTGATAATGTTTGCAATCTGCTCACATAGTAAACATCAGAAACTAATTTTTACTATTTCTAAACTAATTTTGTCTAGCAATTCAAGGATTGAAAAATTATATTTTTAATACGGTTTCAACACTTACTGCATTCATACAATACAACATTCTGCAAGTGAAATGTTTTTTTACCAGTCTTTAAAGAATTAATCAGCAACGTCTCTAACAAACACACTTAAACAGTTTGTATAAACAAATTTACTGTATATAGCTACAAATTTACTTCCAATTTTTCCAAACAAGGCAATGTATTCACATACACACATACATTCCTGTTCCGCAAAATGCTAAACCTGTAATGAATCATAAATTATACGTTAAAACTAGATATTTTATGTGAGAAGAGTATAATGGACAATAACTTGACACTATTTTACCGCTTACCTCTGATTCTAAATGATCATTCTCATGCGATGAAATTCTGCTTACAGGAAATACTCAACGTATTATTATGTCTTTTGTAAACTTAAAAGATGTGGACATTCTTTCCAGGAGCATAATTTCCATTGATGAGGCACACTCAAAACTACAAAGCACCACGGATACCGCGACCCGCTCCCGTGATTTCTGAACTATGCATGAGAGTGGGTCCCTCCAAAGAAGATAGGGCAACATTACCGTTCTAAACGTCTCAAATACTCTGCCCTCAGCGTTCACAAATGCGATCTGGCGGGAGCCAATGAGAAAGTAATGTGAATTAATAGGGTTATTATAGGCCTCACGTACGACTCAACCTTAATGGGTTGGCAAGTATTTACAATCAACCACCGGTACGTCACATATGATTATTATGTCACAGCGTGTAAATCGATCGCAACAACTGGAAGACACGTAACCATAGTTTTATGGTTGAGAGAGTTGATCGCTTTTTCAGTGCTGAAATCTACCGATCAGAGCAACCGTTCGCTAGAATTCTCCTCCATACAGCGACTGAAGCCAACCTAATTTCTAGCCAGTGGCGAAAACCCTTACGTCATCTTGACTCAAACCTTAAGACCTTCCGGGCAGAGGCACTGCAGCAACAACAGCTGATGCCCTGAGCCATCAAAGCCACGGGTGATGTACCGTGGGCTCTCGAAACCTCTTTGGATGTGTCAAAACGCTACATGCCGAACATCCGTGCATTAGGAGTTGCCTAACAATCAGGGGCAAATATATCTTTTGTGACTTATAATATTGTTAATTTTGTGATATAAAATTTTCCATCACTTTCTCATTGGCAAAAATGCTTACTTTTAATGTAAGATGAACTTCGCTCTAAGCGAAAGATCACATTATCCTGTTCACTATATTCACAGTCGACTCTGTTAGTAGATTTCATTACAAAGAAACGTCAATGAAAACCGAAATTAATTGATCCTAAAACTGTTGAAAAGTAATAAACAGCCATATCTAATGTATAATAATCAATTTTTGCTTGTTGGTACGTGCTTAATGCGTCCCATTGCGATAAAATTTTGTCAACTTATTGCTAGCATTTGTGGAAAGGAAACAGGCATATTAAAATTATTGTAACTCCGCTTGTTGGTGCTGCAGCACAAGATGACGCGTCATTTAATTGCAATATGCAATACATCTGAACTTCATTGTTGCTGAGCGTCTCGTGTGTGTTACGTGTATCGAGGCAAAAAGGACAGGAGGAGTACGTTCGAAAATGTACCACTCACTTTTTAAAAATAATATCACGTAAAAAATAATTTTTCTCAGTTTTAACGTCTTGAGGGTTGGGAGTATTCTGCATATTTGAGTCAAAATATGGTATAAGTCTGATCCTGTAAACTTTTGAAAATCTTTGGATGTTACAAATTCATATCACCTATGCCTACGAGTTAGTTGTACACAGTTTGCAATATTATAATATGAATATTACGCAAATGAATATAGTGCAAATGAAACGGGAATGTATACATTTTTGGAAATACAGTTTTCGTGTAATTGTTACCGCGGCCGTGTTGAAAGTGGTTTTATGAGTTTCAATATTAGGCGACAATGTTTCTCAGTATATAGAACGCAGATTTCGATTGCTGAATTTTTATTTGCATATTGATTTAAAATAATTAGTTTTGTATACACTTTTTTAGTTTCCCACGTACAATTTTTGAATGCTACATGACGGTTGCTGTAAGGTAACCCTATGCCGCGAACTCGCTCCCCCCAGTGCGATTCCGGGTTCGATTCCTGGTGGTGGCAAAAATAGAGTTATAGCGCTACTTTCAAAACGTATCTGTTTCTGTAGTTGTGAGATGAAGGAAATCTCATGGTGGCAGATTTTGCTAGTCGCGGTGAAGGAAATACGTCATGTAACAGAGAACAATGGCATACATTTGACAAACATTGAGAAATGCTAGATTGTCAAAAGGTCAAGATAGTTGAGGTATGGAAATAATAATAATGGTGATGATGATGATGATGAAACGGACAATCACCAACACACAAAGGCACACACAAGCACAACAATGCACGAAGTGGGACTTGTACCGCCACAGCACTACTGCCTTGGCTACCGGATGGGATTATTATTATTATTATTATTATTATTATTATTATTATTATTATTATTATTATTATTATTATTATTATTATTATTATTATTATTATTATTATTATTATTATTATTATTATTATTATTATTTTCGTTTTGGCCAACTAGGACCACGCAGGGCAAGCAACCTGCAATTACCGTGGCTCAGTTTTTCATTTAATATCACGGTGGCAGGTGCTTGCGAACACTTCTTTGTGGGGACCAGCATTAAGCTGGATCCGATTTTTATCCCCCAGGGTTGTTAGTCCTGGGGGTATGAAAGATGAAATGATGATGATAATGAGGGGTGAAAGGACGACACACTCATACAAACACACACAAATACACCCATGCCCGAGGCGGGACTCGAACCCGCGATCTTCTTGTCCGAGACCACTCCGGCACTACTGCCTTAGCGATCTCGGCCATCTGATCGGCATATTATTATTATTATTATTATTATTATTATTATTATTATTATTATTATTATTATTATTATTATTATTATTATTATTATTATTATTATTATTATTATTATTATTTTAATTGTCAATTTCAATTTAATTATAATTTCTATTCTTTTGCCCGTCGCTTTTCATGTTCTATGTATTTCCCACGCCGCGGCTCAGATTTGCCTTCAAAAGGTTTGAGTACTGACGTGACGATTAATATGTTGTATGAATATACTTCATTGAAAGGGTTTTCAAATTGCTCTTGCAATCAGAGTAAGATACACAGTTATTTCCTTTGGAACAGATGTGAAATTAGATACTAATTTTTTTCCGATTAGCGTAGGATGTAACATAAACAAACGTTTTAAACAATATTTCATATCGCCGTATTCCTTTGCCAGTACTCTATTTTTACACTCTGAAATCTATGTTTATTTTTCCAGGACCTTGTTTCCTCACGAAATATTTTTCTCTCTGACATTTTCAGAACCTAGATACCATGGGGCTTTTGTGCTTGTAAGTATTCTCTGAAACGTCCTTTTATCAGCTGACAGTATTCCGAAACCCGTAAACCCTGTACTGGTGCGATGTCGACGTCGCCAGGCCCGAGATGCGAAACGCCAAGGACGCCGTGGAGGAGCTCGTTGCAGGGAGGTCGTTGGCACTGGAGTGAGCGCACCTTGCGCTGCTGTACCTGTCGCCGTCGCCGTCGCCGTCGTTGTCGCTGTCCATCGCCGTCATCGTTTACGAAACCTTAGCGCTAGCACCATTTAACCGATGTTTCCGCGCCCGTGAATCACTATAGTTTTGTTTATTTAGTGAAGTTTCCCCCCCGAGATCTGGCGGTGATTCCTTTCCTGCTAGATGGTGAGATCCAGCGTCGCTCTAAACGAATTTCCCCTCCAGGTATCTTCCCCATCTGGGCAGCCGGCTGCCGCTGCAGCCGGGATATATACCAACAATCTCTAAGGTGTACGGACAAATGTGGTAGAGCATTGCATGTAAGTGAAAGCGTATGTGTAAAGTGAGACGATAGGACAATAAATGGGAGGAAGGATCGCACGCCATCGTCGGGACTCGAACCGTAGTACCTCCCAGTCAAAGTCAGTGCAGAGTCAATGATGGTTCTGAGCTAAAGTTCATATCCGAGATCGCCTTTGTTTTTCACGGCCAGTGCTATTTATATGCAAACACAATGTTTGATCCTACTATGTATTGATTATAATACTTAGCAATTACGCAGTGTGCACGTTTTAATCATTGCTAATCATGATAATTAATTTCCATGATCCGTACTCATAATCAAAATAATGAGTTACATTCAACTTTTACTAAATGTCAATAAACTTTGTGGGAGTATAAAGGTTTTAAAAATAGTCACATTTAACAAAGATGAAGTTCTGTACTTGATGTAAACCGAAAGACATTATTATTGAAATTTAAGTGTACTATGAGTACAAAATGCGATATTTATGAAAATTGGCATCTCTGTAGCATTTATAATCACGAGAAATCAGAATAGTTAACGATCAAATTTTTTCTCATCTGTAGTGGTGGTCTAAAACATTTTTATCTGATTTACATATATTTATTAAAATTAACCTTTTGATCATTATTCTAGTAAAACAAAGCAAAAATTATTCTATTCCTCCTTGAAAATATATATCTAGATATTATTGTTAATTCAATAACGTATGTGTGATTTGAGTGTAATTTGTCGATGTCTGGTATTTTAACAGACTTAAAACATCTTTTTTATTACCAAAGCTCAAAAAATACTGGCACATTCACAAATAAATAATAAAGTTCATTTTTGTAAAATGAAAAATGTATATTACGCCAACTCAATTTTCTCGAAAGACATTTATATTCTGATTCTTAGTGAAACATTGTTTTAAAAAACATCGGACAAGGGAAAAACATACAAAGGCAACAAAATTAATAAACAGTGCAGGTATTCAATATTCACGTTCTATTTAATGTTTACAAGAATACTGCAAAAATATTACTGAAAATGTGTAAATGTGAATAGGATAATATCCCTAATTGGCCTTCAGAGGATAGTTTTTATTTCACCAAAATATCCAACATACTTGTTGATGGAGATGGCACTTGTTAGCAATGGCACATTATGTATAAGCAGGCGAATGCCTTATTAGAATTACCAGCTTGACCATACATGAATAACTTCTCGAAAACTCAATATGTTTTGGTAATGGACATACACACTGCACTTTTGATATAAAATACATAATTCCAGGAAAGTTGTCATCATTTGGGTAATTCCGAAGGCTTGACGTGAATTGATATACTATAAAGCTATTGTATGATTATTTCGCAGTAAATTAATTTACTAAAATGTTAACACCTTGCCAAAGAATAGTTAATGGAATTTAAGAGAAACACACTGCTGGTGGTGCTGAGATTAAGAAAACATTTGTATTGCATGAATGAGTACCATAGAAACATTCTGAACCGCTATGTGTATGAATGACGGCTTCAGGGAGATGGAATCACAATGCATATTGGAACATATTAATGACACTGAAGATGCACGTAATACTGTAAGGAAAACATGACAGTGGTTTACATTAACTTCGGAGGGGTTGGCGGTTGCGTTGCAATGAGACATGCAATGACGTCAGAGTTAGTCATCTGTTCTGCTGACCTCCGAAAAACTGCGCGAGAGTCACCATACTAAATAATGTATTGCTCATTTCCATGTTGGTAGAACTAATTAGCGTGCAATGTAATTATACGTGCTACAAAATATGAGATAGTCACGTAAATACAGTTTAGGTAATAGCTCATTGTTTATAAGTTTAAATTTAATAGCTTTCATTGTTTATAAGCACATACACATAGAAACACGAGACGTTGCATAACATGTAAGAGTAGTTTCGACACAGTCACTGGCGAAATAGATTGGTAATAGATTTGTAGCGTTCTTCATTCTTCATTGCTTATGCATAAACAAATGCTCTTCACGCTCCGTTTACACATTAATTGTGATTACACACAGACTGATTTTGAGCCCGAGCAGTTAGTTTGAAAACATTGTGCAATACACCTACGATTACGTGCGGAGCATCAAGATATGGATGCGTCTCATACGGACATCGTGGCTCGACTGAAAATTTGTTGTATCGTGCTCAGCGTGGAAGACAGGGGTTCACGGCAGAAATGAGTTCGGCTTCAAAGTTGACCTCGCAGAATACAACACAAAAAAATGACAATTGCTTGTACGACACTCAACTACTGCCTTATGGTAAGATGTACATATTAAATTATACATGATATGCTTATAAATAATATATTAAGCTTGTTTCAACACATGTTCTCTTAGAGATTCTATGAGATTATACAAGCTGTTGGAAAAGTCTTCATTAAATCGTGAGCATTGACTTTATTGATCTGAAATTTACAAATATTTTCTAAATCTATTCTCTTCGTGGCTCATGATTTATCTTTGAACTGAAATTCTTGTCCATCACCTCTCCACACCAATCTCACGCTTGCTGACACTCCTATGTTTTTGCTTGAGATATTACATGGGTATCTAAAATTTCAGAATATACGGAGATTTCATACATACTACCCAACGTGTGCATTAAATTTCCAATTTTTCCAATACTAAACAGATACTGAGCGTGGTACAACAAATATGGTCACTAATTGTAAAATATCGTAATTTCCATGTTTGAGTTTTGCTTCTGCCAATAATTTTTAATTTAATGATTATTTTGAAAAACGTTTACCTAGGTATTATACGTATTGGGATGATATGTTACTTAATTGTTCTGCAACAAATGCATTTGTACCATGATTCTTTCTTAGAAAACTGATGAGTCATTTGTTCTTACGAAGAAACATTCTGAATAAAAGCAACAATGAAGCTGAAAAAAAGACACAAAATAGTTTTTCAAAACGTAGCTAGTTGATTTGCTAAGAACACGTAACTCTTCAAGAACACTGCAACTTGTAATTATATAACAATTATTCACACACCTAAAATCTGAAAGAAGTTGCTGTCTCAATGAAACGCGTAAATTAATATGTTACGAAGTACTGCGTGAACAAATTCTGCCGGTATGCCCAATATGAGAATAGGCGTATTAGCATAATTAAATATTTGCATTTTTCAATCAAAATCGAAACTGTTTCTTCTTCTTTCTTTCACAAGAGTGTGGATACCGAAAATCTTCAGTTTTTTATGTACTCTAGTTTATCATAGCTATTTTGACGTTGCGGTTGTAACATTCTCTTATCAGAGTCATTTATTTACCAGAGAGGAACAAATCGTAGTGCACTTCAAGGTCTAATAGCCTCAAATTCGTTAAATTCCCACTTATTCAGCTGAAACCTGTTCAATAAATATAATTTTACTCTATTTCAGAAAGTTTGAAAATACCACCACCAGTTATTCCCACCACCATTTTACCTCCCACCGCCCCAAACCAACCTACAATGTATCCAACGGCATCGCCCCCCGCATTTCCGCAGGCAGGCGGGGGGGAGGGGGCGGGGGCGGACGGACGGACGCGTTGAAGAACAAAGGTGGGAAGCGCCACGCTGGCCACCCGACGGCCGCGCGGGCGGAGGCGAGAGCGAGGGCGGGGGCGGGCGCGGGTAAAACCCGCAAAGCGCCGCCCGCAAAAGGGCGCAGAGGCGTCGGGCGAGCAGCCGAGCGGAAAAGCGCTCGCCGCCCGCAGGGCGACGCGGCGCTAATTTAATTGTTGCGAAAGGCCACGCCCCCGCGCGTTGTGCACTCGCGCCAACAGCAGGTATTACTACACTTCGATTTGTTTTAAAGTGGCCAATAATATGGCGTCATTGTTGCACCTCCTGCCTTATATTTTTTTTATTAATTCGCGAACTTCCTTCTTAACGGGGCTTGTGACCTCAGAAGTGTGATTTCCACGGTTAAAAAAGATTCATTTTGTAAGGTAGGAGGTGTAACAATGGCCTAATGTCAACGGCCACTAAAAAAGTCGAATTGTATAACAAGGGACAGCTTTAACATGTAGTTTGGCGACTGGGTAAAATGATTAAGTTATGCGTAGGCACCCTTTTTGTCAGTGCGTTCGTTTACAGTTAGCGTTGAAGCCATTTACAAAAGAGCTCTCTCAATGGCATCGTTCTGTACGACATTCATTTGTTTCTCAACCTTTCCAAGTGGTTCCTTCTCAGAGCAACTCCTCTACAGCCGACTTTACCGCTGCTGTGAATAATTAGAAATTAAAAATGCTCAATGTGAATGAGTAGTCGTGTAGGGTCGGCAAGGGTATAGAGGAGTTATGTAAACGAACACACTGACAAAATGAGTGCATGAACATAACCTGCAGTTATTTTGCCAACAACGGCCAAGCTGTAGCTGTGAAAATGGTTCGTTCTTACAGTAATCTCTCTATACTATCTCTTTTGCTCAAAACTTTAATTGTACTTAAACGCATGCTTTCTCCTCAAAAAGTGAAAATTAAATATCTCACGGAAAAATAATACTTGGATCACAAAAGGTATGAGAACATCGTGTAAAGACAAACGTGCGCTTTACTTTATTTCTAAACATCATAACGTATCACCCGGTTTCCGTGTCTACTTCCGAGAATACTAAATAATCATGATATTTATTTATTTATTTATCATATCATATATCATATGATGTATCATATATTTATTTATTAAAAATAATCATGATATTTTGAATGCTATTAACAAAATTAAAGCTTTGTGGAATATCGTAAAAAATACGACCACATCATCTCGTTACTTAGTAGAGAATGTTGTTTTAAATGATAGTGAAAGAGAAACCAGTAATCCGGAAAACGTGGCAAATTTCTTCAACCAACACTTATTTTTACAATTGCGGCTGAACTCACAAAGGGACTAAAACCGCAAAATTCAACATCATTACCTTCCCAAAAATTTTTCGACATGATGTTTATTTCCGAAACTTGTTCTAACGAAATCTTACGAATAGTCAGTAAACTAAAAAATAAATATTCATCTGGTGTATATGAATTTCAGGAATGTTTATTGAAAACTGTATACTTGCCCATTATACACACATTCACTCACATTATCAATGCATCTTTATGCACAGGAATATTTCCAGATATTTACAAAACAGCAAAAATTAAGACTTTTTTAAAAAGGATGCAAAAATGAAATTCAAAATTACCGACCAATTACTCTTTTGTCAGGTTTCTCAAAAATATTGGAGAGAGGCTTTTCAATACGCGAATGGAAACTTTTCTCAGGAAAAACGAAGCGTTTTCAGACTCACAACTCGGGTTTAGAAAATCAAAATCTACGGAAACTGCCATTTTTTTTCCTTAATGATGTTGTCTCATCACTGTACCAAAATGAAGCTCCCATTGGAATATTTTTAAATTTTTCGAAAGCTTTTGACGTTATTGACCGTAACAACTTGCTATCAAAATTACCTTCTTATGGAATTCGTGGTATTGCCCTAATTTGGATAACGTCGTACCTTAAACATCGATCTTAAAGAGAATAAATACCGTACTCTCACGAAAGGACATTATTTACTAATCTTTCCAATTCTTTACCAATTGATTATGGGGTCCCGCAAGGCTTGATCTTAGGTCCTATCCTCTTTCTGTTATACGTGAACGATATGCCGTCGTCTATTAAAAACGAAAGAACAGTTCTGTTTGCAGATGGCACGAATGTTTTTTGCAAAAAGAAACAATAAATATTACTATTTTAGAAGTTTCAAATTGTTTTTTAATAACAAATTAATAGTTAATGAATGAAAAACAGTTTAAATGCATTTTTGCATTTCAAACCAGCAATCTCCAAGAATGCTCCATTGAAAATGAATAATGTGCAATTATCTGATGTTCAGGCAACAAATTTTCTAGGTCTCTCAATACAATTAAACCTCAAATGGAATGCACATTTTACAAAATTAAAGACTAAATTTAGTTCATAATGTTACGCATTCAGAATTCTTTCAAATTCTGTCAGCCTTAATGTTCGTTACGTGTATTTTGCAAATGTACATTCCCGCCTGAGATATGGTATAAAATTCTGGGGAAACTCATCATGTAATACTCCGACTTTTAGATTGCAAAAGAAAATTATTCGAATAATGAAAAAATGCCAACCTCGTTACCCTTTCATGCTCCTTCATTGAGCTTCGAATCTTACCACTGCCTTGCCTATATATTTACGAATCTGTAATATTTGTCAAAAGTGACTTAACAGTGGGAACATATTTTCATGCAATACTAATACATAAATATCAGTAATTGTAAAATTAAAACACACGTCGTAAAAAGCACGTTCATCATGTGTCAGTATCAACAGCTCATTATCAGAAATCCACATACAATACATGTACGTTACTTTACAACGCACTGCCAGATGGCATTAAACAATTGAAGTGGGTTCACAAATTTAAGTTAAAAGTAAAATCTTATCTGCTGCATAACTGTTTCTATACAATTATAGACTATACTGATTATCAAAAATAAAAATAATTTTTTTTAACAAAACAGTGATATATAATAAATTTTTTGCATTTTTTTAAAATACTTAATAAGTTTGTAACAAATAATGTACTTCATCTTCCGGGTCAGTGACCCCCATCTCGATCAGGTTTTTGTCCAGTTTCCCTGATCCATTGAGCAATTGCTGAGATGGCCCCTTGTTTTGCTTCTGTACGTAAATGTAGCTTCACTATGCGCACGTTTTGTTAAACTCTCCTTTTGCTTGTAATGGTAAGAGCAGAAGTAAGGGCGAGATACTATTTTGTTAGCAATGCAGAAATTTCAAACCTGGAATTCGTTTACCGATGCAAATAAGTTTTCTATAACTCGGGAACGAAAATGTCTATTGTTTTAAATATTGCTAATCTTTTGATTTTTAAAATGTATTTTTAAAATTTATTTTTATTTATGTTAAACTTATACTCATCTTTCAACTATTTATAGTTAAAATGACGGATTCTGGAACTCAAGAAAACGTGCGCAGATAGTTTTCTTCCCCATACGTCAATGCAGTTTTTACTGTTTTTTTACTAAATAAATCCAAATGTAAATACCTCCCGGTATTTAGTTCAGAGGCAACAGTGTTGCCGTGGAGCCATCACAGCAGGTTTGTTTCATGGCGCGAGCACCTATCTGTTCCACAACAGAGGAAAATAAGGGCGGAGGCGATAATGGGATTTGGCTCAAGGCGTTTCTGTGTTTTTGATTAATGAAAAGTTTGTATTCCATTTTTTAAAAGTTTAACCTGCATATTTATTAAACATGTGTTAGAGGTAGAAGAGCGAATGAATTGTTGCGGAAGGCCACGCCCCCCGCGCGCCATGTGCTCGCGCAAAAGCCAGGACTGAACCGCTGTGAATAACTGGACATTAAAAATACGCGATGTGAATGAGTAGTTGTGTATGGCCGGTAGAGGTATAGAGAAGTTGCTCTAAGAATGAACCACTTTGTCAGGTCGGAAAACAAATGAATGCCATGCAGGGCGATGACATTGCAAGAGATAGTGATGAATCCATTTGCAAATGAGCAAACTGTAAATGAACGCACTGACAAAATGAGTGCCTGGACCTAGTTTGAAGCGTTATTGCCAGCAGTTACTAAGCAGTACCTGCCTGTCTCTTCTTAAGCCTTATCCGGACGACCGGGGTGCATTGAACCCCGCAGCAACATTTTCAATATTTTATGTGAAAAGTATGGAAGAGATTGAGATAGCTTTTTCTGACTTTTTTGCTATGATGTTTTTTAATTGTTCCAGCAACGAACATTTAACGAAAGCGTTACTTAATAACATTTTACGAAAGCGTTACATAATAAATAAAAAATTATCTGTCTTTTTTCGCCGCTACCGGGCAAGCGGGTTGGGTTCAGGTCTCTTAATCTACATGTATTATTGTATTTTCTGTTTTTGTTTTGTCGATTACATGGCGACCGTTTCGTATCCAAGGAACGGACGGATGTTGGGCTGCTCAACGTCATTTCAACTCGGTTTCATCTGAGACAAGTGTGAGCGTTTCTATGAATGATGCCTTCGTAGACAGGCTAGTTGCGGTTTAGAATGTAGCGGTTAGTAAGGGTCAGCAAAGTGAATTTTTGAAGTCGTATGCTGTCCAAATTTTGCGGGAAAATGCACAGCAACTGGTAAGTTGCTGAACCTTACTAAATGTTCGAAAACATGAGATCATACGATTTTTTATGGTTGATATCGCAAAGGTTTTGGTTCGTACTCAAAATGTAAGGAGTCAGTCAAACAGGATTGAATATCACGTTTCGCTTGTCAATCACACAAGTTATCAGGGAAAATGAAGTTCCCACGACTCAGAAACTTTATAACAATGCCAAATAAAGAGATGTCATTTGTTCCTTTGGAATTAAAGTAGGAAGCAAAGGGGTGTAGCATCTGTTCAAAGCCGTCTGTAATGAACCTACCCAGATAAACAGTGTGCTCGATCTGTAATAAAAGAAAACATATTTTAAAATCCAATTTAAACTATTTTGAAACGTTTTGTTGAATACAAAAATATATTAGAACACTCTTCACGGCCGAAAAGTACATATGCAAGCATTATCGCATCGCAGGCACTCCTGGGTTCGCTGGACCCTACTTGCCCGGTTGCGCCAGTAAAATTGGTTGCCCGAAAAAGAGTTAACGCAATCTCTCAATAATTGAAGATGATTTATCACGGTTGCGTTGTGATGGGAATGCTCGCTTTCCTGTTATTAACAAGCAGTTAATTTTGAGAAGTACTCGTTTTCTGACGGAAGATTTTTCCCCTTTAAATTTTTTTATGTGGCCAACTTGATGGTACATTATGGAGACTATTTGGGATGACAAGGAGCTAAAATTTCTACCGTAAAAGGGATTGAATTATTCGCAATAAGATAAAAAGAGATGAGCTAAACCAGGGGGTTGCTTATGTCATGGCATTCAATTGATGCTCAGACACATTCAATTCACCTATTTATTATAAATTAAGAATTTTATAATGGCCTTTGTACAATAGTGAGTAGAAGGGTATGAAGTAACATAATATATAAAAATCAGTCTCTATTATACCAAATATATCTGACGGTTTATTGAGCAAGAGGGAAGTCGAGAAGAGCGCTATGGGAATGCATAGCAACAACATAACACAGAGCTTCCAAGTGGGGCCATTGGGGTTTTATGTTCTGGGGGTCACATGACAACCACGTGCCTTTGTGCTTCAGAATCCGTTACAATATGACGAAATAAATATGTACGAATTGTATGAACGTGTGGGCAAACAACAATTGAAGGATGTAGCGTCGGTAATTATGGACGCGGGTTTTGTTGAGGGAGACTGAATCGAGTTCGCTAGAGAATAGAGGCTTAAATGAGAGCAGAAATATTATCGTCAAATGCAGGTTTTAAAACCCAATCAGAATATTGAAAGTTAAGGAAAACCTTGAGTAAGATACTTTGGCAAATTAATCGGTGGTTGTTAAGTAAATAACAAGAAATTCGCGGAAGTACAGAAGGTAACATTTGCCGATGGATTTTGGTGACATGAATTCACGAATAATATACTTTCTTTGTGTTTGACTTAGTGTTCTTAGTTAAATTACTTCAAGAGAAAGGCCAACGGGCAGCGACGTTTGTGGAGAGGCAATCCAGCAGAAGTTGAATTAATTACGGTACAAACGATCGCAATGTGTGCTTACGCTATTGCGGGCAAATTAAGTTTAACATATTTGTAATAGAGCCCATTCTCTGGGTCAGAAGACAAGTTATTTTTGGTGTCCATCCCCTCGTAACAGGATCCGTGCAGTCCTTCCTGCTACTCCCATCCTGTGGTTCGGGTGGCGCCAGTGTGGCACGCCGCGGACCTCGTCCGTTTGACGAGCCTTGGCATTGCGCACTTGGTGGTTCGCGTGAACTGTGTGATCCGTGTGTACTCACCCAATACGTTCAATATAACTGTGACAATCAGAATTCGAATGCTTAGAACGCGTTAAGCTGCAAGTATTGTAATGGTTGAAAGAACTTCGGTCAAGTCACATAGTATCAAGTTATGCAAATATATATAATTAGCTATTAAAAAAATTACATTCGTAACAAAGCTCTTGAATATAAACATTTGATTTTTTATTTCATGAAATAAATATTCTGAATGTATCCATTTAGCAATACAATTGAATAATAATGTATAAAAACTATATTAACACTAATAATATTAATAACCAATTTAATGGTTTTACAATGCAGTGCGCATTACGCAGTGTAACTTAATTGTTTATTTTTAAAGAAGTTCTAATAAGTGTTTTCTGTTAATTAAATTGTGATTTATCGACATTATTAAAAATTATTAGTACATGCTTAATTATTTTTCGTACATAAGGGCCGGACTGAGAATCTGTAACACAGACTTATTTAATTTCATATTACTCTCTTTATTTCTTTTAAATCGAATTCATTATATTAAGTTACATTTCTTTAATTCCAAGTTTTGAGAAATGAAAACAAACTGTTTTATCTCTCTCTCTCTCCCTCTCTCTCCCTCTCTCTCCCTCTCTCTCTCCCTCTCTCTCCCTCTCTCCCTCCCCCTCTCTCTCCCTCTCTCTCCCTCTCTCTCCCTCTCTCTCTCCCTCTCTCTCTCCCTCTCTCCCTCTCTCTGTCTCTTTCTCTCTTTTTCTCTGTCTTTCTCTTTCTCTTTCATTCTCTTCTTCTCTCTCTTTCTCTCTCTCCCTGTTTGTAATATTTTTTTACCCAGTAGAGGGGCTTTATTATTTACATTAAACCTTGTCACAAAATTTTATCAGTTGTTTGGGGAATTCAGACTGCTGAAGGTCTACATCAATAATATGTTCCCTATTCATCCGATTTCATTCTAAGCAACTTCGCTACTTATGAAATTTTGCAACGCTCTTTTAATATTTCAGTATCAGACTCCAACCTTAAAATAATTTGCAGCTTGGTATTTAAAAAGGCCTTTGTGAATGCCATATAAAGTTTGCAATAATTTAAATTTTGAATGTAATATTTCTATTTCTTATCTTTATAAAACGTCACATGAGAAATGTCTTTAAAAGAAAGTACGTCGCAGTCCGCCGCTTTTCAATATACGCAAAGGACAATTGATGCTCTAATAATATTGCTAAATTTGATCATAATAATAATGTGTGTCTATTAAAACTTATATTATTGACAATATATATTTGACTGGGAGAAGGGCAAAATGGTTTCAGGAAAAGAAGATCGACCACAGATAACATCTTCATAGTAAAACAAATATTAGGGAAAAGAAGGGAATATAACCTGCAAACGCATCTAGCACTTATAGATTTCGAAAAAGCCTTCGACAGTGTAAATAGAGATAAACTTTGGTACATTATGGAAAAACAAGGCTATCCACATCTAATAAAGGTGGTCAAAAGCCTATATGAAAATACTAAAATAGTAATAAGAATAGGAAACACAGTATCTGAAGAGATAATAACAAATAAAGGGGTAAAGCAAGGTTGTCCTATATCACCTACATTATTTAATATCTATGTACAGGACATAAGTAAGTCTTTAAAACAGAAAGTTGACACTGGTATAAGAAAGACCAAAGAAGAGATATTAACAATTTTATTCTATGCTGATGACGCAGTTATTATCCAGGAAACAGAAGACGAACTATAGAGAGTAGTACACCACGTTAATAAAATTTGCAAAAGCAATGACATTAATATATCAAAAGAAAAAACAAAAGTGATGGCATTCAGGGGGAAGGACACAGTAAGGTCAAAAATTGTCATTGAAAACAAAATTATAGAGCAAGTTCTCTCCTTTAATTATTTAGGGTGTAAAATAAGTTATGAAAAAGATAAAGATATTGACAATAAATTAACGAAATATCAAAAAATATGTGGAACGATACACAACACTAAAAAATAAGACAAGACCGGAAACAAGAATTAAATTTTACAAAACCATGGCAGTTCCTACATTACTCTACGGCTGCGAAAGCTGGGTATTAACACAAAAAACACTGACAATACAAAGTAGCGAAATGAAATTTCTGCGAATAATAAAAGGATGCACAAGAGAAGACCGAATAAGAAATGAAGAAATAAGAAAAGAGTTACAAGTGACATCAATTAATACTAGAATGCAAGAATATAGACAAAGATGGGTGGAACATGTGGAAAGGATGAGTGATAGCAGACTTTCCAAAGCAGCTTTGTTATACGCGCCGAGAGGAAGAAGAGACGTGGGAAGGCCACGAAAACGATGGAGAGAAACTGTGAGGACGGAACAGGCATTAGCCTAATCCATGAAGTGAAGAAGAAGATATATTTGACAATGTAGGAATTACGTTCCTTCATTTTATCATTATATTGAAAAGTCGTTAAGAGGGGACGTGTATATAGGAAGGTCAATATTCATGTTCAATGCGTAATATTGTATGAGATGGCGCTTCCACCTTCTAACTGGGCATCGGTGCCATAGTTATGTACATTATGTTACAAACAAATGAAGATAAAACCCTACATTTTACTCGCCCATTCAACATACTTCTATTACGTAAAAACGTTCTCATTTAATTGTAAGATAATAATAATAATAATAATAATAATAATAATAATAATAATAATAATAATAATAATACACTAAATAATATTAGAAAATATTTTTTGAAAAAAATGGATATGCAAAAGTCAAAACCATTCACTTCAGGAATTGTTTACTCTTCTGCGCATATATATATATATATATATATATATATATATATATATATATATATATATATAGAGAGAGAGAGAGAGAGAGAGAGAGAGAGAGAGAAAAGACACCCGAGTGGTTTCTGTAAATAACAATAGTGTAAACTGCATTTCAAAAGCCGCGCGCATAACGAACGGCGCCGCGAATCGCCCTCTCGCTCCGCGCCCGTCCGCTCGCTCCCTGCGGGAAGTAGCGAGAAGTTCGTTTTCGGCAGAGAACAGGCAGTAACGGGTGGAACCTGGTGGTCGCGTCAGAGAAAGAGTTGGTGAAAAGTTATGTCGAGACCTTGAGTAAAGCGAAAGTGATGGGAAATAGGAATGCCGAAGGTGAAGGTTAATGAAACGAGGTACAATTGTAATGTATTTGGGAATAAGCAAGTAAAATAGTAATAGCGTAGTACATAAGGAGAAGACAGTGCTTTTTAGTAGGAGTTGGAGTTGGTCCCTTCCCGTATAGACTAATAATTGTATTGCGATACGTGGGGGAATCCGAAATCAGACGTCGCAACCGGCAGTGCAACTATTGCATCAGCGGTGGGCATCACCGCGACGGCTCCACTTCGGGCAGCGCCGAACAGAACCGAGTGCCATCGGACCAAGCTGAAGTTCCGAAGAGGGGATGACGGTTGGGGAGGGGCAGCCATGGAGGCCACTGCTCAACAACGCGTATTCGTGTAACATTCCAATGGAGTAATGTACGGTAATGATTAAACCGATATGTATTTGTAAAATGATTAATGGTGATCACCATGGGATAATTATTTGTTGTGATTTTGGTTATAAATGTTTTCTTTGTATTGCTTTTAATCTTCAAAGAAGTGTTTTCATTTCGTTTATTGCATAATAAGTTACATGCAACCAACAAGATCCCTCCCCCCGCAATGGACTCTCTGCCTCATATTTAATAAATTTCATCCAGTTGATGAAATTATTTGTGGTCATTGGTTCACGTATGTAATGAAGTGTTAGTACGGGGTTCCCTGATCCCGAAAGAGTGTTTTATTTTTCAAAACGACCGTCTGTCTGGCCGTCTATCTGGCCGACTGTCTGTCCATCTGTCTGAATGTCTGTCAGTCTGTCTATCCGTCTGTGTCTGTCTGTCCGTCAGTCTGTACGTCTGTCTTCCCGTCTGTCTGTCCGCCTGTCCGTCTGTCTGTCCGTCTGCCTGTCCGTCTGTCTGTCCGTCTGCCTGTCCGTCTAAATGTCCGTCTGTCTGTCCGTCTCTTTGTCTGTCTGACCGTGTATCTGGCTGACCGTCGGTCTGTCTGTTTGTCTGTAATAGCTACTACTGAAATCTCAAATTCGCTACCCAACTAAAAACAAAACAAAATTAAGTAAAACTCAATAAAACTTCATTACTTTGTATTATTTTCTACCTCGGTTAGCTTAAGTCATTTGCAAATTGTGGGAAACAATCATAAATATGTGAAAAGTCAAGTTTTTTTACATTTCATGAAAGTAATTCATTAGTTGTAACCTTTTTTTATTGATAGCTGTGTGCAGCAGTTGCAAATGACTCCAGTGAAACAATGATCTGAATGAAGTAGTTGAAAAACAACAGAATAGATGTAAGTCTGTAAGCCGTATATGTTATCTCATAGAGTATATTTAGCACTATCCCCAACAAAAGCTTTAAAAAAATTGGTGCCGTTTTTGAGAAAATCTTATCTTTGCATTTTTTTAGAAATCGCATGAAATCTTGCGCGACCACTACTAAAATTTTCAAAAAATGTACCTGACTTTAATGTAATAAATAATTACGGAGAACATATTTTGTTTGAAGGAAAAAGTCTCTATCTTCAATTTTATAGTTGTAGGAAAACACCGACAAAATTCATACTTTTGAATTTTTTGGAAATTTCACACCAGATTGACAGACAGACGGGCATTTTGAAAAAAAACCTTTTTCGGTAGCAGGTGTATTTCCGTTGATATCTCGAAATCGATTTTTCGCAGAAGTTCATAACTTTCCCTATACTACGTATATTAATCCGTATATATGTACGTAAACTCGAATGTAAAAATGGGGTGACGATTACACAAAGTCAGCTTAACAAAATTCAAAAAAGGAAAGAGGCAACCCTGGTCGCAGGCTTCAAGCGATTGCGATGACGATTATAAACAATTAGCATTCCTTTGCATATCTATTTTGTACCGAAATGCCCAGGAATTAATCTAAAATGATATATAAAAACAAAAGGGCAGAGGATAAGCTAGTTTTACGGAAAATACGCCATTGTGTATGCCGATATATTGATTATACATTATGGACATAAAGACTAACAAAGCCATTGGAGTGCCCCTCATTTACCTACCCTCGTGCTTCTGGAGCTAAACAGGGGAGATTAATAGTTAATAACTCATATTAATGCTTAAATACGCCTTTTATTCACCTCTCTAAAAATGCAAAAAAAAAATTAATGTTATTTATGCAAAACCGCTAAAATTGCTACTTATAATGAAAATTAGGGGAATGTAAATTGTTATGACAATATAATGCATGTAATGAGTTCATTGTTAATTTCATCTTCGTTTTGGTATTCACAATAATTCTGCGTTCACCGTGCATATTTAATTTAAGATTTAAGGGAAAGAGCTTGTTAAAATTTTTATTCACTAACAGTTATCTTGTAAGTAAAATATACGTTACTTGATGAGTAAAAAACATCAAGTCGAAGAAATAACACGAGTCGTAATATAATAGTTTCAACATTAATGTAGTTAACAATGATAGTTGAGAGTAACACTCCGTTCAAATTGAACTTACAGAAAACCTAAAAGGGTGACATTTTAATTTTCTTTCTTTCATGCTGAAACATTTCCGGGGCAAACTAATATGATACCTACAAAAATGCAAAAGTGTCCGTATCTTTATAAGTGTAAAAATAAATACAGTTTTAGCATTTCTGGCGACCAAAGTTCTTTTTATGAAAAACTGAATCATTTTAATTACATTTAATTGGTTATTTCAACAAAATTTAAATGTTTTATTTAAAGACTAATCAATGTGAAGTGCTTTGTCCCAAAAAGAAGACAAAAACAGTGCATTACAAAAATACAGTAGCCCAATCCCCAATTTAAAAATTATATACTTGTACGGATGCTGCAAATTGTGGAATTGTTTTCGTTCTTCAATAAACGAAAGTTCTAACCCAAGAGCTTCAGGAATACGACGCAAGGGGTGGACTTGTATGACTATGGCTTTTGTAAGAAAAATAACAACATATTAATGAAATCAAGTGGCGCCAAGTTTGCCAGATGCTTTGTACTGATGTGGCAAAATAAGTTATCCACGCCATTTCCGGCTCCGTGCAGCTTTTCCAGCTTTTCCACGGCTTGGTCAGCCCTTGTCATGACGATACATTGCAGGCGGAGCCTCACAAACAGCCACAGCCAATCTCAAAGAGGGGAGAAGCGGCGTGGCAAAATTACGTCGTAGAAAATGGTGGACGTCGCTAGTTCAGATGTGGAAAAAATTCCAAATACAAATACACAATACATAATAGAATAAAACACTTTTATGAAAATGAGAGAAAATACATTGAAATATTTAAGAATATATACGTTTAACAACTGTTAACACAATTCTTTTTGAAGAAATTTCATTGATACAAGAGAAAATATAAACACTAATGTTAGAGCAGTTACATTTTCATACACGTTTATTACAATATTATTGTTTATAAATAATCCAGGACTTTTATCAAATATCCAGTTTACTATAGATTGTCTGTAAGAAAACTACGCAAGTTTCCAATTGTTCATATGTTTATAAAATTTAAAAAAATTGCAGAATCATGAATTTTTCAGATCGATGGATGACTTATAGGGAACCATTTCAAACAAAAACATCAAAATTCAAAGACCAAATCGATGTATAGTATTTAGCAACAAAAAAGGCATTAACAATAATTTTGTATGTCTTGTAAAAGGTGTTATTTTGCACTATTCACCTTTAAGACAATTTGGGGTCATTGCTTTGCTGGAATTGCACGGATCTCGGAATTGTTTATCAAATTGTTAATTGTTGCAAAATTGCTAATTCACAGTTTTCTGTTTTGGAACATCGAGGACCTCTTCCCACTTAAACAATTTTCAATTTTTGAAATTTTAATAATTTTTAAATTTTTTAAAGTAAATTATTGCGTTTTCTAAATTTCCTTTAATCAATATCCAAAATGCCGCTATCCAATCGGCCCTATCGTCTCTCATTTTCGAGATACGTAATTGTTTATAAGAAATTAGTATCTCGTGACAACTCCTATTTTTTTTTTTTTTTGGCAGTCAGCCCTTACACTGTTCCCATTGGCAGTCAGTCCTTTCACGTCTTTTCTTCAAGCTGTTTTAGAAGCAGATCGTTTAGTTTCTCGGCCACATACGTTTGAAGTTCCTAGCGGGGGTGGAGCGGATATGCGGCCACAACGCTAGCATATATTGCCATGAACATTGTTGCTAGTTATATATTTCTGATTTAATTTTTCATTTTATTCTAAATACTTAAGTTCCCTTTGTTTAACAAATACCGCATAAATAAAACCAGAGCGATATATAGAATCCCACGCCTACAATTGATGTCAATGCCATTAGCCAAATACATACAATAATGTACACAATTTCTAAAAAGAGGTCGGTACTAACAATTACGCTGCGATGCAGCTCATGGGCAAGGCAATTATGTACAATTTTGTATGTTACGATGTTCTTAATATAAGAAAATTCTCTCGAAAAATGGCAAAATCCAAGTTTCAAGACACAATTCTAAATGAACGTCTTTATTATTTAAAAATGATTGCATTAGGAAATAAATTTCTAGCATATGTATTGATGGTGATTGAAAACATAGTCACCATATAACTCATGAATATATGAAGCATTTGTTTTGGTATATTTTTTTTTTAGTTTTAGAGGAATATCATTGGTTCACACAGTAGATCTACATATATTCCATATTTTCTCTACAGAAATGAACCAAAGAACTTTTACTCATTGGTGTACGTAGTAGAGAACCCCAGAGTTATAATCAAACTTGAATGTCACTTTGACTAAGCAGAAAGACTCAGAGAACATAATGTTCAGAAGAAGAGCAATTTAAAAAATAATGAGAACCTGTTTTTAGAGAATTTTGTTAAAGCGCTTTCGGAAAACTGTCTTTAATTCTCATAGTTTTTTAACTATTACAATTTTCTTAAACGGTTTATGCTACTTTTTCAATTATATAATTTGCCGTATTTGTTAAGCAGCAGTGCAGTAGGAGGTTCTCAATTATGCGCTCGAATTATATGAAACAGGAAAATATTTGTAATGCTGGAACATTACTACTTTGTAATGGAAGTAATACGTTCTATTTTTTGAAATGCACTTTGCCAATGCTACGATAGGTCAGTGGCATCGTTCCAGTTTTCTCTGTAGCGTAAGTGATAGGGAGGTTCTAGTGATCGAGTCGATGGTGGCGGGTTTTCGACAGTAGTTACATTTGTAGGTCAACAACTTTAGAACACTCTACAGAAAAGTTTGAACCCCCTCCCCCCAAAGGGGATACAACCACCCATTAAATTACTCACAAAATTTAAAGAATTATTATAAAAATAGCAGGGCTACGATTCAGGCCAGTTTGTTAATGGAAAATTCATTTTGACAAAATTCTATGAATAGTTTAGGCACTAGGGTTGTTCACAGACAGACAGACCGACAGAAAACCAGACGGACGAACGAACGGACCGACGAACGGACGTTCTGATACAAAAACAACACTCTCTTGGTAACTGAAGAGCACAAAACGTGCTTTTCCGTTTAAATCTGGAAATCGGTTTACTACAGCATTACACACATACCTCTCTAAATACTACGTTCGTTACTCCGAACGTTTGTCTCGAGACAATAAAAATAAATAAATATATAAATAAAGAAATACACATCCACACACCACAGAGCAGGTTATACGCAAAAATAGAACACCAATTAGGGAAGCCGAGAGCCTGCTTGTCAGAGTGCAGTTGTAATGTTATTGCATATATAATGCAAACATTAGAAACCTTATGTAACATGATCAATGATTAATGAAAGTGATTGCAGTATCTTGAGCGAATGAATAAAGAGACGAAAAACGTTTCGTACAGGAAACCTCGAATCGTTTACTTCTCATAGCGTCAAATTGAGCTCGCTACATTTTCTTAATTAAAACCCAAAATATCCCAGAAGGTATTCCACATTCAATATAACTCTACAATTTCATTGCCCATAATATTATCCTGATATGGTTTTCTTCAAACAATTATAACGAAATCTGAACTTCTTCATTCTAAATCGTTACTTTTAGTTTTAACGATTGTGTTAATGTTTGCTATGTATAGATACGGGGTACATTCGAAAGAACACAGTAAGTTAACGAAATTGTGGATATAATGGATAAGGTGTAGTAGAAGTTTCGTTGTTGAAATGGCGACTTATCCTTTCTTTTGTTCAGTGGTTTTCTGTGTTTCATTAAGATGACCTCGAAATTTATGTATGCAGAACATTTGGAAGAACTCAATTCAGACATTACGTTTGCAAGGTGTAAGTAAACATGGACGGGTACTGCTATCTTCGGCTGTGGCATATTCGGGGTTATCCCTGATCACGGCCCTACTGTTCAGTTCCTGATCATCATTATATAATTATATGATATAATATATATATAATATATATATATATATAATATCATATTATTATTTATTATTGTAATTATTATTACTTTGTTTACATTTGTAATACTTTAAATATCACAGCAAAAAGCGTCTACCGAGTTATGTTAAAAAAATTCTCTGAGTTATATGGTGAAGTACCGAACCTGCCGAAACAAATATTAAATAGCATGACAGCATATCTATTTTTTTATTTAAGTTTATTTTTTATACAAATATACAGTGTTATTTAAATATTCATAAAATTATGTTCACGTGTATGTTGCAACCAAGAATAAGTACTGTCAGGTTGAAATTTCGTAAAAATTAACTCCATCCCCCTTCCCAATCCCTTAAAGCAAAATTTACGTGTTCCCTCTTTCAGTTTTCCACCACTAACTCGAAAACAGTGAGAAAATCTGTTAGAGTGAATAAAACGTTTCTGTAAGGTCGCAAGATTTCTTTCTCGATATTTTCTATCTCGCTTCAATAATACAATTAGGTTTTGAGTAATAATATATCATAGTTGTTCCTTAAAGTTTCCCGAGTATTTTCAACAATGTTTCCCGAGTATTTTCAACAATTTACGAATGTTAGGAGTATCGATGATGATAGCAACGGTTAAAGTAGAGATGATGGCTGAGTGTGGCGAACAGGAACGGGGACAGGTAAGGCTGGTCTGGGCGAGGCGTGAAGAGAGGCGTGGAGGAGGCGGAGGTTTTCAATTAGATACCAATAAAATGAATGAATGAAGTTAATAATAAGCGGTAGTGTTCTGCTCAATAAAAATTATGCCGGAACTAGGTCAGCACTAGGCCCTGCCTCCCAGAGATTCAACCGGAGCTTGCGATTACTGTGCTTCGCCGGTTTCTCAATTTCCATCTCCATTTCAACGGGCGGGGCGAAAATGGGTTCCGAGGAATCGGAGTTCCAGTGGAACTCGTTCACGCGGCGGGTTAGCTCCGTTTACTCGGCGCTTAATGTGCGTACGTATATGTATTGCCCACTGGTCTGAACATTGGCATTGCCTAGATATGAGACGCGTGGGAAATGAAAAATTTGGGGGGGGGGCCGAATTTGCGTTCTTTTCTTCTCCAGGCTTAAAACAGTGTAAACATAATTATGGTAATATAATAATTATAATAATAATAATAATAATAATAATAATAATAATAATAATAATAATAATAATAATAATAATAATAATAATAATCTCCTATTTTACTTCATTTGTATACGTATCCAATGCGGCTGTCACTCGTAATCAATCTTTATAAATGAGGTCTCTAAAGAATAAGAATTTCACAGAGTAGTGATGAATTGTATTTTAACTTTAAAAATGTAAAGGATTTGTTTAAAATCGCATTCAAATATTATTGTCAAATGCAACCCGCAATGCTCAGCCAGTTATATTGTTAAATAACTCCTAAACGAAACATTATAGAGCCTTAAAAGCTAAACCTTTGAGGCATAATGCCTCAAAGAAACGTTTTCACACCATGATTTATTGGATGAGGTATTCTTGGACATTCTAATAAATTTTTGCTGGTACGGTTTTATCGATACTATCAATACCACATACTTCAACCCTTGGCGATGGAGGCCATCTTTGTGATGTCATGCTTATAACGCTTATAGTGCTTATACTGTTAACACGTGTACTGTTAAAGTTTGTACACCGTGGTTTACGTAGACTGACGATGTTTATTTGCATAGTTACTAATTCAAGATTCGCTCTCGCAGCAACAACTAGAAGTACTATTAACAGTTGCTTGATTCCAATGAAGATTGTTTCTTATGCATGTAGTGAAAACATTCATTTAACATTTTTACGATGTCTACAAATGCTGTGTACCTAATTAGGAAGGATGGTGAAAAATGAAGTCGTGTCTTGATAGGTTTGGTTTGTGTTTTACCTGCACCAGCGTTACGTTATCCGCAATGATTTGATGAAACTGCAAGTCAACGTAACTTTCTCAAGAATAAAAAGCTTTTTTAACATTTTTGTGAATATCACGAAAAGCCAAAAGCTGTCAAAGAATATTTAATAATTACTTCAAATATTTTCAAGGAAGTTATGCTATTTGTTCCAAGAAACCTCTCGATAATACTTTACTAAACATTTCTTTCCAAAATCAATTTATTTTTTTTCATATTGTCCTAGTGCATTGAAAGTTACCATTATACATTTTAAACAAATAAATACGTTTCATTAAAAACATTCCCTTTTAAAATTGGATAGGGAAGAGTGTGGGATTGAACATCTGAGAGTTCTCGCATGGGTACGTGGAGGTAGGAAGGAAAAACTTGCGCTATGACACAACACAAAGAAAAAAACTTTTTAAATTAACTAAAGTAAAATAGCTTGACAAATGAAAAACAAAAATTCAAACGCGCTAACCTGTAATACTACGCGAATGAAAAGAGCAAATTTAAAATGTGGAAAGAATAGCGCAAGTCACTCAATAAATGCCAATGATCACAATCCAAATGCAGGATTTAAATGTTGGCGATATCTGAAAGTCAGAACATCAGAGCTCAACTGTAAACTCGTATTGTAATAATACACCGTTTGTTATTAAATTAAAGGTGTTGGTTCGATAAGATATTCAATACGTAAACATCCTTTGAAGAACGTTCCCATTTACCGAAGTGAAGTCCATGCCCACTGAATTGTTTCTAGTGATAACAAATGGTATTTATCATTCAAAGTTGAAAGTATTATTATTATTATTATCATTATTTTGGTTCGAAATTTCTTATCTTGCGGTACGTAAGAACGCATAAAATACTCCAGTACTTTTTAGTATTCAAATAATTTTTTCAGTTTTCGCATCCTAGCAAGCTGGCACCGTGCCGCTCCAAAACCTCCTTTCTTCCTCATAACAAATTCAGGAAAGTTTAATAATATTGCAAAGAGTAGGGTTGTACTAGCCCAATCATCTATTCTCGCAAGGAAAACTTTACTTGTCTTCCTCAAAAGTAAAAACCTTTTCTAATATTCTTACGACTATCAAGGAAAAGGAAACGCTGACAAGGAAATTAAATTATTACTACATATGTTGTTTTTAAGGAAGTGTTCGAACAAGATATCTTTATAGTACTGAATAAGCCTTTATTGAAAATTTGTTTCCAACATCAATTGCATTGTTTTTATTATTGTTTGATATTCAATAAGTACAAACATTTATACATTTTTTCACAAATAAACAACTTTTTCTTCTTAATGAAAAGGATAGGAAAATGGATAGGGATAGGGAAGGCATTCACATGCGAGAGTTCTCGCACGGGTGCGCTAGAAATAATAATAATAATATTAATTATAATATTAATAATAATAATAATAATAATAATAATAATAATAATAATAATAATAATAATAATAATAATAATGAGAATGATAATAAAACAATAAATAGGCGTGACATGATACAACTCACGTGCAAACAGAGAGTCAATATTTCAGACGAGGAAGCGCGTCGTGCAAGCAGAGATCCATCGTTTCAGAAGATTATTTGCCTCACACATAGGATGTGTTGATTAGGAACGCCAACCAATTTTACGATCTGTTGCAGTATGGTCACTTCAACATATGCTTCAAGGAATTACACGAGATGAACGAGATTCGAATTTCGCGGTCAAGAGGTCACTCGGAGGCCCCGGCTGAAAAGATAGGAAGGAATGGAAGAGAACCCTACCACTCAGCGGCCAGCAACTCTTTCTCTCCTACTTAAATGTATGACGATCGTGCAGAATTCAGCTGGGATGTGGTTATCCAATAAGGAGCTTCGTTACAAATTATTTTTGAGACTGAAGCTCCCGAATCCGTAGCAACGCCATGCTTCCCCTGAAAATGTATATAACGGGCTTCTACCTTCATGTAATGTAACCTTTTGTTTTAATAAAGAAGTTAATCCACTGACACAAATGTCGTATAGAACGTATAAAAACGTTTTATAATTTAAAGTCATTATCAGAAACAGTTTGATACATTACTCTATTCTTATGTTGTTACCGTATCTCTAGTAAGAGTTTATTGACTTATTGTCTACGTAATAAATTTAGGAAAAAATCAAATTTTTATTGAGTTGTTAAAGTCTGCACGAGAAGTGCTCTAGTTGCTAATTTGTTCACTATCTATTTTTCAATATGGCCTAGATGTGGAATTGACCATCCCCTTTCGGTTAAGGTTGATAACACTACAACCTTGCATGGCTGAAGGCATAAACTGATGTCATTGCAGTTCCTCTGACGGAGACATCCCTTTGACAAAACGTTCGTGTCCCTCCAGTCACGGCTTTTTCACACTAGATTGACCGCCATGTCGAATTCTGCCGCTGTCTGGAGGAGAATTCTAGAGGTTGGGTGTTCTGATTGGTAATCTTTCATCATTTCTCTGGTCAATACTAGGAGAATGCCAGATTAGTACCTGAAGGAACGCGCCACGGTCCGCACGCAATCTTCCCCTCCTCGTTTATGTCATTTCCTCACCCGTTACTTTTAGACTTGCCCCTACATGCACTACACTACCACAGACCAGACGGGAGCTGAGAGCTGGTTGCGGGTCGGTACCCTTCTAGTGAGAGAAGTGAAGTACTGGTGAGATACTCCTGGTTGGGAAATCTTCGCAACCCGGAGGTAGGTCGGCACCGGATGTCGCCAAGCGGTGGAAGATCAACGCCGCGCGTGAACCGCGGCCCCTCACGCGAAAAAACTATGCACTACACATACGGGACGAATGACCATAGCAGTCGTCGTGCTCGGATTCATCAATTAACCTGTACACTCCTAAGGGAGGGTATCTTCCCAAGTCCATGACCGTCGCGGTGTAAGCATCGTCCCTTGGCGCTCCTAGCTAAGCAGCAGGTAGTTTTATTCGCAGGTAGTCACCGTTACAGCTTTCACACTCAACGACTGCTTGACGCTGTAGAAGCCTACAAAGATAAGTATATTTTGCCTTACTCTGCCGCTCAGTGAAACTGTATTAATCTCTATCTTCTAGAATTAATTCGTATTCTTAAATTTTAAGATCTGCTCTATTGCTCTATTCCACTCCTTGTCCCATTTCTCCACAAAGCAACTCTCCTAGTTAGTTTTCCTGTTCATCTGATTTTCTCTGTATAATTTTTTCTCTTAAGATGACGAAGAGCAACAAGAATTCATCTAGTGCCAATATTGATCTTGAAAGTAAAATTGCGGCGCAAGTGACTGAGGCACTGGATAGGGCAGTAACATCGCCTACATTCTTAAGCTCTTTGGCATCTGTGCTCACTGCATTAGTAGCAAAGCAACTAGAAGATTCGATGAATTTTAATAATAATCTTGTGACATCTTTAGAAAAGAAATTGGCTGAACGGGATTGCGAGATTTCATTTCTAAAATCTCAGTTAGAAGAAAGGACAGATCAGCTCGAGATGTACTCACGCCGAAACTGCTTGCGGATATTCGGCGTTGAAGAAACTGAATCTGAAGACACCGACAAGCTGGTCATCGAAAATGTTGCAAAAAAGATAAGTGTTAATCTAAACCTACAAGATATTGATAGAAGTCATCGGGTAGGTCGTCAAATAACTGGCAAAAACAGACCTATCATTGTTAAATTTGTCAGTTACAGGAAACGGAACGAAATGTTCCGCTCGAAACGGCTGCTCAAGCATACTGGGATAACGATTCGCGAGGACCTCACGAAATCGCGCCTGGTTTTGCTACAAGCTGCTATCGAGAAGTTTGGCCTCAGGAATGTGTGGACAGAAGATGGCAACATCGTTATTAAACACGGTAACGGTCGTGCCCGGGTGCAAACCAGGGGCCAGCTAGAGGCACTTAATCCTTAGAGTAGGAGCGCCCCCACCCTTCCACCCCCACTCTACACCTCCCCGACACAACAACTTTCGGATTTTTTCCGAGAAATCTCCTTCCCTTCTTCTCCGAACATTGCCTCTACAAATCCTCTGTAAATGCTACCTACTTCCTCCCCTGCACATCCCGTAAACCTGTTACCTGTGAGTGGCCGGACCCTCTCCCCGACCGTCCAAGCGTCTGGCACTATATATGAGCCTAATCCTCGCTCCCTCTCTCTGCACGTTGCACACTTAAATGCCCAGTCTCTGCCCTGCCATTTCGACGAAGTAACGGAAATAATATCTAAACACCGTTTTCATGCACTTCTCATAAGCGAAACCTGGTTGAAGCATTCTCTCATTTCCGCGCTAGTAGCAATATCAGGGTACCGCCTAATAAGAGCCGATCGAAAGGCCAGCGTCGCCGCACACGGTGGAGGCGTCGGTATATACATTCGCGAAGATCTTAGGCATAAACTTTTACTATCTTCAACAAATACGGATTGCCTGCGTAGCGAATATCTTTTTATCGAAGTTGGACTTTTAGGGAAAAAATGTCTGTTGGCTGTAATATATTTACCTCCTAAGACAGGCAGCATAGATATGCTGGACGAAACCATTGCATCTGCGATAAATTCCTATGAACACGTTATTGTAATGGGTGACTTTAATCATAACTTATTAAAACCTTCTCCCTCTGCAGAGCTTTTTACGCGGTTTTTCCACAGCATGTGCCTCGAAATTTTACCTCTACCACCAACACACCACTCAAAGAACACAGAAACTTGGATCGATCATATTATAGTGTCTAATGTAAACAAAGTTCGAAAACACGGACAATTTCCAGTTCCTGGGATTTCAAAACACGACCTAATTTACCTTGTTTACAACCTGAAGTGCCCTAAATACTCACCTCACATAATCAAATACCGCGATTTTTCAAAATTTGATAAGCAAGCATTTATTATAGATGGATTGGCACTTCCATGGCGCCTTGTACAAGAAGAAGAATTACTGGATGATAAAGTAAATACTTTCACTAACTTAATAACACAGCTCTACGACCGGCATGCGCCTTTAGAAATTTCGCGTGTAACTCGTCCTCCTGCACCATGGTTAACTGCTGAAATTCGAAATTTAATGAAAGATTGTGATGCAGCGTATGCAATTTTCCGGAAAACTAAATGCGAACTACTTAAAAAAACAGAACAAAATGCTCAGAAATTTAGTTACGCAGAAATGCCGCAACGCTAAAATAAAATATTACCACACCACCTTCGGCAGAAACAGCGACTCGAGAACGATCTTGAAAATTTTGAAAAATCTAGGAATAGGCAAAGGTCCTCCCCAAATTGAAGCGAATATACCCTTAGAATCACTAAATCACAGTTTCATAAACAGCGTTCCTTCATTTGACAGTAACTTGAAAAAGCAATCTCTTTTGTTTCTCCAAAACGCAGAAATAAAATCCAACGATAAATTTTTCTTTTCGCCCGTTGAACATCAGGACATAATCAAAATCGTTCAAAGTCTCAAATCAAATGCTTCAGGTTCCGATGGTATAAATGCCAAGCTGCTAAAAAATAGCTTAGATGTGACGTACCCAATTATCACCGAAATCGTAAATTTCTCACTAATGAGCGGGCAATATACCTTATCCTGGAAGACTGCGCTCGTGCATCCTATTCCCAAGACATCAACCAAAAACCCTATTGAATACCGCCCAATTAGCATCCTCCCAACTATCTCTAAAGTACTCGAAAAAGTCGTCCGGAAGCAAACTGAACAGTATCTTCGAACAAAATCACTTTTAAACGATCAGCAATCAGGTTTCCGTTCCGGCAGAAATACTGGAACCGCACTACTAAACGTCATTGAAGACGCGAGAACAGCAATAGATTACAGTAATGTAACTATTTTGGTTCTCCTGGATTTCAGCAAAGCATTCGATTCAGTAGATCACGACATCCTGCTTGCCAAACTAAAGATCATGGGATTTTCACAGCCCACGTGTAAATGGTTTCTTAATTATTTAACTTCCAGAACCCAAAGAGTGGTGTCCGGTAGCCGTAGCTCAAGGGACTTGAAGCTTAACCGCGGAGTTGCTCAAGGCACTGTTTTAGGGCCACTGGCCTTCTTAATCTATGTAAATGACGTGGGAAATGCACTTAAATATTGTAGTCATCAAATGTATGCGGATGATCTCCAGATATATCTAAGTGGTCACCCGTCTCACCTCGTTTCACTCGTACAAAAAATTAATTAAGATTTGATAGCGATAAACAACTGGGCAGCGTCTTTAGGCTTACAATTAAACCCAAACAAATCACAGTGCATGGTTATCAGCTCAAAATGCACTATGAATAAAATCTCTTCTTCTCCTTTGCCTAATATTTATATAAATGACACCATTTTATCTTGGTGTTCTGAAGTCAAGAACCTAGGTGTAGTTATCAACAACACTCTCAGCTGGAACTCTCACGTAGATTCAACCTGCCGTAAAGTTTTTGCTTCAATGCACTCACTGAAACGCCTGCGAGCACTTTTACCAGGTGGCACACGTGAGACTCTCATCAAATAACTTATCATGCCACATTTCGACTATTGCGACTTTCTTCTGACCAACATGACATTCAAATTACAACGTAAACTTCAAGTAGCCCAGAACGCATGCGTACGTTTTATTTTTGATCTAAGAAAATACGACCATGTATCCGAATTTTTTGACAGAATTCGTATGCTTACTCTAGACAAAAGACGGTTACTCCACTTTTTACTTCTTCTTTATAAAGTTTTAACCGGTTCTCATGCAACATGCCTCATAAGTAACTTCAATCCTCTGAAACTAAATCGAGCTCGTGAATCAGCCCTGCTTTGTGTACCACGTCACAACAAGACTTCCTTCAGTAAATCATTCACCATTACAGCTATCCGAGCCGGGAATAAATTACCAGCGAGACTAAAACATTTAAATACTTTCGGCAAATTCAAAGCTGAATTAACCACATGTGTAAGGAATAACGACATATAGAACGGCGTTAACGTCTTCTTCAATCTCCAGACTTCCCCCACTTCCAAGCGCCCGGTCACCGCCCCCGTTAAACACCCTCTATTTCCCCCTCTTTATTCTCAATATTCTACCCCATACCTCACTGCTCTATCCTCATCTTCCATTCCCTCTCACACCTAAATTATGAGCATTATTATTTTTCTGTGTACCCTAATGAAATATACAAAAGTATTAGTGACGTTCCAGATAAAATATACTTGTAGCTATCTTTGTACCATCATCAGGATATTCACTACAATATATTGGCATAAACAAAATTGATGTTAAGATACCCACACTCTTTGTATTGTTCCTTAATACTACCAGTATTGTGTTTAAAATTACTGTTGTTATTAGCTTATAGTGTATTGTGCATCTCTGGTGTAAAAATTATTGTATATTTATGTAAAGTGCTACTGTAAACTAAACGTAGCTTTCTGTAACGTTCCTCAAATAACTTCACTTTTTTCGCCTACTTCTTCTTCGTCCTTTCCTTCGCTTTTTTTTCTCTTCCCTCTCCCTCACAAACTTTATCATTTATACTTTCTGACCCCTTCCCCTGTACGTCTTTTCTTTTATCTTTCACGAAACTTCCCTTTCACTACTCAGTATAACATACTCAGTTCTATTAATGTTCGGCCCTAAGCCGCCATCCTGATTGAGGTTTTTCTGGGTTTACTCAATCGCTTAAGGCGTATGCCGGGATGGTCCCTAGATTTGTTCTCCCAGACGTAAATGTACAGCTTGTCCTCCCCTCTTAAAATGTTACTACTCTAAATGTATGTAAATTCAGTGGTTAGGCGGAAGAGCAGGCCCTATGGCCTGAGCCTCGCCATTAATAAAGACATTATTATTATTATTATTATTATTATTATTATTATTATTATTATTATTATTATTATTATTATCTTCAGAACGCTATATTTGTCTAGAAATATAGATGATATAAAAAGTTCCTATGATATTAATAATATTTTCCGTATATATTTTTATCGATTTTCAGTGCTTTTTTTTATTATATTGTGCGTAGTAATATCGTTTACCTGCATTTTTACCTTGTCTACATAGAAATTACAAAATGTTGATGACAGTCAAATTTAAGACATAATATACTTAAAACTAATATTGGCGTGATATGTTTATTATTATTAACACATATCTTTTATTGTTCAATCACGTATAAGAAACTCGTGAAATTAAGTTCTATATTTAAAAATGGAAACAGGCCGGACTGATTGGTTGATTGTTTTAGTAATTCCGGGCACATGAACGACCATGGCCATTAGTCCCGTACGTGTAGTGCGCTTTTTTTAGGGAGGTGGCTGTGATGTTTCCCATGCTGTATGGCGAGATCCGGCGCCGACCTGCGGGGTTTTCCCCAACTCCAAGCGGGGCCTGGGGGGTTTTCCCACCAGCGGGGCACGGTCCCAGCTGGTACAACAAGCTCTAGGCTCCTCACCGATCATCCGGCACGTGTGCTTGTGTAGTGCGTGTTAGTGTAAGTGTGTGTGTGTAAGGGGTGAGTATAGAACAAGGAAGAGGTAAGAGATCGCGCGCGATCCGTGGGCAGTTTGGTAGGGTAGTGCTCCGGCACTCACCTGGTGTTGATCAGATAAACCACGGAAAACTACCGACCAAAACAACCGGCCGCTAGCATTCTCCTCCAGACAGCGAATGAATTCGACCTAGCTGACAGTTGGTGTCGAAAATCCTGCGACAGTCGGGACTCGAATCAAGGACTTCCCTGTGAGAAGGACTGCAGTGACATCAGTTGATCTACTGAGCCGTATCTACAGGTCAGCAGGTCGGGTAAATTCAACCTGTTTCATCGTAATTAAAACATCGATATTTTAAAGATCGATGTTTCTGTCGATGCTTTCATGGACATGGAACATCTTTGTGTCATGAATCAAACCGTCGATGCATCAATCTTCTTCAAGCAATGGACCGTAGATGGGTTGCGCACCCATTAGCTCTTCCATCGTGTATTTGGCCGATGTATCGATGATTTGCTAAAATGTGCTATCGCCAAGCGACCGTCTCCTGACGAGCGCGGAGGCGGCGACTCGAGGTCGCGAGCGCTCCGCACGGGCGCCGGCGGCGGCCCCGCGCATGCGCCCGCCGAGGGCCTCCGCGCAGTCGCGGCGCGGCGGAGACGGGGCGGGAACGGGGCGGGTCGCGAGCGAGAGCGAGAGCGAGAGCGAAGACGAGGGCGGGAGCGTCCGCGCCCGAGGCCCTCCGCCGCAGTCCGCCGCCGCCGCCGCCGCCGTCGCCGCCGCCCGTCCGCGAGCTGCTGGCCCGGCCGCGCCGCGTTCGCACGCTGTCCGTTGCCGCCGTCTGCGCGGCCGAGACGTGCGGTTCGCAGGCTGCCGGATTGTGTTCGTGTGACCTCGCGTGAGTTTCATCCCTGTACATTTCGAATGGCAATTAATATTTTATTTAATCGTACGTTTTGCACACATATTATCAGTGATTTTATGGCATTAGTAAACGCAATCAGCAAACCACAGAAAATCTAACTTCGTTATTTCTAGTTTATTATTTTGACACCTGATCTCCTCTTAATTCGTCAACTTCAAAATCTTTTAATGTATTTTATTCTGTATCCTGACTTTTTTCTTTTTATCTACTTTTTTGTCACGTCGGCGCGGTACTCTTCTTGTCCACTTCATCTTAGCGAGGTCAGTGAATGTTGTACTGTTGATGAGTGAAAAATGCGCACGTCTTCAATTTTGACTCAATCCGACATCTAATGTGCAATTTGTGAACAAGTGAATAAATTCCATGCAGTTGCACACCTTAAGTTCTGAAGAATGAAAAAATAATCTTCAGCAGAGATTGGACAATACAAAGGTGAGTTAATTAACATTGTTTTACTATAAATACATGTTCAATTTGTACATTTGCTAATCATAAATATGATTAGCAAATCTTAAAAAGTGTCCGCAAGGAAAAATAATAATTTAACCTTTTCTTTACAATTAATACATATCTGATCTGGTATAAACCGTATTGAATTCACATTTTGCAAACGCATCGAGAGAATACATTTTATAAAAAATTACATCAAACAATATTTTTTTATATTTTTGTTATAAAATAACATGTAAAATATTATATAACTACCGTTCATTGAGTAACGTGATTAGTTACCTTTGTTTCCTTAAATTTCATCTCATCGAGAATTGATAGGCATTAAGCCAAGAAAAGTGTGGATTTTGGCGTTCGCTTTGACCACAACATGACATGGTGTGAATTCAACCATGACCTCAGCATCAATAACCAACGGAATGAGACTTGGTTTGTGAGAGACTCACTTGCCTGAATACTTGACTTATGTTAGAACTGTAGGTATGTTGTCTTTAAAACACAACGGTTGCCTGTCACAGTACATTTGGACGCGACAACAGGAACCAAGGGAGCAAAACACGTTTTTATACACAAGAGAGTACGTTTTTAAATCAATATAATTAACTCACATAATACATTTTTTCAGTTTCTGCCGTTGCATCGTGTTACAAGTCAATGGTACAAACAATTTTAGCGCTAAAATTTTAAATTAAAATAGAATTACAGATGTTTACTGGATCCTCGGAATCTTTGCGTTCCGTATGTCAAAAAAGTATTTTAACAAATTTATAGATAGCGTATAACACGGTGTCATGAAATGTAAATACGTACTGTTAATGTATTTACCAACCACAACAGAGTTTGCCTTTGCGAAGTGTTTCAATAATTATATAACGTGTTGCCATGTTTTAATTACTTATAGTTTTCCCTTCGAGCTGAAAGTGACCTTGCGTAAATTTCTTAAGTTATATTATGTGATCTCCAAAACTTTCAGCATCAGTCCATCACAAAGCAATGTAAATTTTTATTGCATCGCATCTGGTTCATCATGTCGTTAAGAAAAAGAAATCATTCATTTTAGAATACAATCTATTTTCATGAGTTATTTTTAAACCGTCACCTTCACTCGGGCACCTCGTGCTTTAAATTTGTGTGGCATTAGTGATACCATGATACAAAAAATCAAAGAATTCCTTCCATAGAATAGATATTAAAAAGAGATTTTCTTTTTTCCTGAAACAATATTCATTGATTTTGATTTTCTTAGAGAAGACACGCTGTATGCATGAAGAAATTTGATTAAATACAAGGTTATTTATATAAAAAGAGTAATTATTTGTCAATAGACATCATTTTCAGGATATACCTTGCGGTCCTGTATGTCTTGTGCGTTTGAATCGAGACATCTTTTCAATAATAAGTATACAGAATTTAAAATGTCTTGAAAACGGCATTATCTATACTTATAAATATTTGCACACTCACGAGAATTATCTGCAATTTAAGTAATTAGAGAACAAGAAATTATATATCAGGAATAAAATCGATGGTTTAAAGGCCGTCGAAAATTCTCGTCTGGAAGGCGAACGTAGAGGAGTAAACAAGTATCCGTTAGTATCACCTATGTATAAACGATATATTTTAACACTTGGAGCAAGGAATGTTAATGTTCAAACGCAACACTCCAATAAAATATGGATGGTTACATCTTACGTTACCATAATATCAAACGAATGATAAGAAATGAAATCATGTATTCGGAAGGAGAGAAAAGTTCTTTGCGAGACATGATATTTGGAAGTACACTGAATTAAAATGTCACATGTACATTAAAATGAATTTTTGGTATTGTTATATATATATATATATATATATATATATATATATATATATATATATATATATATATATATATATATATGAAATGTGATACAACGTTTAGACGTTCAATTTCACTAACCTTACAATAATTGTTTTATAATGTTCGTTATTGGGAAAATCTACGGTTTTCTGAATTAGCTCCATTTAAGGTAACTACTCGTATTTGTAATCTCTCAACCACGAACAAACCTCTTTTATTCCCAGTGAGCTTTCATGTTCATAACTGTGAGTGTGTGCACAACCGTATAGGCTTCGTTAGGAATTCGGTTTGTAAATATCCGGAAGACTAACTGGTGTTACTAGCCATGTTTTCTCGTGTTTTCTGGAGACATTGGCTGAAAGAAGAAAGTTTAACATGTAGTCATAACCCTTCGCCCTAACAGATCATAATGACTGCCAATCATCTGCAATGATATGGAAAGAATATATTATCCCTAAAAGTGCAAAAAGTCGTATGTGAAAAAACTACATATTTGAGGACGACGAAAAACTTTATTTCTTTGGTCTCAGGTTCGTTTGATTTATTACATTTAGTTGTTCCTTCTATTGGATTACTTGTACACATACGACAATATGCCACCAGCAGAAGATCATAAATAGCCAGAAGTATGAAAGAAGAAAACAATTGAACACGTTTGTGCAAAGAAATCGCGTCGCGCATATCCAGGGCTGATTCTACGAAAAAGCTTGACAATAAATATTTAAATGAAAGCGAAATGGCTATATTTTGGTGTGAGATGACGCATGTCAATTATTCTCGTTGTAACTTCAGAATTGTCGTCGAATGGAGTCTCTGCAGATTTTCTTTCGTTGTTCATCAAACTCTCGGTTTGACAATCCTTGCTCTAACGGAACTTAATCACACACAAGTGCTTGGGTCAGTGATTTGACTTCTTCACAATTCATCCTAATGCGGAGTGAATAAAGCAGTTGGCAGAAAGTCTCACGTATCAATAGCATCAACATAACTTCACGACATAATATTTTGGTAAGGATTTGTTGCAAACCAATTCTCTAAAGGATTCAAAAAAATACCATTTAAGTATCCACTTATGGGTAGGGACGTCCTTCTAAAAGTATAATCATTAAATAACACTTTTAGATTAAATTAAGCACATAGAATAGCATCGGTGCTATAATGGCTAGGCTGTTATGTGGAAGAAGCTGTGAAAGAGGGTAGTCAAAGCAGATCTGTAAGCGAAAGGGGCAAACGAAACGTTCGCGCCCAATGGCTCGAAGCTATCGAAGGCAATGGGAGAGGACTTCATTCAGTGTCGTTCCGTGAAATCAATAACCGTTGCACCTGCAAACTCCGCTCCGCCTCTCCCTCCGTCTGCTTTCCCATCCAATCACCCCGCTTTTTTCATCAGCGACACCAACAATTTTTGTTCGCGGGCACGGGCCGTAAATTATTACTTTCGACTGTTTCTTGCTTCAGTTGCAGAGCAAAATAGTGTTTGATTTGGCTTTGGCGTGTGGTACGCGTTGTGAGTGTAGCGGGACGAAAGTAACTTAACTCTTTACATTTGTTCATTCTGGTAATACACTAGTTCTTGTCACTAATCTGTTTGAGCCTTTAAAATTCTATAAACGATTATTTCAAAAATTCGAAATAATTTGTATGATTGCGATATTGCTATAATGTTTTTGAAATATTGGTTCTGAAAAGTTAGTAACTTAAAAACAGACGCGACATAATAATATTTAATATCTCACTTCCATCAACTAAAGACTCCTAAGAAATATTATAATGTTTATTTTATATGTAAACATTTCTCTAAATAATGTAGATATACACATTATATTTCAATAGCATAAAAAAATGTGGTGTGAGAAAGGTTCTTCTCACAGCTCTCAAATATGAGTATTTTAGTTTTGGTGATTTCACATATTTTCAGAATAATTGGTGTACACACATATTCTAAACACACACAAAACGCTGCGCCGCAGTGGTTCTGAAAAGCATTATAATACTAAAACATATAAATTATCCATTATAAATTATTTATATATTTTTAATGTCTGGAAAGAAGTATATATCCAATTCCTACACTTCAGGGGTTCAAAGACACTCTAACAAAGGTAAACGTATTCATCACAAGAAGTAGACACTAATACAAAGTCGTGAACAATATTTTTTTTTTGTTTAGAAATTTGTTTTCCTGAAAGCTGCTATATTGTCCATTGAGAAGTGGTGATGAAACCTAGAAAAAAAATGTACAGATTGACTCACTGCTTCCGCCAGCCCATGACATCACAACGATGACTGAAATCAAATAGCATACTAAACAGATAGGTTCCGATGGGAGTACCGCACCACCCCCCGGCAAAACACTTTTTAAAATCTTACGTTCTTTTATTCACCACGTCACACTATTCACGGTTTCGTATTAACTGATGTTTCCAAATAATGTTTGTTTCCGTCCACCCAAGTTCTCCATTTATTGCTTAGACTTTCTCAAATTTAATTGCCTTAAAGACGTGTTACTTTGGAAAAATGTAACATTTTTTTCTCATGCGATTCCTGCATGTTTTCGTTATTAATGATTTTCCATCAAACATCTCGCAAACCATTCTGATAATTATGATCTAGATACCACAGTTAATGAAACCACGCAGAAAAGGTAGGTCTTTTTCATGTTCCTAATTACATAGAAGTCTGGAAAAAGGTTTTTTTCTTAAAAAGGCTACATTATAATCAAAACCCCCAACAATATTCAAATATTTTTCCTGTTTTTCCTTGTACAAACAAATGTCAATATGGTGTCAACAGTGCCAGTCTAGCCAACAAGCAAGTGTTCCTTGTAAAATGATAGTGTATGTGAATATGGATTAGAAAGTACCAGTTAAGATAGTAGTTACCAGTTAAGAAAGTTAAGATAGCATTGTGATTAAGTTGACAAATTGAAATATCACAATAAAAGTTTAAAATTGAGGTGAACAAATTCTATTAGAAATAACAATCACGTAAATTACATTTTTCTCCGTAAAAAGATAATAGTTTCGCTAATTTGTTCAACTGAAGTGCATTCATTCTGGCTTTCATCTTTTTTTAGGTTATCTGACCTCACACTCTTCACTTGTGCGGCAAGTAGGGCGTGGGAAACTTCAACTCTTTCTTCTTCTGCCCTTCGGTGTGAGGGATGCAAGTAAGAAGGGCAATTCCACGACCGGGCCATGGCTACGTCCACGACGGAGCCACGGACTCGCCATGTCGGCCGTGCCACAGGGAGCAATAGCACAGGGCCCAGTCTTCCGCCTTTAAGGAAGGAGGTGGAGATTCCTCCACCCTTTTAGCCTTCTCTCCCCGGAGCAGTTAGGCGATAATGGGCCAAGTTCCACCGCTCGGATGAAAACTCCTGCGCCGTCCCTAATATTCAAAGTTCGCTCTTATTATATTATTGGAGTAGTCACCGGAGGCCGTGGGTTATGCATAAATGCACAAAGTTACTATTTGCTGTCTTCTGCGGAAAGTGTACGATATATTGGAAGACCCATGGTGTCATCCTCTTTAAGACTGTAACATAACTATATTGCACGAAACCCTTTTCACGAAAGACAACCAATAAACCAAAATTGTGTCAAAAGAGCAAAAAAGTTCACTACATTATACTACATACGGTAACAAATTGATACTTTACGAGAGAGTAAGGTGCTGTATATTAATTTAGTCAATCATTTACAATTTATATTCACAGATGATATACTCAATTCCTTATTTGATTCATTACCATCGATTCCAGTAGATCAGGCCATTAGTTTCGTAAATAATGTGCATGTTACATGAGGTGGTTGTGTTTCTCTCTCGCTGCGACTCCTTTGCAGAGTACGTGAACCTGCGCCGACCTTGGCGCCAACTTGATAATTGAAGGAGTTTTTGCCTTCAAATATCTTCCCCAGCGAGATAATTCCCTAGCCCGGAGATCATCGAAGATTCTAACGAGTGAGGTGCAGTGCCTGTGGGTGTAAGGCGAGAGGAGAGGGCAAAGATGAGGAAGGAAAGATCTCGCTTTGTCAGTGATCCGTTTTTTAGTGTACTGCTCCGGCATTCACCTGGTAATTGTTGGAGTAACCTTGGAAACTGCATATCAGAGCATCCATCTCCTAGAAGTCTTCTCCAGAAGGTGAATTTGATCCAGTTTCATAGATGGTATCGAAAATACGCCTCCGTCGATACTCGAATTCCACAACCCTCCAGTAGTCAAATATTCGAAAACAACGGTGTTGCCGCTGAGACGTCGCAGCTAAAGACAATTTTCTGGAATAAACACCTGATTGTCTAGTGACAGTCGTATTTACCTATTGTATTTTTCTGCCTGAAGTCAGTTTCTGCTACTGTAAAGAAAATACTGACGGTGAGGGATGTTAGGATATAGAAGAATTTTATGATGAATACCATTGTCTATCGTGATATATTTGTTCTAATTATTCACAATCTTTGGTATTGATCTGATCTGACGCTACATGTACCGTACTACCATTTCAGGGTCGATGAATAAAACTACACGTTTTAACGCAATAATCATTCCAGAACTGATCAATTTCAGAAATTATTACTTGTCTACCGTAAGCAGTAAAATACTTCTTGAGTTGAGAATGTTTAGGTTTAAATCAGAATATAAATTTTAGTTTCGTTTTTGCATTGTTTTCATTTTGAAAGATCTAAAAGATATAATAAAAAATTACAGACACACCACATTGAAATACTAATTTATGCTTCATAATTAGTCACAGACATTCACAAGTAAATTTATTCAATAAATTGGGTTCTACAAACATAACATTTCTTACTGGCAAATGTCCACCTGTCCATCAGTTTTGTATTAACAATATTGAATACAGAGTACAAAATACAAAAATACTTACCTTTGAAATACATTTTTATTGCAGTAAAAGTATTATTTTTAATAAGGAAAGATATGAAGGCCTAAGATGTGAAGATTAAATCAAATGCGTTGGTTGCGTTTTATTAAAATGGATGGAATGTAGTGGTGATATGAAGTAGTCAAGTTGTATGTTATCGATAACTCGTAAAAACGAACAGGAAGATATTCTCTTAAATGACAGAAACATCTGGTTCCAAGCTAGAGGATATAAAACCAAGTTTGACGGCGTGGAAACAAGTTTCTCGATGATGAAAGATGAAATATTAGCAGCACTCACTTTAACATCATACACTTTTCTGTGGCTATTCCAAAACCCAAATCATTTGTAGTTCTGAAAACCGTGCAATGAATCAACTCATTAAATCTCATATATATATATATATATATATATATATATATATATATATATATATATATATATATATATATATATATATGACTATACACTGTATTGAAGGAAGTTAGATATACACATAGAAGCAAGAATTATTGACTTTTTGAGTATCATAGACTCACAAAACGTGTTTTTCTGACCAACCGATCCGTTTTTTCCTGCAGCATTACAATTCTTTCTATACTACGAAAATTTAACTCCATAAACTACTCCGAGGACCGTCATTGAAACTCTCCGGCATTGATATGCTCCCGTTAAGTTTTTAAAATATTAACGTTCTCCTTTTTACGAACATTACGTATAATTAACACGAATTTAATTCAACGCGAAATGGAAATATATTATTGTTATTGCATTGTAATTTGGCAATAAAACTGCACTATCTGAATGTATTAGAGAGGGTAATATCTCTAACCCGTGCTGCCTTGTTAGTATGAAAATATTTTGTTCACCAATGGGCATTATTTATGAGAAAATATCTTCGAAATTGTCAGTGTAATCAGCGGTTCAACACTAGAGTCCGCCGCTTCATCCATACGGCAAAGACACTTCACGTGATCTGAAGGTTTTTTTATCTTGTTCGATTTGGCTCTAAGCTATTCCCTTTCCATACCTTTTTGCGTACTGGACAAGGAATTACCTTCAATGGACCATATTTAACGTTTCCGAAATTTTCACTCAGAAAACATTTTCATTTCAACTTGTTTATTCTTTTGGCGTATCTGAGTTTAATCAATCGTTTTAAGAATGTCTTCAACATTAACACGACGTCGCGCTAAACACGTTACCCTTCTCGTAGGTTACGAATTCCTAATTTCTTAGAGGCACATAGCGAATTTCGAGTACTTCCAATCTCACCTTTCTTTAAGACGTAAGCGGTTACACATACAACTTGCATGGGGTATTCGTGAGGGTGCGGATTTTGGATGACATGGAGTTTTTGTATTAGATCTGGCTGCGCTGGTCCAAACTGGACATTCATATAATAGGAGTTGTATGATAGTGTTACATAGCAATAAGGCACTATTTTATGGTAGTTAAGCTGATCTATTTATTATTGGTTTTAGTTGGTGAAGTTTTATTTTTGCTTGTATAACTTAATTGTCGATATAGTTTTTCCAATTGAGTCAGGGGTCCAATAAAAAGCCTAGGTATTTTGAGTTTATTATGAGGATGCCATTGTGCACGTTCTTGATTGATCTGTAAGGGGGTGGGGGGACGTCAGATCTTAAGAAAAATATTTTTGCTTCTGTTTTTGACAGATTAATTTTAATTTTATTTTTGTCTCTCCAGCTGTCAATTTCCTGTAGGCATAATTGAAGATTGATTTTTATTTAGTTTATGGTGGGGCCTGATGAATATATAGCCGTGTAATCTGCAAATTGGGCGGTTTTTATTTTACTATGCTTCGGTAGGTAGGCTACATACAAAGTATAAAGAGTGGGAGATAACGGGGAGCCTTGGGGAAGGCCTGCTTCGACCGCTTTTGGAGTCGAGTGATGGTTATCAACAGTAACGGCAAAGGTTCTATTGACGAGGAAGTTGGAAATGATTTGTGTAAAATAATGTGGAGTGCCTATTTCTTTTATTTTATAATTTAGATCTTGGTGCCATGTTCTATCCAAGGCTTGATATATGTCGAGAAATATTGCTATTGTATGATTGTGTATTTTGAATGTCGTATGGATGTTTTCAGTGATTGAGTAGTTGGTGATGTGTGGACACTTTTTTGTGAATCCCATTAGGTACACTGTCTGATGCAGCGAAGGAGATTTTCTATACTTTGAAAATCTTACTGTGTGAGATTTCCCACTGGCAAAAGTAACCCCGTACATGCACAAATGTTTTAACATATTTTCTATTTGGGGTGTGGGGTCAATAACCAACTTTGCCGGCCACATAAAGGTGTACCCCATGACTGCTCCTAGTTAAATTCCCATGCCTGGGGGTAAGAGCGACATGTGGTGAACACAACGTATTCTGTTTATCGTAACTAGCACAACCTGCTCGAACTTTTCGTCACACAGCTACAGAAATTGGGACGATTCTTAAAGGAAAGCTACAACTCTATTTAACTTTGATAGGGAATCGTGGTTGCCAGATGCCTCGTACAAAACATCCGCTGTTAGATGGCTGAAAATCGCCATAATTTCGCCCAATAAGAAATATTCAATTTTCAAACCGGGAAATTTAAATTTGCATTAAAATAACGAATTTGAAGTTTTTTAAGGTAATGTTTATAAAAGGCTTAATTACATTTATTTTTTCTGAACATTATAAATAATAATGTATGTTAAAAGTTATACATTTTGTAATAATAAGTTATATCTTAATATATCACTACTGTTTCTGCAGAACGGCACATACTTTCCCGTATTAGTTTTCAATTTCCTTTGGCCTCGGCTAGCTACTCCGACTTGCCACATACTCTTGCCAGCAACCATTTTGGCCCACCCAAAGTACATTTTCTTAATTTTTCGGTTTCCTAATTGTAGAGCGAAAATATTATTTTAATATAATTTAATAACAGTAAAACACGTCGTCCCAATGACAATTTTCTTTGAAAATTCTTAGAGACGTTTTTTAAAACTTAGGTTTTAAGCGCTACTGTAAATTCGAAATTTGAATATCTTTTTCACAGAAAATTTTTGAGTTTTGCAAAAACTTCATTTGAAGTCATGTTAAGTAACTCTGTAATTTACTTTAACTCTGTAATTTATTTTAACTCAATAGTGTTTACAAATTGCAGGAAATGTGCATATTACGGCATGAGAGATATTTAAAAACTTACATTTGTGTAAATTTGTGTGTTTGTTCTTAAAAACCAAAAGTGCCCCAAATTAACTTAACGTCATATTAAAGAGTGCAATTAGCACTATCCGTTCGAAAATTGTGAAGAAAATTGCGACATTTTGAGTTAGTTTTGACAGAGAACAGTTGAGTTTTCGAGAAGTTGTAAGTGATATTATTTAAACCTCATGTACTCATAAATACAATAATGTGAACAAATTGTCGCTAATATAAGCATTTACGACATTAGAGAAGAGTCAAAAATAATTAATTTTTTGTAATTCTTGAATACAAAAAAATAAAGCAATATGGGGATTGTCTTTTTGTTGAGCTGTTTTTGAGAATATCTTGTTTTTGTATTTTTATAAAATTGCACATATTCTTTGTAATATGCAGGAGAACTACTAAGTGACCTCAATTAAAGAATTTACTACGGAAAACAAATTTTATTTGAAGAATAAACTTCAATCTTTAATTTTGTAGTTGAAGGAAAACACAGAAACAAATTAATACATTTTTTACAACATATACTGCCAACAATAACACAACAATAACTGCCAAATAACTATCGTCCCTTTAAATGAGTTTAGTAAACTAATTTCAGAGACTCTATTAAACAAGTCACATTGTTTTCCTATGTTAACGATAAAATAATTTTAAAATGGTTCCTTACCTTTTTTCAGTTCTGAAGGTATTTATTTCCAACAATATGTTGAGATTTAGCGTACAAATAATGAAAAAAGTACAAATTGTGTTTGCAAATAGCAGCGTGAATACATTTTCATTCTTGATTGCAGTTTAAATAAAATACCAAACAACTGATAACATGCATGTATACAGTTTACAAGTAAATCTCTCCAGAACAGTTAATGTTCAAAAGAGAAATCTATTAATGAACTCTGATGTATATATTAGTTGAACCATATTGACTATTTCGATGTGATGTTCAGAGTTTGAATTACGTCACTTCGTCATAACACATTCCGTGTGTCTGTGAAAATTGAAGTTACACTATGTGATCAAACGTATCTGGACACGTGGCTGAAAATGACTTACCAGTTCTTGGCGCACTCCATCGGTAATGCTGGAATTCAATTGGCTGTTGGCCCATTCTTAGCCTTTATGACAACTTCCACTCTTGCAGGCATACTTTCAATCAGTTGCTGGAAGGTTTCTTGAGGAATGGCAGTCCATTCTTCATGGAGTGCGGCACCGGGAGAGATATCGATGAAGGTCGTTGTGGCCTGGCACGAAGTCAGCGCTCCAAAACATCCTAATGGTGTTCGATAGGATTCAAGTCAGGACTCTGTGCAGACCAGTCCATTACAGAGATGTTATTGCCGGGTAACCACTTCGCCACAGGCCGTGATGTATGAACAGGTACTCGATCGTGTTCAAAGGTTCAATCGCCATCCCCGAATTGCTCTTCAACAGTGTGAAGCAAGAAGGTGTTTAAAACATCGACGTAGACCTGTGCCGTGATAGCGCCACACAAAACAACAAGGAGTGCAAGTCCCCTCCATGAAAAGTGTCCTGAGACTTTTGATCACATAGTATGTTTTTATTTGAAGTAACTTTTAAAATCTATTTATGTAAGCACTATAAACTGTTTAAAACATGTCACTCTTGATCTAAACATAAGTAAAGGTTTTACACAACGTTTGAGAGACGTAGCTTATCGGTAACCACACTTCGATCCCAGAAGGAAAGGTCAATTAGCTCGTATTACCACCTTCGAAGCTTTTCACTTTCGCGTCGAGAGCGGATCAAAGCAGTAAGTAAAGAACTTAAGTTTGTGTACACAGTGCGGCAGAAGTGGATTGCCATCGACCGATCAGCGTAATTGTTTACCAGCACCATGTCAAACAGCTTGTCATTTAAAAATCGACGCGTTCATATATATGGCCTCGTAACATAAAACAAGCCTCTTTAACGCTTCACATCACGCCAAAGTGTTGATAGAATTTATTATTGTATATTGTGTGTTCATTAGCTTTTAAATTTTTATGATTTTTTGGAAGATAATTTCTTTCTCAAGTCCATAGTAAAAAAATAGGAAATTTTGGACATTCTTTTTGTTTTTCATTGCAGTAAAACAAGCAGTAATTTTGATTTTATTTATTTTTATTAAGCTTTACTCTGTTTTTCAAAATATTTTCGCCTTAGATAATAGATTTTGTGTATCATATTCTGAATATAGCATGTTGAATAATATTTAAAAGGGTAATCAAATTGTGCGCACTTTTTATACAAGTATTACAGGCTATATTCTGGAAATTAGTTGTGAAATGTTTATGTTATATTATTTCTGATAATGCGTTGCTTAAGAATTCATGTTCCATTAGAATGTATTGTATTACAATAACATTTCACTATTTTAATATTTGCATTACTATATTTTCCCAGCCAGTGTACACAATTTACCGTACATGTTTGGTTACAAAATACAAATTTACAATCAAATGATGCCGTCAAAACGTATTTCTGTTTGGATAAAACTTCGTCGTACCTCCGGCGCAAATGATAACACTGAAGTAAACCGCGCACGAGGCCGCAACACGTCTCACCTGTGTGTACCTTGTTGTTCTCACTTTCATAACACGGCATCACACCGGCTATCCTAATAGGTATCGGCCGCATCGCTGCACAGCGGGGGCGCGACGTGCGTGGGAGGAGGGCTGCAGATAAGCCCGGGAGCCGCGTCACCCGGCGCGGACGCCGCTGTAAACACGCGAGTGGAGCGGTGCGCTGGGTAACCGCGTTATTTCCCAGGCAGGTCCTCACTACAGCTTCACTTCAAGGTCACTAGCTGACGGAGAGGAGGAGGACACACTCATCCAATTCGTTATGTCTTGCATTTTTGGTATTGGAGCTTCCGCTTGGATGCCAGTGTTCCCATGTTTGTTCAGCTCGTGACCTAGAAGTGAAGCTGTGTTTAAATCGGAGCGTAGGGTTCGTGTCCTGGCGGTGGTGGATTTGCGATGCCGGCCATATAGTTGAGTCAAATAAGTCCCCGTCTGAAGGGGAATTCTAACGTTACGCTCTGGTCGGTGGTTGTGCTGTCTCTCCGATCAATACTGGAAAAATGGCTCCACTGTACGCTAAGAAATCGGCATACTGAACACGAACGATCTTTCCTTTCTCGTCCTTGTCCTTTTATCTTCCTTTACACACACTACTTAATTCTCCATGCACTGTGCTACCACATATAACAGGAAATCAAACGGAATCCCAGAACTTGTCCTGAGTGGGGCGGTGCACTGCCGGAGGAGATACCTGAAGATGAGAAGCAGACATGTAAGATGGCACCAGTTATCCCAGTGTTTGTCCCTTGTCTCTCGTGTGCGTGTTGTCTTAGAAGGACTCACGCTGCGGAACTTCCGCTGACCCCAGGTCAGAGGAGTCTGCAAATGGGTTGGTGTACAGTGTGTGTTCGAGCATGTGTCCAAAAGGATGAACTGGATAAAAACCCTGGAAAAGAAAAACTAGTGCTGCTACAGAATGACCCGTATTAGTTTTCCTTCCCGTATTAGGATTCTATTTCCATTACTCTTTGCTAGCTATTTGGACTTGCCACATACTCTTGAAAGCTACCATCTATCGCCACCCAAAGAAAACTTTTTTAAAAACTTTTCTTAATTATTCGGTTTCCTAACAGTATAATTAAATTATTACTTTAAAAATATTAAATAACTGTAAAACCTCCTCCTAAATGGCAAATTTCACTGAAAATATTTGAGACTTTTGAGAAAATGGCATTTAAGCTCTAATATAAATTCCAAATTTAAACCCTCTTCACAGAAAACTATTGAGTTTTCGCAAAACTTAATTCAAATGTAATTTCAAGTACTTCCAGTCACAAATGCAATAGGTGTTCACAAATCGTTGGAAATGTACATATTAAAGGCTTAAGTGATCTTCCAAAAACATTACATTTGTGTAATTTTGAACAAATGAATACAGCAAAATTAGTTCGATATCATATTAAACGTTGCAATTAGCACTATTTGTTGGAAAAGTTTGAAGACAAAATTGGGGCAATTTTTGAGAAAATGTTGTTTGACAGTTTCTGAAAATGCTGAATTTTGAGCTACTTTTCACAGAACATGGTTGAGTTTTCGGGGAACTTTAATTGACATTATTGAAAGCAGATGTACTCATAAATACATTAATGTAAAGAAATTGTCGATAATGTAAATACTAACGACGTGAGAGACAAGACAAATAACGTTTTTGTAATATTTGAAAAAACAAAAGCAATACGACGTTTATGTAATATTGTAGATTGCATTTAGCACAATCCTTATTAAAACTTTAAAGGAAAAATTTGGATTTTTTTTGTTGAGAAAATATTGTTTTTGTATTTTTTTAATTGTACATTTTGCTCGCAATTTACTAAACTACTAAAATTTTCAGAAAACTGTACATGATCTTAATGAAAAAACTTGCTATGGAGAACAAATTGTATTTGAAGGAAAAATCTATCATCCATTTTGTAGATAAAAGAAAACGCTCGAAAAATTTTTAAATTTTCGAAAATTCAGTTAAATCTAAAAACCAAACCTATGCCACTTTTATAAGTGAAAGTTACTCTATTCTTACATGAAATTTAAAGAAATTTTTGCAACCGTTTTTAGAAAAAAATTGATAAAGTACCCGGGGGCTTCATGTAAAGTACCCCAAAATTTTAAAGACTTTTTTTCAAAATCAATGACTCGAGGCAGACGGATAGGACATTCTCCAATTTGGAATAAATTGTGTGCATGGTTTAGGCTCTAGTGTTCACAGACACCAGACGGACGTACAGACTGAGAAACGGACGGACAGAAAAACGTTTAAAAAAATCACTTTTTCGGAATCTGGGGACACCAAAATGTGTATTTTCGCTGAAATCTCGAAATCAATTTACCGCAACATTACATAACTTTTCTAAATACTACCTATATTACTTCGTATATGTACGTAAACGGTAAAGTAAAAATGATTCGACATTTCAATTCACACCTGTCTAGAAACACGCATTTATTTTGGGTTCCAAGCCAATCGAATTTTTTTAAAAACATATATTTCTTCATAAGTTGGCTGGAATACGTAAGCTCACCATGCCTTTTAAAGACAGGACTTTTTAACAAAACGATTTTTCTTGACTCTTTGGGACTACAGAATTCGGAGGACTGAACATTCACAAAGAATCGCAAATTCTCGCATTAGATATTCGTCATGCGTACACTGTACAAAAGGTTAACAACTGCATCTTTGATGTCAAGGAAGTACTAAAAGAAAATGGCACCTCTCTATGCCGCGGTCGTTCGCACGCATCAGGGTCTCGCCGCCCCGCGCGCCGCGCGAGGTGCCGCAGGGGTCATAAACTTGGACAAACGCTCGCCGCTGGCGACTACTTTGGGTGGTCGCAATCTGGACTTCCCAGATCGTCCCCGTGTGCTGTTTAACACTTTTCGGAAAAGTATGGGTAAACCTTAGTACTTAAATGAAATCGCTGAAGGTACTAGTGGTATGCAAATACTGAGTTACTTAATGTGTTCCCAGATTTATGGACGTAATATTTACATTTTTATATTCAAAAGCTTTGTTATTTGCAGTTTAAAAGGTGGAGTTTGCAAAATGTGTCAGTACAAAAGGTTTGATTTTGCAATTTGTATTGAAATAAAACTAGAAAAAATACTACACAATAGTACAATAAATTTCAATTGTAGTTAATTTAAAAAAATATATCGTCAGTGTTTTTAGTCTGACGTCATCGAATTATAAGAACTCGTCAATAACAGCTGGCCGTCACAAGGTTTTCTCTGGCAGAATTCCGCAGGCAGAGCTTATCATGAAGGGTGATGATGCTTCATCGAGCTGTCATATCTCGATATCCAACCAAAATCTTGACATCTAGTGTATCGCTGAAATGAAAATAGCTTTTGACGTTCAGATTGATAAATAGGTTTGAATATTAGAACCTAATAAATCCTGATGGCAGCTATAAGCCACATTGTACAACTACACGGCATGCAGATATTAACACAATATATTATTTCCCTTATATTATTAAAAAGCAACTTGCAGGAATGCCGTGGTTATTAAAACCAGCTGCTATCTCTTCGGTTCGCAGTCAGCAAACAAGCGCTATCGGCCTTTATCGAGGAAGCTCGGAAACCGCTTGACAACAATGAACCCGCGTGTAATTGGTCTGAGAGCTTAAATGGGGAAGATATCTCACTCGAAATCGGTTGCGTGACCTGAACCTTGGTGGTGAGCTTGCGCTGGCCATACCGCCGTCTGAGCTCTCTTCAGCGGACGCCACCCGCACGTGATTGTTTGCGGTGGAGGACAGAAGTCCACTGGGTATAAATATCTCGCGAAGAGAGTGCTAAAGTTTCTATCTAGAGAGTGTAAATTTCTTCTAAACTTTTTCGCAAAAACAAGGGTAGCTAACATTTTGCCATTGTGCGAGGTGTCGCCTTGGCGCCCTCGCAAAACAGAATACGGTTAAGCAGTTGAGGGTTGAAGAGAAGATGGTATTGAAATATTAGTAGAATTTCTCACTTTTCACTGCATGAAAATTTGATTACATTGTAATCAACAGGTCTGTAAACAAAACATCTTATAAATTGTGATTTATTAATGATCGCATAATTGAATACTGTATTTGTAAAAGGTTTCGACATAAATTCTTTATATGTTTAAGTAAACTATCTGCAGGTGAATAATGTTTTCAGAATGTATTACACATGGAATTAAATATCAATCTAACCAAATGTTCATTACGCGGTCTTTCCAACAGGAATATCAATTATCTCGATCCTGAAAGCAGAAGTTTGGTTTTATTTAAACGTTATCGGGGAAATGAATCACAACCATGAGAATCCTGAATGATTTGAATATCAGAGAAAACTCATAAATAGTTAGTAGACGCGTTCTCGGAAACAAGAAATCGTAAGCATTTGAGTGATGTTTTCCTGTTTATTTGCGTGTACCAAGTCGATACCACTCGGCGATGCTGTGGCTAAAATTTTATCATTATCATCTAGTATTTTTAGTATAATAGTATGTTTCACGTAATTTGTGCTTTAAGATATAGCAATTTATAATTACTTTCTCTCGAGGATGGCTCTGAATGTTTTATATAACCTTTGTACCTTTGTGCCAATGTAAATATGGAAGTAATTATTTTCTCAGATATAATATATGGAGTGGAATATCGTGTACTGTAGATGCAGTAATATTATTTCAATATCTGTGCTTGAAGATGGAAACCCCCACAGATGAAATGCAAAATTGATCTGGAAAATCCATTAAATATATTTCTCTTGGAGTTCTTTTCGAGAAGTTAATCTCCATCCCGAAGACATCTATCGTCTTTGCCAGAGCCATCTCGCAGATGACAGAAGAAAATCTCGCCTTTAAGGAAATTCCTGTCCCAAAAATAATATTTAATTGCAGGTGGGTAGGTTTCAATTTCTCTACCTCTAGAGCCACAGCGTTCGTTCCAGGGATTCAACAATTTCTAATGGCGATAAAATGTAGAGGTAAAATGAAATTGGTGATTCCTGGAAAGTAAATTTAAAGAAATGACAATAAATATTCTCATGAAAATGGCCCTTAAGTTTATTAGACGTCTGTAATTCTTTCATGGTTGCTTAGGCATATTTCGTTCTCTCGTATCTGCACTCAGGAACATATTACAGCAATTTTTACACTGAAAATTGAAGTTCTTATCTACAATCACTTCAAGGATCCAAAACATAGTACATTTCAAAACGAGATATTGCGTACTTCACATAAAAGGGGTTTCGGTCAGTGTTGAGGTTTGAACTTCAATAAAAACTTTAAAGAGGAAATGGATTAGAAATTTCGTAACATCTCAAGAACATAGAAAAAATTTCACACACACAACTATTTAAAATCTGTTGAGACATTATTTTACGAAAATACCCTTTTAAAAAACGAACACAAGTTTTATTATACATTTATTATTTGCCATTTAAAAACATATCATTGTAACTATATGAAAAAAACTAATAGAAAACTTTTTTTTTAACATCTGCTTTATTTGCAATTTGTTCTACACGAACATTCGGCAAATACAATTGTACATATATTATCGACATGTAAAGAAACCATACAATTTTGTTTCTTTCTAAAAATGGTTTTAAACTAATTGTCCAGTTCAGAGAGAGAAAAAAAAGACAAACAAACAAAAGCAACAATAAACAATATCACATTGAAATAACAAAAAACACAATAACAAACAAACATACAATAGTGCAAGCATTGTGACAAACAAAATATATCTACAGTAACAATTATTTTAAAAGAAAAATATTATTTATATCTGTGGTCCAGATCAAGAGGATGTACTCTTTTCAATCTTCTTGTCGTTGTGCTGTTATCTAAGATGTTTATGGCCAGATGATTAATATGATTTTCGAGTCTGTGTTGGTATTTGTGAGATTTGAGAGTGATTTCCTCTTTAACAGTGGTGATATTGAGATCTTTATGTAGAGTGGCGTTTGATACAAACCAGGGAGCATTGCTTAATAGTCTGAGACATTTGGATTGAAATCTTTGAATTATTTCTATATTTGAATGTGATGCTGTTCCCCAGAGTTCAATTCCATAAGACCAGATAGGTTTGAGTATTGTTTTGTAGAGTAAAATTTTGTTTCCTAGACTTAAACTAGATTTTCTTCCTATTAACCATATCATTTGTCTACTTTTCAGTTCTGCTTCCTTTCTTTTGATCGAAATATGTTTCTTCCAGGTTAGCTTTTTGTCTAGATGTAGTCCGAGATATTTGACGGTGTCTACGTTTTCAATTAGTTTTCCGTTTATTTCTATTCTTGTATTTCTTGTTCGTCTGAGGGTAAATGTTATACATTTGGACTTTGTTTCATTCATTCTTATTCTCCAGAGTTTACACCATTTGTTTATAAGCTCGAGGTGCTCTTTCAATGTTCTTGTTGCCGTTTCTTGGTTTTCGTGCGAAGCTAGCAGGGCTGTGTCATCTGCATATGTTGCAGTGGTGACGTCTGGGGACTGAGGTAAGTCAGCGGTGTACAGCGTGTACAGCACTGGTCCAAGGATGCTCCCCTGTGGCACTCCTGATAATACTGGATGAAACGGTGTTATTTCATCTCCGAATTTTATTTGAAAAAATCGATCTGAAATAAAGGATCGAAGTATATTATAGTATGGATGCGGCAGACATTTCTTGATTTTATATAGCAAGCCTTGATGCCACACTTTGTCGAACGCTTGCGCGATATCTAGAAACAAGGCGGAACAATACTTTTTATTTTCTAGAGCTCCGTTGATGGTGTCGACTACTCTATGAATTTGTTCTATTGTAGAATGACGATTTCTAAAACCGAACTGATGGTCTGGAATTGTGTCATTTTCTTTAAGTAATGGATATATGCGAAATAGTAATATTTTTTCGAATACCTTAGACAAAGAAGGTAATAAACTTATTGGTCTGTACGAGGAAACATCTTGTAGCTGTTTTCCTGGTTTTGCGATTACAATTAATTGTGCCAGTTTCCACTGCGAAGGATAGTGTCCGATGCGTATTATTCCATTGAAAATGGATGTTACAAGGGCGATGAGTTTCTTAGGCAGTTTTTTAAGCATTTCCCCTGTAATACGATCATGTCCAGGAGCCTTATGATTTGGTAGTAGTTTCAGCCCTGCTGTGACTTCTTTTGTTGAGAAGAATTTAATTGGTGGCGACATTTGATGGGGACATTCCAAGAATTCTATGATTTCTTTTTCTTCTGTGAGTAGTGCTGAGGGGTGTGGTTGAAATGTTTTTGCAAAATATTTTGCAAATTCTTCTGCCTTATCGTTTTCCGTTCTAGCCCAGCTTCCATCGGTTTTACGAAGAGGGGGGACATGTTTTGTAGGTCTTTTTAATTTTTTAGTAATTTTCCATAAGGAGTAATCTGTAGCTTTTGAGGGTGACAACTTTTCTATTCTTTCCTTCATTTCCTCCGAATGAATTTCTTGTAATTTTCTTGATAAGAGGCGGGAAGTTCTGTTGAGTATTCGTTTGTCGTCCGGGTGATGAGTGCGTTGCCAGGTCATCTTCATCTGTCTTTTCTCTTTAATCATTTTTAGTATTTCTGATGGGTATTTATTTTTTTCAAACACTCTCATTTCTGGAGTTGCATATACGGCTGCCTGTTGAATGTGTTGTATTAAGTATTCAACAGCATCGTCGATATCTTCTGGACATTTTAGACGGACCTTGGCAGTGGTGTTATGGTAAAGCCAGTTGCTGTATTCTTCCCAGTTCGTTTTTCTGTTTGTAAGGTATATGCTTTCTTTCTTTTTGATTTCAGAAGAACTGATTGTCAGTATTTCTGGAGAATGATCAGATGAAAGATCAAAAGACGGTTCTATTGTGTGATAGGTCTGTGCCATTCCCTTTGTGACGAAGAAATCCAAGACATCAGGTACCTTGTTACCATCCGTTGGCCAGTATGTGGGATTTCCTGATGAAATTGTTTGGAGTTTTAGTGTAGAGATGGCTCCTTCTAAAGCGCGACCTCTTGTAGTTACCAGTCTTGATCCCCATAGTTGATTTTTAGCATTGTAGTCTCCTCCAGCAATGAACCTTGTGCCGAGCGTTCTAAAAAACTTGATATACTGATCGGTGGTTATCTTGTGTTTTGGAGGGGAGTATATAGCTGAAATAACGAGCGGACCGAACTTATCGTATACTTGTATAGCGGTTGTTTGCAGATAGTCTTTAGCATTATCTTTGTACATATTGTGTCTGATTCTTGTTTTAATTATTACTGCTGTGCCTCCATGAGCTGTCCCATCTGGATGATTTGTGCAATATACTTCGTAGTCAGATATACGTAGATAGCTTTTTTCGGTAAAATGTGTTTCAGACACTAGAAGTATGTCAATATTTTCTTGATGTAGAAACACTTCTAACTCTCTTCGATGTTGAAGTATTCCGTTGGCATTCCAGGAGACAATTCGCAGTGAATTACTCATAGTTTCTTCATTATTGCAGTCATGATATTAATTAGGCTGGAGATTTGTTCAGCTTGCTTTGCTAAGATGGACTCGAATTTTTTAAATGATTCTTGCATTATGGAAATCAGATTATTTTCATTCGACACATTTTGATTATTGATTTGCGAATGTTGGGCCATTTGTGCATATGTGAACTGTCTACCTGTTCCTATGGTTTGATTACTTGTTAATGAGCTTGAATTGTTGCCTTCAGTTATGTTTTGCGTAGCATTTCTACGGTGTTGACTTTGACTAGGATACTTGCTGTTACGAATTTTTTGATATACTTCGCAGCCTTTATAATTTGCTGGATGGTCACGGCTACATAGAGCACATGTAGCTGGTGTGTCTCTCGTTTTAGTACAGGTTCGACTATCGTGATTCTTTCCACATTTGACGCAGCTATACGGAAGCGTACAATACCGAAAACTGTGCTCGTAGGACTGACATCGCTTGCATTGTACTATTTCTCGTTTTTTACGCGGTGGTTCAAAACTAATTTTTGCATGTAGTAAGTATTCGACGTCATATATTTTTTTGTTGTTACTTTGAGGTTCTAAGTCCACAAAAAACAATGGTAGAGGTGCTTTTGTTAAACGATGCTTGATATTATGAATTTGTTTTACTTTGTGGCCTTGTACTTCTATAGCTTCTTTAAGTTCCGTTACGTCTGCTGTTGGGTGCATATTTTTTAATACTACCCGAAAGGCTTTCTTGTTTTAACTGAAATGTATAATGAGCAATATTTTTTAGATTCAGATGTTTGACAAGCGTTCGATAAACCTCCGGTGTTTGAGGTACGATTTTCACATTGTTCATAGTAATTTTGGCGTCATCTTGGTAGGTTTTGACAAGTTTATATGAGAAGTCTTCATCTTTAATGACTTCTTTAATAGATCTGATCATATCAGATATTACTCTGACGCCTGGAATGAAAATAGGCGATGTACGATATTTGTCTTGTTCTTGCATGCTGCCCTTGATTGTTGTATCATTGATTTTCTCAGAATTCGAGGTTTCTTCCAAATTTTCATCACAAGAGAGATGTTCATACCTGTTTTTTTATGATACGGGGTCGTGTTCACTGTTAGTCTTCTTAGAGGGTTGTATAGAGTTGTCATCATTGCGTCTTTTTTGTCGACGCAGCGGGATTGTTTGCCATGAGCTGCACAAGGTTGAGGCCGTTTCCTGCGTTGTAGATGCTTGGCCGTTAGTTGCTGTAGCTTCTAGGACGGTGGCTGGGGTTTCTTTTTCACGCACATATTGCTGTATTTGAAATTGTAACTGTTGGTTCTGTTGCACTAATTGTTGTAAGTGTTGTTTTAGCTGTTGATGTTCATGCAATAAAAATTGGTGCTGTTGCTGAAGGTTCAGTGTTATTTCACTGTGTTCTAAAGTCAATCCGTTCGTACTATTGTTGACGAAAGCTTCACTGTTTTCTTGGTTATTTAGTGTTTCTGTTGTTTGTGTGATTAGTCCCCCGAAGGGGACGTGGTCAGTTAACATAATTCACTTCACTATATATGTGCGGTATTGATTTTCAATAGTTCTTGACGCACCACTGTTCACACGAGAATGAAGTCACCTTTGTACACAAATACGAGCGGTCACCACTGCATCACTAGTAAATTTGAACGGTAAGTTGAAAACGTTCCTAATTCACCACTGTTCACAAATAAATGCACTTCTTTCTGACCCCGGACCGGCACTAGTAGCGGCCGGGGCAGTCGGACTTGCGATAAGCGCTAGCCTTCGGCTAACTGGCGGAGCTGCGGAGCACGTCTGCTCGTGACCGCTGCTGAGCGAGAACTACTAATAGAAAACTTACTCGCTGAATAATCAAGAAATAATACAGATGCAATGGCAGAACGTTTTAAAGACGAAAACAAATTAAAATATCCTATCAAATGTAAAAAAATATTCTTAATAAATAACTGAACTTCATTTCTATTCATTCTACGATTCTAAGTACTGTTGATTTCCACTCAATCGTCACTAATAGCAATTGACTTTCTTGGTTAGTCTCTCTTATCAGAAGAGCAAACTGTACTTGTTCTTTAGGCAGACCTAAAGGTGGAAGGGTTCTCAAGCAGGCAGCCCAATTAGTGTGCCCAATTAGTGTCACCCAGGGCAATTGATGTGGCCGCTACTTGTTGCGACAGCTCGGCAGTCGGGATGGAGAGGTCCGACATTTAGCTCGATCGGTTCTTGTTTAGTGAAACGCAAGTGGCACGTTGTCAATGACAGTGGGCAATCGCAGACACTCTGGTACAAGAGCTTGAAACTGGTTTAAAGTACAATTCATCTGCTGAAGACACTATTTCCAAACAAGAGGTAATTTGCAAGGTAGAAGTAACATCCTCATCGTTTCTAGAATGGAGGAAAGTGGTAATATGAACCTCGAAAGGCGCCCCTTTGTAGCTGGTATTAAGTTATCACGTCTCGCTTTCTCACTACCGCTTACGCAGTGGAGAGAAAGTAATGTAATGTTGCGCGACAAAACGGCGAATTTTCGGCATAGAAACTTTTATTACAGGGCACTGGTACCGAAAAAGTGGATAAATCCAGTTTATAAATTTAGAAAAAAGTCCCCTAACACGTGGTGTAGCCAGAATCCAGGTTTGATGGGTCCTTGATGGCGAAAAATGGATTGATGACCGTCAGTGTGTCTGTGAACAACTAGCGGCTAAATCGTTCAGCCGATTTTCTCGAAAATTGATACTCCACAATTGATCATGCTTATATCGCGGCCTCTTGAATTTGACACCGATATTTTAATTTTAGGGTGTAGTACTTGTCATGAAGCCCCTGGGACATTTTTTAAATTAAAACAAATGGCACTAAGTTTTTGATTAAATTTGGTTTTTGGATAATGCCATAAACGTTTAAGAGAGTGGTGCGTGTTTTATTTTCCTTAAAACTCATATTTTTGGAAATTTGAAAACGTTTGAAAGTGTTTTGGAGTCTTCCAACAACTAAAATATTAATAAAAGTAGTCTTCCCTCTTCAATGAAATCTGTTCTTCAAAGATTGATTTTGAAATAATGTCATGTACAGTTTCTAAAAAATTTGAGTACATTTCGTGGAATTTTGTGTGAATATACGGGCGAGAAAGTATGTGTCGTTTTAGCCTCACTAGTTTGCGAATAGCCGTCGTATCGGAGTTTGCTAGTGATGACTCAGCGAACATTATTTTGAGTGAATTAATGAAATGGAGTGGCTGGAGTGAGAGGCTGGGTAAAGTATGGGGCTGGTTGAAGTGTGGAGGAAATGGATGAAGTTTGGAGGAATTGATGAGGTGGGGGAATGGATTAAATTTACAAAATGTACTAGAATGAGACCCCCTAGTAAATTAGCCACTAAATTTTATAATATTAAAAAAAATAACTCACAGAAAATACCGAGGTCGTACCTCCAATTGTCCTCCGCTACCACTGGACCGCGCTGCTGCGACGCACGTCCTTCGGCGCTCGATTTTGCTTGCGGGCGCGGAACGGAGCGGAGCGGACTGGAATGACGGCGCGACGCGAGCGCGGCGGGGCCCCGACGAGTGTCGCCCGCAGCTGCCTGCGGCGCCACGCCCCCTCGCTGCGTTTTGCAGTGCGGGCAATTAATTGCGACCGCCGCGGGCACAAAGAGGACTCCAGGGCACCGTGTTCACGCCCGAATTCTCTGACATGGATCACACGTACTTTGCGGCGTCACATCGCTCGGTGTCACACGGAGATGGTCAGACAGGTAAATGTGTAGACCCGATGGAAAAGTAATAAAAACATCTGTTCTAATTTAGTTATTTTGATTGTTTGATTGATTAGTGATTCTGCGTCAACTGATAAGGTAATTAGTTTCGTAAGTGTAGTGCATGTTGTCATCGCGGAAAGTGGTGGTGGTATTTCTCCGCGGGCTGGCTTGTCTGGGATTTCCTCCAATCAAACCACCGAGGAGTTACTACACCGAGCTACACCTAGGAGCGCCACTACCAGCGAGGCATCTTTCCAGCCGAGATGCGCTCTAAGCTACGTGTGACAGTGCAGGGCATGTGAATGTTAGTGTATGTAAGAAATGGTTGAGGATAAGGTAAGAAAGAGGAAAAAAAGATGGCGCGCAGTCCGTGGCCCGTTTGTTGGGGCATTACTCTGGCATTTGCTTGGTGATAATGGGAGAAACCTCGTTAAACTACCTATCAGAGCAGATATCTAGCGTGTATCGAAAATCTTCGAACTCTAGAACTTTTTGGTCAATGGCACTGCAGAAACATCAATTGATGCCTTTTGCCTCTTTAGACCAAAAGAAAGGTCATAAAACCGTCGGCTGTAATTTATTTATTCCGGGCTCGTGCCAGCGCTTCAACAATAGACGTCATATGCACTTGTTGCTACAGCATGATACCCTCTCCTATGTTTTGTCACGCTTGCAATGCTAATCGAAGTGAAGTTCAATGCAACTCTTGAATGGCATGTATGTTAATGATACACCGTGACGTACTACTGTAACTGAGTAAGAAAAAAAGTAATTAATATAAATTATTTTTCATTTCTTTAAAAGACAATAACAGTTCATTTGATGATGCAGTTGTGGCAGTTTCATTCATCTACATCACTTGTTTTTATGATTTTGTAAACACGTTTGAAGTCCAGAAAATACTAAAGCCAATTATGAGATTTGTATTCATTCTTATTATACTACATTTTGTTTATAATAATGTGTTTACAATTATGTATATTTAAGCATTAACAATATTACTCTTGCGGTTGTTCGGAAATATATTAAAAATCTGGATAGCGCATGGTAAGTCACCGTTTTCAAGAACCATTTCACCCGTATGATATTTATACTACGAATAAAATGAAAATGTGATTGACATTTGGGTGTGGAGGGGGTGGCGGTCAGCATTCTGCGCGCTCTACCATGTTCTCTCAACACTAACTTGGCCAACAGAAGAAAGATGTTGAGAAACCCGTAATCAGTTGTTTTGTCTTAATGTTTGTTACATGTGTTTGTACCATTTTTTGCTCGTATAATTGGTTCCCTAATTTTATGTGACAACAATGTACAAATGCAGAAGCTTTGCTGATTCCTAGGTTATGCCGCTGGCGTCATCACGTGACCACAAAATACCAATTGCATTGTAGTTGTATTCGGACCTTTGCAGCTTAATTATCACTCTTTTAGCAATGCTGGTTGTGATTAGATTTTTGATAAGGAGAAATTTTACCAGTAGTAATGAATATAGTTCATACATTAAAATTGAGAAGGAATGTTTTGGTAATTATTGAAATAATGTAGACTGTAACTGCTTTGATTACAATACGTTACCGAAAATTTGTGTAAGGCAGCATCAGAAAGAGTTAATTAGTTTACTTTAGTTGGTAACGTTGCTTAATCACTGAGTGTCCTTTTTCCCAATCGAATGCATTTGGTGAAGAATCTGGTATCTACTGAGGCATTGTATTAAGGTGGCCTTTTAGTTGGCTTTTTAATAATAGTTTTTCAATAATTAAGTATAGTACAGAGTATATTACAGAGCACGTCGACCATTTATTCGTCGCGTAAGTGCAGTGAATGCCATATCGCGAGAGATGACGGTGTTCCTCCTCCGGAGCATGGGGTCCGAAGGTGTCTAGGTATCAATATTTTTAATACCCAAGATTTTGATCACGAAGCAACCATCATCAGAGCTAATCTTCCAGCGTCTGGGCGGAAAACAAAATTCTGGACGGAATTCTGCTTCTCTTAAAGGGAATGAGCAAAACCGTCTCTTTCCTGTGAAATTGGGACGGTGCCTTCCACGACCCCGGGCACGGCCTCCGGCGCAGACCACAATAGTGATGAGGCGCGGCATGGCGGGGCGGGGAAAGGGGGCGGGGCCGTGCGAGGCGTCACGTAGAGAGGCTGGGCCGCGGCGTCGCGTTGACTGGCCTCGGGGCGCGCGCCGCGGTTTACGACCTGGCGACGGCGCCCGCGGCATTCCGCAGGCGGCATTGGGCATTCCGCCGGGCTGCGGAGGCCCTACTGCCACGCCCCCCGCCCCCGCCCCCGCCGCTCGCTCGCCCGCCCGCTCACCGCCGCCGCAGGGGAGGTTCGACGCTAGGTACAGAGCTGGCTCGAATTTAGAGGTGGCCTGGAGGAGAGTTCTGCCGGTCGGTAGGTTTCCGTAGTCACCTATCAATACCAGGCGGATTCCGAAGCAGTACCGAAACAAACAGGCTCTCCAGATCTTTTCTTCCTCTTCCTTATCCTATCCTGATCCCTTTCCTCTCCCCGCTCTCTATCACACACACTGACATGCACTGTACAACCGTATGTGTCGGGAAACCATTCAGGGGCTTAGAGCTTGTCCCAGTTGGGCTGGTGCCCCGGTAGTAGGAGATATCCGATGGGAAAATCAGCCCGCAAACCGACGTATAGGTCGGTGCTGAATCCTATCATCCAGCAAGGGGGCACACTGCCACCTCATGGGATAAAATATTCACTCCATTGAATGGTCTAATGAGCAAAACAGTTCAAGAAACATCAATCAGACAAGTCATGCAGTTCTTGATCACATTGTAATTTATTTTATTATAGTATATCTAGGCCTAATTCGAGAATGCAGTTTAAGATATTAAACGACAATCTTATAAAATAAAGGGCCTGACATAATTGGCGAAGAACTCTTTAAGAATTTTAGTAATTATTTATTTTCGTTTCCTCGCTCATGACTAGGCAATTAACTTGCGCACGTTGGCCTACTTTACAACAAGTATACAATTGACCATCTAAAGTTTTCCAAAATTATATCAAATGAATTTTATTCCAAATATTTTGAACTTATAATATATTAATTTATCAAACATGTTCACTCTAATAAATTGTCTAGTTTAATCAATATCCATTGCCTCGAAGACGTGAGGTACTTCGTTGATTTCCAACACATCCAGCTTTCAGCTTTCTGGCTCCGTTTACTTTGATTCGTTCATTTAATGATTTTGTTTAATGTTTCGCTCATTTCCTCTTGTAAAATTAATATTCAACGCATCTACCCCAGATGACTTAGGGTTTTATTTTGGTTCGCACCACTCGCTCACCACAATGCTTTTCTTATTTAAACTATCTTATTTTACTTACACCGTTAGTCCTGTTGCATTTATCTATTTTTCTGAACTTACTCCGTGTGTCCTAACCACAAAAAAATCAATATTGCACAGTCGTAATCGACTGGTCCTTTAAACCTGAACATTAATTGCCAACTAAAAAGGGGCCCAAAGCGTTAACTGATGTTACAGCAGTGCATCTGCCCGGGAGGCCCTGGGGTTCGAGTCCCGACGGTGACAATATTTTCGACACCAGTATGTCACCAGCCGGGTCGAATTCTACTGTAGGATAGTGTCTTGAGGATAATTCTAGCGTCCGACTGCTCTCATCGGTTGTTGTTGATGGTTTCTCCGATCAACAGAATGTGAATGCCGAAGCAGTACCTAACAAACGGGCCACGGAGCGCGCCCGATCTTCCCTTCCTCCTCTTCCTTGTCCTTTCCTCACGCTTTACTTACACACACATACACTCCCACGCACTACACTGCCGCAACAATTGTCGGGGTGACCCATCAGGAGCTTTGAGCGTGCCCAGGCTGGAGCGGCGCCACGCTGGTGTGAGATACCTGGTGAAGGAAATTCCCGCAAGCCGACACAGGTGGGCGCCGGATCTCGCCAGCCAGTGACGAAGATCACCACCTCCCGCGATGAAAACATTCACTACACCTACAGAACTAATGACCTTAGCAGTTGGCGCTCCTGGAATCATATTAGACAATATGAAGTCTATTCCTAATGGAAACGCTATTATCAATGCTGACCTTGCATTGCCACACTTGCGTAGATTCATCCCAAGGCGTTTTTATCGTTTTTCGTTACTTTCGTCCGGTCTTCTTAGTTTATTTTCATCTTCATTGCTTTGAGATCAATTCACAAATTTACAAAATTATTTTACATTTCATCGCGTAACTAGTCTTACTGATCCACGATTTATGTCATCTCTGCATGAAAACTCTGCCATTTGGTGCCATTTGGATAGCTTCCAATTCGAGTTTACATGTTCCTCTTGGTTGTCGTTAATGTCTTCTTCTATATTACACACAATTTAGTACTCATGTAATTATGGCGATACAATTATTCTGTTATTTGATGGAAATAACATACAACACTACCGAATTCAAGTCGTGCTAAACTTTACGATGCTAATTTCAACTGTTATCCGGTAGTTAATTCTATGAGGGTTCCCTAAGAAAAAAATGATGAAACGTTCAACGAGTTGTTCAATTTCAACCTCATATATTACCGAAAGTATTATGAATGTGTTCTATAATATTATGAGAAATCGCCAATACAGTTAGTTGATTTTATTTAGACAGATTATGACGCATTATAAAAATTAATTTCATTAATTAATTCTATAATTGGTCTTAAATTGCAAAATATGCTACGTGTCTTTCATATCATTAGTTGCAAATTATAATTGATCTTCTTTGAAAAACGTCTATACATTGAAATGTATGTTTTCATGGAAGTCAGGAGACTCCGAAATCTATCATCCGTCTAAACAAATTTCCTGGTATCGATTGTGACTGTTTGACAACTGTTGTAAACCTTGATTAACTTCCAGAGAACTAGCAATTATCAACGAAAAACAATATAAATTTGCTAGTGATGCAACGTGCTGCACGTACCTTCATACTGCGCAGAACATACGAGGATCGAATCCAACCTACATAATATGCAAACTGAACGCTTGATACAAAATTATTTACAAAGCACCGGATTCTTCATGAATTTAACCATTTAATATCATCATTTCGCCATCTCTAGGAAAGGAAACAAAACCGTTAACCTTCTTGGTATTGTATTATTTTTAATAATTTCGATATTAAAACACGTGAACAGCCACGAATATTTTTTTGTCATTTGTATTGCACTTTGATTTCGATGAACAAATGAAACTCATCAAGTGTGCCGTGTTTTGAGATGAATAAATTGGAAGATATGTAAAATTTCCTATATCTTTTGGTAGAAAGGATATTAAAACGGTTTTTTTATAATCGTAGGAAACAAAATCTAAGGTTCTAAAACAGATTTTTCTGCATATCTTGACTCTTCTATAAATTAGTTAAACAATGGAGATGATTAAACATTTTGTACATCGAATCTCCTAGGCTTAAATTATTTTAGCAATCAAAAGAATAGAAAATGTGACTTCACCGTAAAACTCCAAAACATCAAACATGAACGAAATGGGTTTCATATGTATAATGACAATTTTTAAAGGGGGGCGTAAGGCCTGGAGTTGAACATACGCAGATGACCAAGGTGAAAATGGAACATAGAACCCTTTGAGCGGAGGTGATCCAGCATTCCTACAAAGCCGCTTCGCTTGTCCGAATAGGAATTAGGGCATAATTGCATTTGAAATGTCATCTTTGATGTTTTTGTCAATATTGTGATAATTCATATCTAACATAAATTAATTGAAGTTATTAGTCAAAATATTCCAAACATGTTTCATTGAATGAAATGTATAGTACATTGTGATAAAAACCCAAACTAGTTTCTGAAAGCGACTCAGAGCTTCAACTGATGTCACTGCATTGCCTCTGACCGTCAGGTTCTAAGGTTCGACTCCTGACAGTGATAGAATTGTCGACACTAGCTTGACAGCTGGGTCGAATTCAGCCGGAGTGTGGAGGAGACTTCTAGCCGTCGGCTGCTCTGTTCCGTGGTTCCTCTGCTCCGTGGTTTCTCCGATCCACACAAAGCGAATGCCGGTCCTGTACCCTACCAAACGCGCCACGAACCGCGCACGATCTTGCTTTGCTCTTCCTTGCTCTATTCTCAACCTTTACTTACACACACTTACCCTCACATGCACTACACCATCACTTGTTGGGAGAGCAGAGGGGAGATAAGAGCTCTTCTCGGCTGGGGCGGTGCCCCACTAGTGGGAAGCACCTAGTGGGGGAAATCCTCCTAATGCGACGTAGGTCGACGCCGGATCTCACCGTCCAGCGGGGTAAGATCACCGCCACCACCCGCAATAAAAGATGCACTACAATTACGGGAATAATGACTTTAGCCGTTGACGCGCCCTAAATCGCAAGTAAATCAATCTTTCACACGAATTTTTGGGAAAGTATGTAATTATAAGCAAAAGAGTTCACTTATTTGCACAACATTAAGTAAACAGGTAATACATAAATAATTAAAGTTTAAAGGTTCTTACTAATCTATGAAAGTAATAAGAAGTTAAAGTTAATTGTGTGAGTATTAAAATTACAAAGAAAGATTTGCACGAGTAATTGAAAATAATAGGACATTTTTGTGCGGTCTTACCCTTAACCTGCCCTTGTTCACGAACCGTCTCCTCGGGCCAAAAATGAAGGGAAATAAACTGACTGCAACAGACTGGAACACGCGGGAAAGAGAGCATGCACTCCGAAGATAGATTGTGCATACGAAAACTTCGTTTTTGATTTTGTGAAAATAGCGTCTTTAATATATTGATGTCTGAGGATTAACGTCACATTTTGTAACAAAATGAGATTTTTGCTTCATTGTGTTGAATCTCCAGTCTACATGTGTCCATCTCCCAAAATTGTAAATATTCCACTCCATTAGCATGCAATAAACTCATTCCATACTTGTCCATTCGATACATACCCACTGCATACAAAGACATTAAAAGGCTGTCCTGAAAAATTTAGTAAAATGGACCTAGAACCGTTTGGTGCTCAGCCATCGATATTTGCGTTTGTGTACATACGTTTGTAAATAGTTTGTAGTAATGGTGATCGCTTATTTTTACTTTCTCGCTACGAAGTTCAGAGAAAGTAATGTAATGCTGCGCGCAAAAACCGCGAATTTTCGGCAGAAAAACTATTATTTGCTACCCTCTGGTAATAAAAAGTGGATAAATCCATTTCCTAAATTTAGAAAAACAATCCTCAATCACTTGGTGTAGCTAGAATCCTTGTTTTGCGGGTCCTTGAAAATCAAATGACGGCAGAACGTCCGACCGTCTGTGTATCTGTCTCATTGCCTGTCTGTCTGCCGTCGGTAAAAATCACTTCAAATCAACCGTTCAACAGGTTTTCTTACAAATTAATATTCCTCAATTGATCTAGCTGATGTCAGGGCTCCTTGAATTGAAACCAATATTTGAATTCTAGTGGGTACTTTACTTGAAATACTTGGGACATTTTCCAAATTTTCAAAAAGATGATTCCATTTTTGATTAAATCTTGTTGTTGGATAGCGTGATGGACATTTAAGAACATGCTACAGGTCTCACATTCATTGAAAACATTAATTTTTCGAGTCTTCCTATAATTAAAATATGAAAGATTGAAAATTTCCGTTAATGAAATCGGTTCCTTAAAAATATATTTTAAAATAGAGTCGTGTACAATTTTAGAAAAATGCAAGTGCTTTTTTCGTAATGTTGCATAAAAATACGGGGAAGAAAGTACGTGCATTTTGTACATTTAGTACATTTTGGTAAGTAGTTGAATTGGTAAGTATAAAAGTAAGTAAAAAGCATAGTAAAATTAGCGTTGGTGAGGTAGTTTTAAGTAAAACCTCTGAGACCGGAAACGGAAAATGGTTATCAGTTAGAAAACGTGTAGCGAAGCGTCATCTCAAATGGTCTTACGCCGTGGTATTATGTAAGATAACATCATTATGTTGTTTGTTTGGCGGATACACGATGTAGTTCTCCATGTTATCCCATCAGGGAGTCGTTTCCATCATGTGATGCACGATAAGGAATGAGCCGATTTTTTCTTAAAAGTAATTTATTAAAGGAATGATTCCGAAGATACACTGTAAAGTCAAATTTGTAAATTGAAATTCAAGAAATTAAGTGTTTTCTTTTCTGATAAGTTACATTTTATTGCGGTTTGAAAACAGTTTGTGTCAGGGGCTAAATGTAAGGAAGTGCAGATATTCTGTGCTAATTCATACTTATGTAAAATAGCTACCACGTGAGTTTTAGAAAAGCTTCCGCTCTTGCAAGAGGCTTTTGCTCTTGATGGAGTACACATTAGGCTCATTCATTCACTCAAGGGAACGAATACAATTTTTTTTTACATTTTTATATCTTTCATAGCGTCAATTAGAAAATATCCATTTATCCATATTTCAATCTACTTGACAATCAGTTGCGGTAGCGACTTGACAATACATATACAGTATTTTAAAATATTAATATCAATATCAATTTTCAAAGAATGAAAACTATGAACATTACTTAAAATGAAACACTTACTTAAAGAATTATGAACGACTTGCTTAAAAAATTAATTGTTCGATTTTAATAGTTATTTTTAAATTCATGCCTCCAACAATATTCTGCCATTGTCAATAAAATCCACTGTACTTCCCGCTGCCCCCGAAGGACTAACTTTCCCCCCAAATTCGCTAAATCTCGCGGGAACGTCGCCGACGTGGCAACACTGGTTTCCATTGTCTCTAGAAAGGAATCATATGTTGCGGAATCACGGTTTGCGTGAAGCTCTCGGCCCCATCTGCCGCGCAGGCAGCGGGCGTGCGGCAGCGCGCGCATCCCGCACAAGGCCCCGCGCACACGCCGCGCGCGACCTTTTAATCTCTTGTTTCCGACACAACGGAAATACACTGGCAGCCGAGCCGCGCTCTCTATCTCCGTTCCTCAATCGGCGCTCTCAGTTGGTTCAATGGGGGGACGTTCGTGAATAAGTCATGAAGATTCTAGAAAACGGCCGACGCCGGTGAAGGAAGATAACTGATGATAAGCGAAGAAAAGAGGTCATCGATGCGCGAGAGGCAGCGTGAATAGAGAGATAGATTCCAAAAATGAGTTCAGACGAAGAGTGAATCTAGAACGATATAGGTATGGTTATAAATGGAATACAGAATCATTAAACCCACTTCATAGAAAATGGAGACTGTGGTCTAGTTCTGTGAGAACAATGAATAAATGTGATCACATTTAGTACTCTGCTTTTTTGACCTCTTTAACCGAAAACCAATATGATCAATTTATCATTCAAACACAGATGTTTCAGTAGATACCTTTCCCAAATTTCTCTGCTAAAATGGAGATATATTTCCTTCCATCCCTTTTGCAAGGGTGTCAAATGATATTCTCGATATTATTAAATGGCACCCCTATCAATTGGATTCTCATTTATTTTTGTTTTTTGTTCGTGATTGTTGCGAGCAGAGGGTCACTTCGTCATTCACTCCGCAAGAGTTCTTACCTTTCTTTCAAGCCTACACCTGGCGAGGATTTTGAGGATGTTTCGAGAACGTGCGTCGTGGGCGTTCCTTGTAGCGCTTGGGCGTGACAAACTCTCCAAATGCCGATATCCTTTAATAATATCCGAACTGTCCGGTTGAAAGCACGAAACTTACACGGTATATTGTCCGGAAGAATTTAATTTTGTCGGGCACGTGCAAGGATTATTTCACGTGCCACAAGCGAGGTAGCTCACTGAGAACCTTTTGCACACCGGAAATCCGCCGCTTCCAACCGGGATAGTACCAGCAAACTTCAAAGCCGATGCCTAGCCGTAGTAGACGCCAACAACGTTTTCCGCGAATCTTCCCATCCGAGGGCCGGTGTCTTTGCGACTGAATCAGTCTAACCAAAACAGTGAGCCTCACACATCAGCTCCAGGAGTCTCAGGCATACGGGTTGCCTCCGAGGCAACGCGTATAAGTACTTCAAGCTCAGTTCTAGGACTAGCTTTGTCGAGGGAAGTGCGACAGGCCACGTAGAACGGGGAAGAGATGAAGGAAAGAAGAGAGAGAGGAAAGAAAGAGAAGGGAGAGAGAGAGAGGAAGGAAAGAGGAGAGGGAGGAAGGAAAGAGAAAGGGAGAGAAAGTGGGTGGAAAGGGAGGAGGAAGGCCAGGGAGCGGTGGGAACCTCAAGCGTTGTCCCGCAACCAAGTCGCATGCCAGGTGTGCGCTGCGGCGCAGCGGCGGCGCCGGCGCAAGAGGCCCTCGACGTCTCCCGCGCATGAGCGCTCCTCGTGCCGGCGCTGGCGGGGAGCGGCCCGCGCCCGCGCCCGTGACCCGTGACCCGCGCGGTTATAATTAGGCGCGTGCGCAAAGGTCGCGGGGTCGCGCGCGGCGAAGGGGTGCGTGGGGTGGGCGGGACGGAGCTGCGCTTTACGTATCCACCCCGACAGTTCGAGACCCTCTCTATTTTAACGAAGGAAAGGCAGAGCACGCGTGAGATTGTGGGAGTCTCGCGGGCGGGCGTGTTGGGAGAGATGACTGAGCGAAGTGCGTGTGGGGGCGGTTTAGTTGGGAACCGTTCGCTTCAGGCAGGAGATGGGTGAGCAGCTATAAGTTGCTGAGTAGCTGAGTGAAGAGACGAAATGTCAGATGGATAAGCATGGGAGAGGTTCACAAAGATACACGAGTCAGCGAAAGAATAGGCGAAGAGAATAAAGTAATTACAGGCCGATACAGAACTAAAAAAGGAATCGGCTGAAATTTTTAAAGCGAAGTGAAAGTGAGGTTTATAACCAATCAAGTCCATTATTTGTTATATCGACCGTGTTGCGAAAATTCCTAGAAATAAAAAATACCTTTCTCAGAAAAGAAGCACTGATTTTTACACCTCATTTGTTTTCATTTTGCGTAACGGGCGGTGAACTGTTAAAATCCTTAATGAACTCCGACAGTAAAGAATGTATTTTTGTAGCTGTGTTCGCTTCTGATATGTCTATATAATAGTGGAGCATTCCGAAAAAGGATTGCCGTTCGACCAAATTCACTGTGAATATTCATACATGTCGACGACATTTTGGTTCGAAAGCTTGTGAACAGTTGAGAAGACGAACCATCGACTTGCGTGTAGATGATTAGAAGATGGATAGTTTGTCAAAAATATTATCCTGTGACTACTAAAAATGTAGAAGCCGAAATATTTGCAAAAGAGCATTAGTTCATTAACAAAATGCGGAGTGCATAAATGAGTAAATACGCTAATGAGTAAGCTGAGTGAAAGTTCGATGTTTCGAGCTGGGTCGGCGAGAGCGAGTTCCAAGCGGACAAATCTATTGCATTATCCACGTTAATAATGCATTTGATTACGGTCTGCGTTTTCAATTCGGCACGTTGGTCATCCCCACGACCTTCTCATGACGGAGATGTACTAGAGTTCCATACCCGCGGAAGGAGAAAGCAATATGTTCAAATTTTTGCTTGTAAACCGTTACTTTTACAGAACGTCAACAAACAGAAACGTGATAAGCATTTCCTACAGTCAGTCCTTAAAGGATTTTACAAAATATCGTCCATTAAGAGAAATCAAAGCACATGAGTTGTAGAAAAAATGGCATCTGAGTACTCTTAATAAGACCAGAGTATTTCTTGTTGATAAGATTTTTTATAAGAAGGTGGTATTATTAACTGTATTAAATCTCACACGGTCGAATTGTGAATAATTGGTTATAAATCTCTGCTGTAGTCTCCATTTAAAAAAGTAAACCTACGTTGTCTATAAAGGTTTAATGACATATGGGGCTCATTCCTTTAATCCCAATGTAAAGAACTGATTCGAGTTTCATAAGGTTCACAGAACATGCGATGCTATTTCAGTAAATGTTATTCGAGCATGTGGAAAATATTTATACCATTATATTTGAAACTATAAGACAATAAAAAGTATTTTAGCAATTGCAATCTTATAATTGCTTCAAAATTAACTTGCTTATATTAATCATGAAAAGCAATATCTCCCTCAGGGAGTATACCTACATTAATAAAAGTGTACCAGTGAAACTCCATGTAACGAACATCGATACCATATAAAGCAGTGTAAAGGCTCCTCTTCAGAATTGTCGCAGTGTCCTTGAGAAATTTGTTAATGATTAATATAACACAAATGTGGACGATAAATAATTTAAATAGTATGTTGGAAGATGCACTACGATAATTATTTTTCGCCTCTCGGTAAGAGCACATGGTTTCTAATATATTCCGCCAGAGACCAGTACCGATGCAACAACACTGGTGCCTAATTAATTCACCAGACGTCAGTTGCAGTGTGTAAGATAAACATTTTTAGTTCAATAGCAACGCACTGTAAAATAAAATGAAAGAAAACTATTGTGTTTTATTAAAATTTGAACATTAAAAACAACTATCTTATTCACTATGGTTTATATAAAATTCATCTTTTTCCTCTTTCACAAGCTTTCGATATGAAGAAACCCCTGGTAAAGCTGAGTACTTTGGTAGAAATTATTACTAGCTTATTATTTGCTTACTAATTATATATCGCACCGCCAATAGAAAAGTGACACAAGTGCAAATTTCTGATTTCTCAGAAATTACAATTTTAAGTTTTGTAGTTCTGTAATACTCGTTATATATTGTACCAAGTATTCACCTTCTAGCAGACAGTTGAACTAATTCAAAAGCAACTTCAGAATAGTAGCAGTACCTCTTGGTAACCTCTTATCAGCTTTTAGCTGAAAAATGACGATTTTGCACTTGTGTCACTTTTCTATTGGAGGTGCGATATTATAACTAGGGGCCGGATTTTAATGAAAAAGTATTGTTTTTCTTTCCACTTTGGGACAAAGGCTTTTGGTATAGACATTAATTTTATATAATGATAAAAGAAAATGACTAATTTTCAATGACTTTTTTTGCATTTTTCGTCTATTTCGACAAATAAGTCATTTTTACCTTTGTCCATCAATTTTTAAAGTTTTTTTCGCTGATTTCATCGATTTTTATTAGCATTTTCATGGCACTTGCTTCAAATAATTTATAAGAGATGCAACAAATGTTCTACATATAATTCCTGAGTAGCCTATTCCATTTCTACGCTCAGAAATTGCAATATCAGCCGTTGTGTGCAATACAAGGCTCTTGTCACGCCTATCAGCGCCATTGTCGGCTCGATCGATTTCTCTATAACTAAAAAGAGAGATTTACTGATAAGGAACAATCCCAAATAAAGGTTTGCAAGCTGAGTTCACTTGAAAGCAAGGAAGAAATCTCGGTTACATCAGTAACATATGAAACTGTTCATGTTGTTCATTTAAACAGTTCTTGATTCAATTTTTACGTAATTTTTCCTTGCTTATAGAGAATTTTAAAAACATTTTTGGCGATGTTTTAGATCATACAAATGCGCCGCTATGTAAATACCCCAAACGACGTCTGAGAATCCGCTTCCATTCTGAGCAGGTCTCCCTATCGGCCCCTCCGCCAGCGGCCGTGCGAAGGACGCGAGCCAGGTGCGCTGCGCGGAAGAGGCGGGAGGCGGCGCGCGGCAGAAAAAGCGCGGAGGGCGCGGCGCTGCGCGGCGCGCGGATCGTGGCAGAGGATTAGGGCGGGAGGATTTGGCCGCGCTCCGCGCCCGTGTTAACGCACCGCGCTGTGGAAACGCGCGTGCCGGTGCAGGCGGAACGGAAGGGGGGAGAGAGCCGAAAATAGAAAGGGGTGGAAGCTGGAGAGAGGGCGAGACGTTTAGCTCCAATGTTAACGCACCGCGATGACAACGTGCGGAATGGGATAGGCGAAGAGTCAGACATGATGATAGTAGGAAAGAGAGTGCCGAATAAAGAAAGGAGTAGAAGTTGGAGATAGGGTGAATGCCAGGTTGAGATGTTTAGCGCCAATGGCAACGCGCGCATTGGTGTAAGCGGTGGTAATGCACCGTGGTGGCAAGATGCGTACTGGAGTAGGTGCAAATAAGCGGACACAGTGGTAGTAGGGAAGAGAGTGCCGAGAAAATAGTGAGGGGTAGAAACTCGAGAGAGGGTGAAAGCTAGGGCGAAACGTTGACCGCAAATGTTAACGTATTGCGTTCGCAACGCGCGCGTAGTGTAGATGGAGAATCAGAAATGGTGGTAGTTGGGAAAAGAATGTCGAATAAATGAATCGGTAGAAGCTGGAGGCGGGATGAATGCTAGAGTGAGACTTTCAGCGCCAATGACAATGCCGCACTGATGTGAGTGGTGTCAATGCATCGCGCGTGTAACACGAACTGGGGTAAGTACTGGTGTAAACAAAACATGATTTGCTATACTGAAGAAATATTTTGCAAATAAGCTTGCATTGTGCTCATTGCGGTTGTAATCAGGTAGCCAATGTCTTGGTGAATTATACCGAGCTCCTAACGGAGGAAGGAAATATCGCGCGCGGTCTATTTGTTAGAGAACTGCTTAGGTATTTAGCTGGTGTTGATCAGAGACCAGGGAAAACTACCTATCAGAGCAGCCGGCCTCCAGACTTCTCCTCCAGACGGCTGCTGAATTGCACTTAGCGAGCGTCGAAAACCCTGCCACCGTCGGGACTAAAAGCGCCGAGCCTCCCGGCCAGGCCTGTGCCGCCACTGCCGGTGCGCGGCGGCGGAGAGCGCAGGTGGGCCGGCGAAGGCGCGTGGCGGCGGTGACGGCGCTGCTCGCTTCGCCGGTGCGCGCGCGGCGACCCCTGGGGACGCGAAGCGCGAGTGTCTCTCCGCCCGCGCGATCTTTGCGCAGCGCTGCGCCGCGCCACGCCCTCTCCAGGGAGCCTTGTGCTCCATGCATTACCCTGCACAGCAGCTCTCGCGCCGCTAACCCGCTGTTTGCTCCGCCGCCGCCGTCAACCCACCTGTTCGCTCGCTGTCGCTCTGACGCCCTCTTTCACCGAACCGGCTGAAATAGCTCATGTATAGCTCATATATAGCTACTGTAATGGTCAGTTTATTTAATAGTGATTCCGGACGCGTCAACTGTTAAGGTTATTAGTCCCGTACGTGTAGTTTCTTAACAAATTGGCCATGGCAGGCGTGCGATCATTCCTTTCTCATTGTTGTTTCCTGCTCTCCCCTTACACACACACACACACACACACACACACACACACAAAAACACACACGAGCTCTTGACCACCATACGTGTAGGAAGACCGGACAGGAGCTAACTGGATTTCCTGAATGGCTCAGTGCTCCACTGGCGGAGATATCTGGAGGATCAAAACTAATGACCATATCAGTTGACGCGCTCAAAAATGCAAATAATCAATGAGCAAACCAGCTTGTTCACTTGTTCTTTAGCCACGTCAAAACGCTGAGTGCTGAGTTAGAGTATGAAAATATGCTGCACGAATAGAAAGAGTGGCACCCAAGGCAGAAATCGATGGGTAAATAACATTCTCAAAATAAGAACAAATAAAAAGGATATGAGTTTTCTGTTTCTATTGAAGTATGAACTTGTTAATTAATTAATAAATTAATACTTACAATTCACCGATTTGTATAAAAACAATAAAACTTAATCATGAAAAGCCGTATTGACTGTTACTAAGAAAAATATTACATTTTTATATATTCAAACATTGAGTACTATTTATCCAACAACATGGAAATCCTAAAATATTTTTTAATGAAAAGGAATATTGCAAAGGCACTTTCTCATAAATTCAAGTTCAAAGAAGTACTTGAACAATAGTCTATAATATTTTTCATAGTGTATTGATAATCATCTTTACTAATAATGCAGTGTAAGTAACCTGAACATAATTTTACTAGATGATTTATTGGTAACGTTTTTTAACATAAAATAACTACGCCCCAAAACAAAGAAAATATGAGGATGGATAAACTTTCATCGAGGTGCGCAAACCGGCTCGGACACAGGGGAGAGAGACCAGTGGAGACGGCCTGGCTTCGAACGCCGATCCTTCCGGCTGCGCCTTCCGCATCCAGCCCAAATCTCCGCATCACATCTTCCGGCGCACGGCTCTCATTTCTCCCTCGCAAACTCTGGCGGACGCTTTCCCCCTTCCCTCTCAGCGCCGCTTTGTTCTTCATTACTTTCGCTGCCGCCGCCAAGTTCCTCGCCAGCGCCGGAGCTTCTGCGTCACCGCCCATCATCCGGGAAGCCTCCGGTCAAGCGACGGCCATCGCCACCGGAAAGAGATCATCCGGGTGGCCGTCGGCGCAGCGGAAGGTTCAAGCCACCCCGACAGGGAAGACGTGGGCAGGTTGTAAACGCAGCCGCGGGCCCCTTAGCCGCCCAAGGGATATAGATAGAAGCCAGACAGCGGCTTCCAATATAGCGACGCTGGGAGGGGTGGAGTGGGGCGGGGCCGAGGCGGGAAGGGGGCGGGGCGGGGCGGGGAGGGGCGGGGCGGGGAAGGGACGCACTCTGCGAAATTGTGTTTCCACTTAAGTGACGCCTTCCGGGGCGGAACGACAGCGGCGGCGCGGGGCGGGGAGAGGCGGGGTTGGGGTGGCGTAAGCCGTGTTTGAGGATGTCAGTTACGGAGCGACCCGGTCACCGCGTTCCGCTCTTCTTCCTTGTAATTTTTTGTAAGAGAGCTCGGGGAACTTCGAACGGACGCAAACCTAACAAGAAAATTGCCTGTAAAAAGCGAGGTATACGACGTTGGGGGTCTTCTGAGGGCATCCTGTAGAATTCGTGTCTTGAGATTCACAAAATGCGTGGACTTTTATGTTAAAATACAGGCGACTCCTTCAGTTGAAACGTAGATCTTCTTGAACGACCTCCCTACAGTAATGGTTTATTGGTGGCAACGGACCAGTGAAACTGTGCTAGCATTGCCGTTGGCACTGTCAGCGACACTGACAAGTCCTAGGATTCTAGACCCGTCATGGAACATTTTCGACTTAGCTACGATGTTTTATCCAATGTCTGGAAGGAAATTACACTGAACGGTTGCCGAAGTTCCTCCGATCTAGGCCAGGCGAATGTCGCAGTCCTACTTTGGCAAACGGGCCACGGGTTTATGCGTCAATTCCTTCGTCCATTATTCTCTTCTCCCAAACACATGCACACGCGTCTATGCGCTACACCACCACGGATTTCAAGGGATTAGTGCTTGTGCCGATTGAGGCGGCGCGGGGAGATCGCTGGAGGAGAGAAATGCTACACACAGACGTGTAAGTCTAGGCCAAATAGGGCAAGAAACACCATGTCTCTCGGAATAAAACATGCGCTACACTTAGTTTAGTGTAATTAGAGTAGTTCACACATCCGAAAGCACGAAGCAATCAATTAAGAAATTGAACCTCGTGATTTTTCTACTAAATATATCGAGATATCATATTGAATGAATTTTGAAAATATTTATAAAGTTTTCTTTCAGATGAAATTCTTCAGCTTCGCATTTGATGTAATAAATATTATTCTTAATTGTATAGTGCAAGTGTTCTAAAACATACATATGTAATCGGAAACAAAAGTTAAAAGGAAAGCAAGGCCGGCATATGCGAAAAGGAAAATCAGTGCTAAGCATTATGAGAACTTTAAGAAACTATCGAGATAACTATTGGAAGCAGAAGCATTAGCACAGGTAGGGAATTTGGAAACGATTCTTACGGATGAAAATAAAAAAAATTAACAATTTTTGTAAATCCGTACGAAGGCGCACCGGGACACCACGACGAAATCCCGTTGTTAAGAATCGGTAGTAACTTAATTGTAGACGAGAAACAAAAAGTAAATATATATAACCAATTTTTCGTGTCAGTTTATAGACATAAAAGGAAGATCGTAGTAAACGAATGCGAAGGAGAAAATTTTGTACTAAATTCGAGAGCACTTAGGAAAAGAATTGCCAAATTAGGTAATAATAAATCAACAGAACCGTATGGAATTTTGGGAGAAATTCTCAAATTAGGATGGGAATCTGTATTATCGAATACATTGCGGCTTTCCGAGATATCAATGAACAATTCTTGTATTTCTAAGAATTGGAGAGATGCCATAGTGGTCCCAATTTTCAAAGGAGGTTCGCGTCAAAATGTCGTGTCAAAATTATTGCCCAGCAAGTCTTATAACTATAGTATGTAAGTGAAGGGAACATTTGGTGGTAGAAGACTTACGCAAAATTTGGAATAAAAATAATATAATTTTCGAAGGGCAACACGGTTTCAGAAAAGGGTATTCATGTGAGAGTGAGGTAGTCACTGCTGATTGTCACGATGAAGGTTCCATCGTTCACACAATTATTATAGACTTCATCAAAGCGAACGACCTCGTTTCGCATGATAAATTAATCCAAACAATTAGTACGCTTAACACAGACAGAATAATTACTCCCTGGATTCGAGAATTTCTCAGCTCGCGTACGCAACGGGTGCGGATTGGATCACATTTCTCTCCGAGGGCTGAAGTAACGTCTTGAATGCCACAGAGAAAGGTCCTAGGTCCGTTATTATTTATAGCATACTCAGATATTTGGCAGGGAATTGAATATAAAGTACGACTTTTTGCAGATGATTATATAATATATATCGGGAAATTAAGGACACAAGTGATAGAGAAATATTGCAAGCTAATTTAGATAGGCTAGAATCATGGGCTGCCACAAATGAAATAAAATGCTATGTGCCAACTGTGTGTTTGCACACTCGCGGGAGGGAGGTCAATAGCAATGCTCAGATGGCGACCCTTTGGAATGAAATTCCCCTGGCATTGACAAATGTATGGTCTTACATACAATGGACATAAAACTGATTTTGTCGACAATAGCTTACACGTGGTGGATAGGGTATGTGAAATGTGTTGGGCTGACGAAAAATAACATGCATGTGGAACCAAGAATCAGACGACATATAGGAAATATCTAAGCCTAGCAATAGTCAAGGTGGCTATTTTCGATTTTCACAGTGTCGGTTATAAATTTCTATTTTCACCAAACCTCACCATAAAAGTCAGTAGACGCTTTTATATTAGTTTGCGAGTTTGCAGAGGGACTCCGACCTTTTGTTTGCTATTTAAGGTCGCATTAACATCTAGTTCATTAGCGATCACTATTGCATTTAACGGTATGGTAACTGTGAAGATGACATGTTATGATAGGGGATTAAAGGACGAACACATATACAACCATGCCCGAGGCGGGTCTCGAACACAGGTTCCTTCGGTCCGAGATCGCTATAGCACTACTGCCTTAACTATCTCGGCCATTCGGACCGCCGCTACACTCTATGGCCATCGCAATTTACAAGTTCATATAAGCTTATAAATACCATGTGACTAATGTTCGATAATGTATAATTTAACTATAATTATCAGCTATATTTTACTCTGCGGCCGTCGTACCTAGAAATGTGGTTCGTGTCAAACGGAAAATAATAATATTCTCAGTCTCTTCGGTCTGAAAATCGGTGAATGATATTCTCCTGTAGTAGAATCCCATTGACTACAGGGCATTCTGTTTTATGAAGTAAAATGTAAACAATATTAAAAGGTTATTCACAACTGAATATATCCCAGAAAGCCACAGATGTAATCTAATATTATAAATACCACAAATGACATCAGAAATAGGTTGTTTACAAGTTGAATAATTATATTTAATGAGAATACCGCATCAAAGCATGACCGGTTCAGGAAATTTACCCTCAATAATTATAGAAACATTATAGTGGAAACAAAATATCCATAATGTATTGTTGTCACACATGTATGTATTTTATCTCATCAGATGATGCAGATGAGTTGTAATGAATACACATCTGATGATCATATCATGTGCATGGCATGTAACGAACATTTCATTAATGGAAATTACACGCATTCAAAATATTAACAAGTGTCATGTATTGCCTCAACGTTGCAAAAGTGGATTCGCGTGCACGCTCTCTCAGCCAGTGACCCGCCGAAACTTCCGATTCGCAACGACCAGAGACAGCCTAAAATACAATTTCATTCCTGACCGAGGTAATTTGTATACAGATCAGCGAGGCCTCTCCCCGTATTTGCACGCTCCACCTGCCAAATTGACACGGGCGGCGCTCGGAGGAGCAGAGGTCGATTCTAATTTACTTTCATCGTCACGCACGGAACGCGAGCGGGGCCGAGGGGTGTTGGGGGGGGGGGATGCGTGCAAAATGCGTTTGGAATCCCTGCGCACGTGCGTTCTCGTGTGCGAGCTTCGCCCGAAAGCTTCCGCGAGCACACAGGAAGCGCCCACCTCGCCGTCCGAGGCCCTCGCTCAGGCGCAATACAAGGCCACATCGGGAGCAAAAGCTCAATGCGGTTGACGCAACCGGTGGAATCGAAGGCGACGACCTTGACTCATTGATGTCCCCAGGCACGGCAACTGCTATGGCCTTTAGTCCCGTTGTGTTGTGAGCATTTTAATTCCGGGAGGTGTCGCGTCAACCTACATGACGGCTTGCGAGTGATGCAACCCACCAGATTCATCCCAACCGCGGGGCTTGCCTCAGAACCAAGCTCTTCTCTCGGAATTGCCGGGACAAGCTCGTGAAGCTTAACTGATGTTTTCGGGTACGTCATCTGCTAAGGTCATTATTCCCATATGTTTAATGTATATGTTCATTGCGGGAAGTGACGGTGATATCTTTGCGCCGACCTACACGTTGGCTTGGCAGGGATTCTCCCTCCAGATATTAGCCGCCGGGTATCTTTACTGGGAGCACCGCCCCAAACTGGACAAGCTCTATGCTCCTGACTGGTCTCCCGCCATGTGTTGTAGTGTGCTGCATATGTTTGTGGGTGTAAATAAGGGGTGAGGATAGGAGAAGGAAAATGAAGGAAATATCGCGCGCGGTTCATCTCCCGTTTGTTAGGGTATTGCTCCGGCATTTGCCTGGTATTGATCGGAGAAAGAACCACAATGTTCAAGGCAGAAAGAAGAGGGGGATAAAAAGGGGTCAAGGCCCTATCATCAAAGGACACGTTCATCTCTTGACGAAAGTAAGCTTCGATAATGCGTATAGCCCAAAGTACTATTGGCTCAGAGTAAAACTAATAAAATCCCTCGCGCGGGAACAACATGCTTCAAACGCTTAGAGAAGCTTCAAGTAGGAGATAAGTGAATAGAGAATAAAACATAGTAAGAGGCACATGTGGCCAAAGCGTTGGAACCAAATATTAAAATTGATAGTCACTAGGAAATACAGAGACACTCAGGCCGCAGAGCGTCTTGACTTCCTCGGTAGCGTGCGTCTCTTTGACGTCCGGATTTCTCATGGTTCGGCTGCAGTAGCCACCGAAATGTCTCGTAGTGCTCCAGCATTGCCGTCGTAGCCTTCTAAAATCCACTCTCCAAGGAAAGAGAACGAACGTGATGGACACTATCCTAGGAAATACCACACAAACAAGGAAGGAACATGGGAATTATATCACATTAAAAATTTTAAAAAAAGCTAAAAATGTTTTTGTTATTTTTACCCCCATGTGTTCAATGCAAGTGTCACGTATCACATTACATCCAGACTCCCATTATTAATAACATTTGAAAAAACAGGTATTGTAAGATATTACGTAACAAGAATCGGACGTTACATCTTGGTTTTTAAAATTTTATGTGTAATAATTTTCGCTTAAATTTCAATATTCATCTGCGTTGTATATATATATATATATATATATATATATATATATATATATATATATATATATATATATATATATCAGACCATAAATTATTAGAATGCTTGTGTTCTATTATTTCTTATTAAATAATTGAACTCAGTTTCGTAAAGTTTGACTTCAGAAATCCAAAGCTGATCAACATTTTGATTTTGTATGTATTTGACATTTTAGAATCAGATTAATCCTACTTTTTCGAGCTAGCGGTGTTCTCATGGCTGGGCCAGTTTATATATTGCTAACAGCCATGGTGTAAGGGAGACATGCAAAGAACATAACTTATTTCCATCAACGCATCTAGTAGTATACTAGACCAGTCTTTGCTTTTCGACCTTCTCACAGTTGTAGAAATTCATACACTAGTATTAGAAAGTTACAGCTCAATTTTTACCTCGTCCGGGTAACGAACCAGAAAAGTGCTATTTTTAAATTTTGATTATTTCAAAATTATTTACGGGTGGGTGGCTATTCGAACTGAAATCCCCCACCCTGATATTCTTTCTTGATCCGCCTCCAAGTAACATCCACTATAACGTATGTTGCACCTCGAGGCAAGCAACTGCAAAAAATGTCTGCGTCGATGAACACGATTTCATTCTCTTGATCGTACGTTTTGTGGTTTCTAGCCACGAAAAAAAAATTTATACTTCACTTTTTTGTCGGTCTATTATTCCATAAATGTACGGTATTGAGCCTCGCCGTTTTATACGACCATTAGAGCGATGGAAATGTTTTCCAAACCATATAAAACAAAACTGTGTTTTCAGTACATCGCATTCTCTGTTGTAGAATTTTAAAGAAAGGGGTTTCAGTTTTATTTTAGTTGTGTTGTTATATGTGTTATTGATTATTTCACTACATGTGTTGATCTTTAAATATTGCTAATATAAACTTATAAAACATTAAATTATTAGATGACAACTCTTTATTTATTATTTCCTTTCTGTTTTTGTTTCAGGTGAGTTCACTTCATTTGTGAAGTTGCTGAGTACTAGAAGGAACTGAAGATAGTAAGTTATTTATTGCACGTTTATTCCCATTTAAATAAATGTTAAATATACTATAATTTTACTATCCCGCAAAACTCATCAACAACACAATAAAAAACGTTTGTTTCTCATCACCATCCTATTCGTTATTTAAATCACTGACTTGAGTGATATATCTAAGCTCAAACATTTTTTTGAAACAACCATGTACATTTGTCTCCATGTAGTACGTGGAAGCTTCAGTTGGTTAACTGGGTCGGTTTTCGAACTATGAATTACTTTTGTATCGCTAAAAAAACATTACTCTCTTACCAGACACGAAAGGTTTTCCACATTTTTCTCTAAATTGACGTTTGGTTTGAAAGATAATTTTAGAACTAATGCGTGTATTTTTATAATTTTTAGGAATGTTATATATTCGTCAATATATAAATCATAAATTAGAATAAATGTTTTATCTACATCATTTTCATATTTAAGATTTTATAGTAGTCAAAATCAATAACTTACAATATAAAAACTACATCATGAAGGATGAAAACAACTCAGAATTTACTGGTTGGATAATTAATCTTAGTTCATGTTGTACCTACAACATTACTCTGGTATTTGAATGAAAAACTTGCTTATACCCATTTTCCAAAAATTTAAAGACAGTCATCAAAAATTACAAACGTTTCTATATAAAATACTTTTATGATGAAATATATGAAATTTAAAAATCATCTGTTTCCTATTGAACAGCTGTATATAGGGTACAACGTCTCTTGCGACCTCGCTCAAGTTTGTTTCCCACCTTCTCAGAATTGCTCGAGGTAAAGATGTAACTGCGAGCTTGTTGATGGCACAGCTGCAGTATCACTCTCGCGGGGAAATATGCTGTGACACACGAGTGTGGACAGTTCATTCTCGTTTCGCTTCGTGCACAGGGAAGGTATAATGGACCTGACCTCCGCAGGTGGGGCAGCACATGACATACGTTCATTTCTCTGCATGTTACAATGCATTCGTAACTCAATTTACTCTGTTCATTAGTCAGTCACGAGTTAATTTATGACAAACGTAGAATTTAATTTTTTGGGAGGAAAATAATTCGAAATAAAAATCTGACTTCTTTACATCTGATGGACCGTACTGAACCTAGCAAAAGCAAAGTATTGTGTAGTTTACAGAGGCAGGATACATATGAGTGTAATATGTATGACGAATGAATAGTAAGTATAAAAGAGATAAAATACAATTATATTTTTCCTGGTACCATGAGTTCCGCTAAAGCTCTCTTCATTGCAGAGACGTATTACCCGTCATGTGAAGGGATAAAGTTTCATTGAAATTAGAAACAAACAGTGCTACAGTGGTACATGCTTTCTCGCATTAAGATTTGCAATTTTCCAAAATTCCGGGATTTCAACGAATATGTGACCAGCGCCATTTTTAAGCGTCCTATACGCTATCCAAGGACAAAGTTGAACGAAAAGGTTTGGTACCAGGTGTACGTAAGAGAAAAATTTGGGTTTGGTGCCAGTTGTTCGTAAGAGAAAAACTGGTTTTGAGGCTTCGTGTCAAGTACCCACAAAAATCCAAATATCCTTTTCTAACTCGCAGGCCGTGGACGGAAAGACGGGCGGCTTCTGAGCTAGGTCAGCCGGTGTTCATTACCGGCTTGACGCTCCTCGCCTTCAGTCACTTCCCTCCCCGACCGGAACAGGTGGCTCAGGGCATCAAGTAATGGCACTGCAGTGTCTCTGACAGGGAGGTCTTAGGTTCGAGACCCGCGGTGGCAGGATTTTCGACCATAGAAATCGGCAAGGGTCGAATTTAGTTGCTGTCTGGAGCAGAATTTTAGCCGCCAGTAGTTCTGATCGGTAGTGTACCATGCTTTCGTTGATCAATACCAGGCGAATACCAGAGCAGTAACCTAAAAAACGGAACACGGACCGCGCGCGATCTTTTCTTTCTCTTCCTATTTCTATTATCTTACTTATTCACACTTCGCTTACGTGTAATACACTGTCACACATGCGAGGAGACCAGTCGAGACTTAAGAGTGTCCGGCCCCGGTGTTGGGATATAATGGCTTTGGAGAAACTACGACTAGCCGACGGTAGGTCACCGCCGGATCTCACCATCCAGCGGGGTAAGATCACTGCCACCTCTCGAGGAAAACTCATACACTATACTTATGGGACTAATAAGATTATCAGTTAACGCGCACGGGATCGGCTAATCAATAAGTAAATGCTCGCTGGATCGAGCTCCTCTTCTTTCGGCTTGCGTTTTCCGCGCTCCATAGCGCGTTCTATCGCAACCACGTTGGCCTAGCGACTGTACAGTGAGGGCGAGCGCCTCAATCGTCCCGCTGTGCGATCACGGCATCGCTGGCGTCGAGGGCGCGGCGCGCGACGCACCGGGGTGGGGAGGAGCGGGCGGATCTGGGCGGGGAGGGGCAGCGTGGGGCGGGGCGAGGCTGCGGCCGCGCAGTCGTTATTTATTATTTCCATCTCGCGCCGATTTATGGGCCGCGCGAGTGCGACGGCCGCGCGCGCGGTGCGGCGGGCAACAGCTCCCGCGCCGCGCAGGACACGTCGCGCGCACGCCCCGCGGCGGCTGCTCGCCGAAGGAGCATCTCAGCTTCGCCAAGACTGGGGGAACAACTTTGCGAATTGGCATTCTAGCACTGATACGGGGTTAGTAAGTATTCATGATCACGGGAGTGCCAACTTCTTAGGTCATTAGTTTCGTAAGTATACTGAATGATATATCCCAGAATGTGGCTGTGTTTCTGGCAAACTATTCTTAGTTTGCCAGAAACACAGCCACATTCTGGGATATATCATTCACTATACTTACGAAAGTATAGCGAGTGAGATCCGGTAAGTGAGATCCGGCGGCGATATTCACGTCGGCTTGCAGCATTTTCCCGACCAGATATCTCCCACTTGCGGGGACACTGCCCCAGCCGGGACAAACTCTAAGCTCCCGATTGGTCTCTCTGTATGTGTGATTCTGTAGTGTATATAAGTGTAAGTCTGTATGTGAGGAGAGAGGGGGAGCAAGAACGAGGAAGAGAAAAAAGCATGAGATCTATGATCCGATTGTTGACGGTACTACTCGGGCATTGATCGGAGAAATGGCGGATAACTGTCGAAGGGAGCAGCCGATCGCTAGATTTTTCCTTCAGTGCGAGGCAGAATTCGATTCAACTATATTTTAGATAATCGGCCACCTTCTTGACAATGATACGCTTTTAAAGGTAAAAGAAAGCATATTAAATTGGATTTCCGTATAAAAAAGCATTGTAGATTAACCAAACACATGACGCATCAGAAATTCTAACCACCTAAACAATAACTTTAATTTCGATGTAATGCCTATGTATTTTCTAACAATATGTGCAATTTGTATTACATGTTTGTACAATATATGCTTGTATGAATCTGTTCATTGAACAAAATTCGCAGATAATTCAAAAGTTGTTTGATTCATAATAATTAATAATATTATTTTTTTCCATTGTCGGAAATAACTTCAGTCTCAATTTAAGTATCTTTCTCATTCGCAAAACCTTTTTAGAATACTACATCTAGTTTTCGAACTCATTATATGTCATCTATGTAGTATGTATGAAAGGGTACCCCCCGTTAAGATGGTAAAAAGTTCCCTAAAGCCAAATAGTATATGAGTAGTAACACTATAATTCTAACATAAAAATATTATTTTTCATAGGTTTTTTAGCCCCCAACTCCCCACCACAATCCTCAAATCTAAAAAAATGTGTTTTTTTAATTTTATTTTTTTGTCCATATCAAACCAACTTATCTGAATGGAAAAAAATTCTCAACATAAAAAAATATTTTTGTCTAAAAGTTTACATTTTTTTCATAATTTTTTGGCGCCAGATTCAAACAAAAAAAATGTTTAAAAAAAAGAAAATTAAAAAAAAATTTTAAGTGAGAATAAATAGCGGAACAGGCGCGAAAAAAATATCAAAAATTCCTCGCGGAACGGCGGATTTTCCCTATTTTTTTCAGATTTTTCCGATCACTGGGCTAGAAGTTACAAAATGTTAATCAATATTTCAACCCTTTTTTCATTTTAAATATGTTTTGATCATAACTAAAACAATTTTTATACACAATTTGTTATAAACAGTTGTTATAAGCATGACAGAAAATATAATTTTTCAATCATTTTAATTTTGCAACTGTCAAATTGTAACTTTTTGGTTTTTTATTTTTAGATTTTAAATGGTTTTTGCATCGTATACTTGAACTCTTTTGGACAGTTTTGGTTAATATCTGCGTAACATGTTTGTCACTGTTTTTTTTCTTCGTTCTATGGCTCCGGAGGCTAAGTCCATACGGCCAAGGCAAGTTTGTCACTGTGAATGAGGTTTAATTCTCCTACCCAACCTGATAGCGTAATGGCGTTGTCGTGTTTCGGAGAAGATACTGTTTCAAATAACTAAAAAATTACATTTATTGGATCAGTGTGTTATTTCTGCGTGTTCCTTTAACAGAATATGAATTTTTGTTGTCTGATCCAAGCGGTCTGAGTTCTGTTTTAAGGGAAGGTGACATTCTTGTATTGGACAGAGGCTTCCGGGATGTGACGGGGTTGTTGAAAGAAAGAGGTTACAAGGTACTTATGCCGGCGTTGAAGGGCAAGCGTAATCAATTAACAACGAAAGAATCGAATGAATCTCGTCTTGTGACTAAAATTCGTTGGGTAGTGGAAGCAATCCATGGAGTAATTGGTCAAAAGTGCAAACTTTTCCATCATCAACTTCACAATGGAATCCTTCCAAATGCTGGAACTTACTGTAAAATAGCTTGCTTTTTGTACAATTTGTTTGGCAAACGATTAAACTCTGACAATCTGTTATTGGACAGCATTATTAATCGAATGCAGTTGACAAACAAAGATGTAAATACCTTAGCAGATGAAATTGAAAAAGAAAATTGGAGCAGAAAATCAGTGCCTTTCCAAGTTTTACCTTCAGACGAACTTCTTGATTTTCCAGAACTGACGTCCCAGGAATTGCAAATATTGTTTACTGGGTCGTACCAACTGAAACAATCTGTATCATATTTGGCAGAAATGTTGGAAGACGACGATACCCTTCTTTTGAGTTACTTAAAAGTAAATCCAGAAATTATACGATTTGAAGTTCATTCTAGACATATCAACCGGAAGAATTATAAATGTTATATACATTATGTGCCTGATCGTAATTACATTTCTGGTATCCAGCGGTATGCTTGTTCATGTGCTAACGGTAGAAGAACAGTTGGGTGTTGTTCACACGTCGCAGCGATGATTTTTTATTTATCGTATGCCCGATACCAGTCGAAAATAGTAAGACCGGCGGAAATCTTGACAAGTCTTTTTGATTTTGATGAAGAGAATGCGGTAATCGACGAAGACAGCGATGAGGATTGAGGTTGAATCTTAACGAAATGTAATTATATATTTTTTATACAATCACGATTTGTAAACTGAACACCACATGATTAATACACAAATGTTCACTCGACAAAAGGATTATTCATTACTTCCTTTAATCATATTATTATTTATTGAATATCTTCATAACTCAATAAGCGGTAAAAATATGTAAAAATATAAGTATTGAAAAATTGCAAAATTAAAATGATTGAAAAATTATATTTTCTGTCATGCTTATAACAACTGTTTATAACAAATTGTGTATAAAAATTGTTTTAGTTATGATCAAAACATATTTAAAATGAAAAAAGGGTTGAAATATTGATTAACATTTTGTAACTTCTAGCCCAGTGATCGGAAAAATCTGAAAAAAATAGGGAAAATCCGCCGTTCCGCGAGGAATTTTTGATATTATTTTCGCGCCTGTTCCGATATTTAATCTCACTTAAATTTTTTTTTAATTTTATTTTTTTAAAACATTTTTTTTGTTTGAATCTGGCGCCAAAAAAGTATGAAAAAATGTAAACTTTTAGAAAAAAATATTTTTTTATGTTGAGAATTTTTTTCCATTCAGATAAGTTGGTTTGATATGGACAAAAAAATAAAATTAAAAAAACACATTTTTTTAGATTTGAGGATTGTGGTGGGGAGTTGGGGGCTAAAAAACCTATGAAAAATAATATTTTTATGTTAGAATTATAGTTTTACTACTCATATACTATTTGGCTTTAGGGAACTTTTTACCATCTTAACGGGGGGTACCCTTTAATTGTTCTATCAAATTGTTTTGCTCTTAACATACTCTTCTCAAAATTATTCATGTAAACCAATTTACTCTCATGAATTTCCCGGGAAATTATCTAATTTCTCTCGTAATTGTAGCTTTCATCCTTGTATCAATTTTTTACTCACTCACAGGCTCTTCCTGTAATATCCTTTTACTGAGTTACATATATCATCGTCTAGGCTCCAAATGGAAAGAGTACAAGGATATTATATCATGTGAACAAAAAGAAAACTAGTGCAGAAAATAGTCTTGAGGACAGAACACTCCAGCATCTAATACAGGTTTGGTGGCACAGCTCTGCGCTTTAAACGCGAAAAACAGATTTAAGATCTCAAGTGCAGATGAAAGACGATCGTCGGCACCATGAGCTTGCTTTTTATTAGCAGTCGTACAGCATCATAAATTTTTACGTACCACGGGGAAGGAGAGTACAAGCGAGGACGTAAAATAATGTCTCAGTGCGAGAACAAGACCGCTTCTGTTCGGTGGAGAGTTCTTTGCCCTAGAAACGGAAGACTCGCTCTGTACTGCTTGCATTCGAGAGAAGACGTATGTGATGGTTTTGCAAATCATCGTAAATAATAGAAAGTGTGCACAGACAACATTTTTTGACGAATATAGGAAAACAGGTTATCGTGTTTCAAAGGCTTATACAAATGTAGAAAAATATCATTTTTGTTCACACCAAACATGGAATAATGATTCGAGTGTCCCATTGTGCCATTATCCACTCATAATTTCAATCTTTCGATGTTTTTCATTCATTATCTGCGTTTATCTTAGGACAAGATAGACTTAAGACTTTGACTTTATCTTGGTATAGATGGGTCATAAAAAGTTTTGAACCGATTCTCGTAAGAGTATGACCTTTCTTTAATTTTTTACAATTAAAATTATATTACTTTTGCGTTAATTTTGAGTACATTGCGTTTTAGATGATACACTAAAAACTCGCAATGGCGTGATCCGTTTTTAATTCTTTCATTTCTTTTGGGAGCAAAATTTTACAAACGAACCAATTCAATGTTTTGATTTTTACTGTATATTATGCAATATAAGAATGTTAATTTCGGCCATGAGATTAATTTGAAACTAATCCCCACTTAACCACCCACATAAATAACTTTCGTTTTGCCATCATCTCGGGTAGATGGCCACGGAGCAAGAGACAAGGCAGCTGTTCATAGTGCCATTCAGCAAACATTGTAAGTTATTTTCACATGTTGCCGCTACACTTCTCTTAAGAGCTAAAGAGCGTTTTGTAAGTTTCATTCAAGCTTTTAGACTGTGTTAGCATGCAGGCACACAGTTCACATTCATTGTCATCACTGTACGTCACACACTGTTTCCCCTTTTTTTAATATTTTCCCCCCTACGTCACATACAGAATTTACTGTTTTTTTTGTCTGATTTCCATGGAAAATCACTTTAATAAGAAAGGCCTCTTGTATCTGGATGAAGATAATATTTCGGAGAAGATTTAGAAAATCAAAATGAGTCAAGCAGAATTGTGCGTAAATATAGATGTGCTGTGAAACCACAAATAGTTCAATCTTTGTGGCTCTTTGAGTAATAACAACTCTTCCGCTGTGTAGTAGAGCAGGCAGCAAATATCTTCAAGTATCCTTTCTGATATTTCATAAACTAGTATTCTTAACAGATTGTTCGATATTCCTGCCATGATCTCAAGTTAAAATAATAGTCGTGTCCAGTTTATGAAAGTGTGCACTAACAATACAACGTATTTACATATTTGCACTTATATTACTTTCACTTTCTAACTTTTAATAATGAGTTATGACAACAAAAACCGGCATATCAAGATTCCGCAAGCATCAATTAAACCAAAACGATTGGTGTTATAATATGGCAGATAATGTTCTTGTAAATATAAAAAATGTATTTCTATTCAATGAAGTATCGTATATTATTTAAACAACGTCCCCAATCTGTACTATATCCCGAAGTGTGTGAATCTCACAATTCCAAATTCATAGTTCGCGAGGCAAATGATATATGTAACTCATATATCATTTGCAATATTATATGATAATTTACAATATTGTTAATTATCAATAAACAATATTGATAGAGCTCCTAATGTAAGCGCTACTAATGTCTACTAATGTAAGCGCTATGTTTCGCTGATATTCGCAGTCTTTTTTCAATTATAATACTCGATCAGAGATGACTGTCAGGCCCACAAAGACGTTTTTGATATCACTATATTCATCAAATCATCAAGGTTAACGTAAACATATATTTCCATTAAAACACGTTTAATTTTTCACGTTTCTAATACTTATCCTGTGTTGCGACCGTCATGGAAACACTCAAGCACGCCGATTACCGAAAGTTCCAATATTGAGGTCATAATTTTGTGCGCCTAAGTAAGACACTAATTCACTCATTTCAAATCATTAACAATGTCTATTTATGTCACGTTCGCAATGCAAACAAAATTTACACGTAATGACGCGCAAAGAAATAGACATAATTTCATGGAATAAATGTATTGCTAGAAATGTAAAACGATATGTTGCATTACAAAATGATTTATATCCTCAACAAGTTAATGAATCAAATCGTAAACATTCATGCTATATTGGAAAGATACTATTGTAAGTAACAGCGGTTACCACTGCATCTTGAAATAGTTCCCCTGTAAAAATCGGTTTTTTACTATTCTTCCGTAATATTCTAGAAGGATTCAGCCAAAAAATTCCAAACGATTCGTATGCAGAAAAACGTAATGCGCTATTGATTACTTCTGTATATCCCCAACATGATTTGAGAGAATTCTGTTCACTAAGATGAATACGATGTTCAAGAAGTTCAATTCGTAGTCATCTCTCTCGTTCCCGTATCCAAGTTGTGTACAAACCGTATTCTTTACTTCATGGTAATGAAAGAAGGAAGTAGTTCATAAAATAGTACGCAATAATATTTAGTTCTATGAGACAGTAAAATAATTTACATTTAGGAGGTAAATGTTTTCACATCTTTTTATTTTACAAGGATGTTTCGCAAAGCAGACTGTGCTTATAGAAAGAGATGAACCATTGAGAACTATTACGTGTGTTTTTAACTTTCTCAATGTCTGTCTCTCAATTACCTGTTATTATGTCTTCTGCGGCATATTATTTCTATGAAGTTTCTTTATCAATTAAAATGTACGAGAATCATTCGTCATCACAAATTCAGTTACAAATATACTATGTAAATGAATAATACTTTTATAACATCGTTACTTAACTTTCGAGGGGTGTTGATACATACATTTGCTTCATTTGTCTGTCATATTTGATATTTAAAGACTTTACTCACTATATTAACGTGAACTCCTCAACACCTAAATATAATTGTGAATGGTTATGCCATTTAACATCTCAAACTTAAAACTGTTACTTTACAGAATACACCCATTTCCTTTGAAATTTAAACGTTTTCCATCAGGAATGTTTTTTCAGGTGTCTTCTTAAACTTTCAGAAATATACCTGTGAATGGTTCGACCTTTTTAGTAACAGAGTTCATTGTGTCTAGAATGCCAGAACCATTGCGTCCGATCGTTTCCTTACGACTTCATGAAAAGTTCCAATATTCAAGTTAAGTTATAATATACTCGAGGTAGAACTCCGGATGCTTGATTTCCTGACACAACTGATTGGTGGCATGTCGAAAAGCGATTTAATTTTTGATTATTGATTTTGATTATCAGACGCTCTCTGGAGGAGAATTCTAGCGGCCAGCTGGTCTGATCGGTAGTTTTCCTTGGATTCTCTGACCAACACCAGGCGAATGCCCGAGCAGTACCCTAGCAAATAGACGACGGACCGCACACTATGTCTTCTTCCTCTTCCTTGCCCTATCCTCACCCCTTACTTACACTCACTTACACTTACCTGCACTACTATACCACACGCCGGGACACCAGTCCAGAGCTTAGATCTTGTCCCAGCTGGGGCAGAGTCACCGCAGGTGGGAGATACCTTGGAGAAATTTCCGCTAGCCCACATGTAGGCTGGCTTCAGATCTTGCCTTCGCGAGGGGGAACTTCACCGCCACATCTCGCAATAATCATGCACTACACGTACAGGACAAACGATTTTAGCAGTTAACGCGCCCGGAATCACTAAACAATCAATCAAAAATGAGTAATGTATGTGCAATCGAATCGTCTTCCACCCTCAAACCAAGCCCCTCGCCAGGACGTCGTCGCCCGCGATGTGGGAAGAATTGCCTTGAAGCCAGAACGCGCCGCGCCCAGTTGCCTGCGTTCGCCGGCGGCGCGCCGAGCAGCCTGGAGAGGAGGTAACGATGCATGCGATCTTCGCAGCTCAAGATCAACGCCTCCGCGAGGCGTTGGGGGCGTGTGGGCGAGGGCGCGGGGCGCGGGGCGCGGGGCGGGGGGAAGGGCGGGCGAGTGATGAAACGCTCCGGCGGCACCAAACGCCATCAAAGGGCGATCTGTGCATCGCGAACGGAGGAGGAAAGCGGGAAGGGGCGGCCCGCCCGCCCACCCGATGGAATCACGCTTACAGGGAAACTCTTGTAATGCAATCGCCACTGAATTTCTTGAGAGCGAGCAAGATTATCTGCGTACATGATCGTGTGTTCTCCAGAAACGGATTCGAGACGTTTCGGTACGGAACCCCTCAAAGGGTCTAAAACGTACGTGCACTGGATCTTAGCGTTACTTCATGCATCGCACCACAACCGTGAGATGAAATTATAGCGGTGCAATTTTTTCACCAGATTATTTTTTTTGCAGGTATTAACACAACATACACCATTTTATTATTATTATTATTATTATTATTATTATTATTATTATTATTATTATTATTATTATTATTATTATTATTATTATTATTATATAAACGCTTAGGATATTTTGAACTGTAATCAATATCTCTGAATGAATTTTACTGAAAACGAATGCCTTTTGCCTTGGTTTCAAACTTCTCACTCACTCTCTCATCTGACTTTCAAACGTCTGAGACATCGTGACAAAAAACACATTCGTACAGCTGGACTCCAGTAAACAAAGATTGCAAAGATTGCAAAGAGTGCATCATTGTGCCCAGCGATCCCAAAGTCAAAGCATTGTCTCCTCTATATTTTTAATACGTAATACGTTGTATAACATTGCAATATTATGGTTCAATAATAAACAGGTATCACGCAGTATGAAGCTCTCTCAGTAAATAAGACAAAAATCTTCATGTTCAGGAGGAGACTTACACAAGGTAATATAGAGCAACACTTATTTTTATTCTGATGGTGACAATAAAACATTATATAGATATGAAATAGAGGTTCCAAATGTTTAAACAATTTTGTCAAACTGCTTTATTTAATTATCTTAGTGTAAAGTATATCTAGTGCCCAAAAGATATAGAGCACAAGATGCTTCAAAAACAAATTCTACTCGCATGTATTTGAATATATTTATTTAAAGGCAAAATACATGAAATTTTGTGAAGATGATCATAGAATTTTTAATGTATCAACGTTTTAATCAATTAATAGTGTTTTGTATGAAGTCTGTGTTACTCCTGTGTATCGACGTACTATACCTTGCCTTATCCTATGCCTTAGCCCATGCCCAGGCTCTACATACAGATCACTAATTTCTGAAAGTTCCATTTATTTAAATAATTCTTTGATTGATGACAATTAACTACAAATTATCAGCCTTGTTTTCAAATAATAAATAAAATATTTATTCATAAATCATATATTAACAATTATTAATGAGCTCATTACGTTAACTGTTATTTTGATAATTATCCTTCCTGTACAAATCAACTTTAATGTTCGTTGTTTTTTTAATATCTTCGCGCGCATTCGAAGGCTTCTCTGTTGAACTCCGGATGAGAACGTCCAATGTCCACGAGTCTTCTCTCTTCGGTGGCCGCGTTGTTCTATATTATTTCGCTCTGCTTAACGCGATATTACCCCATGTCAACTACGAACTAAAAATGTCAACCACGATTTTGCCAATTTATTCCCGGTTCGTCGAATAATTATAAGTTGTCATACGTACGTGAACTTTTTCTGTATTTCGCCTCGGTTGGGGGTCTTACCGTGACACTTCCTAATATTCAAATAAATGATCAAGGGATGAAAAATCTACTTCTTCCCTACTTTAATAGCGTGCGTATATACCTGTCGGTTTTTAATTCAATTGATATGACATCAATAGTATTTAATTTTTTCCAATTGAAACTCTGAAAATAATAATTATAATCTCGCGATAGCTCACTCCCCTCCTACGTTCGACGTTGCCTTCACTAAAATTTGCAAATCACGCACCACGCGTCTCATCTAATAATAACAGCAACGAGCCAAATTCGTTGTTGAAGGCTTGGTGCACAGCAGTTAAAAAAGAACGATCCTGTTCCTCTATACATTATTATGCCTCCTACAAATATATTTTTTTCATTTATTATTTAAATAATATTTTTTTTTCATTACTAGGGGCTTTGCTACCCTCTTCTGATATGACGTCATACTGTGAGCGTTCGTCCTTCCCGGGCTTCTTTATTTACACCTGTCGTCCTGACAACCTGTATGCGTTAACTTCATTCCCTCCGTATGCATAAACTAATGTATCAACCCAATATTGTATACATATAAGTAATAATGCTATGATGCTATATTATTAAACATGGGGAGCCTTGTGGATCGTCACAATATCTTTTTTTTAATGGACTACAATTTTAATCTACGTGACCACTTTTGAGTGCGTTCCAGTTTTGAGTGCGACCACTAAAGAGTTACTCATAATCGTCGCTTCTTGTTTGAAAGAGGAACGGAGCAGATTACGACCCAAAATATGCAAGAGAGCAACACAAATATTCGGCAACTTCGTGGTAAGTATTTTTGTTTATTCATACCAAAATGCGCTGCAAATTTATATTTTATATTAATTTATTGATTTTATAAATGATTTTGGTAGATCCATATACATGATCGGTCAAAAATATTTACGGAACAAATAAGTTGGAAAATTAAATAATTTTTCGTCTCGAATACTTTTTTGTAATATTATTTATTTATTTAACCTAGTTCTCAACGAACAGTTGGAGTAAATTTTCAATTAACATCCTGTACGAAGGTTGCCTTTTATATTTCGGGGTTTGGCAACCCTGGTGTTGCAATCTGACAACTGACAGCTCTATCGTAAAGTTGGATGTTTTGAGATTGTACGTACTCAGAACGTTTTGACATACGAGCGCTATTTGTGTTGTTTACAGTAACTTAAGAGATTCATCTTGGCCCAAAAATGGAATTAAATCGTGAACATTTTCGTGCGATTATTTTTTTACAACTTTCGACGTGGATTAACTCAGCAACAGTGCATGGATGAACTTAATTCAATTTTTGACGATGAAGCTCCATCAAGGACCAGTGTTTATCGATGGTATGGTGAATTCAATCGTGGTCGTAGTTCACTCCAAGACGAATTTCGCGAAGGTCGTCCAAAATCAGTTGTTGTTCCGAAAACCATTGATGCTGTGCGTGAACTGATATTGCAAAATCGTCATGTGACCTATCGTCAGATTGAGACAACCTTAGGCGTTAGTGGGATCAGCATACATTCAATAGTGCATGAACATTTGACTGTCAAAAAAATTTGTTCGCGTTGGATCCCACACAATTTGTCAATCGCTCAAAAAAAGGCTCGTGTCGATTGGTCGAAAGAAATGCTCAAAAAATACGATCGCGGTGCTTCGAAACACGTCTATGACATCGTGACAGGTGATAAATTGTGGATTTAGGCGCATGAGCCCGAAAGTAAACAGCAGTCGACTGTATGGGTGTTTCAAAATGAGCAAAATACAACAAAAGTTGTTCGCGCACGAAGCACTTCCAAACAGATGGTCGCCTGTTTTTTCAAAAAAACTGGACATGTCGCAACCGTACCATTAGTACAACGCAGAACAGTCAACTCTGAGTGGTACACAACGATTTGTTTGCCAGCTGTTTTCCAAGAAATCAGGAAAACCAACCGCCGTAGACGGATCACTCTTCACCACGACAATACGAGCTCTCACACATCGGCTCAAACAACTGCATTTTTGAGCACCCAAAACATCAATTTGATGAGTCATCCGCCGTATAGTCCTGATTTGGCACCGAATGACTTCTTTTTATTCACGAACGTAAAAAACAAACTGAGAGGTCAACGTTTTTCGACACCTGAAGAAGCGGTTGCTACATTCAGAATGCATGTTTTGGAGATACCTCAATTAGAGTGGCAAAAGTACTTCGACAATTGGTTCAAACGCATGCAAAAGTGTATAGATCTTTTGGGGAATATTTTGAAAAAAAAAATAAAGTGATTTTCAATTATTAATATTTGTTTTGGTTCTCTAATCCTGAAATATAAAAAGCAACCCTCGTATAAACATTTAAAGTGTTTGTTTACTATAAGGTTTTCAGGGTTATCTTTAGTATCACTTAAACGCCCAGAAAAGCAACCAAAATTTTGCAGGTATTTCATACCACATTTAGTAGCAAAATAAGTATTATGTCACGTAACACTTTTTTACTCTTCTGCACAAAGAATTGGTCCACTCATGTATTCGTAGAGAAATATCTTTTACTCTTTCAGGTATCTGTAGTTGTTAGCTCCGTTTCAGGTTTGTATTGATTCACATTTCTTACCTATATTGGTGGAATCCATGATACTCATCAAAGTCAGTAACTTGAATTAATTAAAGGATTTTTTTCAAATATATAGTGAGGGATTCATTGCTCGTACGTGCTTTGTATAGGTATGAGTTGGTAACACTTCCTTTGGGAAGATTTATTGAAAAATATTTCCATAAAGCTAACATATTCTAACAGCGTCACCACTGATTTCATTACGAATCTTCAATTTAGACTTCCCGATTACTCTTTTTCATTCGGACGAATCATGCAACCAGCAAAGCGGGTTTTGGAATTTCATAACTCGCGTTTCTCTTTCATAAAATAAATGAACGTCCATCCACATCACCGATATATTTAATAATATAAGCGGAGATACAGGGGCTGGATTTGTCACCAATGAAATGGATGCCACGAACAGTGCTCGTCATAGGATGCATTTTTAATCAAGCTTTCTACCTGTACCCAAAATAAAAAGTGGAAAGAATGATAAAACCAATCATAATATCAGTGCTCGCAAAATTTGACAGCGATTGACACTTCAAAGATGGTTAATGATAAGGATTGAAAAATAAAATTTGGATTATAGAGCACTTATATATATTGTCAATTTCATAAATTATTTTCAATAATTACATCGGTAAAAAATATATTATTACAGCAAATCAGAAATCCATCAACTTTTATCACACAACCTAAATTTCAGCTATATGTTTTCAAATGTCATAAACACGTCACTTATCGCTTTCACTGTTTTCAATATATTTAAACAAAAGAGATGTAATTTTTAGGAGTTCCGTATCAGAAAGTGAACAAAGAACCTTGCATAAAAATATTTCCCCTTTGTTAACAAGGGCGGATACTTTGTGGTATTGTACTCTCACATTGAAACGCTAATTTCATATTGAAATATTGATAGGAATCGATAAGGATCTCTCACAAATAATACTATACTATTCCAATGAAGAATGTTCATCCAATAGTGAGCGATAAAGAGACTATATCAGTGCAAAAGTAATTATTTCAGTAGCCCATTCCCAGAGTTTATAGTTATTGCCGATGTTTTACTTACTATTCAATTTATTAATCATTATTATTACATAGAAATACAATTCTGCATATTGGATATACTCATAGGTTTTTCTTGCCCCTATTATTAGCATCAGTTTTAAACGCAAATTTGCAGATGGTGAATAATCAAAATTACTGAATAAAAATATTTTAAAGAATTCGATGTTCAATTATTCGTTATTTAAATTAAATCAAAATTTCAAATTGCTACGTACGCGAAAACGACACGTGAGAAGTGTCGTCCACAGAAATTGAAGGTTTCTGCAGTAATCTTGGTTATTAAAAAATATCTATTTAAGTCTGTTATGTGTTCTGGAAAAGTTTCATTCAAATTTAAAGTTTATAAATGTATTTAATAATATTGTCTTCAAATAATTTTTCTGGTGTTAGTTTGTCTTATTGTTAGTCGTCCATGGTATGAATGTATTTAATATAGTTGTAAAATGTAAATAAATATATTTTATTAATACATACTGTAATGGGACGGTCGCACATCGCGGATGACGACACGAGCCATATATTTATTTTACTTAATTAAGAACCGGCGAGAAAGGGCGCCTCTTTTGTTCAGCCGAGAACGCCGGGCGCACCCCTGATGACGTGTGGGGAAATACTTCGCCCACAACCCCTTCACCGAGCAACGGAATTACCCGCGCCTATTTCCGGGAATTTCGGTGACGAATGTAACTGCGGTGGAGGTTGCTGGGGGCGACTTTGCCGCTGGCGCCGTGATAGGTGGAAAGATTACAGGTGGCGCGACCTCCAATAGAAATAGACAATGCGGGGGAGGAACCACGTGGTACGCGAACCTTCCTGTGGGACCGCCGCGGTCCAGAGCGATCACTTGTATCGGAGGTAGCGAGGAGGAGAGATCACTCGCATCGAAGGTAGCTAGGAGGAGACTTGTTTCTGAGGCAGTAGCGAGGCCACTTAATTGGTGCCTGACCGCCCGAATGCCACGCCACCTCGCCACATCGCAGCCCGACTCGTGAGACGACAGCCGGCCGATGGGACGGGACACTACTACTGAGTGCCTGACCGAGAGTGCCATGTGAGTGCGAGCCGGGGACGTGACAAACTATATCGCGAAGCGACCCGTCATCGCCCGGACGCGTTCCCGCCGCCGCCCGTACCAAGCGTCGCCCGCAGCAAGCCGCCGGCCGACGCCGCCGCTGGCCTAATCCGGGGCCGCCACCAAGCGCCGCCCGCACCAAGCCGCCGGTCGACGCCCGCCGCTGGCCTAATCCGGTGCCGCCGCCGTGACTGCCAAGGGGCCGCCACAAAGGGACCTGGGGCCAGCTGACCGTCGACGCCCGCCGCCAGACCCGCTGAGCGTTGGGACGCCCGGACGCCGCACCTGTGAGCTGGATCACGACCGCCCGGGAGGGCAAAGACACCGGAGCTGAAATGAACTCTGGCCATACCGGCCGTTAATAAGTTAAGATTAGATTTAAGTTAGTTTTAAGTTTATTCATGTCACTGGGCTTCACCCACACACTATACTAAGTGATTAAAGTAGTTTATGAAAATGCTGGAGTCTTTTTCTCAAGTAGTTAGGCAAGCATGCATGCCTCCTTCTAGGGAGTCTGCCGACGAAGCAGCCGGGCAAAGCTGGATCGCCGAAGGAAGCAGGTAATCGGGGAGGCGGTGGTTACAATACATTCATATAAATACGAATCATGGATATATAAAAAAGTTTAATTTTCGAAACTTTGTTAGTGGAACAGCCATTGTAAATAAATTCAGTGGTGACAGCAGGAATCTTGTGGAATTACCTCTGCTTTGGAATTCACAGGTAAATTCCAAAGCACGCGTAGAATTACCTTCGATAACGCTGTGGGAAATCCAAATAAGAAAAGGTGAATATATGTTAAAATTCCGTGGCTATGTTGTTTGGAGCGCTACTGATTTCGGGAAGGGGGCACCGAGGGGAAGTCTGGAAGCCAGAGGCCCGGGGCGTGGTAGGAAGAGTAGAGATGGGAGCACATTGTGGGAAGGAGCACCCACGCACGTTGACCGCAGCGCCGCACTGACTGCAAGAGACGGAGAGCGTGGGCAGTTATGGCGCGGCTCTAATCGAGTTAAAGGGGAACGGCGCTCCTACTCGCCGCCGCTGCCTGCGCCGCTCCCCAGCCCACCCCACTGCCTACCCCGTTCCTCCCCCTCATCGCCCTTCCATACCCCTCTCCTCTGCCCTTGCCCGCATTTCACTCTCTACCGCTTCACCCTCCTCGCCCCCTTCCGGCCATCTGTTCCCATTCGTCCCTTCCCCCGCTCCCGCCCATCCTTCCTCCATCCTCTACCCTTTCACATGTCCATCACTGCCCAGGCTCCTCCCTCCCCGCCCGTCCCCCGGCCTTCGTCACTCTCCCTACTCTTACCCGCGCCTCTCCCATCCTTCCCCAGCCCTCCCAACCCTCCCCGCCTTCCCCGCCCTGCCCGTCCTCTTTGCTCTCTTCGCCCTCATCACCTTCGCACTAGTCTACTCTTCGCCCTTTTCGCTCTCTTCGCCCCCTTCGCCCTTTTCACCCCCTTCGCCCTTTTCGCCCTCTTTGTCTTCTTCGCCCTTCATTCTCTTCGCCCTCGTCACCCTCTTCACCCGTTTCTCCCTCGTCGCCGTCTTCGCCCTCTAGGCTCTCATGACCCTCTTCGCCCTCGTTGCCCTCTTCGCTCCCCTCGACCTCCCGGCCTTCTCCATTCTTCCATGTCGTCTCCGCCCTATTCCATACCATCTCGTCCTTCCTCCCCCTCTCCGCCGAGAGGGGTGTCAACGCATCGGTTCCAAGATTTTAACGAGATGCTTTCCACAAGCACTTCGTGCGCCTCAGCGAAGTCGTCAGGCGATTGACGAATCTCAGGTCAACAGGATTTTTGAAAGAAAGAATGGCAAAGGTGTTCTTAGCTGAGACTCGGACACTGAATTCGAATACGAAATTGGTTTTTGCCTATCGGGCTGAGATGTTTTGTTACACGCTACTCTCTATTTACAGATGTGTTTGAAAACACTGCGTATTGGTTATCTTGATGTAGCTAATTCTGCAGATGTAATTTTCCAGGAACAATTGACATGTGTACTAAGAACTGTTATACAGACATTGAATTCATAAAATAATGGGATTAAAAATGTTTGTCAACATTGCTGATCATGCTCGCACAGATAGAATCGTCTTGTGTTTCTTACCTGTTACGTCCTAGTATTGAGAGATCTGATAGCGTGAAAAGCGTCATGGATGTGACTCTTTGTTGTTCTAAGATTGTAAAGGTTTGTACTTTGTATAAATTCAGGAGAATAAACGCCTCATAACTGTGTAAATAACCCGAAAACTTTGTAATATCTATGGATAATTAACTCATCGCAAACACCAAACCGTAATCCTCTGAGAAGGAAGTGTTATGACCTTTCTTTTGGGCGGCCAGCACAAGAAACTGACCTGCCATATATGCTGTGTATCGTGTCTTACACTCCTGAAAGCTTGTTAAGAAGTTCAAGACACATGCCCTTTTCAGTCACAATGATTTGGAGAAGGGAACCAACGTACTACATAACACAGTTATTTTTGTCTGACACAAATAGCGGGAATCATCTCAAAAACGAAGCAAACTATGCAATATCTTAATTTACCATATATTGTAAGGTCTTTGTGTCACAGTGAAAAATGGCCGGTACCACGTCCTCCTGAGAACGAGACAGTGAATGAAGATGAATGCTACAGACGAACATTCAGAAGACAGAGGAAATATCTATGCTGACCAATCATTTCAGGACTTCTGTAAAACATTCCAAGCCTCCTCTTAACTTTTATCAACACTTATGTTGTTGTATTTTTACTGTACTTACGTGAATCTGTTAGTAGAGCGAGTCATTTTGCCAGATACATATAATCCATAGGGAGACATACGCAATTACAAACACCATCATCTCATGAAATCTGAGGCCAATAGAGAAATTCTGAATCTAGATTTAAATTGAGAGGAAAATTTTCTTGCAGAAACAGTGTGGTTAGCACTTGTTACAGAAAAGAGTTGTTTTTTCGTAGACTGGTGTAAGGAGTAATATAACACACATCGTATTTTGAAAGTTAATGACTTGTATATGAATGCTTGAAGTTTGTGAGCAGCCTAAAGTTTCATAATTGAAAACTTTGAAAATACTTAATTAGTTAAGGTTTTTCAGGCAGGATATTTTCGACGATCAGCGGAACCGATGTTTTACGATAGCTTCGTAATGAGCAGATAAAACAAATATCTTATTTCTAAATCTCAAACCTGGTAGATACAAACATTGGTGAAAATCCTGGTGCCGTTGGATCTTCGTAAGTCCGTAACATCGTTGTATTGTAAAATTTGCGATACTAATACATTAATGGGCTACTTTTGCTTGTCTGACTCTCCCACTGTGTCACTATCAAAAACTGATGAAAAAATTTTGTTACTAAAATATGTGATCATGTATATCAGCTTTTCATGTCGTGTCGATTCATTTGTGATCATGTATATAAGCTTTTTAGCATTGAATGTCATAATTGTATGCAGTTTTATAATTATTTAATTTCACATTTAATCTGACATTATCTAACTTATGTGTAATTTCATAGGTATATAGATTTTTTATTAAATATAAATCATAATTACAGTAATCCATTGATTCATAATACTTCATGTGATCACTTAATGATAACATTTCAAGATATACAAGAATAATTAGTAATAGTATCTTGTGATAATATATTTGACACGATTTCCAAGAAAGCAGTAAATAACTGCATATGCTAACTATAGTAATGTTGTATTGATATATCCAAAATGTGAATAGTTAGTGTCCGAGGGTTAATACATATTCATTGTCAACAGTTCATAAAAATATTTCTTTACCAGCAAAGGAAAGTTTGGATACATTCGTACAGCTTCCAATGCACGTCACGATTGGTCATTTTGTTTAATGTATTGCTCAGGGACTGTTATCTGAAAGTACAAATCTTGGAGAGAATCTGGTCGAACCATCAAAAGCATTTACCTCAATCGATCAACCGCAAAGCAATAGTAGTCGAAGTGTACAGCGTCGATAAGCTGAATAGCCAGCTCGGAAATCGTGTTCGGCGGCCACATTGTGCGATAGCGCCTGCCCCCTTCCTTCCCCTTTCCCCACCCCGCCCCCGCCCCTGCCCCCGCCAAGGCGGGCGGTGCCCTCGGAGACGGCGGCGCCCCCTCGCAATCGATGTAGCGCTGGCGCTCGTCCAGTATCTCCGCGGGCAAAACACCGTCGCCCCCGCCCCCGCCCCCGGCTGCGCCCCCGCCTCACCGCCTGTCTCGCTAGGGGCGCGCCGACGAAAGAAAGCAAGGCTTCCCCGAGGCACAGCTCTCGAAATTCTTTGGATCTGAAGAGTCTTACTTGATCTCGTGGGAAACGAGAATAGAATTAGAATGGAAATAAACGACGGTTTAGCTGCCAGCAAAAAGTGGTTGGGAAAGTAATTAATCTATGAAGACTTTTATTACAAAGGGGGTAGCGGAAAAATAGGCAAAAGCGCCGCCTGTGATAAAATGTTTATATTGAAAATCATAGTTGAAGTGTAAAAGAAAACAAGTCTCGCAGGATTTAAACCAATTTACCCGGAGTATTTTGTATAAATAAAAAATGACAAAAACGTGTTTATTATCTCCTCATATAAGTTTCAATTCTATAACTACATTATATTTTTAACCACACTGACGCCTATAAATATCGAGATTAATCATTCTTGCTCTTTTCTATAGATGATGAACGATGTTTCGAGAACTTCTTCAGGCGTTTATATTCCATTTTAACCCTTACAACCAACAAAGAAGAAGGAAAAAAATAGAAGAAAAAATACTTTTCCTTCATTTTTTTAGAATATCTCAGTTTCTGACGCAGATAATAAAAAGGGCTAAATGCAAGTTGTAGCCCTGTAAATTCTCTAGTTTTCAAAGAAGACGTCTTCAAAGATATAGTAGGCGGACAATAGACAAGAGTACGAGATAGACCAACCAGAATGTTAATCTTAGTGCGAAATGGTCACAAACCAATCAATGTGATAAGTGTAGAAGTGATGAAAATACAAATTCAGGAAATGATTAATAGTTTTAAATAACAATGGTGATATGAATGGACTAGTGTTAGTAATTAAAAACCTTTCTTCTCGAAGTGGCTGCTCGAGAAGCTTTCGTCAATGTAAACTACCAGTCTAGCAAGAGGACATTACCCACATGGGATGTTAACGGCTGTTAATTATAAAAAAACTCTAATCATATAAGAAACTAATTGAAAAAAGTACAATAAAAATGTATTCCATTATTTTACTTCGATCGCGATTTCAATTTAATGATATTATGTAACTTGAAGCGTAGCACTTCCTGTGTGTATATACGCTTTCCAATAGAAGTTTCTGGTTAATACAACATCGCCCGTCTGTCGAAAAAACATTCGCCTGTTTCTTTTGGAGAAACATTTTCAAACTTGGACCTTTGAGGTGGCTAAGTTTCCTGATTTTAGGTCTTCCCTTCACTCCTTGCTTCAATACGGCTAAGAAACACTTGGAAACATAGGCCTACAAAACTTAAACACCTTGAAGATGTATTGAGACTGTTAACGATACAAACACGATGCGTCATTGCAAAGTGTACAGTGTAAGACGTTTTGAATGAAGAACAAAAATGTAATTCTACATCGATGAATTAGATATATATTTGTGTCATAGGTGTATGTTATAAGTAATCCATGTATGTCTTTTAATTCACGTTAAGAGTAGACTATTGCACTGGCAACTTTCATTTCTGATTTTGCTGCATATAATTCAACGATGGAGGTAAGAGTAATACTTTTTCAACTCTAAACGAATGCCCTGTATTTAATTGCAAGCTATTTAGAAGACTATATAAGCACCAATTAAAACATGCCAACACTACATTCGTTGTTTTATGAACAAACGCCTATTAAACACGCATTATAAAAAAAGTTATTCTCATAATTTCAAAAAATCTGCTATAGAAATTTAACATATTCTCTATTGAAGAAAAAATCAATTCTTTTTGCGATTGAGAAATAACTTAAATGAAATTTCTAGCACCGTCATTGAAGCGTGCTTCATTACATATCAAATATGTGATGTGTGAAGCCAACATACTCCACATTTCAATGAAAATCCTTCCTTTGACCTACCACATTCCATTTTGTCATTTGACTGTCACCTGTCTGTTCCAATAACCTACCATCAGTATAACGTAAGACGCATAATGCTGACGGATGGTGAGCTATTTCTGTTTCCCGCAAAAACATCAATAAATACCTAATAAAATTTTAAATGTATTGAAAAGATACATCCATTAACTCTGACTGGCCGTTCCTTTTTTTAAAACAACGTTTCAGTTCTGATAAGTCTCAAGTTCTGTAATTTTGTTCGTATATTTAAATTGTTAGATGTGTTACAAAGACTATTTAATCACCAGGAACAAGAAAGTTTACAACAATGTTTCATGACAAAATATTAGAGTAAAATAATCTTCGCGTAGGATTGTGACACTTGAATAGTATATTTTCTACCTCGGCATATGACTTGGACCACTAGCTCTTTAGAGGTCTTCGGACGCGAGTGAATATGAATCTAATAGTTCCCTTCGTATATTTCATTGTATTACGTCACGTTATTGTACTTCTTGATGACATAATTATGGAGAGCGTAGCCTTTCGCGGCGGGAATCAGTAACTACTCGACTGTGCGGGAGACGCCGTGCCCCAAGAACAGGGGCCAATGTTTCGGCCACCGTTCTACGACCTTTCTGAAGGCGAAATGCCCATTCGCCCAAATGCCGAAACCTGTTCCTAGGACGTGGCGTCTCCCGGATAGCCAAGTAGTCATTAATATAATTATTGCTTAGATCCTCTCGTAACATACCTATCGATCTTGCCTATATCCCCTTTTCCTACTTTAGAGTTGACAAAAATGGCAATTTGCTGACAGGCTTTCCATTTAATGAAAACTTTAATTACTTTTAACATTTAATAAACGTGTACACGCCGACAATTTTCAATTTTCTCAACCAATTAATTTAGAATTATTAAATTTGAAGTGATTTATTTTTGCTGGAATGTCGAAGTCAATTAAATACTGAAAAAGTATGTGTACAATCGTTTGCTAAGTTTATAATTACTAATGATAATGAAAATCAAAGATTATTCTGCAGTTAGTGATATTTCATTTTCTGGCGGCTTCAGTTCAATAGCATCCACTATTATTTCTCCTTCGCTCGCTATTTGATGGTATTTGCAATGTGTTATATAACGTAATAAAACGTAATAAAGCGCGTAACGTAATAAAACGTATTAAATAGAGTAATAAAACGAGAATTGCAGCGATGCATTAAAATCATTCATTCTTTAAATTGTTGAGTATAGTTTGTGTACACGTGTTAAAAATATGTATACTTTAAAGAATTTAACTGTAAAAATGTATGGAATTTCATTTCCAAATTTATTTGAAAAAGATAAAATGTAAATATTTTGTGCATTGTTTTCATATCAACAAATTCATAACAGAAAAGTTACCAATGCAATCACTCTTGATTTCAACCTGTGAGAGTGGCAACATATATCCATATTTTGAAGCGAGTTTAAGATACTTAGTATATTATTGAAGCGGACTCTGGGATTTGTTCTGTAAAAATTGGCTAAGCTCCCAGGTAATTCAAAAGAGTGGGGGTGTAAGACATTGCTTTTATTGAGAACAGCCCAATTCTTGCTCAAAGTATTGTAGAGGCACCTACAGTCCCTAGATTTGCTCCTTAGGAAGCTGGTTGCAACTCGGAATACATTTTATAATCAACGGACTTATAATATCTTTAGTCATGATTTAGAGGAAATAATATCAATAATAATAATAATAATAATAATAATAATAATAATAATAATAATAATAATAAACTTACCTACTTGCTGTGTTGGCAGTTATTATCACTCCACTCTTCCTTTATTAATTAATACGAGTCTTCTTTAGAGAATAACTTTTGTGCACTTCATGGAGGCAAAATCGTGAATTGTGTTTTCAAAATTAACTTCTGTCAAAATGTCATGTTCAGCGCTCATCAAACTTAAATTATTAAATCGTGGTTGTGTCATGCAATTTCGTAACTCGTCTTTTATCTTCAACTTAGAAAATTAACTCCAGATGCCTTGGTCAAAAATATAGAGAGAAACATTCTCATGTAGCAATTTCCATATTGGAGAATTCTTATGAAATGCATGTAACTGTAAATATTGATATTACTTGAATATTGATATTTTTGCATCATATCCAGCATATATTTGGTAATATTTTATATTCGCTTTTAGATATGCAGCAAAATGGTGACAGATATTAAATCTACAGAAATCATGTCTTCACTATACAATTTGCAAGGTTTTTGCAATATATTGAAATGCCTGATTTCTCTAACTCATACAGACTTTCCAAAAAAACAAACCTATCAACAATCTCTACGTATGCTGTACTTCGGAGTTCTAGACTAGAAATCGTAGTGTATATTAATGGTAGGAATATCTCTTCTTTGAACTTTTCTCTTTTCATAAGTTCCTCGTTACTACATACACTGTCCGCAAATGCAAAAATGGACCTACGTTTTATTTGACGCCTTTGTGTATCATGATATTCTTTCACAACTACTTTCACTTTTGATTTGGACTCATTGTCGACAAAATCATCTCTATTCTCCCTAATAAATACTGTTAATAATGTCAGCATATTAACTACTATAGATAAATTTACTTTTTCATTTGCAGTAGTTTACTTGCTGCGTTAAATCTACTGAGGATTTCATTCCACAATCTTTAAAAAAAACTGTTTCAAGGTTATTTTCTCTAATCCTTGAGTATTGTCTCTGAATACTGATTTTCACATAATTTCTTATAGACTGAACACAATCTGATTTCATTATATCCTTCACATAAAGCATTTACTGCATCTGCCTCCGCAGATCATCTAGTATCTGAAAATTGTTTCACCGCTTTATTATGAGGACCTAAGTATCTACAAAGTATCTCCCAGGGGTGTTGACGATGAAAAGGTGTAAAGGGTCTGTATCGAATCACAGCAAATTGTCACACCTAAAACTCACTTGACAGTATGTTCCCCTACTAAATTGAGTGAGTGTCCTGCACATGGTACATATTGAGGATTCTTATTTAGTTCTTTTATCTTCGCTTGTAACCCTGAACATCGCCCCACATTTGCTGCATTGTGACAAGATAGCACCGACAATTCAGGATATATATATATATATATATATATATATATATATATATATATATATATATATATATATATATATATATATATATGTTATTGGTATTTAAGAAGTGTGTCACAACTTCAGTAAGATGTTCTGCATTATGACCATAAATGGAAATAAACGACAAAAATCTCTCACTTTTGGAACAGTCTACCACGTATCTAACTATAATAGTAAGTTGATTAATATGAGTCGCGTTCGAAGCGAAATAGCGTAGAATTTTGCATTTTGAATTTCCGAAATGATTACTGAAAGAACTTTAATCCACATTATTTCTACGAACTTTTCACAAATGATGGCTGACAAGTATGATGACATCCCTTTCCCAGCATTACCATATTTCTTCATCGCAGGTTAACGCATTGACTAATAAAATAAAGATTAGCTTGACTCTAATATTTGAACTTATTACAATGAAGCAGTGAACTTGATATTTTTAGCAATAAATAAATATAATAAATAATTCTTGACGGCATGGTAGTTTTGAGGTCCCTACGAGACCGAGACCCCCGGCGGACGCCATGTTCGCTCATGCGTGAAAGCGGCTTCGGCTATTTTACATGTGTCGTTATTTTACTAGTATATTATCTCTGTATGTAAATTAAAGGTCTATGTGCCGAAAACGTACTGTTACTACAATTAGTAGTTCTTCAACTATTATTAAAGCATTCCTCAGACCTAATGCATTCACGTATTTGTCTGAAAGCAAGTTTCAGAAAGAGATTTAAGAAATTCATATGTTTAACAAACAAATTTCACGATACTATCTGGAGATACGTCTGATAGCTGAAGTGTATTTTCCAAATGTTCATTAGCATTAATTTAGAGTTGAGGTTATACTCATCATTAACCGTAAACGAAACCTTTAGAAGCACTGAAGCAGTTTAAGAAGCTTAATTTACCATACGTGGAAGTATCTCCCTCCATCAAGCAAAGGAAAACTCGAATGAAGGGGAAGCCTCTCGTGTCAGCCTATGGGCGCCGGAGCGAGCCTGAGGACGTGGCGCACGTGTTCGTGGCTGCGAGAGGAAACGCAATTGGAGAGGAGGATTGCAGATCCTCCTCAAGGCGACGCCGCGAGCTCTCGCTTTGGTCCTAGGCGCGAAGAACCAACATCTCGCCTGTGTGTGTGCTCCAAGTTGAGAGTAGTTTCTCCGGGGAGGTGAGACGACGTCCTAGCAAGGGAAGGGGCCGCGATGTCTCGAGAGTGGAGTAGGAGTTGAATTGCTACATTCTTCTTAACGACGTTCACCTGAATAATGCTCAAAATTAATGAATTATTATCATAATAGTTTTTCCATCTTTAAGAGAAAAGTATGGCATTTTATCACGCTCAATACGGTTAAAACAATATGTAGGATTTTTTGCTGAAGCAACATTTTAAATATTTTGTATTATGTAACTGAGATTTGGGTAAGAAGGCAATAATTAATTGGGAGGAGAAATTGTTAGAATAAGTACATTACATTTTGCATTAGAGAATATTTATTAAGATAACGCGAAATGAATAAAGAGAGAAAAGATGAATCGTTCGCGTTTAAATGAATAATGAGAATGAGTTTTACGCCAGAACTTTTTAACAAGGGAAACCGACTCAAAAATCGAACCTGGCTCTCTTAAATACAAGCTCTCCAAGTGCTAACCACTCGCACAACGTGTTCGCCTAGAGAATCAGAAGTTTGTGCAGACATGCAGCTGAGAGAAAGTGGCCTCAGGGTTGTGTGGGAAGTTGTAGATGAGAGATATAACAGACCAAGGAAGGGTTATTAGAGAGTTAAACAAATTTTGGCAAATACATTCTTGCGCGGTTAGCGAAGGCACGGAAGGTAAACACGTAACGTTCATTAGACACTAGCACATTAAGAAAGTTAGATACGCAATTATACGTACTTTCTCTGGCGATTTTTGATATGATAAATTAATAATAATATACAAACAGAAAGTTACGTGTGAAAGCCAAATTATCGTGTGAAAGACAAATTATTACAACGTGTCAAGATATTGCTGAAACTTTAGATTCGGGTAAGAGAACAGACGCAGTTGTTATAGATTTTTCAAAAGCATTCGATCTTGTTTCGCACGATATACTACTTACGAAAATAGCATCTACGGGAGTTGACCATCGCGTAATAGCATGGATACGGGAATTCCTGATAAATCGGGTTCAACAAGTTAGAGTTGGATATGAACATTCAGAGGAAACCCTAATTACGTCCGGCGTCCCCCAGGGAAGTGTCTTAGGACCGCTGTTGTTTCTGGCATTCATCAACGATCTGCCATCTTGTATTAAGTCAGTAATGCGCTTATTTGCGGAGGACTGCACAATTTATCGGCGAATAGATTGGGATGAAGATATTCTCACACTTCAAAACGATCTTAATAACATTCATTCCTGGGCTACCATTAATAAAATGAAGATAAATGCCGTAAAAAGTAAATCATTAAGCTTTTCGAAATCAGCAAAGAAGGTTTCTTTAGAATACCAAATGGGAGGCGTATTCATTCCACAAGTATCGTGTTGTAAGTATCTGGGCGTCATATTGCGCCAAGACTTGGGATGGGGGTAACACGTTACTTCTATTGCCCGAAAAGCTTGTAAGTCACTACACTTTGTAATGAGAACACTTAAAAAGGGAAATATGGAGAGTCGAAAAATAGGATACACATCTTTAGTTAGGCCGATTCTTGAATACGCATCAGCTGGATGGGACCCATACAGATTAGGTCAGATTGAAGAGTTAGAAAAAAATCAAAAGAAAGCAATCAAATTCATAAATAAGGGATCTTCGAGTAGTTCAAATCCACCAAAACCTATAGAGGCTATCAGTGTGCGAAGAAAAAAAAGCCAGATTGTGCTGCCTCTTCAAGGCGTACAGTAAGTCACCTGCATGGGCAGAAATAACGATAAGACTAGACTCCCCTTCAAGAGTTGGGAGAAACGATCATAAATGCAAATTAAAAAGTAGATGTTAGAGATCCGACGTAGGGAAATATTCATTTGTAAATCGTACGGTTAAAAATTGGAATGAAATCCCTGCAGCGGTCGTAGAGCCTTTTCCTGGCTCTGTTGGTGTTTTTAGAAGACGACTTAATAAGTACTTGTAGAGGATGTATTTTACCGCACAGCTCAGAATACACAATTTGTAGATTATTATAGATAAAGTGTAGTGTAGTGTAGTGTAGTGTAGTGTAGTGTAGTGCAGTGCAGTGCAGTGGAATGCTACTTTAAATAGTTATATGGCATAACCAAAGAAAGATGTGGTTAAAGTGTAGTGTAGTGTAGTGTAATGTAGTGAAGTGAAATGAAGTGAAGTGAAGTGAAGTGACGTGAGACAGTAGGTGGGGAGCAAATCTAAATGCTTAAAGAGCTAACTTTAAAAATCCACATTGTGTTTATATTTAAAAAACAAATTGTGTAACTGGTTAATTTTATGTATATGTATGTATGTGCATGTTTACTAGGTGTAACTAAATATATGTTCTTCATTTAAATGTAGGCATGTATAATATGTAGGGCAAGTGTGTGTGTTCGTGTTATGTGTGAACGTGAGAGTGAGCATTCATGTATAAGAATGTGTATGTATGTATGTGTGTGTATGTATGCATGCATGCATGTGTATGTGTATATATGTATACGTGCGTGTGTATGTATATATATATGTGTGTGTGTGTGTGTATGGGTGTATATATGTGCCATAGATGTATACATATGTATACATAGGTCTGTGTATGTTTATATATTAAGTGTATATGCTCGAAAGGAGTGTATTGTAAATTGTTTTTATATGGTAAATTGTTTTTGAATTATAAATGTTCATATATTGTAAAACTGTAGGGTTATGGCTACCACCTGGCAATCAGCCAATTGTAGCCAAATAAATATTATATTATATATTATTATATTATATAAACATAAAAGAATATGGAGAAAATTAGATACTGAAAGTCAGAGATTCATGCCAGGTTTTAGGTAAAAATAATTTGAAGAATCCTGGAAAACATTGTACTGAAAATTAATCACGATTTTCATTCAATTCCGTAATAAAAACAGACGTAATATTACTTTACTAAGATTTTCTCAGTAGTCATATTAATCCCTTTCTAATCAGCGAACTCTTTTATTAGGAGGAGGACATTGCTATTAATTCTGAAACTTAAAAAAATGATAAAGCATACAGAAAAAACATCGTGTCGAAAAGAAGAATACAAAACTATTTTTTTAAATGTACAAGTATCTTCGAAACACAAGATCACTTTAAAATAAACTAGTGGTGGTAAAACTGCACACGCTACCTCGCCCCTTGGTAACGGTTATGTAATACTTTTATACCGCATTTCTGTCTATATCAACACAGCTCAGTCGATGTGCACTGACAACAGAACGCGCATGCAGAGATGGACAGTTCGAACAAGGGCATATATTTTCTTATCAATTCTTCATAAAAGCGTCATTTTTGCCATAAATGGAACTGATTTTCAGTTTGCATTGTGGTGGTAATGTTAAGTATTATGAATATTTATGTTAACACTATTGCTTGTGTCACAACATGTGTGAACATGAAATGACAACTGCATTGGCATGAAATGTGCCTGAGGAAGCAATAAATCATGTCGCGAATAATAGTATATGTAGAAAAACCACTTTAATAGAATCCATGTATATACTTTCTCAAGAGACGATTTAATCTATCCAAAGATTATTAATAATATAATTATTAATAAATATATAATAAATATCCGATGATAATTAAAAGATACGTAAAATAAATAACTACGAAATAGAAAATCAATAAACATTAATAAGTGTGATAATAGTCTCTTTTTATATTGCATATTATAATTAATAGAAAAATATAAGTCGGCTTCAAATCTCGCGTATCCATGAAGATAAATCTTACGAATTAGAATGGTCTGTAGGTGCTGAAAAAAACTTAATTTAATAAATATTCCAAATTAAACACCTTGATATTACTTCTGATATTAATCAATACGAAATACCACGCGTTTTTTCAAAAACTTTTACGGGACCTTTTTTAGAGAGCGTATTTTGTACAACAGACTTTTTCTGAGGCAAAAATCTCTTATCGTCAATTTGGTAGATTTAATTTTTTAAATTAAAAAACACACAATACCCTAAAATGAATCTAGCACCACCTTTTTATCGTCTTTTACACATGTGAAGGAAATTTAAAGAAATAATTTGGGCCGGTTTTTGTGAACTTTTTTTAAATTTCATTTGAAAATACGCAAAAATTACTTGTGTTTTTAAAAATTGCATATGACCTTTTTAGATGAGCAAATTTTGTACAACAGACTTTGTCAGAGACAAAAATCTCTATCTCCAATTATGAAGTTTTTTTCCAATTTTCAAAAAATCGGAGATATTAACGAAAATGAGACCTGCACCATTTTCTTAAATGTTCTTTACACTATTCAATAACAAAATTTAATAAAAAATTTGAAGTCATTTTTTGAAAATTTGGAAAACGTCCCCGGGTTTTCATGTGAAGTACTCCCAAAATAAAAATTTCGGTTTTAAATCCCAGGACATCAGATAGAACCATTGGAGAATATCAATTTTGGAGAAAATCGAATAAACGGTGTATGCGCTAGCGTTGTTCACAGACGGACGGACAGATAGGCGTTTTGCCGTCAATCGATTTTTCGGTATGAAGGACTCCCAAACATGAATTCTGGCTACACCATGTGTAAGAGGAATTTTTTCTATACTTAGCAACAGGATTTATACACTTTTACCTCACCAGGGCCCGGCAATTAGTTTTTGTGTCGAAAATTCTCCATTTTCTGGCGCACGATTACAATATTTTCTCTTTTTACGTTAGTATGTGCGAGAATGTAAAAAGAATGGGCTGAAAGTGCGCTATCCTTGGCCAAGACTCATAACTCGGTAATTTGAAGGGCAAATCGTCTGAAATTTGGTACACATATAGACACAATAACAAATTTATCATATTACATTTTGCAAAATTTCAAAATGGCGGTTCACGTATACGTACTGTCTTGAGGTGAGAAGAGATAGAAATTAAAAATTAAGAAGGAAACTTTTCATATGAAGTTTTTCATATGAATTTTTATTTAAGAAGATTTCATATTGTTGTAAAATAAATAGACATCATTCCTATTACTAATTTTAAGTAACGTTCACTCTTATCACCAAAAAGTATCTCTTCCATAGCATCATCATCAGATGCTTCAACAAGATCAGATATTCCCTCGTTTGCTTGAGTATTTGGTATGTGAATTTGATTCTGGTGCAGAGCAAATGAGCATTTTAATGACTTAATGCGGAAGTTCCTTCTTTTCTTATTTTGAACTCTGTTTTTGGAGGCTGACAGTCGAATGATGGGATGGGATGTTTCCAAAATGATGATGTGATGCTCTGTTGAAAATATCTGTTAAGTTGTATATTCTGCTGTCTTCCCTGGCGTGAGTCTCTCTGACCTTTTTGTACAATATATTTCCGGATTCTGAAGCTGCTTCTCCCAGGCATCCAAGTGGCAGAATACTATGCCAAAGTTGTGTTTCCCATGTACAATACCTTTATGAACACTTACAGACACAGCTAACCAATCATAGAGATTTCTGTACACTTCAGCAGTCTCCGTACAATACTTGCTAAATCATTCAGGATCAATGGTGTATTGACAAGCTATCCGGATAATTGATGTCAAATATACAAAAAATATAACCAATAGAGCCTGTCCATTGCTAAGAACACAATTTCCACTTCGCTGAGTTCGTGAATTTCTTCCTCAATGTTTAATATTTCCTGGAGAACTGCTTGCTGGTTTCCTTTTCATATTCCAGTTTAATTAGTGTGCAGACCGTGACTGACTGAGGTGTCTGATTGTTCCAAAGAATGCTATTGAAACTCACCAAGCGCAAGGGTATGAGTGTTGTGGCAAATATCGTCGATTCCAAGGACTAAGAAAGGGAAGAAGAAATTTGCTTATAGAGACTTTGTCCGAAACTCCCATCAAGCCGTAACTGATAATTAGTTGTGCATTACAGACAGTTGTATAAATTAACATTTTATAGTGAATAATCACATCTTCTTGAAGAATAACTATTCTTCTTGCTGTATGATCTGTAACAGGGCCTAAAAGGGGACTGTAGCTACACTCTCTGTGACATGTAAGCCTGAACGTCTGCATGTTGCATTTACTCTTTTCACTTTTCCGTACAATGGGAAAATATCTGCATTATGAATTTTAGATAGTAGTCTTGCGTTTATATACCGTTTCTTGTTCAAATTGTTATCTAGCAAATAGCATAATGCCTTCTCATCATATAATGCAACTGATAGTTTCATGTTTTGAGAATTACATATTTTCGTTGGTCTAGTTGGAATTTCAGTGACTCTCTTACCCGAAGCTCGAGCCGATATGCTTGTAGCTATTACTATTAAATTTTCCTAATGGTCGTTTTTGATGGACAATTTTGCATCCACTTTTCATCTGGACCTCACAGATCATCGTAGGAACAAACAGGTCGGCAGATTATAGATTTGTCTCTTCATGTGATTCAGTTGATTTGCTTTGAATGAACACGAAAACCCCAAAAAACTATTCAGAAGTTCTTTAGAGTTCAGTGACCTTCCGGTAATCTTCTATTAAGTTTGTTGAAAAAAATATTTGTTTTTTTTTTCATCGAAATCTTTAAAATGTCCTCAGAGAAATTATTACTATAACATGCACTATCAATATAATCCAGAGTGGCACATTCTTGCGTCTCTTTTACCTTCGCTGAATACCACACAATGAATATGTCTTTCAATTGATACGACACACACATGAAAAGACACAAATTTCCTATAAAGCGGCAGGTAGCGGCAGCTAATATTATGTAAAACATTATCTCCTTTAGTTGAATGATAATTTAGAAATAGATTCAGCGTAGCAAACGGCAGCATATTAGTTAAACGTCAATGTAAACATGAATACAATCAAAAATACGCTAACAGTTATCGGATATTTATAAGATACGAATATTCCGCGATGTGAATAACTACATCTACTTTTATTATTAGAATTAATAAAGCTTACCTTCATTGTCAATAGCCATACTGCAACTACGATGCCAAAACCAAAATACTAGGTACAAAACACTCTGTACTTTCACATGTATTGCGCTCGCGCCTTACAACTTGCTTACAGAAGTGCCAAATTCCAGCACCTTGTACATAAAACCAGGACAACCAACATGAGTAATAATATCGATTCATGATGCTTTTATTTTAATAGAATACTTGCGTTCATGTTAATTTGTGATATGTTACTAGTTATTTTTGGACTTTTGGCCAAGAATTAGTTCATTTTATCCCAATGTGCGGATCGTCAATTATGACTCAGCGTTTGGTGACAGTTTTCCTTATCCGATAAACAAATGCAAGGGGAGCTCGATCCAGAGGGTAGCGAAGACTTCCGAAGGCAGGCTGACGTCTACGAAACTCAAGTGGCAGCGGTTGAAATGCGTCTGACTGGTTTCCCAAATCCGCAGGTACGAAAACGTTTCCAATCCGCTGCTGCGACGCTCGCCGGCCGCACAGGCCTGTAATTTCTACTGCGGCCATTCCGCGTAGGCTGCGGGTCTTCCGCGCCGGTCTGTGGGAGAGTTGTTCTCTAGAAAGGTTTACAGCGGCGCGTCATACCAAGGGAGGCTACACCACACGGAAAAGCAACACTGCAGTTCGAACAAGCGCCCCCGCCGCCCCCGCAGCAAGAGCGGAGCAGAGGCGGATGAGGGGCAGGGGGCAGAGGCGGGGCAGGGCTGGGGCGGGGCTGGGGCGGGGCTGGAGCGGGGCTACGGCCGCGCAAGGGCCTGGAGGGGGCTGCAAGGGCAGCGAAGGAGGTCGCCGCTCAAAGCGAGTGCGCTCGCGGCTAGAGAGCCCCTCGTCGGGCGCAGGCCACGCGGGCGAAGAGGCTCTCGGAGGCCACGCCAACTTATGAAGTATTCAGGCTGTCGCCGCCAGCCGCCAGCCGCGGCAACAACCACGCCCCGTCGCCGCCTTCCGTGCCGTCGCCGTCGCCGTCGCCGCCGGCCTCGCGCCGCGCGCCCTTCCCAAGACGCCCCAGGGCGGCGCGCGTCCCACGCAGGCGCCCTTGAGGAGCCGCTCACCCTCTTACACGGCGCGGCGCGGCGCCGCTAAGCGAGAGATTCCAGTCTCCCCGCCTTCGCGAGTTTTCGCGCTGCTGTTAAGCTGTCCTGCCATAGGCCAAGCAGCCACTTGAAACTTGGCGAAGGAGGGATTCATTACGAGAAAAAATGGAGCTTTGGCGCATTACGGTCTGGCACTTCAGCAAAACACAGAGGATTCCTGGTTCCGCCGGCGTGTTAATTCAGAGAAGGATTTTGGGACTTAAGTAAGTGCAGCCTTAGAAGTAATCAGAGCCAAATGCTATCACGATCCATTCACAAAATCATCAACTTCAATTAATCTCATTCAGTCTTTTTTCATTGCAAATTTGGGAAATTTCATTCTTTAAAGAACAGTTTTGAACGATTAGATTAAGTTTGCTAAACTTGAAATTCCCGTAAGATATGTTCATACAATGTATTTAATTATTTTTTATTAATCTACTTGATTTTCTGCTAAGTTCTAATGGAATGAGCTAACTTTAGTATACTTAGTTATTGTATGGTGTTCTCGTTTCAATCGTTAAGAGAGATCTGCAAGGCGATGAAGGTAGCTCGTTTGAAATAAACCAAATAATGCTTAAGTGAAGAATTGGGACAAAGAACAACTGAATAAAATCGTAGTCTATCTATCAGTTCGACTTCATTTGAAAGTCAAGAGAAGAAAGCAAGAAAATGTATGAATTTCCAAAGCATGAAAAGCGTGAAAATGTTTGAACCTGAGAAGGTAAAAGGAATAAAATTATTTAAGTAGTTTACCTATAACATAAATACTACATAACTTTCGGAAATCTACCTTCATATCCAGATGTGTAAGAGTAAATACTCACACTTTTTCGTTTGTGCAAGAAGAGAAGTGTGATGAAATTATAATATTATAACAAAGAATATATATATATATATATATATATATATATAGAAACATAATGTGTTTCCTTACACTAATTAGAACATTAGCGTAAGTAATCAGTATATATTTTGGACTGCGCGGTACGTACATCAAGCGCGGCGAACAACGATGGGAACTAGCAACGGTCGCTACCGCCGCCGTTGCCGCCGCCGCGAGGACAGCGTGAGAATGTCGGTTACGAACTGGGCAGCGAACGGCGAAGATTTCAGCCGTTAGGACAGTCGCGGAGAAGTGGCCGGTAGGTACGGACGTGTGGCGAAGAGCTCGCCGTTAGTGCATGGACAAAGGGAACGTGCGGTGTATTTTGTAAAGTAGTAGCAACTGTAAAACAATAGATACGTGAAGTAGAGATCGAGAATGTTATTAGGATGAGAGATCAGCGACGAGAGAACAATCGATCGCGCTTGTATTAGTTATCGCGGTAAGAATAACACCGGAATTGTGTGGTGCGGAACTGAGGCCAGCACGTGTAGTAGCTGTGGGTTAAGTGATTAAATCCAGCGACGGAAGATAATCAGAGTGAGGTGCAACACCGAGGTACCAGGAGCCGAATCAGGAAGGATTCGCAAGGTCACCAGCCGAGGCGACCGCCACGCCATCAGCCGCCGACGACGCCCAGCTGCTGCGAAGGTCGGCGACCCCTGCCGACACGAGCCGTGCTCCAAGCATCGAAGGTATTGGTCGGGGCCCCGAAGGTATGATAATATGTATTACACCTAATCTTGGTACCAAGGCAGAGTGTATAAATGTTGTTAGATCATGTAATTAACAAATCTGGTTTGTGAATAAATGCTGTTCATGATTGTACTTCATTTATTAATTAACTTTCCTAATGCTATACCAACTTATCGTAGGGACCCATTCACGGAAAAGATACCCTCCTTTAGTAATTTCTTGCAGTGAAAATACCCGGCATCGCCAGGTACGTCACAGCTGGCGCCCGAACAGTCTGGAAAGCGTGTAATTAAGAAATGTGGCCCTAGGAAAGTTGATAAAACATTGGAAAGTACTGTGCATGTATTTGATGTATATCAATGCAGGTTAAATATAATAGGCACGCAATGTAAAGCTCATTATTAGAGGGAACAAAAGTAACAGTACATGTATTAACAAAGCATGCATAAGTCAAGAAAGCATAATGAATACTTGGTAATTACAGAAATTTTGTTGTTTAATTAATAGCGGGCAGATATATGAAACTATTTGAGAGTAACCAGTATAAAGTTACTACTACAGTTACTGGGTTTATGAAAGCTATAAATGTACATATTGTAAGTGATATAGTGCAGTATAATTTCAAAGATTTTGTAAGACAAGTCAATAATGTTTGAATTGGTTGGTATTTTTCATAACATGGAAGTTAAAGAATTTGTGAAGTAGTAATAATTCTTGTGGAAATATAAGGGTATTTAATATTATTATATAAATCGTGCAAATTACCTGCTGGGAATTTACATTCAGCAGTGCATTGTTCATTAGTAATGGTAAAGTTTGTGGAATTTAGTGGAAAGGATACTAGGATGGGAAGTGTGTAGCAGCATTGTGAATGTATATTTTCAACATTCATGTAGTATTATTGAAGGAATTTATGAAGTAGGCATTACATTCAATTGTGTGTAATTGTTGTACATATAATATAGCAGTAATTGTGTTGAGAATTAATCCAAAAGCAAATAGTGGATTTACTAAAATTTGGGAGCATTTTTGTAATAATGTTAATGAGTTTATTAGCAGTACATATGTATTCAAGTGGTAATAATATTATTGATTGTAGAGAATATGTTTATGTATTGGGAGGTGAGTGGGAATTTATGTGATTACTGAATTAGTGTTATTGTGTTTTTGTGATGAGTGAGGGTGTGTTCTTCATCAATCAGCATCTGAAATATTAGTGCATTAAAACAGTTACGAAGAGTATATAGTGCTGTGGCGGGTATAGGAAACTAAGAGGGCAATTATTGCATTGTTGTTAAAAGAGGCAAATGGAAAAATCGTGCGAATATTTTGGTGCAGCTGGGGTCGAACGGGAGGTTCAAGGCAACGAAATGGAGGCGCAAAACATAGAGTTGGACTTGGTGGGGAAGGTGGATCAAGTAAGGGAGATAGACGAAGGAATTGGTAGTAGCATTTTATCGGAAAGCAGGGATAGTGGAATTGGAAGCCGGTTGGATGATACGTCAGGGGACAGTTTCAATAAAGAAGTGAAAATCACGTCAACGCCGATGAACCAGGCAGCAGGAAATCTAAAACAGGGGGGTGGAAAAGTTACCGATTTAGATATAATGCAGATGCTGATGAAATATTGGGAAGATCATAAAAGAATAAACGAAGAACACAACAGGAGAATAGAGGAACAGAATAGGAAGATATTGGAAGAAGTGGTTAGGGAAACGGATAAATTGGCTAGGGAAAGGGAAGAATTGGCTAGGGAAACGGATAAATTGGTCAGGGAAAGGGAAGAACAGAGCGAGAAATTAGATGAACAGGATAGGAAAGCAGAGGAACGAATTAGCAAATTACGAGAGGAGATAAGTGGGCGAATAGAACACACTGAAGAACAAATTGAGTTACAGTTGGCGGTCAAGGAAGAAATACAGGAGAATAGGCGGGAATGCGAAGAAAAGGTGCTAAAAGTTAAGCTACACCATCAAGTGGATGCTAGGGTTGCTGAAGAGGATAAAAGCGAGGGGATGACGAACCAAATTCATGAAGAAGTCAAGACAGCGGAGGGCAAAACGGTGGAGGTCCAAATCGAGGCCAAGGAGGATGTTTGTAAAGTGGAGGTGGAAACGGAAGAATTGAAGCAAATAATGGAAGAAGAAGTGGAAATGAAAACGGAAGAAATGGAGCGTATAACAGAAGAAGAAATCGAGAAAAATATACAGGGGTGCGAGAAGAAAGTATTAATACAAGATGAATGTGAAGAGGAAGAAGTAGGGAAAATGTCACTGAGTGTCAAGAATGGGGTGACGCCAGTTATGCCTCCAAAGTCGCTGAAATATTCGGAAGATGGTAAGGAAAACCCTGACGCAGTTATGCAAGCAGCAGAACAGCATCTAGCACTCATTAGCACCATGGAAGGACACGGGATCCAGTTCTCATACCCAACTTTAGAAGGAAACGCCAGGACATGGACAGGAATTTTTAATGTATTTCCCAAATTCTTGAAGAAATTTAATGACAAAATTTTCATACGAGATTGGAACGAAGAAACCCGGACAAACGGTAAGATAAACCCGAGGAACAATCATCACAACCACGTCATGGAAAGTATTAGTGAATACACAACGAAGAATATTATGAGGCCAAAAATATCATTTATTCCTAGGAACTACCAAGCAATAATTTGCGTAGTAACGCGACAGCTTTCCATCACTATGCAGAACCTATTGGGCAAAGCAAGTCATGCCGAGTTAGGAAGATATCAGAAGGCAGTGGTAGAGTATGACTGCACATTCGCAGGTACTCCAAAGAAGAAGATAGAAATACTGAATGCACAACAGAGAAAGCAGTGGTCGCAGTTGTTGACAGAAAATAAACAAGAACCACCGAAGACGAAGGAGAAGATATACCAAGCATTGGTAAAATCAGGAAAGGAAAAGAAGGAGAAACCGAAGAAGAAGATTCAACAGCTTAGTGAGGGACAATCGGTACGGCTACGGGTTCCCAGAGTATCGAACCCAAACCTAAAATTATATACAAAATTCTTCCTGTTATATGAGGGGCCATATTTTATAGACAAAGTAACGGATAAAATGTGGCCAGACTGTTAAATAACAAACAAGAAGTGATAGGACACTATAATGTCATCAGTCTGAGACCGTGTCCAATAAACGAGGACAACAGTGAAGTGTAAATAAAGTGTAATATTAGTATTAGTCTAAACAATCACGTGTTAATCTGATTTTAGGGAATAAGTGTATATAAGGATTCACGTAGTATACAAGACAGTGCAACTATCGGCAGAGACGATGGTGATGAAGTGAATTTTTTTTAGGCAGGAAAAATCCAAAAAAGGAAAGGAGGGGGTGATGAAACACATAATGTGTTTCCTTACACTAATTAGAACATTAGCGTAAGTAATCAGTATATATTTTGGACTGCGCGGTACGTACATCAAGCGCGGCGAACAACGATGGGAACTAGCAACGGTCGCTACCGCCGCCGTTGCCGCCGCCGCGAGGACAGCGTGAGAATGTCGGTTACGAACTGGGCAGCGAACGGCGAAGATTTCAGCCGTTAGGACAGTCGCGGAGAAGTGGCCGGTAGGTACGGACGTGTGGCGAAGAGCTCGCCGTAAGTGCATGGACAAAGGGAACGTGCGGTGTATTTTGTAAAGTAGTAGCAACTGTAAAACAATAGATACGTGAAGTAGAGATCGAGAATGTTATTAGGATGAGAGATCAGCGACGAGAGAACAATCGATCGCGCTTGTATTAGTTATCGCGGTAAGAATAACACCGGAATTGTGTGGTGCGGAACTGAGGCCAGCACGTGTAGTAGCTGTGGGTTAAGTGATTAAATCCAGCGACGGAAGATAATCAGAGTGAGGTGCAACACCGAGGTACCAGGAGCCGAATCAGGAAGGATTCGCAAGGTCACCAGCCGAGGCGACCGCCACGCCATCAGCCGCCGACGACGCCCAGCTGCTGCGAAGGTCGGCGACCCCTGCCGACACGAGCCGTGCTCCAAGCATCGAAGGTATTGGTCGGGGCCCCGAAGGTATGATAATATGTATTACACCTAATCTTGGTACCAAGGCAGAGTGTGTAAATGTTGTTAGATCATGTAATTAACAAATCTGGTTTGTGAATAAATGCTGTTCATGATTGTACTTCATTTATTAATTAACTTTCCTAATGCTATACCAACTTATCGTAGGGACCCATTCACGGAAAAGATACCCTCCTTTAGTAATTTCTTGCAGTGAAAATACCCGGCATCACCAGGTACGTCACAATATATATATATATATATATATATATATTAACCCGTCCTTTCCCAGTAACGATCTACCTTGAACGGCGGCACCGTTGAGCAGTAGCGGGTTATCAAGATCTGCTCGTGAAGCGAGCTTAAAATTCTCGAGACGCAGGATCTTTGGGTGCGAGAAAGGTCTGAACCCTCGACACAAAAAATATTGCAATAGATAAACAGGGTTTAATTGCTTTTAACCCGCTTCGTCTTTACAACACACACACACAAATGAATAAACATATATAATTTACACCAAAAATTGAGACTCTGAAATGATTGCCCTAATCTCCACTGGGAATTCCCTTGGAAAACTAAATATATCTAAATCTATGCTATTCTCTTTACATTGCACACGAAACAAAAATTTTCAATTTACAATCTCCTGCTTCAAAATATCACATGCAAAGAAGAAGAATGTATGCAAGTGCACCACTCTCATTTACACTTTAACTGTGGCTGAAAATAACAGAATAACAAATGTCCTATGTAGAATATTTTACGCAGGCAATAGTGCATCAAAATGTCTCCTATTATGATACTGCAATTTGTTGCCACCCGTGTCCTCAATTTCTTAACACTTTCCTATACTAATTTTTCCCTGCCGACGTGAACTTGACTTATTACTCGCGCCCTAACCGTTACCTCGTGGACTTCCCACTTTTGGCCTTGAGGGTCGTGCGCTGGTCTCTGCGTGTTTTTTTGTCATGGATGTCTTATGTTTGGGCTGTGACCACATTTGACCAGTATTTTAGGATCGCTGGGAGTTATTCTAGTAAGGAGATCATTTAATATTGAGTTTTTATTTTATCGTTCGTCGAAGATGACGCGCCACTCGCTTCAGCGATCGAGCCCTCGGTTCCCCGGGAACTCGTCACCAAGGGCCCCGTTCATCTGGCGCGTTCGTCGTTCGGCGCGACCGGCCGATTCACCAGGGTCCCAGAAGCGATAAACTGTGCATCATGAAATTTTCTCTCAAGCAGGGAGCATTTCTTAACGACGCTTTCGTTCGATTTAAGTATGCCAGAAAGTGCCGCAAGAGGTTAATTAAGAAATTTCCGGGCGTGAATATTCCACATCGATCGACAATTTTGAAGCAGGTAAAGAAACTACACACTCATGAATTTTAAGTGATAAACAACTGTCGAAAGTGCCATGTCCTGACAGAAGAGAAGGTGAAAGATATCTCTGCCAGGTTACAGCAATCTCCAAGAAAATCTTTGAGCCGTCTATTGTTATTTTGAACAGGATTCGGCACCTACTCACTGCAACTGCTGCTGCATATTTTGCAACTACTGTTGGTCAATCTATGAACTGTTTAAATAACATGTATAATGACGATCGAATAATTAGTCGTAGGTTATGGCCTCGTAGATGATCTGACACATGAATTTTTTCTTTGGTGGTACTTGAAAGATCAGATCTATTCAAAAACCCCGCATTCGGAGGAAGAGCTCCAGCGCTTCATTGAAGAAAAACTCGCAGCAATTCCTCGAGACTTACTTCAAAGGATAAACCAAAATAGGTTCAGGAGGCGCCAATAATGCATTCTAGCACCACTAGAATATAGTAGACGGACACAACTTTCAGCATCTTGTTTAAGTTAAGTTGAGCGGAGCAGCGATAGTTCTCGAATCTCAGCGCGGGAGAGGAGTCAACGTTTCGCTGGGGGAATTATTCCAAGTGGAGATCATTGTTACCCGCGTGCCTTCTTTTCAAGTCATAATTGGCAGTTGCAGGGAGGGGGAGGCGTTTTTTTGCAGGGCGCTCGCGCTACGGTCGTGCGGGGTTCGGCATGCTAGCCAGCGGTGCCGTAATGTGACTGCACTCTGTCGCCTCCTCGCGACCCTTCGCGCTTCGACACGGATACACAAGAGGCTCCTCTGCTCGGCCTCTCTGCACGACCTGTGCGATAGTAAATATATTACCGAGTCAAATGACAAGTACAACACAATAATGGTACGCTTTTCATTTTGTATACAATTACGTTCTGCTTTTACTTGTAGTTTGTATACATAGTAACTAGTCACTACCCTGAGAAAGACTGCGACTTGACAGGTGAAACGTCGGCCTTTCAGTGAAAGACGCGGCTTCACCCAAGAAGCCAAGCTAGTCAAGAAGTCATGAACTCGAGCCGTGGAAGCTTACGGTTACAATTAATAAAAATGTTTAATTAGCGTCACCCACGCAGTCGAGGGCTCATGTAAGACAGCCGTAAGGAAGCCATCACGCGAGCTTCATCGGGTGTCGTAAATAATTCGGTATTCACGGCAGTGGCAGCCAGGTAATCGGATGCGCGCACGTGTCCGCGCGAGGGCGATGCAGTGTCCTTAACCGCTTTGCCAACCCTCTAAGCTGTTGTCATGCCAACACTCCTGGATATCTGCGACTTCAAGTGAGGCAACTACGGATGTTATGGTTTGTAATTAAAATTTTATTATTTCATTTTTCATAACAAGTGGGAAGAAAGAAGATCAGTTGGGCATTAAATGTACTAGTAGTAGTAATAGTAGAAGTAGTAGTAGTAGTAATAGTAGAAGTAGTAGTAGTAGTAATAGTAGAAGTAGTAGTAATAGTAGTTGTAGTAGTAGTAATAGTAGTAGTAGCAGTAGTAGTAGTGTAGTAGTGATGGTGGTGGTGATTATTAATCGTAAACATTATTTATCGTAATAATGTTTATCATTTCCACCTAAGAAATTACAAAATTCCAATCCATAGCATGTGCTTAGTAAATAGAAAGGATAAAATGGTAATGTGTGTGTGTGTGGGGGGGGGGGGGCAAGCAGAGTGGCCGGGCGACCCTTGAAATTAGCATAAAAAGAGAGTAAACTGGAGGAAACGAGCCAACCCTGATGGTGATTACGTGATAAACTGAAGATGGTACGCGAGACACCATTACACTTTTTTTAAGTGCTGTTCGAAACATTTTTATTTTTGTCGAAAAACTTAGTTGGGTGAAACACCATACCATTTCCTGAAAATACCAGCAAAAATATCTGTTTTAGAGGAATTTTAAGGAAATATTGGATGTTTATTTGTTTTGGAAGTTAAAATATTTCTTTATTAGAGTATTTTCAGTAAGTTTTCACGCGACTTAATTTAGAAAGTGCAAAACAAGAGATATGCTAAAGTATGTGCAAATTTTAATCGTTTTTCAATAAAAACGTTCAGTCACATTTTTTAAATCAAACAGTATCCATCTTTCAATAAAAACGATCCCTTTACATTTTCATATCAAACAGTATCCATACATTTGTCTCATCGTAAACGAAGATGCCTTCTGTCCGTGAAGACAAACGGTATTGCATTTGACATTTCAGTTTCCATTCGCCCCCGCCCCTCTTCGGCACCGAAAGGCTTTCACACAAGACAAGTGCTGCCTAGGACTAGGGTAGCTCAAATTTAATCTAATATTAGAAAATTACAACTTATGTACACGAGAGAAATAACATTTTATGCCAAAAAGATTCGTGTAAAAGACGTATGAACACGAATACAAAATAAAAATGAAATTTGTAAAGCATTAAAGATATAGAATTTAAGAAATAAGAATATACGAGAGACGTTGAAGATAATATAATTTAATGAGATAAAAAATAGTTAAATACTAAACAATGTGTAAATAATGGAAGAATAAAATGGAATTAGAGGGAGGAAAACATTCGATGTTTGTGTTAAGATATTGAGGTTGCATAGTTTCTACTCGTAGAGTTGCAGGGAGTTTTAACAGAAAAGGAAGTGCTAAAGTATAAATAGCAGGAATGAGTCTTCAAATACTTCAGCAACAGCAATGACACTTAACGTGGTAAATTAAGATTTAGTTAGCAGAAATAGAAAGTATTGGAATGGATTGAATTGGCAATGCTAGTAGAATTTGCAGATATAATAGAAGAAATATTCTTGATTGTCAGTTATATTTGTATCAATAAACACGTATCCACTTTTTTATGACAATAATTGTCAATTAGTAGAACGACGTTTCATAACTTGATAGGTTGCATCATCACCTAACTAAACATTATGGATAATATAGAAACTACACAAATTTGACATGTAGATAAGGTTAGTGTTTTCTATATTTCACATAATTTTAGTAACCCGATTTCTACTGTTAAATATTTTATGTTGTTTTTAAGGATTTTATATCATCCTCTATATTTCAATACATTCTATTTCTATTTATAGTATATAAAAAGATATGGTCCTCACTTGAACAGTGGTGATTGAAAGCTTGGATGTCAATTTTTAATTGGATATCGAGCCGCAAAGACCTGCCGGTGAGCAGGGGTAAGTCTTCCTTCTTTTTACCTTCTCGCCCTTACCAAGGTACTTGGTATAAAGAGAAAGTTGTTTTCTTTTGTTTTGACGTGAAGTGGGTATGTTTTGGCAACCCGCAACGTATTCCGCTATGGCGAAATGCGGCGAAACGGTGCCGCCGGGTTGAGCAGTGGGTGGAGGCAAGGACGGGTCAAACCCTTTCGTGGCGGTTGGGGTGGTGGGGAGTGGGGGGAAGGAGGGGCGCAGCCTGAAGAGAGAGTATCGGTAGGGCGGTCATGCGGTTGAATGCCAGAATCGACCGCTCGTCACCTGTTGCTGTTGGTGTCATTGCCCCGTTGCTTGCTACTCGTTTAAAGTACCAACACCTTTGAATTTGTTCCTGCACCGTCATGGTCGGTATGCTCGGTTGAAGGCAGCAGAGAGTATTTGGTCAGGTTAAAAAATAGTAAAAGATACATTAACACATTGCTTTCCGATGATGAACAGGACAGTGCCTGTTGAGAGTGAATAGCGTGGACAAGACAGTGAAGACAAATTGCATATGGTACTACAAAGGCTCAAAGATCTAAATCTAACCTATAACGAGAAAATTTCCATAACAAAAACCAAAACAATGGCCTTTTCATTTATTTACCCCTTAAAAAAATAAGTCTAAATATCAAACCAATTGAATAGGTATCTCATTTCTAGAATTTAGGCTGCGACATATTTTAAGAAGAAATAATACCAAAATATTAAGAAAAAAATGAATATGCATCAACAAATGTGTGGCACAATTAGAATAACCCTTTAAGCAAAAAAACGATAAGAAACAGTTATTTTTTTATAAGAACATTGTTGTTCCCACTTTATTATATGAAGCGGAATCCTGAACGCTGAGAAATAAAGTTCTTAAAAAGCTGGAAACCTCAGAAATGATTTTTTTAGATCGGTTAAAGGCTGCATCAGAGAAGACCAAATTTAAAATGAAAAATCAGTGACGAAATAGAAATGCAATCAATAAAAGAAAGGGCGATCCACCATAAAAAAAGGAGAGAGCATGCTCTTCGTAAACCGCCGGAGAAGATTCCAAAACAAGCAATTGGAATGTAGTCCATTTGGCAACAAAGTGTGAAAAGACCGAGGAACAGATGGTGAAATCGGAACAGGGATCAGGCTTAATCATGACAAGGCAGAAGAAGAAGAAGAATACTGGAAATAGAAAATCACTACCACACCAGATTAACTTTAGAAAACCTACACATTCATTTAAATAATAACTTATTGAATGAAAACATAAACCATAGTCCTTCTCCTTTACTAAAATTACTATTAGACACCACTCCCACACCGCACCCCGCCGGGGCGGCACAGTGACAGCGCACCGCACCCAGGCCATTGCCCTCCTCCACCCCACGGCCGGGTACTTAAGCCCCTTGGCTCGCCCGACCCCGCGTAGTCGTTTTGTGGCTTCCATCCAGCAGGTAAGGAATGCCATTCCGTTCCGAGCCACGGTAGGAGAAGGTTCTCTCTCGTGCTCCGCTAGTTATCGCAGTAGCCAGTTATCATCGCCACACCCCAGCAGACAGTCGACAGACTGTCGCCGAGCGCGGCGAACGGTCGCCACTGCTGCTTGCTCAACTGTGTGTATAAAGTGTTCGTGCTGGTGTACGTATACAAAAAATACTGTTCTGAACCAGATATAAAAAGTTTAAAGTCTAATGGCATATGCCATTAACCCCGACACAGGGCTAACTTTAACGCAAGCCCTGCGCACCATCCACAACGGCGACAACGGCGTCGTTCCACCAGCGACAACAACTCCAGCTAGCAGCGAGGCCATGGACACAAGCCTCGCTGGGACCCCTATTCCAACCATCGCCGAGGCCAGCAACAATCCGGCCTACCACAGCCAGATATACGGGTCGGCATCTCTCCCAACATCACAACCTGCACTCGGACAAAAAAGGTCAGTCAGTGTTAGTGAAAGTGACTCCGAGAACAAAAAAATGAATCGGTCCAATTACATTACGAGTGAAAATTCAAATAAACCCACTGAGCTCCTTTACAATGTCCCCATAATGAACAGATTTACAGAGCTCGGTGAACAAAGTGATGAACGCGAGAACAATAGGTTTCAATACATGAACGAACAAATTAATGACCACACCAATCCAAACATTAAGATACCACCTATATTTATAGCCCATATTCAGAACGTCGCTGAATTCAACAAAGAAATTAAGAACTCAATAACCAACCAATTTACATCAATTATGGTTAATAACAAGCTCAAAGTGCTCCTTAAAAACATATCGGACTTTAGACAGGCAATTAAATACCTTATCAGCACAAACAGGAAATTTCACACTTATAAAGACCCTGCAAATAAAAAATTTTCAATAGTCTTCAAGAATCTCCATCCATCCATTACGCAAGAAGAAATTTACCAAGATCTCAAGGCAAAGTGCCCTTCGCTAATCAGTGTAACTCGGTTATACAAAGACAACATCCCCATCCCGGTAGTGGCAGCCGAGTTCGACGGCAGTCAAAATATAGACTATATATTACAAACTAACCAGATCTGTAACTTGATAGTCAAACCTGAAAAAAGGCGCAAAGCCAAAGGCCCCATTCAATGTCTCAGATGTCTTGATTTCGGGCACACTAGAAATAATTGTAACCATAAAATTAACTGTGCAATATGTTCCGGTAATCATTATACAGTAACGTGTCCTGAAAGTAAATCAAACCCTACCTGTATTCTCTGTAAAGGAAACCACCGTGCAGACGTTAGAAATGAAAACTGTATGTACTACAAGGATATTGTCGAAAAGAAAACCACCACTACCTTTTATACAAGAAACTCATTCCAAAGAGCAACTCAATCATCTTTTATCAACCAAAAAGAACAATTTCCATCTCTACCCCCAACCCAGCCTTTACGCAACTTCTCTAGAAACAATCACCCTGTAATCCAACCAGGAACCGAAAACAATATGAGATCACAGCAAATCCGTACCCAACAAAACCAACAAGATAATAATAACAATCCCCTTTTAAATACAATAATTAATTCTATATCGTCCTGTATTATTAACTTCATAAACTCCCTCATACCTTCAATAATCAATACAATTCAAAGTGCAGTAACAGCATTTTTCAATAATAACAATGTCAATACAAGCCCATAGTAATTTATCACTCACAAATTGGAACGCAAATGGGATCTCATCCAAAAAAATAGAACTAACTCAATACCTACACACATATAGTATAGACATTGCTTGCATAACAGAGACACACCTAAAAAATAGCAACAAATTATACATTCCAGATTATAAAATTTATAGAAACGACAGGACCGAACAAAAAGGAGGAGGTGTTCTCATTGCAGTCAGGAGTAATATAACCCATCATCAAATTTATACACCAAACAACGCAGAAATTGAAACAGTGGCAATAACCCTAACACTAAACAATGAACCATGGAATATAATAACAGCATACAAACCTCCATCAATAAAAATTCAACCCAAAAATATTCTCAATTTATTCACCCCAAACATAAAAACACTAATTCTAGGAGACCTAAACGCTAAACACACAAACTGGGGATGTCGTACAAGCAACCAAGCAGGAAAAATACTATCACAAATCACAAACAATACCACTATCAACATACTATCGCCTCCAGAACCTACATACTACCCAAGAGACGTTACAAAGCAACCAGACATCCTTGACATCGGACTGACTGACAGCAACATAAATTTTTATTCAACACCGTATCATGAACTCGACTCCGACCATCTACCGGTTAATATACACACTCGTCAAATCCCACCCCCGCGATCCCCAACCCCCAAAATAAACACACTCAAATTAAACTGGATTAAATTCCAAAACATAACCAGCAATTTAATACCAAAAATCAAAATTTTAAACAATTCCTTAGAAATAGACAACGCCGTAACATTATTAAACACCATAATACATACAGCTATATCAGAATCGCAGCCCTCAAATACTCAACCACATAATAAAATTAATCATTCTTCCCTACCGGTAGAAATCACAAACTTAATACGCGTCAAAAACAGGACCAGAAGGCTATGGAATCAAACCAAAAACCCACATATAAAGACAGAACTAAATATATTAACTAACATTGTTAAGAAATCAATAACAAACCATATGAACCTCAAATTCCAAAACAAGATAAGTTCCTTAACTGTACAAAATAACTCTATATGGAAATTCACCAAACAAATACTAAAAAAGAAAACAATAATTCCTCCCATCAACTCACCAAGAGGCAAGTTATACACCCCAACCGACAAGGCCGAGGAAATCGCCAATCACTTTGAGTCAACTTTCACACTTAACCAATCTAAACCGCACCCAGATCACAACACAATAATACAGTCCATAAACCTCCCAAACTACGGTCCATATCACAATATACATTACACAAACCCTAAAGAAATAAAACAAATCATTAACTCTCTCCCGATAAAAAAAGCACCAGGTCATGATAAAATCAATAATTCAATACTAAAACATTTACCTCCCCCCGCAATAGCATACTTAACTAATATATACAATTCATGCTTCAGAACAACTCATTTTCCATCCACATGGAAGCATGCCATCATCCTACCTGTTCCAAAGCCAAATAAAAATTCAGCAAACACCGACAGCTATCGCCCGATAAGTCTTCTACCATCCCTGTCAAAAATCTTCGAAAAAATAATACTCCAACGTCTTAAAAAGCACCTACAAATTACAAAAGCTATCCCAAAAGAACAGTTTGGATTCACAGATCATACATCCACACATCAACTCCTCAGAATCACAGAACATCTCAACACTGCATTTCAGAGAAAACATCACACAATACTCATATCACTCGACATAACTCAGGCATTTGACAGAGTCTGGCATCAGGCACTAATTTTTAAATTAAGGAAAATAGGCACTCCACATTACATCTCCTCAGTAATTTAAAACTATTTAAGCAATAGAACCTTTGCAGTAACAATCAACAACAATCTATCCAACCCCAGGTTAATTAAAGCAGGATTACCTCAAGGTTCCCCCCTATCACCCACACTGTTTAATCTATATGTAGCAGACATCCCCAGCGATGAAACAGTAAAAATAGCACAGTTTGCAGATGACACACTTATCTTCTCCTCCAGCCACTCTCTAATCAATATTAAAAATCACATACAATTATATCTAAACCAAATAGACAGTTGGTCATCCAAATTAAAAATAAAATTAAACCCAAACAAAACTGCAGCTAAAATATTCACTTTAAGACCATACACTCCACCAACCCCACTCACATTAAACAATGAGCCCATCCCTTGGTATAATCCCTCCAAATAAACCCATAAAATATCTTGGACTGCACTTAGACACCAAAATGAACTGGAAACAGCATATAGACATAAAAATAACCCAAACCAAAAACAAATTGCATCAATTAAAATCAATAATAAACAGAAATAAATTCCTCCCATACAAAACAGCAATAACCTTATTCAAAACAATTATCAGACCTACCCTCCTCTACGCCTGCCCTGTATGGATCAATGCTGCAAAAACAAATATCAACAAAATTCAAATTGTTCAGAACCAATTCCTCCGTACAATAACTAATGCACCCTGGTTCATAACTAACCAACAATTACATAATGAATTCAACCTCGATCTCATCATGCACCACATCACCTACCTATCCCATAATTTCTTCTCCAAATTACACCATATCCAAACTTTATCTTCATTCAAACTTTGTAAAAACCCCATCCTCCCCACTCGCATAAAAAATAAATACCCATTCCATATTTTTTGTAAATTGTTCTCAGACCTGTAATAGTTCTTATGAGGTGCCAATATGGTCCCCTCAACCTTTGTAGTAGTAGTAAGTTAGGATAAGGATAGAATAAGTTAAACATAAGCCATCAATACATATGTAGAGTTATATATAAACTGATCTATGTACAAAACAATCAAATAAATAAAAAAAATTAAAAAAACAGGTAAGAAATGCCTCAACTTACATTTCTATGTTTCTGTTTTAAAAAATTTTACGTCTCCTATATCTATTCCATTCGCTTTTCTTTAGTATTAATTACTTACCCCCCCCACTTTTTTCATTCTTCCAGTTTCTAGAATGTTAAATTTATTTCCAAAAAATTTGTAAATTATTTGTAACCTTTATCATAATCTTGTAATGTTTTTGTTTTTTCTTCTTGTATCAGACAACTGATGATGATGGCTAAGCCATCGAAAGCTGCTATTATATTAAATCCTATTGTTGGCAATGACAACGTCTATAATTATTTCATTTATTAATTAATCAAAATTCAATTGAACACCATGTGTGTTCCCACCCACCACTGAGTGTAAAACATACATGATGTCGAAATGAAACTCTCAGTAATTTTAGAAAACATTAATATTCTAATTTTTCTATTAATATAATAACGAGGTATAACTATAAAGAAATATAATAACGAGGTATGACAAGTACAGAATGTTACTTAAAATATGATATATGAATCAATAAAATTAATATATTATTACACACGTTTTTCAAACCGTGATAAAAACTTTGTAAATAATAATCAAATCTATTTGAATATCATAAAAATATATGAAATGGAAAATTTATAACATAATTTTTTAACAAGTAGTTACAAAATCCATCGAAAGAACTGTAAATTATAGTTTTAACATTGTCGATTAATTCGAAATCTTCGGTTATACCATTGGTTCCCTTTGCGATAACATATTATTACTAACAAATCAGCACCTATAAATCATTCTGTGTTGGGGCAGCAATTAATGGTTGGAATAAGAGTTAACCCGTGTTTTTATGTGAATTAGGGCTTTATAAAAGTGCAATCTGTTTGTATTCGTTCGTTCTTTGCAAGACAATCGTGAATGACACAGGTATGGATAAATTGGAAAATAGAAGTAGGTAGAGAGAAGAGGAGAAACAAAGAGGGATAGAAAGAGAGAGAATGAAACAGGTAACAAAAACTAATGTCGCCGGTCTGGATAGTCTTCCCTAAGGCTGAGTCCCACCTCGGCCATGGATTTTGTGTGTGTTCGTGTTGTCCTTACGTTTTCTTCCTACAGTTAAAGCTATCACAGTGGTCGCTATATGACCAAGTTGTTAAAAAGCGACCCAAATAAATTGCATTCACTAATATTGGTTTCAAAATTCAGATAATGAATTATTTACAAAAATCAGAAGTGGCTATTTAAATGAAGAGGCGTCCAAACGTACATGAGAATATCCTTCGCGCATTTCCTGCGATGCAGTTCAACTCCACGAACAATCTCGAGGCAATGAGTCTTGCCGCGTGCCTCGATTACGGTGTCCAGAGCTGCTCAGCAGCGCCTACCTCTCGCTCTGGGCGAAAATAGCCCCTCTCTAAATAGACGATATGATCAAACCTCGCGATGCGAAGTCACTTCAAAAGAGTCGTCGCTCAAAAGCCTGATCGTTTGACAAGAAAGGCGGCAACCAAACTCCCAAGGAGCAAGATAAAGCGCTTTCGAGTCCGCACTTCATCAGTTGGCGAGCGCGCCTGACGGAGAACATCTCACCCTGTCCTCCTGGCCAGTCGACGCGCGATGAGAAGTCTGGATGACGACTCATCGTTTCCTCTCTCGGGAGTTCTGTAGGTAAACAGTGCAGGCGATGACATGATGACTTCTTTTATTTCCAACCGAGCTTTCCACGAACTCTTAATTTAAACAATTCGAGTAAATTCCAGGCAAAAAGGATCAGATATCAACATATTCGTTCCGATTATTAAACTATATCATGTCCATGACCAGAAATTAATAATTACATTTTTATTATAATGCTTATTTTTCTAACAGTGGAAGTAACAGGTGTTTGTGCCTTATCTTCTAACATACAATGTTTACGAGAGCGTAGGGTTCCACGGCCGGAATCAGTAACACAAGTGCAATCGTTTCGGCCGCCATTTTACGAACATCCTCAGGGCGAAATGCCCTGAGGCATTAGCAAGCAAAGTAGTTCATATAAAATTTAAATATTTTAATTGTTCCGCGTTAGCTTGAATACTTTTGTCTGTTATCTTTTAAGTAAAAACAGTTATATTATTATGTTTTGGTATTGTTTGGAGCTTATCATTCTTATGTTACGTGAAATGCTTCAACAATCTTCAAAAACTGATGGGCCGGCTAAACACCGTAGTGTGCGCTTACCGCTATCACTTGTCGCGCGCGGTACAGGGTTAAGATGCGTTATTAAACATTCAGAATATGCAGTAACGTCAAAATAGTTGCCGTTGAGATAAGATCGATCGAACTTAGATTTATTAGTTTTGGAAGTATAGTGCATGCTCTATCTCGGAGGGTGGCGGTGTTGCTCCCCTGATGAAACGTGAGACCTTCATTGCATGTGGGCTTGGAAACACACAAGGCGAGAAATCGCCGTAGCCCCGACAGTCACTCAGCTCCTTACTAGTCGCCCCCATATATGTTTTAGTGAAGTCCACGCAAGTGTGTGAGTGTGAAATGGAAGAGGAGGAGTCAAGACTGTAGAAGGATGGATTGGGCGTGGTACGTGGTCTGTGTGGTTGAGTACTGCTCCGACATTCAGCTGGTATTGATGGTAGAAATCACTGGAAATTACTGATCCGAGCAACCGGGCAATAGAATATTCCTGTAGAGAATGATTAAAAACGATGCAGCATGGTAGCTAGTGTTGAAAATCCGCCAGAATTGGAACTCGAACTGTAGCACGATGCTGCAGAAGAAATGGTTGAATGGCCTCAGCCGCTCTCATAAACCCGAAAAAGTGTATGCTTTTCCCTTTATTATCCGATAGGGAGAATGCAAAAAAGTTCTAACAGCCAATTGCCACGAATGAATTCACTCATAGTTCTAATTTTTCTGTTTCTGATGTTTAATTAAAAAAAGAGGCGAGATTTGCTCGAACGAGACTTCATAAACCAATCAGAGGAAACGGAAGGACATCCGACCGAGAGTCACGCACTTGAGTGAGAGAGCCTTGGAAGCAATTACGAGACCGTTTATGTTAAGGCAATTGCATAGCAAGAGATGTGAACAAGCGAGCGCAAGTGGAGCACAAACGAATCGTTTGTTGACGTTTTACAGGTCAACAGTAGTTCCAATTTAATTGTGTATTTCTACAGAAATATTCGAATTCAGAGAGAAAAGGTCTGTTGATATAGTACTACGCAGCCCTAGTTATTCTCAAAACACAGACTTCTTGTCTCTTTCTTTTTGCCGCCAATTTAAATGACTCATGGGTGAAACATTTCTGTCTAAAATGCCAACGTTATATTTCTATCAAACATATGGAAGACATTCATAACTAAATAAAATATTCTTTTAATTTTAATATTAACAAAAATTGTCATAAAATTACTAAATCAAAGTATTATTGACAACAAGAAAAAACTTCTAAAATTTCTTGCAGATTTGTTTCGTATCTGAGAAAAAATATTTTAACTAACATTGCATTGTTAGATAGGACACTGATAGATGAAGATAGTTGACAAAACGTAAATTCCAGAAGACATCAATGAAGGTGAAAGCAGATGACGTGAGCAATATTTAGTGAGAAAAGTGAAAACAGCTTCTAAGAAGAGGTAAGCGAAAGAATATGTTTCGAATTATTTTTTGTGCGGGGGATGAGGAATGGTTCAGAGAAGACAGGCACAAAGCACGTCAGAAACATTCAAGGAGCTACCAGGAAACAAACGTTCCAACTGCAATGCCCGCTGTAGGCAGCGACGTGCGTTGCAGAAAAGCTCAGCGAAGGGGATGGGGATCAGCAGCGCGGAGGGCAGAAAAGCTGCGGGTCGCCTCTGTGGAGAGGAGGGGAAGCTGCGATTCTGGACCGCGATGCGACAGTTGTGAATCTGGACGGAAAAGGCTGCAGCCCGGATGCTGAGGTGGGCGAGCGCACAGGCATAGGGGTGAGGAGGAGCCCGCGACTCAACTACATGGAGATAGAAGTGTGCGCTGTGCGGATAATTTGTGTTCAGGTTGGGGGACGGAGTCCACAGGGGCAGATAGCTACGACGCTGCGAGTCAGTATGAGTGGGCTGGCAGACGTAGTGGATGAGGAAAGCGTGGGACAACGAAAGAGGCGTATTTAAGGAACGAGAGAGAGAGAGTAAACAGTCTGTTAGTGTTACGTAGACGAGGGGGTAAGTGTGTAAGAGCATTTAGACGCGAGGACGTAGACACGGGGCACGGGGTGGGAGAGAAAGAACTGGCTGAACCAAATATCGCTGACGGTGAAACACGTGAAAGGCGGAAAGATAAGACCCAGGTTCTGAATAGGACGAGGGCCAAGGCGCAGGGGTATGTGAGAGGGCCGTGACTGAACTGCTTATAGAGTGAGAGGAAGATGCGTCCTGTGATTGAGGCTGGGGAATTCCGAATTGACAGATACCTGAATCAGTATGGGATTGCTGGACGTCACAAGGGATGAGGAAGGCGCGGGTGAACAAAATAGGAGTGATTAAGTAGAAAGTAAAGAGAAAGAGGAGAGAGTTAAGAGTCTGTTGGTTTTACATATGTAAGAGGGGAGCTGGGTGAAGGCGAAGGATCTACAGAAGACGAGAATGAGCACGGGGGCGCACTATGCGGCAAAGCGAGCGAGGAGGCCGTGGGTAAATGTGAAGGGAAGGTGGAGGAAGGCTGCTATTTGAAGATTAACGGATGGCTCTCAGAAGCTCAGGTACACACGAATGAGCCCAAGGACGCATTAGGTGATGGGACGAGAGAGGCCGTGTGCAGAAGCGAAGGTGGGTGGCGGAAGGCTGCAGCGCAGGTGTGGAGGTGGGCGAGAGACCAGGCTTATGTATGAGCAAGCTAGTCGCGACCGAGCTCTGGGAGAAACATTAAGTGGGGTGCGAGTCTATTAGACTAGAGGCTTAAATGCATGTAAACGAAAATGAGCGAGAAAACACATGGGCGGCGTGGCGCATTGCTGGGTGCGCAAAAGAACGGGCTGGGTTATGACAAAAGAAGACGCGACTCAGGTGCGTGTGTTGGTCTATTAGACAGATAAGGCAAATGTGTCATGAGGAGGTCAGGTATGGACGAGAACGAGCACTAGGCGGCAGGACGAGCGCGGAAGGCGTGGGCGGCAGTGCGAGGGTGGATTGCGAAAGGCTGCAGCGCAGGTGCGGAGGTGGGCGTGGCCGGGGGGGAGAGGGGGCGCGCGTGCCGGCGCTTGCGCCGCGCGGATCTGCGTGGGCGGCGCGGGAGGGTCCGGGGAATCCCCCGCGGATCCGCCTAATTAGCAAACCCAGGCGCTCGGGTCGCACGCGCGCGCGGCGGCGGGGCGGACTGACACTCGCACTCCCACTGTACAGCTTAGACTCAATGTAATATTTTATGGAAGATGACATCTTCCTCCTAGTGATCATGCACTATCAAATGTTATGTAACGAAGGTACTTGTTTGGCCACGACTTATTTATACCTCATCTTGCACTGGTGTTTGTCAGGCTAACGAAATCTCGTCTATTACGTCAAATCAGGTATTTGCCAAGCACCAGATCTCGATGAGTTGAATACGAAACAGGTCCAAGAGTGTAACTTCGTTCCTTGAGATTTCCCGAATGTGTTGTTTTGCAAAAAGTGATCATCGTGGTTCCAGACGTTTATAGAAAGTATTCCGAGACATCTAAACTTCACATTAATGCATTAGGCGAGTAAATTCGAGTGTAATAGACTATAAATTTACCATTAATTTGTTCGTGTTATCTTTTTTTACTCATACCATTTATTGCCCATACATTATGAGTCTCAAATACTTAAATTTATTGTAAAAGGTGATTATTAGTCTCTCTCTACTTCTTACTCCTTCATTTTTTGCACTTCTATGTATTTTTCTTTCTCTTACACTTCTATGTATTTGTAATGTTCGGCCGTAAGCCGCCATTCTGATTGAGGTTTTCTGGATTTACTCGATCGTTTAAGGCGTATTCCGTGAAGGTCCCTTGTTTTCTCTTACAGACATAAATATAAAGCATACCCCCCTAAATGTTTCTTTTCTGTATTAAGATTAAAGTGGTTAAGCGAAAAAGCAGGCTCTACGGTCTGAGCCTCGTTATTAATAAAAATATATTATTATTATTATTATTATTATTACTATTATTATTATTATTACTTCTCTAATTAAGGACTAAATTTGTTATAGGTTCGTTATAAAGCCTACTCAGGGTGGCAACCAGCTTTCTAAGGAGCAGATCTAGAGGATATGGGTGAAATCTACAACACATTGCGCAAATTGTAGGCTGTTTCAAACAGCCAGAAATATCTTGCACTTCCCAGTCTTTTCCATTACCTGGGAGTTTAGCCAAGTTCTGACACAAATCTTGCGGAAGAAATCTCAGAGCTCCGATAAATATAGGGAGGACCTGTGCTTTTACACCTCACATTCGGCTCGATTTCCATATCCTTGTATTTAACACGTTTCTTAGCCTCTTTTACGCATGGCACATCATCATCTACACGTAAACTCGACGTTTTATAAAGTTACGGATAACGATATACTGTTTGTTTGTCGCTATCATGCGATCAGTTTGAATTTGTTGGTTACACAATATTTTACACAGTCTAACAGACGTCACCGGTTTTGGTGAGTGTTCGTACCACTTGGGATATGTGATTGGATCTTCGAGTGTGGTACAAATCTGTCAGTAGAGGGAACTACACACCTTGTCGGGGCTTTTCAAGTATTCATTCTTTGCTACATTTGAACATCACACATTTCACGTTTAGTTGCATTACAAGTTTAGTGTCTCGGCTATTCTGCGTGTCTTGCAGTCTTGTTCGCAATGATTGTTTCTAAACTTACAGCACCTCTGTTTCTCATTCTTCGGTAAGATTTCATGACTTGACGCATTAGTGGGTCATCGTGACGGCTGACTAAATACTTTTCCATCCCGACTGTGTCAGGATCCCATTCTGGCAGGAAGCTTCAATTTGTCTGAGGCTTCATTCTCATTCCTTCCGTGACACATATAGTCTATATACGTATATTCTTCGTATATTCTCCTGAACAGAGCACGAGATTCCAATAGAAGTAGACAAATTCGTTCTATCTCTCGTCCCGTCCTTATCGTGTGATTGACAGCCAGATGAATTTTCACCACTGACAGTAGCACTATTATTATTATTATTATTATTATTATTATTATTATTATTATTATTATTATTATTATTATTATTATTATTATTATTATTATTATTATTACTAATATAATATTATATTATTATTAATATAATATTATAATATAATAATATTGTATTAATAATAATAATAATAATAATAATAATAATAATAATAATAATAACCATTGAAATCCTTATCAATTCACTTCCTTACGGCTCGAAGCTCCACTCTTCATTTCTTGGTTGTTTTTGCACTAAAAATATTCAAGTGTAAGTCAATTTCGACTTGTAATGTACTAAAGTTTGAACCCACAAGTCATCAGAATCCTTTGATGGGATGCCTATGGGATACCTTTATTTTTTATTTTCAATGCCGGAATAATGAAGAAAATGTTATATGAAGGTCATTAGAATTATTTTCACTGTATTGTTAACTAAATTAAGGTATAATAGTATAAACCCAAAGGTATTATAGTTGAGTCAGATGTCCTCTGGAAAATGTACACCTCTAGAACTACGAGAAGATGACATTTTGGAACAATTGCTGTGCGAATATATAAAAGGAATGAGAAAAACGGATTAAATTAAGCTGGTAATGGGAATCAGAATTCTAATCAAAAAGTGAAAGAAGTTTCGATTTGTGACTTCTTATCATGCAAGAGATAAAAAAGTACGTATTCCTCCCTTTTAATTGCATCCAGACTTAAGCGATGAATTCAAGCATCCATTAATTTCACGTCCGGGGAGTAAAGCACCTAACACTTAATTTTCAAACTTACCTCTGAATTGTGTGCACAACTTCCTACGCTACCTGTGACAAATCCCGAACAGAAATTAATTTTGAATTTAAGTTGTTACACACTTCGTGGTGGCTCAACGGTTTAAAACTGACAGCTTTAAGCAAGTCGAAAACTTATGCTTGCTTTCTACAATAAGCTGTTAAAAAACAAATCGGATTTTGCAATAAAAAAGTTGAAGTGCGTACCAGAAATTGATTGTGAATCTTTTACTATACTTGATGTACAGATCTTCTTTAGTATTGTTTTAGTATTGAAATCTAAGCAAATAGAAAAGCGAAATTAAATATTAAAGAAACTTTGATTTAATTATATAATTAGGGCCATAATGGCCAAACCTAATTTCAATTTAATTAGATTTAAATCTCCTATGATTAAAGTATGGTTCTCTATGTATCATATAAAATGAATAATAAATTCACTCATTATGTTTTTTCGCACCTTCTCCCAACTTACGTGGTTAAAAGATCGGGCGAACTCAACGTCCTGCGAATTTGAAACGGGTATTTTGATTTTACGTAAAGCCATAACGTTTTTTAAATATTCGAAAAGAACACAAATTTTCGGATTAAATTATTTTCTGAGATGTACTACTTAAAATAGTGCAAGATTCATTCTGTTGAACTCGATTTCTGTTGAACTTGATTTTGGAGAATTGCAAAAGTTACAATGCGAGAAACTATGCACTTTTCTAGCAGCATTAAATTAATCTGATATTCTTTCTATTGTTTGTCCAGCATGAATAAAGCTATTTTAATTTCAATTGCTTCCCATGTTGATCTTTGATTTATATATTTTTACAAGATCATTTAACTCCAAATCGTCACCAAAAGTGAGCGCCCCCGTATTCGCATTAAGAAAATGATACATTTATGTGAAGTGGCCTTCTTCAGAAAACATGCCATAAATTGAGTATTATTTTCAGTTTAAAAACTTTTTTAAAATCAGCACTTTAGAAAAGACACGATTATGTGTTATTACGAGTATGTGAAATTTCGTATGATTTGAAACGTCAACGTAAAATTATTTTCCAGGAACGAAGTTTCAGCGATTGGTGGGGAAAAAATCGTTCTCTAGAAATCGGCTTGATTCTCTTTGGATTGATTAGATTATAAGGAATCAACATTTCATTTTTCATCAATACATTTAAATCATTAAATATTTTTGTTTAGAAAGAAATTTGAGTTTTCTACGGAACCAAATTTTGTGATTTTTTCTTTAATTGATGATGTAGTTTTATCCCTTGTTATTATTAACAGTATAAATATTAGTCTCTTAAAATTCATACAAAGGACGCATCTTTGCCGTCACGCATTCGTTCCTTCGTTTTCTTGCACAAGCTGCAATCGATGCAAACGTTTCAGCAGGAGCAGCTCAGTATTGCTCAACCGCGTGAGTGTTATTTTTACAAAAAACATCATTCAAACATTGTGAGAGAAAATGTAAATTTTGTTCACCACGATATCTTATAACATATAAACATATAAGTATTTTCACAGAATGCTTGTCTGCAACATTCCTAAACAATTACAATCTGCGATTCGCTTACTGTTATTTTGCTTAATATGTATTTTATAGCAGACAATGCTTCTTTAGTATTGCTTCAAGCACTGTTAATGTACATCGATCGTACTTCTTGGTTTAAATTAAGCAAAAAATAGAACCAAAATGTTTTCTTTTATTCTGAAACGAATCACTACATTTGGGACAAATATAGTAGGTGTTGCAACACGTAGAATATTTAAAGTACTTCCATTTACAAAATGTTGATATCTATAGTTTTTTTTCTTAGACAGTTAAAGGCAATCGTATATCTAGCTTCCACAATACTTATTTGTAGAGAAAACATGGAAGAATTTAAGATTATCTTATCATGACAAATAATCTATAATAATCGTAATTCTGTGATTAATAACTGGTAGTTGGAAAGCCAAACATCAAAATTGAAGAGCAGAAAGCGCTCCGTTTCAAAATTAATTTACATTATTCGTTGGGTTTGCAGTGTATATTTAAAATAAGAATAATAACATAAATAAAGTAAATCGTCATTACTTAACTTTCCTGAAGAGATATCTTACCTTCTTCTGAACACGTTGAATTTTTCAAAAACTAAATAATTTAATATATCAACATCCCCAAAATTCCGTAAAAGCGATCACATAAAATAATGCAATGCAGGAATATTGGTTAAATATTTAGTGTGCAAACAAACAAGCAAGTCATCATGCAAGTTGCTATATAATTGGTTATTTTTTGTTAATAACAAGCATTGAAACCATAAGTGCTTATGACTATTATTCATAACGCTTTACCTATTCTGAAATCTCGGCGAGGTTAAGATTGTTAAGCTATATTCATAACGAATGAAATTTCCTGATTTGTTTGGCTCTGAACAACAATGTCTAAACGTAAGCCATCTGATGTGACTCAATAATACCAAAGTATTAACGGCGACTTTAAGCTGCTTGTCTCGGCTTAAACGCACAGCAAACAACATCAAATACATTTTAAAAAAGGCGGAGCGAAAAAACGCGTTTCTCAGGTGTGTAGCAGAGGTATAACTGCTTCTTCTACGAAGAGGAATAAGGGGAAATGGCGGGGACAAGCGTCTTACCCAGACGAAAGGGACGGGAGCAACGAACGAAAGTACGAATGAGTTATCGGAACCGTTGATAAGGATGATGCAGTAATCTAACATCAGGCGTTAAGTGTCCAGACCGCTGACCTTACATCTCGGGACATTGGATTAAATTCCCGGGCTCCCGGGAATTTAATCCAATGTGAAATTGGTGGTGGTCTAAGCGTGTTAGGAAAAATTTATTTCCGTGTCATCATGTTTCCTGTCTCTCATTTCACAACTTCTTATTATTCGAACATCGTCGTCATTAATATCATCGCTCATATATCAGTCCCATTCATTTAATAAATGACCCAAAACATTATATAATGAGTATAATATAATCCAACGTAGAGAGAATTGGAAGAACATTGCTTATAATGGTGATATCACAGCAATAATAACTATGACTATGACATTCGATAAAGATCTCCTTTAATGATCTAGAAACGTGAAATAAGGAAATAATTTGGTAAACGGAAACGTGTTGGAGGTTCTGAAAATATCGAAGTACAGACAATATTAGTTTAATATTCTGGAAATGTAATAACAATAAGAAAGACTTGCACAGCAGTGCCTACTAATTTTCGTGAAGAGACAAACGGAAGCAGCAATGCATCGTGAGTAAAGAGCTACTATCGATAATGACATAGAACCTTTAGTATGGTCACAGTCGAAGAGATGTAACATCAGCTACAAGTAGAAGAACGACATGCAACTATTAAAGAGGTCCCTTAACCCCCCGTCATTTTTAATGAAATACGCAAACCAGATACAAAAAGTAGACGACAAAAATTAATGTATGAAAATAGACATAGAGAAATATGAATTAAAAGGAGGAACAGAAAAAATAAGAAAATGGTTTTCGTGCTATAGTCGTAGGCATAAGAAAGAAATAAACGTTTACTCCAAGGTGTCAGCGAGAAGTGGCAGACATTAGCGCGAAGGGACTGCACACGAAGTTGGAAATGTACACCGCGCGCGAGCGTCTTCTAGGCGGAAACAGCGGCGAGCAGCAAAGCAACGGCGCGGCAGCCGGAACGGCGGGGAGGAGCCGAGCCGAGCCCCGCGCCGGCGGAGCGGCGGGAGAGGCGGCGGACGCGAGTGCGTTGCCATGGCGACGCGTGGGCGGCGGAGAGCGGGGGACCGCAAAACAGGCCGCGCCGCCGCGGAAGGGAAAGCGAGAAAAATATTTGGCAGAAAGTAATGAGAGGGAAAACGAAAATGTGCGTGGGAAGGAGCGCGCGCGTCAGCCGTCTGCCCGTCCCGGCCAGCGCTCGTCCCACCCGCTTTCCACGAGCCCTCCTCTCCCATCCCTCCTCCAACTCATCCCCCCTCAAATCCCACTCTTCTTTCTCACCAACTCTCTTCCCTCTCATTCCAACCCTCTCATGTCACCGCCACCTTCCATTCTCACTCCACCTTCTCTTAATCCCTACTCCAACGCATTTCCGATCATTCCTGTCACCCCCACCCTCCCCTCTCCACTCCTCGCTACCACCCTCATCCTCCCCTCTCGCCCTCACCCTTCCCTCCCACCACACCCTTCCTTCCCACCCAACCTTCCCCTCTAACTCTTTTTCACTCCCATTATTTCCCCTCACTCCGTTCACACCCTGCTCCAACTCATTCCCGATCATTCTTCTCATTCCTGCCCTCCCATACCATAGTCATCCTCATCTATTAACCCAACCATATCTGCCTGTCGCGTACTGTTCCTGTAAGGATTCTATCTTGTCCACCACTGCTCTTGATCCTCCCTCATCAGGTACTCCTTTCTCTACCCCTTTGCGCTCTCCTTAGCCAATACCACCTCATTTCCGGTCACAGCCACTCATCCCTGTCCGCTGTTTATACCGGCAAAGATGGCGGAGAGCATCAACGGATGTCACTGCAGTATCTCATACCGGGAGGGAGGGTTCGAATCCCGACGGTGGCAGGATTATTGACACTGGGTAGATAACTAGGTTTAGGTGTTCAGCCGCCGCTGTCTGACGGAAAATTCTGGCGGTTGGGTGTTCTGATTGATAATTATCCGAGGTTTCTCCGATCAACATCAGGCGAATGCCGAACTGTGCCCTAACAAACTGGCCACGGAGCGACGTAGGTCGGCGCTGTATTTCGCTAGACAGCGGGGGAAGATCACCGTCACCTCCCGTGAAAAAACATGCATTGCATTTCCGGGACTAATTACTCCAGGCTATTGATGCGCCCGGAATCTCTAACAAATTAATCAATCAATCCAAATCCGATGTTAATGTTCTTTTCACCTCCAATCTGTACCTCTCTCGCCGGTTTTCGTGCCACCCATCGGTTGATTGATTATCAGTGATTCCAGGCACGTAAACTGATAAGCTCATTATTTCCTTAAATGTATTGAATGTTTTATCCTCTGGGGAGGTCGCTGTATAGTGATACGTCGCCTGGCGGTTATTTTCCCAACCAGGTATCTCCCACTAGGGGACACCACCGTATCCAGTATCTCCCAAGCTCTAAATTCCCGACCGGTGTCCCGGCATGTGGGGTAGTGTAATGCATGTTAGTGCAAGTGTATATAAGTAAGGGGTGAGGATAGGACAAGGAACAGAAGGGAAAGGTCGCGCGCTGTCCGAGGCCCATTTCGTAAGGTACTACCCAGACATTACCTGGTATTGATCAGACAAATCATGTCACCCGTCAGAGAAACCATGGAAAACTACCGATCAGACTACCGAACAGCCGGCCAATAAAATACTCCTCAAAACAGCGACTGAATTCTACCTCGCTGACAAGCTACCCCAGGGTCTCCCTGTGACGGGCACTGCAGTGACATTAATTAGTGCCCTGAGCCACCTCTCCCCACGCCGTCGTCTCCCACGCGCAAGCCCCCTTCCGCCTCCTGCCGCGGGCAGATAAAAGCAGGCGCGGGCGCGTTGCCCTATTACGTAGCTGCGTGCGCCGGGGGCTGACGGAGGAGGGCTGCCCCGCGAGGCGGCGCGTGGGCGGGCGGGTCGTTATCACTGGGAGAGGCGTTACGAGACTTTTTAGTCAGGTGGCTGCTTAGGGGCAACGTGACCAAAGCTGCGCTTCCAAACAGCCCAATGAGAGGGCAAAGTCTGAACGATCCTGTGATGACGTAACAAAGAGCCAATTGATACTTATTACGAGAAGATGTGGAAGGCGATGCAGAGGAAGCTGATCGAACGCTTAAAGGAGACGTGTCCAGCGGAAATGAGCAAGGAAAGTAGCGAAGGAAATGTGGTTTACCACTTGGACGACAGGGAAAGGTTCAGTAATAACTCATACGATCGTTGGACGACTGTTGTAGTGGACGGTAGAGATTTGTGAGACCGTGAGCTGGACACAGTAATATTGCCACATTTCTTTAAATAGCTCCTAAGCCTAAGAAAGCAATTTTGTGAGGTATTTAATAACACCGATTTTTGCTGTAATGTTCGTTATGTAGTATAAAAACTGAATAGTTGAATGGGAAATAAGTTAGGGAGAGGTATTAGGTTATTTCTCAAAATGTTGAGGGGGAGAGAGAGAAGGATAGAGAGGGGGAGAGAGGAAAGGGAGTGAGAGAGAGACTGTAGTAGGAGTGGTAGGGTGAGAGGAAGATTTGAAGAAAATAAAATTTTAGCGCCCTTTTCCGCTATTTGCATGTGAAATGTGACGAGGAGTTAGAGAAGAGCAGTTTGAACAGTATTTTCAGTTTTGAGAATCGAGCTGTAAGTAATATAAACTGTGAAAACTGATTCAATAGAACCCCGCTAATCCGAACCCCGTAAATCGTATATTTCGGATAATCCGAACAAAATTCCCGTTATTCAAAAAATAAACAAAACACAAAATGCATATTTGTAGTGTAAAGAATGCATTTTATTATTACTTTGGAACTGAACAATTAATTATTGAAACATGTTGAAGTGAAACGTTTATTGAACTGGTAACTACGATGTACTTTATTTATTTATGTAGCAGTATTTATAACTTTATCACTTGCATAATAGGTAATATTTTGCCGTTAGGAACTGAGTCTGCTTGTTGATGCAATCGCTATGCTAGGTTGCATTTTTATCACATCGCACTCTACGTTGCATTATGTCTGGTAATCCTATAGATGTATTTGTATGCGTATGGTTCATTGTTTTCATATAATTCGAACATTCCTTATTCCGAACAGACAACATCCCCAATTAGTTTGGAATATAGGGGTTCTACTGTAATATGAAACTCTTATATTAAATACTATTATTATTATTATTATTATTATTATTATTATTATTATTATTAGTAGTAGTAGTAGTAGTAGTAGTAGTAGTAGTAGTAGTAGTAGTAGTAGTAGTAGTAGTAGTAGTAGTAGTAGTAGTAGTATTAGTATTAGTATTATATTATTATTATTATTAGTATTATTATATTATTATTATTTAACTTTTATTCCGATTCTGATGTTAAGACGAAGAACAGTAAAATTCAAGTAATATGTACTTCAATTGCATAGTTTAAAAATGTTCAAAGGATTTTTATATTTAACTTATTTCTTCCCATTTATCGACAATTCCCCCAAGAAATAGCCACAGAGAAATATATTAACGGCTGCATACGCAAAAATCAAATTACACACCTTAAACACCTTAAAAAAGACATTATGAGTCATTATTATTCATTTTTATTGTATTAATTTCCCACACTTTATAATGTTTAAACTAAAGGACTTCGCCAGAATTCATATTACTGTACTTATACTCAAAGCACAAAATTGCATTAAAACAGGTTTTCGTGAATATTGATAGCTTAAATATGGTTCCACTTCAGGTTCCATTCTTATTACTCCCTGGCTCTTAGAGATGTGTTCCATTCTCATCTGGAGAAGGATACCCCGTAGAAATGCCCCGCACTGGGAGGCTATCTTCTTGAAGATACGGGCTCTCCTGGGCCACGGCCGCCACTGCCGCCGCCGCCGCCGCCGCCGCCGCCGTCTCAGTCCGAGGACATGGCGAGGGGGCGGGGCGCGGCAAACAAGCCCATAAATCCCGCGCAGGGCCCCAGGGCAGCGACCGGCGACGGCGCTCGGAGCCGGGCGGGGCGTCTTCCTCCCCCGCCTCGCCCAGCCGGCGTCTCCCGCCTGGCCCGCTCGCAAATATCTGGATCATCCTGCCGCCCGCATATCCGCTGGACCGCCTTGCACATTCTGCTCGTCCAGTCTTCTTTATATTCTTGTGTTGTCTCTTTATCTTGCTCGCGCAGAGCTCTTCACGGGCGCTTCTGCCTTGCCGGTTAGCCCTTTATACAAAAGAGGAGCTGGCGGGTAAATGGAGAATTCTCCCTACATACGTACACTGGACTCCGTGGGGACAATACGGCTCTGTTGTAAGAAGAAAGAGGACTATGGAAGCCTCAATTAACCCAGTCAGATTTAGGATATAGCCTATTGTGGTTTAAGTTGAACATATATCAAGAACTGTTAGGACAAATTTTGAAAGTGTGCGTTTTTCAAGCAACTTGGCAGGTTGGTATTAGGGAGGGAGGTGGAAGGCCAGGAATCAGCCTACCTAGTTGCGGCTCTTAGTGAGCTTAGAATACGTAAATCAAGACATATATGCCTCACTAATCTACATTCTCTCACTTGGGAGCTGTTTTAATTCTACTTGCAAATTTGCCTTCTTCATTTCACAAACCCCGCCGCCCACCTGCCTTGCATACTCGCTTTCTCTCGTCTCGCTCTCATCGCTCGCAAATATCTGTATGCTCCTGCCGCTCGCATATCCGCTCGACCGCTTTGATTGTCCTGATTGCCAAGATTGTCTTGACGTTCCATTGGCGTCTGTTAACCTGGCTTATCCAGGAAGGTTTCTCCCATTCCTGTGCATGATTAGATTTTTCCCTTCCTAACCCAGCCGTTTCATCCGTTCTGGTTGCCGCTATCAGTGTTCTTTGGCCTGCCATACCAAACCACACTATCCAATAGCACAAACCATTAAGGGGTTACGAAACGATTTAAAAAAATAGTTTTTTGACATTTATTTTTGTTAAATCTTCATATTTTTTTAAATTGCGTTGAATTATAGTTTTATCTCTCTTCGAAATGTTTTATTTTATTATTTATATCTGAAGACCTCTTTGTGCTTATGTGCAGACTCCAATTGTGTTAGACACTGTTATTTAATGCAGCGCATAAATATTAGAAGACTTAGAAATTCATAAAATAAGTTGAAAACTTTGTTATGCTAATCAACTTAAAAATGTTCCAAAAAGAAGTTGTGGGAAAATTACGAATTGTTTTGATGGATGCAAGTTATCGAGCCGACATGTTCTGAGGATTGCATATGTAGAATCCATTTTCGAAAGTTTATTTTTTTAATATTAAATGGACTTTTTTAGCTTACATTTTTAATATGAAACTGAAATTTTCCCGAATTGTTAATAAAGGTCTTCTTCATTTATTAAAACAATGTTTTCTGATTATCCATTCTGCAGTACTTTATTTACTAGAAAACGTGGTAAAAATAATCTTATTATGAGAAAATATTTACTCATATATCTACGAAAATATTGTTCATTTTTTCAAAATTTTAATTTTAGTAATATTATTAGTAATGTATATACAGCTCAGAAATCAGAATGGCATTCTTCGCTGAATTTTCGTCACACACAATTTCAGTAGATACCAATATCAACAAGAATTATCTTTATATTTAAAACACATATGGTTTCATTTACAAACAAGTTTGGACTTTCTACTCATCCAATTTCGTGTTGCTTTTTTTCCTTTTTGAAAGGAAATGGGTTTTATACTTCGATTAATTTAAGTGTCCTTTGACAAATCATCGTCTATTACGGTGTTATCCAATAGTGAGCTTAAACGTCACTACAGTGACGTCACTATGGAGATGTTCAAGCTCCCGATTGGATGACATCGTTGCAGATGATGAACTGTTAAAGGAGACTGTAAACAAATCGAAGTATTGATGAGACATCCGATTTCTTTATTGTGTCCTTTGGCAGAAGTATGGAAGTGTTGTGGGGTTCAAATCTGACTAGGGTCTTGATAGAATAAGCCGATACCCATAGCCCTATACCGTTAAATACCACAGACGCCCCCGTCATTGGATACTCCAACCTAAGAGTGACTGAGAAGAGCAGTCAATATCGGGGTACAGTCAGGAAATCCGTTCTCTCTCCTCCTCATTGTGACGTCTGGGTACTTTCTGAGGTAAGCCTTTGAGAGTAGCCAATGAGAGAAGAGCGAGAGCCGGAGTCCAGCGCCTTAAATCTGCAGCATTTGGGCTAAGGGAAGGAAAACCAAGGGGGAGGGGGCCTCCGGGGGAGAAGTGAAACCAGCCTCCCTAGGGAAGGACACCTCAATTACAAATCCAGCGCTTCAGGGCAGGGGTTGAGAGTCGAGCCAGCTCCTCGTCTCTCAGAAAAACATACCATTGCTACAAAGTTTAATCAAGGAACAAGGCCGGAATTGTTTGGCCGGAATATAAACGATAAGGCAATCAAAAAAATATAATGCAATTTGGAACATGGAATGTACAAGATATTAACACAAAATTCCTTCAAGTCTTCAAAGAGTTAAGTACATTACATATGGATGTGAAAATACTCACTGAAACAAAAATAAATGACTGGAAAGTGAATTCCAAGAACAATACGTTCATTTCTATAATGGTATTGATAAAAATCAAAGAGCAAATTGTGGTGTTTACATCGCAGTCCATAACAAGTATAAAAGTATGTTACAAATTCGGAAGCTATTTCTCCCAGAATAGTACAAGAGAAAATGAAATTATTTAGTTCACGAGTAAGAATTGTAGGAATCTATCTCATCATCTCCCTATCTGATGATGCTAAGGCGCACATTAAAGATGATTTTATGCAGGAATTACAACGGCATTAAGTGAAACAAGCGTACTTGTGCGAGAACTCTCGCATATTATTCCCCATCCTTTCTCTATTCTTTCCATTAAGAAGGAAAGTTGTCGATAAAACGTGTTTCTTTCTTAAACAATTTGTATGTTAAAAATATGAATGTAATTTCATACTTACATAATATCAAACAAAAACAAAAACAATGCAGTTTAGTTAAAAACAAAGTTTCAATAAAGGTTTATTAAGTATTATAGAGATATGTTATTCGAAAAAGTCATACTTGCTTCAAAATATTTGAAGTAATTATTCCATCTTCCTTGACTGTTTGCTTTTTGCTTTCCTTGAGAATCACAAAAATATTAGAAAATGATTTTACTCTTGAGAAAGCCAAGTAAAGTTTTCCATGCAAAAATATAGGATCGGGCCCTACTCGTTTGCAATATTATTTAACTTTTATAGATTGTTATGAGGAAGGAGGAGGGGAGGGGAGGAGTGAGTTTTGGAGGGGCAGGGCGCCAGCTTAGTGGGGCGTGAAAATTGAAAAATGTTCGTATTTGTATACTAAAAAGTATTAAATTATTTTCTGCGTTCTTAAGTACCTCAAGAAAAGAAATTCGAAGCCAAAACATAATAAAACTAATATTTTCACCTGTGAGTAATAAATACCATTTGTTACCAATAGAAACAATTCAGTAGGCTTAGACTTTACTTTGGTGCATTGGAATGTTGCTCTACCTATGTTTACGTATTGAATATCTTAACGAACCGACACCTTACGTTTACTATCAAACTGTGTGTTATTAACAATATGAGTTTACATTTTGGGCATTGCTATACAGACTTCCAGATATCGCCAACAATTAAATGATGCGACTGAATTGTGATCGTTGGCAGTTGTCGAGTGACTTACGCTATTCTTTCTATAGTTTTAAATTTTTAATTTAAAATAAAAAAAATAATTTGCGTAGTATTATAGGCTGGCGCGTTTTGAATTTTGTTGTTCATTTCTTTCAAGCTATTTTACTTTAGTTCATTTAAAAAGTTGTTTTTTGTGTTGAGCCTCTGCCATTTGGCAGTTAGATTTTTACTTTTCTTCATATTCACAAAAATATTTAAAAAAGCTTTTTACTCTTGAGAAAGCTACGTGAATGAATACGTTGACTTGAAAGTTTCACCGAATCATTGCTGATAACGAAAATACTGGTCCAGGAACAACACAAACCAAAGCAGACCTAACAAGACACGCCTTCACTCTTCGCTCTACACCCACATCCCTGCACAATTAAGTAAACAGCACTTGTAGACATCGTCAAAATGTTAAATGAATGTTTTCACTACATGCATAAGAAACAAACTTCATCGGAATCCAGGAACTGTTAATAGTACTTCTAGTTGTTGCTGCGAGAGCAAATCTTGAATTAATAATTATATAAATAAACCTCGTCAGTCTGCGCAAACCACGTTGTACACATAAAACGTAAATAGTATAAGATAGAGAAATCTAAGCTTTCAAAGCGTGACATCACAAAGATGGCCACCATCAGAAAGGGTAGAAAATTAGGTTGCATTGGTAGTATCGATAGATACTGAACCAGGAAAAATTCAATAGAATGTCCAAGAATATCTCATCCTGTAGATTACGGTATGAGGAACGTTTCTTTGAGGCTTCAAATTTTTAGTTTAATATTTATTTGACCATATATCTGACTGAGTGCTATAGGTTGTATTTGACATAAAGATTCAGATGTTTTTAACAAATCCTTCACATTTTGAAAGTCTATATGCAATGTGCCACGTTTCCGTGAAATTCTTTCTTTAGGGTCCTCATTTATAAAGATCGGTTGCGTGTGTTGGTTGCGGGAGCCACAAAAGGTATGTATACTACTGAAATAATATACGAGACGATTTGCGACCAGAAATAAATTTTTATGATGGAGGACTTTAATGCATGAATTGGTAAAAACGTTTGTGATAAAGTGAGAGGTGCCTCATGGAGAGGATACCGTTAACGGTCACGGAGAACATCTTATTGAGTTATCTGAACATTCTTATCAGTTTTCTCTCCATATAACAAATGAATTCATTGAACATCATGATACATACAAAAACCATGGTTTCTAACAAGAAGAAATTTATAATATATTTTAGATTACATGGTGGTAAAACAGCAAACGAAAAATAAAATTATAGAAACAATGGTGAATATGGGAGCAGATTTTGGCTCAGATCACTTCCTATTAATAACTCCAGTTATGCTAGTGATAGTAGAAGTATCCAAGAACAGAAATAGAATATTGGAGACGGTGTTGTCAGGTTACAAGAAAGTAAAGAATTAAAAATCAAAGAATAATAGAAATAATAAAACCTGGAAAATCAACCATATAGCAGAGAGAAACAAAGGCTCTATTATGGTATGGGCATTTAAGAAGGTTGAACAGTGAGTGACTGCCAAAGAAGATGTCGGAATACCACCCTGAAAAAAGAAGATATAGAGGAAGACCAAGACGAAAGTGAGAGGAAGACGTAAGATCAATGATGGTTGCGCGATATTTATAAGATTATGCCTGGGGAGATCGAAAAAAATGGAGATTAAGCAGCGAGAAACGGCGAAAGCTGTAGAACACTCACTTTACTACTTTACTACTGCTGTAGATAAGTTGTCACTTGTCATTATTACCCTATTTTATAGAACAAGCACTACAATTTAAATAATACCTTAAAATTAAGAGAATGAATGCATGTTTACCATTATTTGATCGTTATTTTATTGTGCGAGTTGTGATAGATCTTTTGAAAGCAGTCGACTTTCCGTGTAACGAGAGCAAGCAAGCGAGTGTGAGATTATAGTGGCAAAGGGCAAATGGCGAGTTTAAGTTCGAAGAGTGTTATTAATGCAAAGATTTATTTGCCATAGTTCACTGCAGCATACATTTACAGATCTCGGTAAATTAAAAAAAGTATTTCAGCCACTTTTTCAGAAAAATGTTTGTGTTTGCTGTGAATACTGACTGTATTGTTTCAGAATTTGTAGTCACGTCTCTTATAACTATTTTTGAAGAATAAGTACTATATTACATATATTTATACATTTTGGGTTTTCCGTATCCGTGAGTGTGTAGAACTTTTCAAGAGCTCTTCTTTTAGTGCGAGGTGGTCGCAAGGGTTCACCTAGTAGTTATTGTAAACCTAGAAAAGTTTAGTACCTCTAGCCCGAAACATATTTGAAATACTTTCCTAATTGTAGCAGCATTGCAGGTCTCCCCTCGTCCGTTGAACTGCTCGCTGCGCCAGTGCGCCAGTGCACCTCCGCCTGCGATGGGGCGCGCTTCGGGCAGCTGCGGCGTGCAGCTTGCCTCTCCGCCCCTCGGAATGCGGCTCCCAGCGCACCGCTGAGGGCCAGGCGCCCTTCTACGGGCCGCCCACCAGGAGACGACTTAAAACGCCAAGGGCTTTCGATTAGGACGATTGCGTTATTTTTGCTTCAAATGGAATGCAGTGAGCTTCAGACGTGTTATCGCTTGGTCTTATTAACTGGGTTGATGATAAAAACTCTAAATTTTAATAAAATGTTAAAATTAATATAATGAACGATTACCTGCCATCATTTGTTAATTATGTCATTTGGAAAAGCAACTACAATTCATTTGTAGATGGTCTTGATATTTGGATTTCACATGTTGCAATTCAGTTATCGAAAGCATTTGGCTTTTTGTCATGTGGCGAAACGAAGTTAGCCAGGTTTTTTAAGCTGAAAATTGACTGTTTTGAATGAAAATATTAGTGAGTGTATGTAAACACAATATTGAGGAATTGTTGCACATTTGTGTTCTTTTACAAAAATATTTCACAATTATATTGATTCATCGAGTTCTAAAGGTAAGGTGCCTAACAGGATATCTTGCGATAGACCACTACAACGCACTTTTACAGGCCTTGTCAAGTATAAAAGATTTCAGTAACATTTTCAGAAACTTATTTTCAAAATGATTAGTGAAGTTTTTGCCCGAAATCTTCTGCCTTGTTTCATAAACTTTCCTCATTTCATAATTTTTGGGGAGTACTGAATGCCATGAAACATCATTTTGAGAGTATTAGTTTTTCCATGAAGAGCATAAGTGGTAATTTCATTTTGTAACTTTTCTTCAACTCTTTCTTTCGTAAGATGGTATTGTAAGAGTTAAACAAGTTGTTTTAAAAATACGAAGTAGAGTTAAGCAGATCGTTAAGCTACTTGTAATATAACCAGAATACAGAAATGCATTCGTGATTGTATCATATTTAAGTAGAATGTTCACAAATTCAATGACAGAAATGTATTAAACACATTTCGAAAAGCATTGGAGAGAGGGGACAAATTCGTAAAATTGAAAAGCTCGAGAAAAGCGGGGTAAAAATAGAACTGCATGTTTACAATAAGTCGGCGTTTTGATTCCTGCAATTCCCATAGCTCAGTGAAAGTCAACATTGAAACGTTTCATGACATTGCCATAGGTGCCGTTGCCTTAAGGTGTAAAGAGGTGACTCGTCCTGCTGTAATAGAAAGGAGTCATCGATGTGAGCTTCAGACTCATTTGTTTTCAAACCATCGATATGAACTTTCAAACCATCGATATGAACTCAACTTCATACGATGGATATCGAAACGTTTATTGGACGTTCTTTCAAACCTTAGCAGCCAAGAATGAAGGGTCTAAAACGGAGGAAGAAATTTCTACATTTCAGAATGGTCTTGCTCTCGTACAAAGAATGAATGTTATCGCTAGAGGAAAAAATGGCAGCCAAGCTTATCGCTTGGAAGTGATGGAGTATCAGAACGCCGTTACTTCCCTTTTGTTTTTTTATGTTGAAAGGAGGTGATGTTTTGGGGTTTAGGCTGTAATTCATATTCATGGTCATAGTTAGTGAGGCATAAAGATATGATTTTCCTCTCCATTCAAATAATTTCAATACAATGTTTTGTGTAGCTTCTAGTAGTACATGCATATTTTACAAACTAGCTATCTCTAAACGTTCAGAATACTGTAGTTCTGCCTAAATGCTTGAGAGCTTTGATGGGTCTGTGTAACTCACTGAGAGTTTTTGACACGCGACCGTGTGATGTAAATACAACTCACGTCCTGCTTATCTTTTGGCGCTGCGTAGTTCATTGGTAATTGAATCAATCAATTACGTCTTATTTTACGTGACGAGTCAGCCCATTAAGACTGCTGTTCTGTCTGACCCTGAAAATTTCGCTACGCTTCTTACGACATCTAGCAGAGAAATAAGGTATCATTCGGGCTACGAAATAGGTGGTTTTGAATGAAGCTCAGCGGCTTCATTTAGGCTTGAAGATATTTTACACGCAGTACTCTACTAACATGGGACAGTTATGTTCCCTCCGAGGAAAGGCATATGAAGGATTTTTCGCCGATATACTTTATCTCACCGAAGCTGCAAACCAAAGTCGCAACTCACAAAAGAATGCTCTAGCATGAAGAATATTTTGATAATGGTCCCCAGAGACAAATCTTTATTGCTGGCGTAAGAATATCTTAACATATCAAGGAGATATAAACTTACACAATTGTGAGAATATAAAACATAATTGTGTCGGATTCACGAATACTTTTTACGAATTTATTTAGAAGTAATAATACTGAAAGAAAATTAAAAATTTGTAGACCTTACACATTACACTTACATTAATATTTTATTGATATAACTAAAGTATTACGAATATAAAAGAGAATTGGGTGTTTTAAAACATATTTTTTTGTATTCCAGCATAATAAAAGAACCTTTTCTGTTGCAAGAAATCGTTCATATTCGGGCATTTTACGGCACAAATGATGACGTATTAGATTTTATGTCACGAATGGTTCGTCATCACACATTCAGCCAATCGTAACGAGAGGATCGGTTGGAGGTAGAGCTAAACGGAACAGTCGACCACCGTTTACTCACACGATATCAAATACCCGAGTCGTCACAGGTAATTTGTTTCGCAAAATTAAGTTTGATTCTCTTATAAATGTATAATGCTGTATTACAAAAACTATAGTATGCAACTCGTTTGTAATGTTGCTTTATTACATTCGTACAAATTTGAAAACTCGCTCCTAAAGTCGCTCGTTTTCAAAACATGTACTCATTCAATAAAGCTTAATATTATAAACTAATTGCATAAACTACTATTACTTTGAAGTATAAAATAAAACTAACATATAAATGCAGATCCAAAACTATTTACTTTTTAAACTTTAAGAATAGTTTCCCATACCAATGCATGTAAGTAGTACACAGAATTTTCAATCTTCATTGGCCGGACATCTTCATTTATCTTATTTTGTGTACCTTCCACGTTACATTTGTAACTACGAAACAGCACTATTTAACTGTAACAGTAGGCAAGCTGGCGTAGCACCAAGTTATGACACATCCATAACCACGTTTGTGAAGGTTCAGTTATTTAGTTAATAAACGCTATATTTAGATAAATTGAAAGTTAAAATTGAAAAAAACATGTGAGCTTCCAGAACTTGATATTTTTATCAAGTGCTGTGGTGAACTTGTTAAAAACACAGATGGTTGGTGAACTTGTTAAAAACACAGATGCATTACTAATTATTATGTTTGCTCTTATCACTGGCTACTATGGCTCAGTAGCAAAAGAATTACATCGGTAGCATCAATGACAGATCATGTTGTTTGAGTACGGGTGTCGTATTTTTGCTACGAGCACCCTACACTGCTGGGTCACATTCATTCACTTATTGTGAGAGATTTCATTGGACGGCTGCTCTGATAGGTAGTTTTTCGTATTTTTTCGATCAATACCAGGAGAATGCCTGAACAGTGTCCAAGGGGCGCGCTCGATCTTTCCTTCCTCTACCTTACCCTGTTTGCTCCCCTTACACACTTCATTCCCTACACTACCACACATGTAGGAAGACCAGGTGGGGGCTATAACTTGTTTCGAATGGGTCGGTGTGCCACTGGTAATGGATACCTGTTGGAAAAAATCCCTCAAGCAGACGTGTAGGTCGGCGCCAGTTCTCCCTAAGTAGCGGAGGAAGATCACCCTCACCTTCCGAGATAAAAGATGTTTTACACTTATGTGACTAGTGACTGAAGCAGTTGACTCGCCCAGAAACACGAAGTAATGAGTCAGTCAGCAATAACATGACTAAATGCCTTAGTAGTAAGCACGCCCAGAATCAATAATTAATTTCTTACTCCCACTACGTCCTACATGCATTACTTGCACTGTGAATTAAACTGCGCGGAAGCTCGAACTGCCGATCGACTGATTAGTGATTCCGGTCCCATCACCTGCTAAAGTCATCAGCTCCGTAAGTATAGTGCATGTTATTTACTGTGGCAGTTATCTTCCCCGGCTAGGTGGCGATAAACGGCGCCGATTTACGTCGGCCAGCGAGGTTTTCCTCAAACAGGTATCTTCCACCATTGGGCATCGCCTCTGCCGGGACAAGCTCTAAGCTCCCGATAGGTCTCCCGACATGTGTGGAGTTGTAGTGCATGAAAAAATAAGTGTGTAAGTGAGGGTGAGGATAGGACAAAGAAGAGGAAGGAAAAATTGCGCGCGGCCCGTGATCCGTTTGTTAAGGTACTTCTCCGACGCGCTGCCGAGAGCGGCCGAGCTCTACATCAGTTCACCTGAGAGGAATCCGCTGTTTATCGAGAAACTCTGCGTCTCCAGAACGTCGGGCTTACGCTTCATGCGGCGAATTAATTCGGGTGCAGTTGGACCGCCTAATTAAGGTACGCTATTCGCGCTCGAAGTGGGGAAGCAGCGAGATGGCTGGTGGTAATTTAATTTCCTCATCGTTGTGGACGCGTAGGATCATATTGCGGCGATGACATCGGTTTATCGTTGCTTGCAGAAGTTTCTGAGCTGGATTGTGGTTATGTAGATTAGTGAACTCTGAGCTGTCTATTCCACTTCCTGCAGGGCTCGCGTTCAAGTGTTGGCTGCCGCACACGAGATTGATTAATGGATTAACTGAAATGCTACGAATTAGGCTACATTACGATCTCCAGAAACATTCAACTTTCCATCGCTAACTGGCAAATATAATTAATTGAATAATATAACTTTTAGTATCAAGAACTGTCAGTTATGTAACATGTCACATTTAATTCGGTTATGAGTTTTAATATAAATTAATGATGTCATGTAGCAAGAATCAATGTATGTTATATTATTCATTCACTTTTATTACTAATTTGTTTACAGGACTATCCTATTACATATACAAATAATACAGTAACACATACAAGTAATAGAGTAATACACAACAAATAAAAAATATATATTTCACATCAAATATACATTATATACCTCTCATCAAAATTCTGCAATTTTTATTAATATCGCAAACAGAATAATTCTGAAAGGAACGAAAAAGTAAACCTTACTACTTGTCAGTCCATATTCAAATAAAGGTTTTGTTCACCAAATTTCGTTTGCACCGTATTTTGTACATCATGTCTCTAATACTTACGCTCTATCTCTGTTTTCCCGCCCACTAATTCTAACTGCTAATTTATCGACCCGGCATCCAATTACGCAAGTTCCCGCACTCACCTGCGGCTCGGTGGAAACGTAGGCGTCTGATTGGCTGCCCGCCCCACGCGGCCACGAGATGGAGAAAGAGGAAGAGAGAGAGGGGGGGAGAGAAGAGTAACAGTGAGGCAAAGTTTAGGGTGTGAGTGAGAGAAAGGCGAATGAACAGCGAAGCTAGGAGGGGTGATGAAATATGCGAACCACTGTAGGCGGAAGAAGGGGCAGCTGGCGAACACTCAGGGAGAGCGACAGAATTCACTCTGACAGACAGACAAATGCCAGTAAAGAATGAGCATGCGTCTGCATCAAAATTGCATCGAGGCAGGACTGCCTTACATAAAAACGAGAGAGCAATCGCACGAAACAGAGGAAATAGAACTAGTGATGCTACGGAATGGCACAGAATTTTCCGTATGAGTTTTCTATTACCTTTCGTCTCGGTTAGCTGTACGAACTCGCCACATAACATACTCTTGCCTGCTGCCACCCTTCGCCACACATAATAGATTTTTTTGAAATATACTTCATTTTTAGGTTTACTAATATCAGACCGGACCCATTATTTTACGAATATTAAAGAACAGAAAACCTCGTCCTAAATGGCAATTTTCTTTGGACAATTTGGAGCCGTTTTTAAGAAAATGACCGCTCAAGCGCTACAGTACATTCGAAATTTGACGCACTTTTTACAGAAAAGTTTTGAGTTTGCGAAAAAATTCTTTAGAAGTTACTTGCAACATATTAACTCACAAATACAATAGTGTTTACAAATTGTTGGAAATGTACATATGTGCATATTAACGGAGTGAGAGATATTTAAAAAATATATATTGGTGTATTTTTTAAATAAAAAAGTGCCCCGAAATGAACATTATGTCATATTAAAGAGTGCAATTAGCACTGTCCGTTCAAAAACTTTGAATAAACAAATGAGCGTTTGAGAGTTTCTGAAATTGCTAAATTTTCAGTTAGTTTTTACAGAAAACAGTTACGTTTTCTAGAAACTTTATGTGTCATTATTTAAAGCACATATATTCATAAATATAGTAATGTGAGTAAATTGCTGCTAATGTTAATATTAACGACACAAGAAACACGTCAAAGTCATGTAGCACAATCCCTACCAAAAGATTAAAGTAAAAATTTGGAGCGATTGTTGAGAAAATCTTGTTTTTGTAATTTTTTACAATTGCACAAATTGCACGCAATAATGCGCGATAACTGCTAAATTTTAAAAAAAATTTACATAACCTTAATGAAAACAAATTATGGACAGCAAATTTTATTTGAAATCTATCTTTAATTTTGTTGTAGGAAATCCAGAAAAAGTTCAAACTTTTGAAATTTTCCAAAATTCAGAGGTAACCGTGAAAATCGATCTTACGCAACATATATAAGTGCATTTTACTCAATTTATACAAGAAATTTAAAGAAAAAATTGGAACAATTTTTGAGAAAATTTTGAAAATGTCCCAGGGCTTTTATGTAAAGTACCCCAAAAAACTAATAAAATTATTTTCATATTTTCAGGGACAATTTCTTCAATTTGGAAAAATCCTTTGCATGATTTAGGTTCTATGGTTGTTTACATACACTAGACAGACGGTCGGGGAGACACGGACGGACGGACGTTTAAAAAAACACTTTTTCTTAATCTGAGGAACCCGAAACGTGTATTTCCGTTGAAATCTCGAAATCGATTTTCCACAGCATTAGTTAACTTTCCCTACACTACGTATATTACGTACGTATATTACTCCGTGTATGCGTAAGTATACGAGAAAGTAAAAAGCGGGAGAAATAGAGAAAATGCACAAATGTAGGTCAAGAAGTACAAGCCAAGAGCGGGTGAGAGAATATGTGAGAATATGTGAGGCTGGACTGCCTGACAAGAGAAACGTAGGAAAATAGGAAAAACTCTGTGTCAGGCGTGTAGTAAGAATGTCACAAAAGGGCGGGGGATGGGGTTAGATAGGCTTGCGAGACGATGGACAATGAGTTATCGACGAAGCGGAAAAAAGTTCTGAACGTCTCTGTTTGCATATTCGATTACCCTCGCATGTAAACTGGAAACGTCCTCCCTATGTGTCGGCTAGGAGAACCGTTTCAATTGACCGACACGACCACGTTAGCTGACCAGTGACTTTCATTCATCTCGCGGAAACCTGATATTTTCCAATGTCGAAAATCCGACATGCACTAGAAACGTAGGCACGAATCTCGAAATACATAGCGTTTATATTAGGGTATTTGGAGTAGTAAATAACAGTAATATTAAAAGAAACAGATGCAAATGTATTACGAGATAGTGTTGGGCTTACGATCATTTCAAGAAATGATGAAGTTATAGTGGCATAGTAAAATGTATTTTCGAATATTTATGCTTCAAGCTTCTTCTCCAGCCAAAACCTTCGTTCTATGAAAATGTCATAAAAGAGACTTCAATTATTTTTTTCGTAAATCAATATATTTTATGTCCTAATAATGGCTTTATCAATTTTAAAAATAAAACTCTTAAACAGAATTATTATCGTTTGGAAAACGGATGAGGGAGGGCGTGAGGCAGATGAATTTCCCATTCCTCGCAGGTGCGGCCAGCTTTTCTGCCAGTCGAACCCTGATCTCGCTTGCAGGGAGCCGCCCCCGCCGCTGCCCTTGCTGCGACTAATGGCGGCGGCGCCGAATAATTGATGGACACCGACGGCCGCGACGCGGCGCCTGATGGCCCTCTGCTGTCGCTGGCGGCTTTGCCCTCGGCGATGGGAGAACGGAAGAGCACAGAGAGAGAGAGAGAGAGGAATAGAGAAGAAAAAAAAGAGAGAAATAGAAATTGTGAAGAACAGAATGAGATAATGCAAAATAAACTAGTTGTGCTCAAGCAACACATACTTTCTCGCAATATTTCTAAATTTACAGTTTTAGAAAGTGCAGAGAGTTGAACGCAAATGAGACCTACGTCATTCTTTTAAGCGTCCCTTTTTCTATTTGTGGAAACAATTTCAAGAGAAAAATTTTTACAGAGGTGTTTCAGAACTTTTTTTTAATTGCATTAATTTTAAGCTCAAATTAGGCGGAAAATATTAGGGCTTTTTTTTCTTCAAAAAAATCGTACAAGATCCTTCTTTAAGAGCAAACTTTCTTAAACAAATTCCATTTAAAACAAAATAAACTCTGTCTTCAATTTCATAGTTCTGAAATTTTGACGAAAATTTAGGGTGCCACGAATGACTCTCCGCAGTGATATTTGCTGGTGAGAGTGCATGCAACAGAGATTGTTTTGGTAGCACAAGCTACAACTTATGACATATGACGACGTAAATTAAGAACTAACCAGGATTATAATAGATTCTGGGCGTGTGGTTCCCTTCACTTGTTTCCCAGTGATCTGGTTGCTACCAAAGTAAATGTAATTTTTAGAAAGATACCTTCATTCGGCTCATTGCTGAGAGACTTTCCTGGCGCCCTGTATTAGCGTACTTGATCTTCTTTCACGATGTGTCTTTAAAAAACATGTCATTAAAGGAAAAATCTCTATCTTCAATTTTGTACTTGTAAGCGCTACAAAAATTGCACTTTCGCAATTTTCGAAAAAATAGAGATTTAAATGAACATTACACCTGCACCATTCTCTTAAGCGCCCTTTATGCTATATGCGGACAAAGATTAATAAAAAAGAAAGGTATTTAAACTTCCAAAGTCTTGAGTTCATGCGATTTTAAAGAATATCGGCTGAACGATTTAGGTGGTAGCATTGACCATAGACAGACAGGCAGATGAACAGACCCATTTTGCCGTTAATCGATTTTTCAGTGTTAAGGACACACAAAACATTGATTCTAACTACACAAGCAAGTAATTAATTATATATAGGAACAGGATTTATCAACTTTTTCGTTACAAAGGTCCGACAATAAGAATTATGGAGATAATAATTTCGCAGTTTTTTGATGAACTATTTGAATACTTTTTTCTTGTAAGGACTAGAAAGTAAACTAAAACAGCATGATACAGGAGTGAGAAAGGGACGGTGAGAATGAGATAATGAGATAGTCTGCAAGAAAGAGCGTAGGAGAAAGATCCGGTGCGAAAAATACGACGGGACAAAGACGACGGGAAAGTGTATGATAAAGACGAGAAAATATAAGGGAGAGATGGTTAACGTACGATAGCTCAGGTGAAGTTCATTGCAACTTCCACCAGTTAAGAACTGGTTTCCCATAGAAAGTTCTATAAGCCTCGATCTTTATTTTCACTAAAAATTATAATTTGTTGTATTCACGAATATTCAATATGTGACCTGATTATTTGTGAAGTATACTTTAAATTTAAAGAATAAATATTCAACAGGTAATGTCACAATATTCTAATACAATCGTAATTTTTAGACTATATAAGTATGAATTGTAACGACATATTCTCCACCATTGCAAAGAAATATTTTAATAAGAAAATCCTTTAATACACTTTCAGACAATTCAAATATTTTAGTAAATGGCTTAAATAATCATATTAGCATGTATCATGCCATACGTAATGTGTCAATCACATTAAATAATATAATTATTTTTGTGAATATTGTATAGTAGCAAAATTGAACTGTTATGCTGAGCGTTGTGTGTGTGTGTGTTTTGTTGTTGTTGTTGTTGTTTTTGTAACAAAATCGTGAGTTTTGGTTACGGAGAAACGAGTATGCTTCTATTCTGTCACCGTACCTGTATTTCATTGAGCAGTATTCAAAGCTTCTTGCCCGTCTACGACTACTGCATCAGTATTTCCAAGTTTATTCATGTATTGGGAGCTGTACTACACGTTGCAGAACTCTCCTCTGTTTATAATACGCTGTTTAGTTGTGGCATATTCATTAAGTCATTTTGCGCATTCCTACAAAAGCGCAATTTGAGTGTAAGAAATATGATTCTCCGCAAACGTATTTAGTGTATTGAGAAATAAGTCCATTTCTATTACAAAGGTAATAGTGACAGTCTATTGCTGGTGAAAAGTTGAAGGTAGAAAGAAACATTAATCATGGTGAGTGAATCAGAGTGTCAACCTCTTAAGTCATTAGTTCCGTAAGTATAGTGCACGTTACATCCCAGAAAGTTGCGATGTTCCTCCTCCGCTGTAAGGTGAGATCCGGCGCTTAATACACTTCGGGTTGTGTGATTTCCCCCTCCAGGTATCCCAGTGTAGGGTATCGCCCCGGCCGGTACAAACTCTAAGATCTCGACTGGGCTCTAGACATTATTTCACGATGTAGTATTGTGCATGTAAGTGCAAGTGGGCATAAGTATGGGGTCGAAGACAGGAAAGTCTCTTTCAGACAGTGAGTCATTTACACCCAGCAATCTATCAGGCGTGGTGTTCATGAAAAGTAGACAGTCACGCCAACTCAATGCTGCAGGCGTTTTACTATAGGTCTCCCTCTGCAGGTCACTGCACTAAAACACTAGGACCCGTTTGCTCTAAGGGCAATACTGCAAATTGCCGCCCCCCATTTGACTGGAACTGGAGAAGAAAAATCTCCCTTTACATTCAAATTTGGCAAGTCTCGTAAAGCGTTTTACGTCACCCTATGCCTAAGTCCACAGCTAGGGTGCGGTCCTCATAAAATATTTAGGGTCGTCGTTTCGCGCGTGTTTCTGGGGGTTTCCCTTCGGTCCTCGAGTCAGCGCTGCGGGTCGGGTGTGTAACAGAGAACGCGACGGAGGATTTGCCCCCGTTGCCATGGCAGCGCCGAAATCGATTCCTCCTCTCAGAACGCCACGCTCGATATATTGAGGGACATTCAATTTGCGGTTTTTATACGTACGCGATTCAGTGGCTGGGCTAGAAAATACTTTACTTTAGAATCTTTTCAAAGTTGTCCTGCTATTCGAAACCATCTGTCTTTTATGAAAGAGCGAAATGATAGTCCTTATAAATTTGTTTCAAAAATGGAATAAATAAGCTTCGAGAACCGGCAATGAATAGTTTTTTTAATGAATCAAGAAATTATGGAGTCTTTCGTAAATATTTGACTGTTATTTGATGACGTTTGAAATTTTATTTTCTAAAACAATTCTAGTATACGTAGTATTTAATGGAACAGATGTAAAGAGTTCACACACCGAGACACTTTATCCTGTTTCTACTTTACCTAACATTTTGAATTAACTATTTTCTACATTATTGCGAACAAATGAGATAATTTAACTTATATGAACACATAAATAATGCACATTGGGAACGCTGTGATTTTCATTTAGATAAAAATGATTTATACTTTCGCTAATGTCGTTCGATACGTTAATCGTGACCCTGCGTTTCAACACCTTGGAACTTCATTGCGTGGCCTACACAAGTACATCTTTCTGACAGCGAGTGAGTAATCATCTTGTCTACAAAAAGATAAAATACAATTTTCACCTCACGCAATATTCTGCAACGTCACACTACTTTGAAATATCATTCAAAGTACAAAAACGTGTTGAGAAGTAAATTAGAATACCAGGAAATACAGGAAAATTAAGAGTAGAGGATAAGTAATCGTGCAATATAATCATATATCGCGCAATGGGTCAAAAATAAACAAATTAAATATACAAATTCGTATTATCTATATAAGAACATGCCAGTATTTACATAGTTACGTGAAACTGATAAAACAAAATCCTAAGTACGTTACAGAAACAGTTAATTTGTGCATTTAGTAAGAATACCAAAAAAATAAAGTAAAGGAAATTATAATACATGGAAAGGAAACAGGAACAAATATCGACTTAAAAGATCAATAAATTATTGGTAAAGCATATAGAGCAAAGAAAACTGGTGTCATTTGGCAACCGGCCTGTTTCATTCGTAATACGTATGAATATTTGAGCATGATAGTTGAACTGCACAATACACAAGATCACTCTTCATTATTACGAGAACACTCAGCTACTCTCGCACGCCCCTTTTGGTATTTACGAACAATGCAACACGTTTCCGACATGACTATTACAACTGGAAACTAGCAAATTCCTTCTCTCCACAATATCGCATGCACTACGTCTGAAACCCTACCGTCCTCCTCGCTCCCGACAGCAAGGATGTGTTTTCTCTCTCTCTCTCTCTCTCTCTCTCTCTCTCTCTCTCTCTCTAACCTTCAGATTCACCCTGCATCGTTCATCCGGCCATGGCTAAAAGCGGTAGTTCCCTCAATGGAGTCTATTCCCACGACGCTTCTTCCATTACGTGGCCATCCTTATTCCCTTATTCAACCACCAAGACGGCCCTTTGCCGTCCGCTCTGGCTTATCTCTTTTGCCTTTCCTAATCCCCTGCCCTATTCCGTTATTCTCCTTTATTCCGACAACTCATTCACTGCTTGTAGGTCACTGACAGCGTCCGGTTGCGGTTATGGACGTTTCAGTACAGTGCCCCAGATTTAATGTTACAAACTTCACGAACATGTAGGAGAGGTCGAAGATAAAATTTTGCCAATTAATATGTAATGGAGTATCTGATACGATTGGCGATTGACTCATCTTATAAAGCGCCCCTTTTAGTAGGTCCAGCAATTTTCGGCAGGTCTCTCATGGGACCAGAACTCTCATAGGACAATCTATTCATTTTAAATAACAATGCCGAGAACTCTCTTTCTTTTCCAGAGTTGACTGCATCACACTGTTCATTGCTGTTGTCATACACGCATCAAACCTCATGACCGGCAATTCGTCGTTTGTAGACTCCTTAAAGTTCTAGAAACTCCCAAACGTCAAGGATGAGTTGTGAACCATCAGGGACTCCATTTCTTGAGTAATTACGAATATAAATGCAATTTCTCACTATGGACGGGTCTCTCCCTCCGTCTAAAAATCATCTTCGATTCCCTACATGCCCTCGAAGTTTGTAACATAAATTTTTAACAATTTTATATAAGATCTTGCATACATACTTGTTTAAAATAGTAACTAACTGGTCCTTGCTATTCAAATAATGAAACTTCACTTCCGTATACCGTTTTCTCGCAACACTGTTGCTTTCAGTATGGCAAAATTGCATAGCCTTTCGTTTCTCATCATCTCATAAAGTTTCGTAGTAATGCACTTTAAGCCAAACTATCACGGAGTGCCATTCTCGCAATAACATCACTCAGGGATTATTAATGATTACTCCACTTTCAATATGAGCTTATGTCAAAGATGTTATTAAATCGTTTCATTATGCCTACTTACTACAGTTAATATTCCTATATTTCCAATAGACACAAACACCACTGAAAATCCCGAGTCTTTGTATATTGTTCTTTTGTCCAATTTTATTTACAGTTTCACCTCATATGCTCCCCTTTTTTCACAAACAATTCTTACCCCTAACGTAATTGGTTCTGTGATAAAGAATTTTCACAACTCAACATTGCCGGCATTTATAATTGCGTATCAATACTTGTAAACCGTAAACCTGAGCACTGTCATTGCGCCGTGACTAATTACTGTGCGCATAAGTCGCAAATCGCAGATGTGTAATAGTATATTCTTCAACGAGCGCATAATGATGACTATTATTTACGATTGGCTATTATTTATTTTTATAAATAAATAATTGCCAATATGACGGAGCAGAAGACCGTACATTCTCTACGACCTTGAAATATTCAGAATAGGTTTTGAACAGATTTTGGTTTATTTGAAACTCATGTATAAGAATTATCTACATCAAACAGTGATGTAATATAAGATCTAGCGGAAACCGGTAGATGTTATTCTGCTCTTCATCTCCCTCTTTCTCCTTCCCTGTCTCTTCCCTTTTCTTCGTCTCTCCCTCTCTTCATCTCTCCCACTCTCCGTCTCTGTTTGTTCTCTCTCCATCTCTCCCTCTCTGTCTCCTCTCTCCCCGTCCCTCCCTCTCACTCTTCCTCTACCTCTCTCTCCTTCTCACTCGCTCTCTCTCTCTCTCTCTCTTTGTCTGCCTCTTTGACCCTATCATACACATTTAGTTGCATATTTTCCATGTCTTTGAGCAGGTGTGTTAATATCGAGAAGCGCAATATGTAATAGAATGTTTCTGCATATTATGGTGTTTCTTTGAGGCGTTTGGTCTCAAATTGTTAGTTTTTAATGTCCTAGAACGCTTCGTTTCGGAATTATTAATAAATTGAGACAATCATATTGCCGTGTGTAGTGTGATATAGGGATATCACTGTAAAACAAAAACTTTGTCAATGAGTAGTGTCTGTAATGTGTTTAGATTACGGATTAGTTCGTAGATTAGATTTATTAATAATTCTGCAATTAAGTGTGAGAACTTGGTGGCAGAATACACTAACTTAACATTACAGAACTTAACAACTATACAAACTCTACAAACGTTACAAATCTCATGAACACTTCACCGTGCAATCTTTCATAGAACTCCACTTCACCAAACTTCACTTCACTAAACTTCACTTCACCACACTTCACCGCACTGCGATACAGCGAGCTGTAATGTCTTTCTTACTCACTCGTTTCTCTCAGTTGCACAACGTCACTGCACTTCACGCCACTGCACTGCACATAATAATAGTAATAATAATAATAATGCTAATAATAATAACAATAATAATAACGCTAATAATAATAAGATTAATAACAACAACAATAACAATAATAATAATAATACTTAATTACAAAGAAGACATAGGTAATTGCACTGAATTTTATTAAATATGTTTATAACATAACCACATTCAAGAAACTAATTTATTTTTAAATTTGCTCAGGCTTTGAGGAAAGGGATCGAAGATTGTCACAGGCAAACTGTTCCAGTCCCTAATAGTGCGATTCGCGAATGAATATTTCCCAACGTCCGTTTTCTGAATTCTTGTCTGAATTTTGTGCATGTGATCCGCTCTGCCGAAATATGTAGGTTTCCCTAATCGACTTTGAATTTCTTTCCACGCTCGAAGGCCTGTGTACGCTTTATACATTGCATAGAGACGTGACTTTAATCTTCTCCTTTCGAGTGACTCCCATACCCCTTTATTCTTGATACCCCTGAAAGTAAATTTTGATGCTCTACGCTGGACTTTTTCTAGATTTCTTTGTTGCAAAATTCTGTATGGGTCCCAACATACCGCGCCATATTCTAATATAGGTCGCACTAATGACATATATGCTAGTTCTTTGGCTCTCACTGTACTCTTTTTCAGTATCCGCATAACAAAATGTAAAGATTTCCAGGCTTTCCCTACAACGAAATTGACTTGATTTTCCCAGCTCAATTTACTGTCTAGCTGTATTCCTAAGTATTTGCAAGACATGTTTATAAAATTACATGACATGTTTATAAAATAAATATTTTTTAAAGATAAATCGGTTCTAACAGACGTATTTACAGACAGAAAATACACTTTAGTTACAATATCCCGAGCGGCATCCGTCCGTTCGTTCGTCACTCACATGAGCGCTTTTCCGATAGAATTGAACTACTTTTGACCGGATGCTCCTACGAGGGAGTCGCAGACTACCCTCGTTTTCCCGCTCTATCTGCGCTATTACAACCTGGTTGATCTCATGCACCAACCGCCCCCCCCCTCTGTCGTCTCCCTTTGCTATATGCCTTTGCTATATTGTCAATAATTTGCATTCTAACTCTCCCAGGATTTCGACGAATCTCCTGTGATAGTTCTTTACCTGCTTCGATAATTTCTTTAGATTGTTTGGAGAAAATAAAGGAGAGCCAGGCCTGAGCCTCACCGAGTAAAATAAGGCATTACTCGAATTGAATATATGATAAATTATTACGTTTGCTACACTGAAAATTGAGTATTCAGTACTAGTTTTTAACCTTGAAGTTTAAAACCTCAAAGTAAACTCTTCTGAACGCTTCTGCCGCAAATATTTATTCGCCTCAATTTTGTAGTAACTGACTCAGCTTTACAACTAGTCTTCGCACTGATACCCAGTGCTCGAATATTAGAGAGCAGAACTTTCGTTCAACTGCATATCGGTAGAGAAAAGTTCATAATTGTAGTCACGAAACACGCACTGATAATTTACTGGCATTTTAAAGATGCATTCTGGGATCCAAGTGATGATTTACCATTTTGAGCAGTATTTGTTGATCTAGAATACATACACAAACATACTACGTACTACAATGCACAAGATCCATGTGAAAAGAAACTGGCGCTATCTTCAAAGTTGTAAATAATATATTCCACCAAATATTTTCTTGATACCTTCGCTGACAATATTTCAATAATGAATTAGTTGCTTTCAGTTCACGAAGATACTAACATATATTTAATAAGATTTACTTATTTTGTACATTCTCATTATACTTTGTATAAAACATTTAAACATGCGAAACAAAAATATATTCACTTCATTAAGTTCATGATACAATCACACACTTTTCATGAGCACGTAACAAATATTAATCTAAAATCTAATGTATTTATTTTGTGTTAAGCCTAATAATAGTAATAAATGAATATATATCCATATCATATGTTTTTCTCTTTTTATTTCAGGTGAGTGTACGAACGTTTTGGCAGACAACATTCATGAAGAGTACATTTTTTCGCCCCACAAAAATACATACTATCTGTAAGTACTTACAGTATATTTTCATATTAAACACATGTAAAAATGGTTAGTGATAACTTCATTAAAGATAAAAACTGTAATAACTTCAATAAATTATAATTAAATGTAATTATACATTTGGCTAGATGATGTAAACTGTACTATCCACAGAGATGTGTAGATCTCTTATGGATTAGTTGTTTTATTTCGTAGCAAAGCCATGGTCACAATTTGACATCGAAAGCAGGAAAGCTATAATATTCTCAGTTGGCATAATCACTCACATTGTTTTTGTATCTGTAAAGTCATGTTGAATTCATTTCAAGTACATTGCCTCTAACTCTGTGTTGAATGCAAAATGCATTACACTCATGCATTTCCCACCTCGAGCAGCCTATCTCATAAACGAACTCCTAAGTCCATAAATTACGTAACGCTAAACAAAGGGGAAGAGAATGTGAGGCAGCGTTAAGCTTTTTTACTACGTGGTTGGGGGTGTTAGTTTAGTGTTACGATATTGCTTTATTGTTGCATTTGGCAAAATAATACATTTTTTAGTCTTATACTAAAACATTAAATTATTACCAAATAAATTAAAAAATCTTTGAAGTGTATTAAGTAAAAATTCTAACAATATCCCGAAATCTTTTCAACAATTGCATATTGATTTAATATTTTAGATTAAGATGAAATTATTAAAAATTGGTCTACAGTATATTGTAGAATACAATTAAATTGGGGCAATAGATTCCCGCACGGTACGTATTTTCTCCATTAGTAACGGTTACTTTAAAATATAATACTTCAATTTATGACAAAACGAACACATCTCAGCTTTGACTTGTAAAGGTCCTTATTAATCATAGCTCATGAAGTGCAAACCAAAAATTACATCGGCACATAGAAACAGTTGTCATTTCTTACCCATCTACAAAACAAAAACATGATTATAGCCAAATTCTTGAAACATTATACACGAAATTGAGAATTATTTCCTTACGCTTGTCTAAATCACTCAAAGGAAGCTACAAATTATTGAGGGATTTTTAATCCGCAGGAAAAAGGATATATGAACAAGTGAATCCATCAAAATTAAGTTACAAATCTATTGTATTTTATCACTTAAATACAATTAAATTAAACACTCTAAACACGTTGTTATGAACCAAATTATTTTAAAGCTAACACATCCAAATAAATTAATCAACCTAAAACTGCGTCCCAGACAGGAAGAAACATTGTCGCTTAACAATGAAATTCGTAGAGTTACTTCACAAACTGCCGAGTTGCGTTGTGATTATCGTATTGCGATTTGATATAAACTCAGCCATGATCAAAATTACAAGAAATATACTAATAAACCCATATAAATGAAAGTTGCAACACGTACTTCATCGTTTCATCACAAGTAATATTCGAATTATAATATTGGAAATTACATCGAACAAACTCTTCAGCTTTCTTGTGAAAGACTCACTTCAGCAAAAGAGCACGGGAAGCTCGAATTAGAAATATTAGAGAACTTTAATTTTTGTAAAGTGCGTAGGTTTTAGTAATAAGCGCATTTACACCATATATGTGAGTGTACTCTACACGAGGAAAGAATTTAAAGAAAAGAAATATTATTTTGAGTTAGTGACCAGAAAACTAATTCGTTGACTGGAATTTTAGAAAATGTTCGCAAAAATAATGAAAACTAGCCATACTTTGAAAAAAGTTAATGAAATGATTTAAACATCTAATATTGAGAAATAGAGACGTACACAAATGAGAATGAAATTTCTAACATATATTCTAACAGATTGAAAAATCTAAAACTGATTGAAAAATATACAAATTTTTTCAGCATTAATTTCAATATTATGAAAAAATACTTATATTTTCAAAAGAAATACGCATGGCTTTATTTAAAGATGAGATTTCTTAGCCTAAAAACTCTGGATCAATATAATAGTTTCAGAATATTGTAGTATTGACAGAAAGAAGAAAGAAAATTCACAATTTTATCAGCGTGTATTTCTCTATTTGGGAACAAAAATTGAAGAAAAAATTGGAAGCCGTTTCGGAGAAAGTATTGTTTTTAAAATTACTTAAGCTTCACGCAAAATTATGAAAATTTCAAAAATTTACTCATTTTTTAAAATTGTATAGGACTTTATTTAAAAATACGTCTTTGAAAAACTGAATTTTTAAGAAAATAATTCTCTTCAATACTCGTTTTAGAAAAAAGTCAAAATAATTTGTTTTTTGCAATTTTCGAAAATGAGTTCACTAACAATTATAACTGCATGTAAGTGCTCTTCGCTGCTTGGGATATAAAGTAATCAAAAATTTGGGAGCAATTTTTGAGAGATGTTTGAAAATGTTTTTGAGATTTCGTATTAAGGACTCCCCGGAATAAAACTATTAATTTCAAAGTCGCAATTTTCTTAATTGAATTTTTTTGAACTGTTAAAATAGCTATTTTATATACATTCACTGAATTAAATGTTTACACATTCATAGTGATGATGGATTTAGTAAAGCAGTTATGAGTATTTCTTATGAATAACATCAAGCAACCACAATAAATAAGAAACCAAATGGAATTAGTGATTTATGGAGACCCCACAAGTCTTTCACCTCATCCCACTTTATAACCTCCATCGTATGCGACGGAAAAATAGCGGTGCTCTTGCATTCAAAGGGAAAATATAACCCCGGGAGCTTCCCTACGAAGACGTATAACAGCGTCTCGGCAAAAAGTGGTGTTGCTTTCCACCCTTTTTATTTCACAAATATTCATTCGCTGGGACTAGAAGAGCGAACCGACCTGAGTTCAGTAAAAATGCATTAGCTGCTGGAAGTTTTCAGCAGACAGAGTTTACGCTCTCAATCAGCCATGCAGAATATCTCTCACAACGTTGGAGAAATGTATGGAAGTCCTGTAACCCTCTCCAAAGGACTTCATGAAGTACCATTTGCCTCCATACAATGAGTTTTAAATATTCAGTAACACAAAATAGGTTTATTATATTGTTACATTTTTGTCTATTTATTTACATATGACATCTGGTTAATTGGGGCCTTAAATTTATTGCATTATATTATTTCTGGAAACACTGGCGTTAGTTATAATTTCCAATTATTATTAAAAAATTGTGTAATACAGTTTATGGCGCTTATTTTTATCACTCCGATCCACAGATAATATGATAACGTTTACCAATTTGTGAAAATAGACGAAACATTGTAATCGGTACATTATCAAATGATAAGTAAATAATTTCTATATTCCGGGCTTGCATCTTCTTTCGTTTTCTCTGAGAAATCTAGATGAGCATTCATTCCATTAATTTTAATATATTATTGAAATTCACTGTATATACTCTTAAACCAGTTAATTAAAACAAGCGAAAACACATATAGAACCCTCTATCGCTCATTTAAAGAAAAATCACGAAATTCGGTTAAGTAGAAAGCTTCTTTATCAACGAAAACCCTTGCTGTTTCTAATATAAAGATGAGTGACAACCTACATCGAATATTGCTAACTCATATGTAGTTGTGAGCCAATAAGTGTGAAGCTTCGTGGACCAGGAAGTGGATGAGTGTGCGCCTATCCACTTCCTTACCCATCACAAATATCTGCACACACATTATATATATATTGAAACCCAGAATATGTGTTTCATTACACTAATTAAATCATTAGTGTAAGAATTCAATAGCTATTCTGGACTGCGCGGTGCGAGCGCCGGGCGCTGCGAGCAGCGGGCAGCCGGCAACGGTCGCCGCCGCCACCGGTGCCCGCCGGGAGGCGAGCGTGAGAACGGCGGGTACAAGCGTGGCAGCGCGCACGTGCAAAAAGTTCGTTAGTTGGATTGAGGCGGCCGCCGCCGAAGGGTGTGTCGACGTGCGGCCGGCGAAGCAGAGGTTAGCAGAGCGGCGACCAGTGCGGACGTGTAGCGAGGGCTCTCCGCTAGTGAATGGACGCATGTAATACGCGACATAGTTATGTGATTAGGAATCGCAAAGTAATGGACATGTAAACAGAACATTAGAAGTATCAGTATAGTAAAAGATTAGTGTTGGTAAAATAATTGACGTCGCTCTTATTAGTTGGTGCGGAGGGAACATTCTTGAAAGCGTGCGGTACAGAACTGTGACCAGTATACGGAGTAGGCGGGGGTCGTGTAATTAAACCCACTAATGGACAGTGATTCGAGGAAGGTGCGCAGCCGAGGTATCAAGATCCTGTTCGGGGAAGAATTGTTGGAGCATCAGCCGTGGATGATCACCACGCCATCTGCTGCCGACGGCCCGCAGCAGTAGCGGAGGTCGACAACCCTGTCGGCACGAGCGGCTCGACGAACCTCATAGGTATTCAAACGGGGCCCCGAAGGTATGAAAGTTGTATTTTACTCTTAATCTTGGTACCAAGGCGGAGTATAAAAACGGTGTCTGATTATGTAAATAGTAACTTTGATTTAAAATAAATCTTGTCATAATTGTATTTTATGTATGAATAACTTCCCCAACGTTGCACCGACTTATCCTAGGACCCATTCACGTAAAAGACACCCTATCTTAGTGTTATATTGCAGTGAAGATACCCGGCACCACCAGGTACGTCACAGCTGGCGCCCGAACAAGTGGATAACGTATAGTTAAGAAATGTGGCCTTAGGGAAGTTGGTGAAATGTTGGAAAATAATGTGCATGTAATTGATGTATAGCAGTGCAGGGTACAGATGAGAAGCAGGCAGTGAAGTGTATTATTGTAGACAACAAAAAGTAACAAGACATGTGTTAGCAAAATATGCATAAGTCAAGTAAACATAATGAAATGTTGATAATTACAAAAATGTTGTTGCATAATTAATTACGGGCTGACATAGGCAATTATTTGTGAGCATCCAATATATAGTTAATATTGTAGTTACTGAGGTTATGAAGGCTATACATGTACATGTTACAAATAATATAATGTAATAGAATTCCAAATTTTGTAAGACATATTAATAATATTTGAATGGCTTGGCAATCTTTTTATAACATGGAAATCAAAGAAATGGGGAAGTAGTAATAATTATTATGAGAATATAAAGGTGGTTAATAGTGTTGTACAAATTATGCACAAAATTGTTTTTTTTTTGCTGGGAACATTCACACAGTAGTGCATTATTTATTGGTGATGGTAAAGTGTGGGGAATTTATTAGAAAAAATACCAGGTTGGGAAATATATACCAGCAGTGTGAATGTTTGTTGTGAATATTTATATGATATTATTGAGGAAAATTCAGGGAGGAGATATGACATGCAAATGTGAATGATGATTATGTACATAATATAGCAATAAGTGCGTTGAAAAGTAATTTCAATTAATAAGGGATTTATTATAATCTGAAAGCATTTTTGTGTAATAGTATTAACGAGTCTATTAGCAGTGTATATGTGTTTCAATGGTAATAATATTATGTATTGTAAGGATTATGTTTATGCATTGGTAGGTGAGTGGAAATTTATATGGCTATTGAATTAGTGTTATTGTGTTTATGGTGGTGAGTGAGGCTTGTTCGGTATTAAGTAGCAATTGAAATAGGAGTGAATTAAACCATTCACGAAGAATATACAAGTGTTGTGGCGGATATAGTTACTTCATAGGATAACTGTGATATCGCTGGTAGGTGAGGCAAGTGGAAAATTTGTGCGGTATTTTAGTGTAGTGAGAATCGATCGGACAGCTCAAAGCAACAGAATGGAGGCGCAAAATGTAGTGCTGGACCGGGAAGAAAAGGCGGATGAAGTAGGGGAAATAGATGTAGGAATCGATAACAGCAGGTCATCGGAAAGTAGGGATAGTGGTATTGAAAGTCGGTTGGATGATACGTCAGGGGACAGCTTCAATAAAGATGTACAAATTACGTCAACTCCAATGAACCAGGCAGTAGGAAATCCGACTCGGGGAGGTGGGGACAATACCCATAACGACCCCATACAGATATTGATGAAGATGTTCGAACAACAGAGCAGGAAATTAGATGAAATAGGTGAACAGAATAGGATCGCAGAAGAACGGAGCAGGAAAACAGAAGAGCAGATTAAGAAAGCGGCAGAAGATCAGAAGAAAGCGGCAGAAGATCAGAAGAAAGCGGCAGAAGATCAGAAGAAAGCGGCAGAAGATCAGAAGAAAGCGGCAGAAGATCAGAAGAAGTTGATTGAAGAACTGTATGAGAAAGTAGACGAACAGAAATTATTTACAGAGGAGCAGATTAGGAAGTTGGCAGAAGAACAGAGTAGGAAATTAGACGAACAGAAATTATTCACAGAGGAACAGATTAGGAAGCTGGCGGAAGAACAGAATAGGAAATTAGATGCAATAGGGGGGCGAATAGAACGCGCCGAAGAACAAATTGAGTTAACGAAGAATGAGATGACTAAAATAGCGGAGCGGGTAGAAAGTCACGAGCAATGGACCACCGAAGAATTAGGGAAACAGAAAAAGGAGTTAGAATCCCAAGTAATCAATCTGGGGGGAGAATTAGAGAATAAGCTATATCAGCGATTAGATGATAGAACCGCTAAGCAGGACGAGAAAATTGAAAGGATACAATTGGGAGTCAAGGAAGAAATGCTGGAGAATAAGAGGGAATGCGAGGAGAAGGTTGTGTCATTACGAACAGAGATTGAACAAATAAAAGAATGCAAGGCATCCCCAATCGCAGCAAGCGGGACGGTACCATTTACCCCCCCAAGATCACTAAAATTTTCAGGTGACGGGAAAGAGAATCCATGTATATTTATGAAGGCAGCAGAACGACATTTAGATGTTATCAATACTTCGGAAAGGTGTAAAATACAATTATTATATTTAATGTTAGAAGGCAACGCCAGGATATGGGCCGATACATTTGATAAGTTTCCCGAATCAGTAAAGGCATTTAAAGATCGATTCCTTGAGCGGTACTGGAATGAGGAAATTCAAATTAATTTTAAAATTAGCCTGATGAATAATCATTACAACCAGTCCATGGGAAGTTTGCGGGAATACGCAACAAGGCGTATTATGGAATACAAAACGCTATCTCCACCGATGAGCGATCAGGAAATAATATGTGTATTGACGAGACAGTTCCCAGTCACAGTGCAGAATCTTTTACCTAGTGTGCAGCACACCGACCTGGAAAGATTCCAGAATGTGTTAGGAGGGTACGACTTGACGTTCGCAGGCGTACCAAAGAACAGAAATGAAGGGAATGTTAATATGGTTAGATCGGAACGTAACCAGGGGCAAGGGAATGATAGGAGCAATGATTACCAGAGAAACCAACGCGGAAGAGGGGGAGACGGATGGAGACCAGAGCCGGGGAACCAGAGACCGGACTGGAATAGATCTAATTCAAACCGTACGGAGACGCGAGGTGGGGGCGGGAATGCACCCGACCGATTAGCACGGCCTAGCACAAGTAGTGATCAAGGACACTATTTAAACTAATAGAGTCCGCGGTGATAGGTGGCCCCATTGCGGACGCGGAAATCGATGATGTAAACGCGGTCTCCATAAACGCTATGCAGCCGGTAACCTACGATACCCAACCGTGGCGGAGATGTAAGAACTCAGCGGTCAGAATCAGGAAATGTCCCACGATATCGATAGAATGTGAAGGTATAATTAAAGAAGCTTTAGTGGATACAGGGTGCACGACTACAGTAGTATCAGAAGAAATGTATGAGGAGTTAAAAGCAACAGGAAAAGAAGTAATGTGTTTGCCTATGAATAGGGCGTATGTGATTGGGGCAACTCAGAAGAAGTCAAGCCCCATCACAAAACAAATCATGTTTCAAGCCAGGATTGGCAATCAAGTATACGAGATAGTGGCCCTGGTAGTCAAAAAATTATTGTATTCGGTAATCATAGGGACGGATTTTCTGGTCGATCACAGAGCAAATATAGATCTAGAACGGCAGGTGGTAGAACTGGGGAGCCAGGCGGTAGGATTTGACTTGGGGATGGACGAAGAATACGAAGCGTGTACGGGCGTAATGGCAGAAGATTCATTAGAAGAACAGCTGAGGCAGCAAACGGAGAAGCAGATTGAGAAATTTGCGGAAGAACAGAGCAAAGAATTAGGTAAACAGAAAAGATCCGAGGAGGAACAGAATAGGAAGGCGGAGGAACGGAATAGAAAACTAATAGAAGAACAGAACGGGAAGGTGGTTGAAGAACAGATTAAGAAGCCGGCAGAAGAAATGGGAAGAATCACAGAAGAACGGAATAGGAAGCTCATCGAAATATGCGAAAAACCGTATGGGAAAGCGGAGGAACTGGATAGGAAAGATGAGGTGCTAAAATTTCAATCATGCAATCAAGTAGATGCTAGGGTTGCGGTAACAGATAGAAACGAGGGGATGACGAACCAAATCCATGAAGAAGTCAAGACAGCGGAGGGCAAAACGGTGGAGGTCCAAATCGAGACCGAGGAGGATGTTTATAAAGTGAAAGTGAAAACGGAAGAATTGAAGTTAATAAGGGAAGAAGAAATGGAAATGAAAATAGAAGAAATGGAGCGCATAGTAGAAGAAGAAATCGTGGAAAATATACAAGGGTGCGAAGAGAAAAGAGTACAAGAAGAGTTTAAACAGGAAGAAGACGGGAAAATGTCGCCAAGTGTCAAGTATGGGGTGACACCCATTATGCCTCCAAAGTCTATGAAATCTCTGGGAGATGGGGCGGAAAACCCTAAGGTAGTTCTGCGAGCAGAAGAACGGCACCTAGCATCAAACAACATATTGGAAGGATACAAGATCCAGTTATTACACCCAATGTTAGAAGAGAACGCCAGGACATGGGCAGAGAATTTTGGTATATTTCCGAAATTTTTGAAGGAATTTGAAGACAAGATTACCGTACGAAAGCGGAGCGAAGAAACCCAAATAAACATCAAGAGCGACCAGAGGAACAGCCATTACAACTACATTACGGGAAGTCGTAGTGAAGACAGAACGAAGAGCATTATGGAACCAACAACATTATTTGCTCCTATAAAATATCAAGGAATTAGTTGCATGTTAACGCAACAGTATCCTGTCACCGTGCAGAGCTTACTGGACAGAGCAGATCATACCGATTTAGGAAGGGGTTTGAAGATATTGGAGAGGTACGAAGTCACCTTTGCAGACGCCCCAAAGCATGGGAATGAAGGAGATGTAGGCAGGTCCAAAATGGAGCGAAGTCAGGGGCGAGGGAAGAATGATGGTATAGTCAACCATTGGTACAAACGTAGAAGAGGTCGTAGCTGGAAATGGGACGACACTTACCAAGATGTGCCCAACACGCTGGAAGCTATGTCCTACAACTGTGATTTAGGAAATCAATGTCAGCAAAATGGGGATGAACCGTCATACAAGAAACAAAACATAGTAGGACACCACAAGCTTCAAATCGGAAACCTGGTCAACATGTATGGAAAATAGTGAAGTGTAAATAGTGTAATATTAGTGTTAATACAAGTAACCACATGTTAATTCGATTCTAAGTTATAAGTGTATATAGGGCGTCGAGGAATATGCAAAAGAGTGCAACCATCGGCAGTGACGATGTTACTAGTGTGAATTTTGTCCAGAAGCGGGAAAAATTCAAAAAAAGAAAGGGGGGGGTGATGAAACCCAGAATATGTGTTTCATTACACTAATTAAATCATTAGTGTAAGAATTCAATAGCTATTCTGGACTGCGCGGTGCGAGCGCCGGGCGCTGCGAGCAGCGGGCAGCCGGCAACGGTCGCCGCCGCCACCGGTGCCCGCCGGGAGGCGAGCGTGAGAACGGCGGGTACAAGCGTGGCAGCGCGCACGTGCAAAAAGTTCGTTAGTTGGATTGAGGCGGCCGCCGCCGAAGGGTGTGTCGACGTGCGGCCGGCGAAGCAGAGGTTAGCAGAGCGGCGACCAGTGCGGACGTGTAGCGAGGGCTCTCCGCTAGTGAATGGACGCATGTAATACGCGACATAGTTATGTGATTAGGAATCGCAAAGTAATGGACATGTAAACAGAACATTAGAAGTATCAGTATAGTAAAAGATTAGTGTTGGTAAAATAATTGACGTCGCTCTTATTAGTTGGTGCGGAGGGAACATTCTTGAAAGCGTGCGGTACAGAACTGTGACCAGTATACGGAGTAGGCGGGGGTCGTGTAATTAAACCCACTAATGGACAGTGATTCGAGGAAGGTGCGCAGCCGAGGTATCAAGATCCTGTTCGGGGAAGAATTGTTGGAGCATCAGCCGTGGATGATCACCACGCCATCTGCTGCCGACGGCCCGCAGCAGTAGCGGAGGTCGACAACCCTGTCGGCACGAGCGGCTCGACGAACCTCATAGGTATTCAAACGGGGCCCCGAAGGTATGAAAGTTGTATTTTACTCTTAATCTTGGTACCAAGGCGGAGTATAAAAACGGTGTCTGATTATGTAAATAGTAACTTTGATTTAAAATAAATCTTGTCATAATTGTATTTTATGTATGAATAACTTCCCCAACGTTGCACCGACTTATCCTAGGACCCATTCACGTAAAAGACACCCTATCTTAGTGTTATATTGCAGTGAAGATACCCGGCACCACCAGGTACGTCACAATATATATATATATATATATATATATATATATATATATATATATATATATATATATATATATATATATGCATAAGTGTAATAAATAAAGTTTATAAAGGATTACAATATCAGTATAATATTTACAATAAGATATTTTTTCAACATAAACATTATGCTTTTCAAGGTAGCACCAGTTTTGTAGTCCATCGTAGCACCAGCTTTTCGATACCCTCACAAAAAGTAATTTCAATTGAGCAGCAAAGCATGTATGCACTACTTCCTCCCCTGTGGAGATCGGAGACGCCGGTTTCTTAAAGCATCTTTAAGAGGATCAAATAGATGTAAAATAGACGTGATAAGATCGTAACAGATGATGAAGACTATGATGAAAAGAAAAAAAATATATAGACGAAGAAACAGAGCGCGAACTGTAGAAGGACCGCTCTTTGAAAAAATCCGCACGAGTGTCGCCCATTTTTTCTGCGCGCTCCCCTTCCGCGCGGTGTCTGCCCTACCTCTTGAACGTGACTCTCCCAAGCGGTTTGGTGAGCGCGCGGCCCCAAGGCGCCGTGCCCCGAGGCGCCGTGCCCCAAGGCTGCCTGCGCGGCGCGGCGCGGCGCGAGCGCGAGAAGTGACGCCGGAGGCCGCGCCCCGCGTGGCTTTGCTCTGCCGCCGGAGGAGCTCCAGAGAGGCCGAGTGAGCGTGGCCGCCGACACCACTGCCACGTCCTTCTGCTGCAGGAGAGATTCGCCGACCACTCAAAATACTGGCAAGGGTGGTATTAAAAAATATTGTAGGGGAAGAGGCATTAAAAAAATAAAATACAATTTTAATGAAATATTTATGGTAACGATAACTGTTTAATGTATATCTTACGGTGTAAGTCCGAAATGTGGTGGATTCGCGAATTCCCTATTAGCGAGTTAATTCGCATATTATCCAGGCGGTTTGAATAAATTGAATGACTGAAGATGAACGTATCATTTTAGAGACCATCCGGCGAATGTTAGCATTCATCGCAGAGCGTAGGTTAAAGAAAGGTGTTATCCGAATGAGAGGCTTATTGTGTGTTACCGAGAAGTTTTTTTGTGTGTAAAAAACCTTTAAACATTTTGCTTTGTACAAACTCAAAGTAGTTTTACGGGAGTATCAAAGGAAGGATCTACGTCGCCAATGCGGAAATGAACCTTGAAGCCTCAACTGAGGTACAGTGTGAGGTTAGATGGCAATATAAATTATACGACTAATACAATGGAACTCAAAACTCCATATCTTGTCACTAGTCTTAAAAAAACTAACCAGGCACATGAACCTATGCCTCGTGTTTTACCTGCTATTTCTCGCCAACTAACCTACAGCCTTGTTACCTACTTTGCCTGTTCCAGCAACCTCGGTCACTTTATTTTGGGAATTTAATTCATAAATAATTTAAACTATACAATATTTAGAATTTATGACTCATTTTACGTGGCGAGACTCGGGCCATCAGGCCCGCTCTTCCGTCTGACCCCCCAAATTTCGCTCGCTCGCTATTTCTTGGGAGGCGAAATAGGCGATCTTAATTTAGCTCAGAGGCGTCATTTTGATCGGATGCGGAATCTTGTCTAATATGGAAAGAAAATACTGGTACCTTGAGATTGCACATTGAGCAAGTTTTACTGTAGTGTATTAATATTAATTAAAATTTATATTTAATGAATTCACAAATAAGATATCATTTTGCAGCGTGTCCATTTGACTAGCGTAAAACTATGTTCCATTCCTGTACAATTTCAAGGGAGGGGGCTTCGCCTGCTGTGGATGCCGGCGCGCGCGTCGGCTGCAGAGGCGCTGGAGGCCCTGGAGGCCCTGGAGGCCGGGAGGGGCGTCGCTGCCGCCGCCAGCGCCCCTCCACCGCCGGAAGAAAGATGTGCGGGCGCCCGGAACACGGCTGGGGTCAAGGGCGCCCGGCGGCTGCCACGGAGGGCTCCACCCTCGCCAAAGGATGACCGGCTCGGGAAACGCCAGAAGAATGGGGTGGAACAAAAAAGAAAAGGGCGGCGAAGGAGATATAAAAAGGATAGGGTGAATGAAAGATCTGAATGCAGGGAGAAATGAGGGGAGAGCGTGACGAGGAAAAAAGGACCCAACATGGAATTCACAAGGTTGTAAAGCAAGAGCGCCTGGAGGCGTAAATTGCGAGAGCAAGTTGAGACGAAATGGATATAAAGAAAAAGGGGAAAAATGGACAGTACACAGGAAAAGAAAGGAGGCTTCGGAAGCAGTGATGTGAAGATAGCGAGGAAAGAACAATTGTAATGTGATTCACAAATGAAGAAAAAGGACTAAAAATTTGCCATCTAGCAGAGTAAATGGTAAGTGAAAATTGATACTTAGAATAAATTGATAAGGGAATATAGAATAGATTTAGCAGGGAAGGAAAGCTCAGAGCCAGAGCTTTTGCCACTGCCTCTGCAGTGGTTCTGCGGTTCAAGTCCAGATGGCGGCGGATTTTTGATACTCGCTGATTGGACAGATCGTTTTAATCCTTGTCCAGCAGTCGTCTGCTCTGATAGAAAGTTCTCCGAAGTGTCTCCGATCACCAACAGGGGAATGCCGGTGAAGTACCTTAACAAACGGTCCACCAATTGCGTCCGACCTTTCCTTCCTCTTCGTTATACTATGCTCTCCCCTTACTTACTTACTTACTTACTTACTTACTTACTTACTTACTTACTTACCCCTACACGCACCACACTTCTAAACATGTCGCGAGATCAGTCTGGAGCTTAGAGCGTCTACCGACTCGGGACTCGCCTCGCTAGGAGCAGATACCTGGACAGGGAAATCCCCTGCACGTGTACGTCGGCGCCGATTCTCACCATCCATCGGGGTAGGAACAACATCATATCCCGCAATGAAACATGCACTGCACTCAGGGACTACTCTCCATAGAAGTTGGCGTGCCGGGAAATATCATTATTAATTTATTTTCATTTTTAATTATCCACGTGTACCACGCACGACTTTCTGGAGTTGAAAACTAATGATTCAGACATTTCAACCTTTTAGTAATTTTGTGTATTTATGAAAGATACTTTAAATGAAAACGAGCAGGTGCTTTTGAATCACAATTGAAGGGCTGGGTAGAACAAGGGACTATCACACATTTTGGGAGAATTGAGTTATTATCATTAAATATGACTTTAAATATTATCCGTTTGGTGTAATGAGTTAATTAAATCCAGTAAGGACGTATAAGCAAGTTTACTGAGTTGAAAAGTTTTAAAATGTACAGAGTTTTATTGCAAAGTTTCCAGTAAAATCCTCAATATCTCAGAACTAGGTCACTATGGGATAGTTCTCTGATGTACTGAGCCCTTCAATTGTTTCCCCAATATAATGAGATGAACACTACTGAAAATAACGAATCTCATTACCTTCAGAATCTAAGTGCAAGTATTGTTTCTGTGCGTGACTTATTCTCGCTAAAATCTAGCTCCCAAGATCTTTTAAAGGAGGTGATTAGTATACATAACTCACTTTTATAAACGAAAAACATTAATAGTTTACGAGCGTCTGTTACATAAACTCTTTGAGCATAATATAAAAAGCCATTTAATTTCAGGGAGAGCTGTTGTCTACATATTCCAAAATTCAATTATGCTGGAGGTTATTGTTTTTCTAACTACTTAACATTAAAGAACCGTGAGGGTTCTCGAATTATATAAAAAATTTATATTGTAAACATTGAAACCAGAAATATAATTGTAAGAAAAACTTTAATGGAAATCATTTAAACGTAAATAATAAGTTAGTGAATAGAAGAAGCTTCAACAAAATTACTAGATTCCTATGCGAATAATTTCACAGTTAAAAGGTTTTTAAATAACGCGTTTCCGCCAACGCGGAGTGGACTTGAAGTCTAGCTTCCAAGGAAAACGGTCTCTGGGGAAATACATTTCTTCGGAACAGCTTCTTTTTGAGGGCATGAGTAAATCCCAGTCCAACCCCGCACTAGATTTATGGCATGTAAAAGCACCTCATGCCCATGAATTAAAATGCTATCTTGGAAAAGGCCTTCCAAAAGAGCGTGCTCCTCGCAAAAGCGGAATGGGTTTTAGAATAGGGTCTGCGAACAATGTTCCTTTCGTAATGTATTCTCTGGAATAATTAACGTATTAATTGTGTAAGAACGAGTCTAGAAACCAATTGTTGAAATGTATTCCTACGATAAAAGGTCTAAACTGTATTTAATATTTTCCTTTGCACAACTATTACATTTTTCGCATAATATTTTTTCCATTAAATGTAATATGAACCAGTTATTTTCAATAATGATTAAAATTTTGCTAATGAAATTTGATAATTATTTTGCAAATATTTAATATACAGAAGAGGAAAAGTACTCATTGGGGAATACAAATTGTTTGTCTGCCAGTTGCTATTGAAAATTAATGATTTTATAACAATTATTTGACCATTTGTTCCTTTGTGAAGTTCCCCTAACAAACAGAAGAAATGGGAAGTTGTCAAAAATAAGCAACCAGACTGTTTGAGAGACAGATACGAATTGATTGAAAGCGTTCCAACTATACAAAGTCGATTATTATCAGATTGTAATAATTTTCACAGTTTGTGGATTCTTTACTAATATACAAGAAAATTTGCATGAAAAAGATAGACGTAAAACATGACTAATAAAAAATGCAATAAACAATGTTTTTTTTGTGGGATCTGTTATCTTCTTCCTGGTAAGCCGATGGCACGTAGTCGTCCGAAGACTGAAAGTTTGACGTTACATAGTGTTCAGTGCATTAATTGTGCAATTTGCAATAATTCGTGCTGTTGACACATTGCCGGCCAAATTACTTCGAATTTGGCGCCTTGTCTTCTTTAAAAGGGAGTTTGATGTTCTTTGAAGGCGTTTCAAAGGAAAAGACTATACATTTTAAACGTGGCGCCTTCGAGATAGTCTTAATTTTCTCCCAAAGCCCGCGCGAATTTCTTCTTCTTTGGTGTCGAAAACATTCATTTATTTTTGCAAGTTCTTTGAGTCGAATTCAACTTGTTCTATTAGTGCGGAGTGTCACCGAAAGATCGCACCAGCTCCTGGAGAACATCCACCGGACACTCCCGCGCAAATCTCGGCACGGTCGAAATGCTGAGAATTTCTATATCAGACGGCCGATCGCCTTGTCACGACAAGGAGTGCGAAAAGCGTCGTAAAAAGCGTTTTGGAAAGTCTTCAAGGTTCTACCCAGAGTGTGCCAGGAAATGTATGTAATAGAAAAACGTAGCTAAAGGCACGGAATTCGTAAGGAAGGGCAGTTTTCGTGGGCAGAGGTAACTGTGACAACTTCAATACTCTTTGTTTTCTTTCGCCAAGTAACAATACTTTTAAATTGTGTGTCATTTATTTTCCAGAACATTCTTGTCTGACGAAAAGACTACTGCGATAGAAGAAGCGATGTTCCATTGTCATTCTCATCAACAATGCTATGCTCTCCCAAACTTTTATTCAGCTATTTCGCTGTCTGAACACGTGCAATTATTTGTACCATTAACTAGTATGGCAAGTGTTTGTTCTGTGACAAATAAATCCAGAGAGGGTGTTGCTCCTAATGTTCAAGTACAACCAAGTGAAATGAAAAGAAAGAAAAAGACAAATTATTGTTTTTTACCGAGACGGTTATAAATACTTGTTATCAAAATGGACTATTAGCTCAGAACGAATTGTACATCATAATGATGAGTAAACTGAAATATTTAGTTGTTTTCGAGGATTTTATGTTACTTAATGTTAACGGCAATTTACTGCCAGTTGATTTAGTCCAGAAGAACAATATGCTTCCCGCGACCAAGGATTTACTAACTTTGCGTAGAGTCATGCTTGTCTCTCTTAGTACATGATTGAAAGACTAAAATGACATTCTAACGGAATATTTGTACAACACAAAAAATGCTTAACTTTCACTGCATTCGCCTTGTGAATCAAAACAGTTCGTTTTATATCATGGGGAAAATGTAGGAGAAATTACATATGCTCATAAATGTTACGACGTAATTTGTGACCTTACCCTCATTTATACAAGTCTCGCTCTTCTTTGTATTACACCCTCCTATTCCCCTTAATTGTATAATATTCACAAATTAATTATTTTGGTTTCATTGTACTGAGAATATTTTCAGAAGCTTCTTGTTTGGCTCCAACTTTCGGATTTCTCATTTACACGAGTTCTGCATTTCAATAACCTCCTCAGGGAATTCTAGCGAACAAAACATATTCAAACTTGTTGATTATGATTTTAAATAATGTCTCTAGTGTGCTCAGTATAACAATGTCATTAACAGAAGTAGCGCGAGCTGCATCAGCCCGTATAATTGTGCATGATGTCTTGTTTGAATGAAGCATCTGATGTAACTGTTTCTAATATTTTGTTTTAATTTGCAAACTTGGCCATATTTTTTATTCGTTTATGAAAAGGAGGCATTTCGTAACACTGCCGTACACTTTAAAAATTGTTTAAACCACTTGATTTTTTTTATTTCACATACCAGTGAAGTGACAAATGTGAGTTTATGTTAAAATATTTTTCTAACGGGTATACGTAAATTTTTATTCAGTAATAATTATTGTATACTACGTCCAGCAAAAAACCTAAATTTTTACCTCAAAGTGCAGGCTCATCCTGGACAGTTCTTTATTCGTTTTCCCAGAATTGGAAAACTTTGCGCAAGACAGGTTTCTAAAACAAACGATTGAATTACACAAACGTCTTTGTTATGGTTCAATGAATTGAACAGTTATGTTAGGGATGAACATTTTGACTAAATAAGAAGTCAAGTAAATCGTTTCTGAGAACAAATACATTATTTCAAAAAATAGAAGGAAATAATGTATTATTTTTATATCAATAAATAATTTTTTTTTTTTTGAGTTTTGTTTTTCTATGAAGGTAACATCTTTCCATGCAGAAGAATACTTACGCACATTGTAAAGAATGTTACAAAAATATTAGTGAAAGAATATATTTTGAATAAAGAAAATATATTTCATATTCTCTTTGATATGAACTTTAAAACCTGTAATTGTAGAACAAAATAAGTGAAATAGTTTACAAATTCGCAAAGTAAAATTTGTTCTCCAGTATGTAATATGAAATTTTTATCTCCAGGACATTTATTAACATTCCGCCTCAATCGACGTTATGAGCTTTATTACAAGAGCAACGCAATCTACGCTCTAATATTAGTTTTCTTTTTATGGGATCATAAATCGACTTTGTCATTTAGCTCACACAAACGAACGTGGGCAAGCATAAAATCGCCATTGGAACTTGCACCGGAAAATTTTACATTCTATAAGAACCTTTTGCCCTCGAATGCACGAAACGTAAGTATAAAATTACACTGAACATATGTGGACGTGTGCATGAATGTTTCAAAGTGGGCCTGTATATCATTAGAGGGTGAACAGGCATGTACTTGTATGGCGCACCCGAGGTTAAGAATGAAATACGATTTCTTTTGGCAACAGAGATGCCAAACATGACACGTTTATGCTGCACTGTATGAATCGAAAGTTAAGCGCTCGTTGGTGACGACGAATTACTCTATGGGGCAGAGCACTAGTTTAGGGCAAAAGAATTTTGTCTGGAACCCTTTCTAATTTTACGAAATATTCTCTTTCCTTTCCTCAAATCTAAAACTATTCTTATGAGACTCCGATACACAGGAAACGTTTCTGTTAAGCTTCTCACATCCTTAGTGCTTCAAAATGTCAGAAAAAATCAGGAAGAAATATTAATTTTAAAGTGCACCACTAATTCAATATGATATCCAAAATTCAAGCTATCTTCGTGCTATTACACGGATTGAATCTCTTGTTCCCTTTTTAGCAGTAGAGAAGTAATTTTTGATTACCGAACAAAATATTTAGAATTCCCTTGACGACAAAATAAGTCGGACCCTCAGGAACAAACGTGATTTGATTCACGACAGAACACGACTAATTCCGAGAGGACAGGCATCTCCCGCTAAGCATTGAGTACGAATCCCGTTCAAAAATATAATTATAGTTGAATAGTTATAAACATTAATAACCATTTGTTCTTCCCCACTGTGGAGCACTTTACCACTCTTGCTATTTGCGTTTGGTGGATCATACATTCTAAATTAAGATGTAAAGAAAAAGAAATTTAGTTAAAAAATGTAAAATAACAAATTTACAACAACCTAAAAAACAGAATGAAGAAAAATCGAAATTACATTGATCTTTGACGGGGTTAAAAAACAATAAATCCAAAAAACAAAACAAAATTTAGCACAGGTAAACAACAGGAACCTATTTTGTATGAAACCTATTTTATTTTGAAGATAATTTCATTGGAAGAGAAAAATATAATTATTTTAATATATTTTGGTTATTAAGTCGTACGCTACAAAAATAATATCATTGTAATAAGAGATTTTAGAACACAATTGTTCTGTTAATCCATGGCTGTTATTAGCAACTATTAGCAACGATCAGCAGTTTCCAAATTAAAATGTTTACACAAGTGTTCTAATAATAAACAGTCTTCTAGTGTATATAAGTAAGAAATAATAACAATAGCATTAAGTAACTTAGATTTAGGGAACCCTAAATTTTAAGCTAGAACGTTAGGAAACTAATGTAAATGTTATGTGCAAAATAAAATTTAGATCTACTAGAGGAGAATATGAGCCTCCACTTAAATTACGACATTAAAAAATAGTTTAAATGCCTTTTTAAAAAACGAATATGATAACATCAACATTTGTGTAAACCATTTAAAAAATAGTAGCTTTCTTAACTGCTCAGAAAATGGATAAAAAACTAATAAGTCAGAAGATGGCATATTTGAAAAAAAGTAATGCGCTGGTATTATGAGCTCCCTTAAATTTTAATTAATACAAGGATTTAGAGAAGATATAACCTGGGAAAATATTTTCTGATGTGAGTGTAGAACTTACTTTCCATGACAAGCTCCACTCTTTTTCCAGTTTAGGTCCTAATATAGGTTTTCTTCCTAATTTAGTTAAAATTGCTTTTACCGAAGGTTTGTCAGTACGAAAACCGTTCGTATCGATTAAAATAAGCCTTTAAAGAGTAGGTCTTGATACGAGAAACGTTAAGGAAGCATTTTCAAATCTATTTTCTTCCTTGTAACGTCGTTGCTTTAACCACGTCTTTAGTATTCCAGTTTTCCTTTTTGTTTTCGCCTTTGAACTTTTCGTGGCATCTAAAACAAAAAATAGAACGAACACAAGATGTAGTGTATGTAATATGAGCCCCTTAAATTTGGGGCACCAATACCCACTATAGTTCGAGTTTCATTTTACAACCATCACTATATTCTTCAAACCAAAACCGGTCTTTGTTACATTTAAAATTACAGATTGAGGTCATAAAAACATAGTTTAAAACATATTGTACTTCATTCGTTGGGAATTAGAATCGGCCTAAGCGATTTCAAACTGTACTTAAATCCAAAGACTTACCTTTAAAAACGTTTAGAACGTAGAGAAAACACGAACACCTTAGTAACACATAAGAGCTCATTCACAACTGAACCACAGAGCTATGATGGCAAAAGTAGATGGCTATTTTGTTAAAATAGTTCCTGCTAGATTGTTTGCAATGTATGAACAGGTACTATGGGGGCGTGTTATGTACATGGTTCATATTACCACCTTTACTTCTACTATTGTCAGTCTGTCACCTTTCGCAGGAGGAATAGTGTATTATTCACACCATCAATAAGCTGGAGTAAATCATTTGTTACGAATCGATGAAACTAATTTGTAGATGAATAAATTGAAATGTGAAACGGTATTCATGTGAGCAGTAAAGCAAATGGTGTGGAATAAATGAAAACATACATTACATTCGTTTTTATGCAGAAACACTTGTAATTCAAATCACATTTAACTCATCGTTTACACTATTTATTTTTATTGTTGTCGTAATTAATAAAAATAACACTAACTTGACCCTTCAATAGTTTAACTAGTATTATTATCAATAATAATACATCGCATCATTTTAAAATGTCACGAGAATCATAACTGATCATGCCAGAATAAAAACAATTATTTTATTTCGAAATAGTAAAAATCAGCATTTTGTGTATTTTAAGAGGCACAACTACTTAATGCGTAAGTCTTTACAGCATAAATATCCAAACCTGTGTTATATTTTAAGAAGCTATATTATCATGTCCCTTCACCTCTCTTATGAAATTGGTATACATAGAGATTGGATGTGTAACAAACTGACAAAAGCGCAATTTATAAAATGGTTTTCAAACGGAAATATAGGGCACTAGTTTTCAAACTTAAAGTAAAAGAAGTATAGGTGTTTACTTGGCCAACATTAATTATTTCAAGAGAAGCATTAAATAATAACTTTGGCCAAAACAACGCCTCTATTTCCTTTATATGGAAATCCGCCTACAACAAATCACAAATATATCATGTTTAAAATTTAAACTTCTTTGGGAGAAGGCCTACGGTAAAACACCGGCTTTAACGGATCGCACCATCCAGCGGGAGAAAACCACCGCCCCCTCCTGAGGAAAAACCAATTTGCATTACACTTACGGGACTAATGTTCTTAGTAGTTGACACGTACGGAATCACGAATAACCAACCAACCAACCAACCCACCTGTAAGACCCAATGCTTACATGCGGTACATGTGCGTATAGGCAACTTAAATAGTAATAATATAAATTATTTCTTTTAAATGTCTATATTAAACACAATCTTGCGGAGACGTAACTAGTTCTGATGGTCTATAGAAGCCAAGTTGTAACGCATCTTTTGTGCGCAGTGCTAGATCGAGACGTTTGTTGCACTTTGAAGTCGCGTATACCTTTTTAATTAGTATTTTCACTACACTTATTTTTCCTTTTTTAAATTTTATTGCTACTTGCTCGACATTGCTGATTTTCGAGGTACTTCGGTACTTTAATTTAGAGGTAATCATCCAGATCGCTAAACAAATCCACTTTCATTCGATGATGTTCATTTCAAGAGATACTTAGATTAAACATTTGATTTAAGGTGTTGTATAGTTGGTATGTTTTGGTGGCAGGTGCGTCATGTAATGTTTCGTACAAGTTTGTGGGCGTTTTTGAAGATATAGTCGTGGAGAAGTTAAAATTTTAGCTCTCTATGTAATTGTTGGTTACTAGTGAACTACGGAACTTTGGTAATACGAACGGTTTAAGAATTTGATATTGGATTATTTTCACTACACTTGTGAACTGGTGTGAAATTTTCAGGATGATAGCAACGGTGATTGTAGTAATCATGGCAAGATAAGGCGGACAGGATGGGGTCAGGCCAGGTAACTCACTGCGAGGAGTAAGGAAAGCAGTATGGCGGATTTCAGCAGTTCGGCCCAAAGCAGGGCAAGCCAACACTACAGGGAGAATGCATTTCTTTTCCTGTGTAAATAGATTACTATGATAAGAAAATACCCGGACAAGTAAAATTGAGTGCGGCTCTAAACTCTCCGTCGATATAAAGGAACGGTTAAGACTAGAGTTTATTATGCCTGTTGAAACCATATCGGGCTTGTAAGGTATGCAAAATATCAACTGCAGGAGAAATTTATAACTACTACAATTTATAATCAACATAAACTTCAATATAAATTCAAGAGTTGAGGATAACTATAATTAAAATCAATAAATGCAATTTTTCATTAAAATATTTTAATTTTTAACTTTTACTAGGTGTCATTCGTTCAGCAGTCTCCTACGTGACTTTTCACTTGACCCTTTAGCTACGAGTCTAGGTACGAGACTGATGTCGAAACTTTCGAATGACGACGATGAGTGTGTCGTTAAGCCTTATATTCACGTATGTGAGCATATTTTCTTACTCTAAGAATAATCACAGGGTGTATATACTGCAGAACGCTCAAGTTACAAGAAAATTACAATACGAAGGCAAATTACGTTTGAAAACGTACTACCACTTTCTCAAAAGGAAACTAGGGAACGAAGAGTTTGCGAGGATTTTCATATATTTTTTTTTACATTCGGAAATGGAACTTTCTCTTCCACTGCGAGTCTGCAAGGAAAGCTCAAATACAGCCCTATGTAATCACCGCACCGTGACTGGGAACGTTTTCAGCCGCCACTCCAACCCCACCGCATCCCATCCACATTGAGACACTCGCACAGTTTTCCGCCGCATGGTGGTTTACGAGCTTTTTTTATTCTAAGCGTGCTGTTGTCTGGAGAAGAGAGCTCTTTATTTTTTGAGCACAATAAATTCGACAAATTCCCCTTTGTAGACGGAAAAATATTCAAGAAAAGTAGGATCTTTTCAAAAATTGTGCTTACACGACAATTTAATACCAAATAATATAATAAAACATTACTTTGTCTTTACTCAGTTGTTCAGTTTACTCAGTGTATTAAAGTAAATGATTATTTGAATAGAAGCGAATTTGCGACACCTTGTCTTGGCGTACTCCCATTATTCGGGAAAAAATGCGGCAACATGGTCTGCGTTATATTCAAAAATTAAATCTCAATATTTATCCCAAGACTTTTATTTTCAAAGCTTTTTAGATGACTAAATAATCAATCATAAAAATAGTCATAGTTTATTCTAATCCTTTTTTTTACATTTCGACATATTTTTTCACAAAGTATTTGCTCTTTCATAAAAAATAAACAAAAACGATGTCGAAGATTAACTATAAGCATTAAGAACTTCAAACATATTACTTACGATACCAAACGAATTTTAGTAATTATTCCTATTATTATTATTATTATTATTATTATTATTATTATTATTGTTGTTGTTGTTGTTGTTGTTGTGATAATGTCTCTAGTATTCTTCAGACTTCAGATTTTTAGGAAAATGCTCATTTAACTTTTTAGACTAAAACAATATTATTATCAATCTCGGTATTACCATTGGCATAACAATGTACTACAAACAACACAATTTTTGTGCATTATGATCTCCTGAAAGCAGTTCAAATCTAAGGAAGGCCACAACACGCTGGCCGAAACATCACCTTCCATGAGAGAGACGCAACGCTTTACGGATAGCGTAAATTAAGCAAACTATGGCCGCGGTAGCTTACGCAGTTACGATCTCAAGTAACCAAATGTATTCTATTTGGAAGTTTCTTTTTCATTATTACAGATTAAAAATGCTTATTCATCGTGTTGAAACTAAAAATGTTTGTTCGGTATAATTGAAACCACGGAAAATAAACCTGAAAGGCTTCCTAGGCGGAATGTTTCATTGGAGTTGAAATTTGTATTAAATAAAAATTCCAAATTACCATCGCTGCGATACACATCAGAAGAGAAAGAGACAATTGATGTATCGTTTATTATTCCAACATTAAAATATTCAACAGTCGCGAGAGTTGAAATAAAAAAAAATTCATGCGTGTAAAATAATCCTGAGTAGAAAAAGCCATAGCCGCCTTAACATTTACATTTTGATCTGCTTCCATTTACATGTTTCATCGCGTTTTTATTAAAACGTTTTGATTTGAAATAAACTAAGTGAAAAGTTATTTTCATATCCAATTATTCTGTCAATTTAAGAAATCGTGCAGCCCATTTTTGCCCGAAAAGAGGCTTTTTGGCGCCTAAAGAAACGTTTTAGACTAGATATTCGATGTCAAGTAATCTCTTCATTCAATACGTGCAGTCGGCAACATCGTAACAGTCAAGAGAGATCTTCTTGAGCGGGACGAAAAGCGTGGAGAGCAGAGGCCGCTTGCTATGCCATGAGGCTGGCGAGCCCGCTTCGCTGACTGCATCCTCTGAACCACTCCACGCCCCACCTGCCCCTCCCTCTGCGCCCCTCCACACGTCTCCACAACCCTCCACGCCACGCCACGCCGCGGCGGTCCGAACATTTGTCATCGTTCTGGCGACAGTTATAGAAATTGGCTTTCGCCCGAGCGCATCGAAGCCGGGATGGATGGCGCTGCAGGTCGCGACGTGGGCACAGGCTTCCTCGAGGCCGTCCGTCACCGGCCAGCTGCCCGAGCGCCGCCAGCAAAGAATCATTCACAAAAGAGAGCTTTTACTTAGCGAAGCGGAATGGTTATTGAGCAATCACGTTACCAGTAGCGTGTGAAGTGCCAAAAAAGTGTTTGCCCAACATTTCCCTCTAAATAGAAGAAGTTCCAAATTGTGATGGCAGTATGTGTACTAAATTCGTAAAACCTCTTAATTCGCATTTGTTCGACTCCATTTGGTCACCGACCACTGTCCTGTTTATGTATTTATGTTAATGAATAATTTAATTTATAAACTATATGATTTTATTCATTATATTATATTTAACTATAATATAATACTTTTATTAAACAAGCATAATACCTACCAAAAATACATATAATTAAATGTACCCTCGCTGACACGTAAACGGTAACGGCCAAATTTTGAAGTTCCAGTCTTTCTGCACATTTTGGCAGAACTGCACGGAGGATAACGCCATTTGATTCTTTCATACTCAACTATTACAAAAGAACATTCGTATTTACACACCACGGAGTATTGAGGCCTCAGGACCGTCGTCTTGGCGCGTGCAGACACTTGGCGCGTCTTTATGGACGTCCCCAGAACTAGAAGCCGCCATATTTATTGCTGTCAGAACAAACATAACACCGATGCGGCTGAGGACCACGACACTAGTATGGAGACTACGACTTCTGGCGTTAAGGGACAAACAGCCGACACTCCACCTACTGACACAGGACCAAAGCCTATGATTGGTACCTTTCCCATCGACTTGAAGACACTATGTAACAGCAAGAAGCTGGTAAATGACCTGAACAAACTGACTGGACGACAACTGACTGCCCTTTGCAACAATAACTTTTTAATAATACAACCAACTACCATTAAAGCTCACCAACTAATCAAAGACGCACTAGAGGTGATCAGAACTGACACTATGAACGGATTTTGTACTTCACGGGACAAGCGACTTACCACTTCTACAGAACGACAGAACGACAATCCGTAATAAATTCATTATTAACGGACTCCCCCCAAACATGCCAAAAATCCCTGACCTGACTAAACTGTCAGACAACTTCCCCTTTCCCATCTACCACATAAGTGATCTGCAGAGACTCAACACTGAAAAGACAATATCGCATTTAGGACAACATTTGTGCGACTAAACGCACCTGCATTCCATCCATCAAAAAACGATTACGTTCCCTTACTTACTACCACGTTACAATTGAACAATACATCAACAATAACAAAGCCAGCAAATTTAATAGATGCCAAGCTTTTGTACACACTAAGAACTACTGCACGACACCCTGAACGTTGCGCTGGCCCCCATGAGGCTTGAAAATGTAACAGCTCCCTTCTGAGATGCCATAACTGCGAAGGAGACCACTCTACATCCTGGCCAAACTGACCCATCCTAGTAAAAAAATAGACAACGACAGATACTACTTAACCAACTTAGACAAAAACGCCAAGAATCAACAACCATCCAACAACAACTATTCGGAATCCACAGGACGCCAACCCAAGCAACATCCAACGACAGCCACAACACGTTCGCTCAGGTTGCAGCCAACAGATAGAATCCACCTCCCAATAATGACAGCAACACCACCGAAAACTCACTAAAGAACTACTAGACCTACTGAAAACTTGTAACTTGACGAAACTAATACAAACAATTTAAGACATCGTACACATATTTAACGGACCTGAAGACATGTTGATTAAACTCCTGACTGCGGCGACAAATCTTTGTGAACTATGCTAAATGTTTAGATTAAGCAACACCAACTAAGACTCGCACGAAAGAACGGGCAAACTGACTAGGAACCGACTACACCAAAAAATTTAAAATACTACTTGATAGATATACCTCTAAGACCTAGACACCGTCATTTCAGACCGACTATTTAAGACTGACAAGGCAACAGAATATGTAGACCATTGTACAATAACAAACAAATGGAAACTATCTTGAGCAACTTGAAATCACGCCAACGACAACTAAAGTATTCTCAGCCGCAAATTACAAAGTAATAAAAGTCATCCATTCCCTGCAACAATGATACATAAAATAGGCCTCCCTACAAAACGCTCTTTCAAATAAAAAAACACATCCGCCAACAACCACAGCTAAATTGTCTGCCAATTCTCTTGCTCAATCCTACTTCCTCTCCCAGTCTTCAGTAAATCTGGGCGGGAATGACATTTTTAATGAACCACCCAAAAAATACAGAGAAAAGTGTAAGCTCTCAATCTGTGAGCAGACCACTATAAAAAAGAGAAGATGATATTTCCTCAATGGGCTCAAAGCTCATGTTCATAAAACAGAATTTACAAATGCAATAACACTTAATAAAATAATAAAATATTTAAAATGAGTAGAAATTAAGCATAAAATGCCGGAAATGTTAGTAGATATGCGGTGCGTCTATGTCAATGGAGGGGAAAGCAACCGAAAATTTTTTCAAAAGTTAAAATGATTTTCGAACTCTTTGCTAAAACACCGTTTTTAATCTGCTTACGGAGTAATTAATCTCGATACATTTTCTGTGTTTTTATGCAAATACCCTATTTATTGAAAAGTTTCATTACTCGATTACAAAGCAATAACCCGCTTCACTGCTTTTTCAATGATTAATTTCATTCCACTTTTTAATTAATTTTGACCAACAAGTGACTAGCGAAATATCTCTTCTCTCTGATGCCGCAATATACTTCGTTGTCTTCACGACCCTAAAGTATCCGTCGTGAATGCTTTGTGACCATCGCCGGCTATTTAATCCACTTTCTGTGCCAATCCCAATCATTTCTCGCCAAGTACTGCAGTACTTCTCACTCCTCATTCTCCACGAAGAAGAATTCAGAGTTGCGGATATTTTTGTTTCCAGAACATCCAGCATCTCAACTTCATTCCACGTCAGTCACATGGAAGAATGACTCGCCTTATTTCATGCTCTGCTACGTCTGGTTCGACTTCTTCATGCAATGTTTCTTCTCCTTTTACTTGACCTCATATTTCCCGCATTTCTCTTTCTCCTCTTTCTCCATATACCTCCTTTCCCTCCCTCTCGTTCCTTCTACACCTATCTTCCTCTCTCATCCCCTTTTTCTCCATATGTCCTTCCCGCTCTCTCCCCCTTTTTCACCTCTGTCTTAATCTTTCCTCCCCCTTTCTCTGTCTACACCTCCCTCAATCTCTCACTAACTTCTCCCCACCCTTACCGTCTCTTCATCCCTCTTCTCCCTCTCTCTCTCTCTTTCCTTCCATCTTTCCCTGCCCTTCCATTATACTCTCTCTCCTCTCTCCCCATCTCTCCTTTTCTTCACTCTCTCTCCTTCCCTTTCCTTTCTCTTTTCTTTCTCTCCTTCCTGTCCTCTCTTTCCTTTCTCTCCTCTCTTCCCCTTATTTTTTCCCCTTTTGCTCTCCCTCTCTCTTCTTTCCTACTCTCCCTCTCTTTTTCTTCCACTTGATCTTCTCTCTCCTTCTCTCTTTCCCTTCTCTCATTTTCCCTCACTTTTCTCTTCCTTTCTCTCCTCTCCTTCCTTTCCTCTCTTTTCCTCCCCCCTCTCTCTCCTCCCTTCCTTCTCTTTTCCTCCCCTTTCCTCTCCCTCTCTCTTCTCTCCTTCCTTCCGTCCCGTTTTCTCCCCGGTCTCTCTTCCCCCCTCGCTCTCTATCTCTCTTTTCCTGTTTCCGCCGCATCTTCGCAAGCGTGGCCTCCGCGGCATGTCTGCAATCGACCGCTTCGGCGCCGCCCCCTGGCATTTCCTGCGCCCCGGTGGCCCGCGCGCCCCTGCTTAGCGGCGCCAGGGATTGATTGCTTCCCACCCGCACTCCATCTGTGGCGAGACCACAGGAATTTAGTAGCTCAAGTTTAGTAGAAGGCCATTTGGCTTGGCGAAACTTCCAGTGGCGCTGTGTTTATCACCTATTATCTTGGTTAGGATCACAATTTCCTCTGTGTACACGTAAATGCCGTAGCAGTACTCTTACAAATGGGCCACGGACCACACGCGATATTTCCTTCCTCTTCTTTATACCATCTTCACCTTTATTCACACGTTCACTTACATGCGCTACACTAACAGGTAGCGGGACTTTGATCGGGAGCTTGGAGCTTGTCCATAGCTGGGCCGGAGTCCCGTTGGTGGGAGTTACCCAGCTGGGGAAACCCCCTTTTGCCGACGGCAGATGGGCGCCGGATGTCACTATCTAGCGGCGACAGATCAGCGCCGCCCCCCGCGATAACAACATGCTTTGCACTTACAGAATAGTGACCTCAGCAGTTGAAGCGCCCGGAATCACTAATCAATCAATCAATCAATCAATCAAAAACAAATTCTCTTGAACATGTTGAGAGAAAATGTGAACCAATGTAGTAAGAAATTTAGGAATGTAATATACTCAAATGTTTTGCTCGTGGTGTTCGTGAAAGGATGTAAAAAAATACAGTTTGGCATTTCGTTTCATTTGTGACTTTGCATATCTAGATTAAAAAGATGCGAAGATGGCGTTGCCATATATTTTTGAATTGATGCTTTCTAATAATAAATTCATTTCTGGGAATATATTTCAGCTTATGTTATTGATGTGGTGCCAAAGGTGCAGAAAAATGTGATATACATGCAACTTTTCTCTGTAGTTTTTTTTTAACTAAGTTCGTTACAATCATAAAACGCGTATAATACCAAGAGACTTCCAGTTTGTAGAAGCATTTCTGAAATGCATAAATATTTTTGATTTTATTGTTGTTGTTGTTATTATTATTGTTATTATTATTGTTGTTGTTGTGGTTGTTTTTCACAAATCAATTTCTACATTAGCATTAATTTAATGTTCTTATGAATAATAGGGACACCTGCTTCTATTTAGGAAAAAGAGCAGTTTTTATTGGCCTTTAAACAGTTGACAGTTATAACAACATATTTACAAATAAAGGCATGAATGAGTTTAGGTTGCATTGAAGTGAGTAGTAAGGTGACAAATAATCTGAAAAGACCTCGCTACTCTGTACAACTCTTACCATCTGGTGAGAAGGCAAGAAAAATTTCTGTAGCATCCCTCTTCAAGTTACTAGCGGGTACACCTGGGTCCCGACTAGCTCCCATCACGCGGCAGCGAACATGGCGACGCGCGGGCCTTCTCGCGGGCCGTACGTCTCGCGACAACAGCTGCGCGCGCCCCCACCCGCGACCCCCCTCCCCCTCCTGTCCTCTCCGACCGGCCCCGTTGCAGCCCGCGCCAGAAGCGTCCCCGCCTCCGCCTCCGCCCGCGCCAGCGCCACGCCTACCACCTCCCCGTCGCGCCGTTCTTATCCCGCTGCCGGCACAGCCCAGCCTCGCGTCGCCAGTGCATTCACCACGCCCACACCACTCCGTCGCCCCCGTCACAGCCCGCCACCTTTTTCCCAACTGTCCCAGTCCTCTCCACTTCTGCCACAACCTTTCCTTCCCCGGGCCCTTATAGCCCCTCTCGAAATCCCCGCCACCTTCCCCGCCCGTGTCCGCTGACGTCTGCGTTACTCCTCCGCCCTCCCACCACTAGCCCTCTGCGTCGGTCCTACGCCCCAACGTCCGGCGCCCACAGCGGCTGCTCGCCAGAGATACGACGCCAGCACCCGCCCACCTCGCCATTTCATCCCCCGATGAGAAAAAAGAACTACGGCTGGGAACAGTTTATCTCGCGGAGTGCACGAATGAACTGTGCTTCTGCACTTGCTGTCACAAGGAATTAAATATTGGAGTCGTCGGTTTTGAAAGTAATACGCTCAGTAATATATTATTGTTATAATGTATGCTGATGGCTTTTGAAGTGTGTTCTTGGTCAAACAATTTTCGGTGTATATATATATATATATATATATATATATATATATATATATATATATATATATATATATATATATTGTGGCGTCACCGATTAATTAAATATAATTTTATTATGGCATCGCCAATAACAAATGAATTCCTGCAGCTGGGAACAGCTCGCGCCGCGGCACAGAAATAAGTGGGTCAACGGGACGCGGCTACCGCCGCGGAGGGTTCTTTCGTCATGCCGCCCACCCCCCGACCGCGCATCGGGCCAGCCCCGAACGCACCCAGCCCCCCCCTGTCTTCAGAGGCGGAATGTTTATTAGCCCCCCATAAAAATACTTGCTGCCCCTTCGCCGGCCCTCTCGCCGAACAAAGCGCCATCCTCGCGCCCTTCCTTCAGCCGCGCGACCGAGGAATTCAAGCCCGATGGAGTTGGGCCGGGTGTCAATTAGGCGAAGAAGACACATTTACGACACGTCGTGAGCGAAACCTTTCTTGGCCATCAAACTGATCCCTCCACCGGACAATGCTAACTCGTCACATTCGTTCTGGCACGCGCCCGGGCGCCAGAAGCCCCGCGGGAGCTGTTTCTCTCTAAACACAGTAGGGTGTCGATTAGCCCCTGCCGGCCGTCGAGAACCCGTGAAATGCGCTTTTTTCGCGCGCACGTGTCCACACAGCTGCGATCAGCTCCCGGAGTAACTAACAAAAGGGAAGCAAGAGAGAGAGCGAAGACAGCGACAGACAGAGAGCATTTACGGAAAACTACAGAAAAATCAACACGAGATTGGTTAATCAGATTTCTGCGACGCAGCCACCCTCGGCCAATGGGAAGCTTCGCCATGAGGGAGGGGAGAGATTTGGTGTTAGGAACAATTTGGGAAGGGGAAAGGAAATTCTCTTATAAACGCGATGCAGAGTAGGAATAAAAAAACTTCTGAGATTTTTCTGACACGAGACTTGTCAAATTTATTCGAGACACTAACTTGTTAAAATTTCTTCGACAACACTTGTTAAAATTTCTTCAGTCTCACTTTGTAAAATTTCTTCGGAGGAACAGTTCTAAAAATTTCCTCGAAACGAGACTTGTCGCGGAGAGAACTCGGGCAGCGACCTGGGATCCCGCGCCGTTTTCGCTCCGGCCCGCCAGCCTTGCCGCCTCTCGTCCTGGGCTGAGTGACAGCCCTTTTCGCAACGTCGGCGCCCGTGGCCACTCGCCTCCTCTGAGCCTGCTCGAGCGGACAATCTGGAATCGCCGCTACCTGAGCGAGAGTAGACGCGCCGCAGAAGATCAGCAACCCGGAGCCGCCGCCACCTCTGTCTGAGGCTGCCTCCTCGACCCACCCACGAAGACCAGCAGCCATTGGTGAAACTATGAGACGATGCCGACTCACTGAACTATTGTAACGGCGAAAAACTGCAAATGGCCGCGCTCAGGCCCATCAGAGTAACCACTTATAATTCATTCACAGAGTAGTTTTAGTAGTAAAAGAACTTGCGTCGCCCATTGCGACATTGTAAATTCCCCTGGCAGCTTTTGGTGCCAGGAATAAACAGTTGTTTGTCACAAATGACTCAATTGCTCATTCTTGACCTCCCAACTCTTCCACTCAGTTATATTTCAGGAGCTGAACCTGGCGCCCTCCCCCGAGCAGTCTTATGAATATTACATTTGGCTGGTCCCAACGCGGGGCTAGTTGAGTGCAACCTTATAAATATTACAATATATATATATATATATATATATATATATATATATATATATATATATTGACGTTTTTTACAGTTTTTGATACGTAGCTAACCACTCATTCTAAAAAACACAGTGCATGAATTGTATACGTAGATATAAAAAAGAAATATACGTGTAGAACGAGTGTAAGGTTTCCCACAAAGTTAAATCATTTCTTTAAGAAAGAACCACTTTATGTAATGGTAGCGAATGCTGAAGTTAATGTATACTTACGACCAAGAAGAGTGGTATCAAGAGCGACGTAAAATCCCTATATCTTTTATGATATACTAAAGTAGATAATAAGAACGTTGTAGTAACTTGTCTCGTTCGAAGGAAAAATATGCTATGTTTGGATATTATGCCGACACGTTCTCCTGAATTACGACTATATAAAGACAAGTTTCTTTTTTTATTTAGACCAAACAAAACACGTGAACGAGAATGAACCACATGAAGAACTAATATATCAGAATCATATACATATATCGAGTTTTGAAATATCCACTGAAATACAAGAAGTGTAAATTTATTAATTTTCGTTTATTTAACTGTGATTCTAAATTTCAGAGTAAAACATACTCTTATTCATTCCGAAATCAGGGTGGAAACCCACAACCCATAGTGACAAGAGTCGACGCAGTGTTGTAATATTAATTTTAAATACACTTTCCATTTCAGGAAAGCAGAAGGAAAAGCTTCAAAGGAAAGAAGAGAAAAGGGGAATTTTTAATCCGAAAAATAATAAAAGAACATAATTAAGAATGGTAATATTTTTTGCACATGAGTACGTTCCTATGCTTCCTATTAACTACATATACGCTCCTGGTAGTACTTTGCTTTGCATGAAATTAATGCGTCTCTTAATACCATCCATATTCCAGCAGCCAATACAATTTTTACGTTCTAAGTAAATGAAATGTACGCAACATGAAATTATCTTATAATTACGCTGTATGTCCTACATTCTCTTTAAATTAGTGTGCAAACCTACATTTATTTGCAATTCGCAACATAATCTATTTTAGTAATATCCATTGAGATTTTCATTCTTGCTATAGTTTGGTACATATTCTTGCTATACAATATTACGTATATTGGATGTGTCTTGTTACACGCGTAATTACAATTATATTTTTGTAATTATTTTATACTGTTGAAAGATGGGTGCAGAAACTGTTTCAGAAGAAGGGACAAACAGAATGAATGATGTCTGTCTGACTAATTGTCTGTCGGGCTGTCTATCATACTATCAGTCTGTCTGACAGACAGAAAGACCGTCAGACAGACTGACTGAGAGACTGAGAAACTGTCAGATTGAGAAATTGACTGACGTACTATCGAACTGGCGAACTAATTGACAGGCGGACGCACTAATGGACGAACGGACGGACGGTCGGTTGTTGGACGGGCACGGACGGTCTAGTAATGGATCGGCAGACTGACTGACGGACTAACGAATGAACTTATAGACTGTCAGACTTTTTTAGAAAGCGAATTTCTTCTTAAAAAACAGTCAACTAAATAAACTGAATATTCTATTGAAATCAAATCCGATCAACATGTGTTATCTGTCCTGTCCTAAGGCTTGACAGCCTTAGACCTTGGCCGACCAGCGGTGAAACAAATTATCGGCAATGGGATAAGGGGTGTGTATGGTTATCATGAAGTCATCCCTTCACCGTACACACCGTATATGGTCTTCATAACCTTAGGGTGTGTTTTCTCATCGTCACACAGCAAAAGATACTGGAACATTTGTAAGGAAAGCGCATAGGTATTATTTTGGCCCGTCGGGAAATACGTTATCTACTTGTTTTTAATAAATTGTGTAAAAAACAGAACGAAAGTTGTGTTCGGAAGCATGGACGTCAGAGACCCTGTTTCTCGCAATCACAAGCAACATTTCACTTGCGAGGGCCAGGGGGGATCCGCGAGTGGGCGAGCAGCGCATGCGATTCCTGCGGATGTTTGCAAGCGAGGCGTGAAAGCGCGCTGGCAAACGCGGCCGGATTTTCGCCAGCTGGCGCCTCCCCGTCGCGGCACGGAGCGCCCGACTCTGGAGCCCCCGACAGCTGCGCGCGCAGCGATGAACGTCTCATGCGGTCCACCCACGCACCGGCGAGCGCGCGTTCTTCTGGTACCTCACTGGCTGCTCTGATCGGTACTTGCACGTGGTTTCTCCAATCAGTACTAAACGTTTGCTGGAGCAGTACAGTAACAGAAGAGCTGCGGACCGCGTTCGATTGTTGCTTCCTCTTCCTTGCTCCTCCTAACTTACACAGACACACACACTTCCACTCTTATCGAGAGCTCAGAACGTGTTTCATTTGGGACGATACCTTATAGGGGGAAGTTCTTGTAGGGGGAAACCACAATTTTGGATCGTGAAGATGAAACAATTTATTACACCGTCTTCGTTTAGGTCAGAGCAAACAACCGTCTGTACACGGATCACAGACCGTGCGCAACGTTTCATTACTTATTCTAGACCCCCCACACACACATTTCCACATTGTGCATGCTGAGTCGTTACTTTCATAGGGATGACACCAAGAAGGAGAAATCATCGCAAGCCGATACATGTAGGTCAGTCTCAGATATCACGTTCCGTTGGGGTAAGAACATTGCCACCTCTTTGAATATAACACACAGAATACGTAGGAGACTAATGACCCTAGTATTTGACACACCCAGAAACACTTAATAATCCATCAATCCAACCCGACAGCTGCGTCGCGCAAGACGGCGTTCAGCGGTGACGCGGTGCGACCAAAGCACTCCCATGTGGTCCACCCACGCACCGGCCACAGCACTTCCAGCCGAGGTACGCAATGTTTGGAAGATGAGCACGAGCAATTGTTTAGTCCAAAGATCAAATTGAATTTCGAGAAAATTTGGAAATGTGACTGGTGCTGAAAATTGAATTTGAAATAGCGTAGTTCCCGAAAGTCAGATTCATATTTTATATATTTTTTCATTTGAAGTGAATTGACTAAACTCTTTTTTTGTTATTTTTTAGAAGTCAAGAATAGAGTAATACTGTCAAAGTTGCAAATATCGCCTTAAAGGAAGAGAATGACCATTTGTGAAACCTTTTGCTAGGATGTTTTTCAGAAACTGCTCAGGTATATGTGCCGAAAGTGCAAAGGACGAAAATCACCACCTTTTCTCTTAAGTAGAAATTCTTTTGTGTTAATCTCTCACAAATCCGCGTAGTCAATGAGTAGTGGGTTCACTGAGTCACATCCGACCATCTAATAAACAGATATTTCATTCTATAAAATCTACAAACCAAAAATTCGTTTACGTCCACGAAAGAGGCTACCAAGCACCTAACATAAATGTGTAAATTGACTTTGAGAATTTCCAAGCAATGGATCTGCGGAGGAAAACGCGTACTTGGAGTGTGGCATCCAGATTCATAAGCCATATGGTTGCATATGATTTCGCTGCAAAGCGAACGGCTGCAGCCTCCCCTGCCCCGAAACACAGCCTCATTCCCGTGAGCCTGCGGGATCCCCTCGCGCACAAAGGCATCCGAAACGAGCTGACGCTGCCGTCGCCCCACCCCCGGCCTCATCAACGTCTCATTCTGTCGGCTCTTTTCACACCCCGCCCCACCCCACCCCCTCCACCCCCAACCCCCCGTCCCAGGCGCACGAAAGAGCAACACTTCCTGGCGCCGCGCCGCTTCATAGCCCGTTACTCGCGAATTCGCCGGATTTCCCCGGCGGGGACGCGTCTCGCGGGGCGGCAGGTGGGTGGACAGCAGAAGCGCTGACCTTTGCGGCAACTCGCTCCGCATTCCACGTATGTTGCAACTTTTGACCACCGCGCCTCTGTGGTAAGCGGGATTGGAATTTTGGGCAAGTATCTAATATACGTTTTTGGGCACGTGCATGCGGCGGCAAAATTGTGTGAAGTCAATATAAGTGAATTTCTGAAGTCATTCAATCAAGATTTATTTACTATTACGGATAGGAGTCGTAATTTTACATCGATTTCACTTACCTTCATCAGATTTCTAAGAACTTATAATTCTCTGTTAAAATTCTAAATTTTATAACTTGAATAATTTATTCATATTCTACATTTCGGGAATTATACATAGGTTACGTGATATTTTGATAATATGTTTGAAGATGTCTTAATTCATTTATATTTTCTGGTGTGAAATGTGGCATCTTCGTAAATTTAAGATTTAAAGGTAGCACACAGTAGAATATAAAATATGCATTACTACAAAAACAAAAACACGAATAATTTAAAAAAACACGACAAATAAATTATACTTGTTATTCCTGGGTTATTTTAAAAGAAAATTGGTGGAAATATTTCGCGTGCCTTCAAGTGACAATGTAGTTAATCAGCATCCAGTAGTAGTGTGTAGTAAAATGCAGTGATCATTGTGAAAATTGGGTTAAATAAAAGAATTGAGATGCATCAGATGATTAAAGTGACAGTGAAGAGAAGCAAAATGAAACGAAGTTAAGCGAAGCGAAGTGAAACGAATCCAAGTGAAGCGTAGCGAAGTGAAGTGAAACGATTTGAAGTGAAGCGTAGCGAAGTGAAGTGAAGTGAAGCGAAGTGAAGTGAAGCAAAGTGAAATGTTGTGATGTGAAGTGAAGCGAAGTCAAGCGAAATGAATTGAAGCTCTTTCTTTGTTTTTGTGTCATGTAAATGGTCATATTTATTGAGTACGCTTATTACCTTTATTATTATAATACTTAATTTTTAAATTTATTTTCTTATTAGTAACTGAGTGTAGAAAATATGTCTTTTACTATCTTAAAACCAAATTCAGTTCTTGTGAAAAGGGAATTTCACAAAACCCCCTTGAATATACTGCAAAACCTTTCAAATAATGTAGCAAGACCGAATTAAACTCAACATTGTACAGTTTTATCGATAGAACCCAATTTATTACTTTTTTAATGTCTGTTGAAATCTCTTCTTCCTAAAAAATCGCCAAAGCCAATACTGTTTCTAACCACTCAATCACTTTCAATTTCATTTCGAGGTGGTCGCACTTCCAGATTTTCTGTGTGTCAGAAGAACTGCAGTGTCAATTGTAGAGGCTATTTTATTAATTTTATCAATAAAATAGCATCTACATTTGACATTGCAGTTCTTCTTGAATTATTTATTTTATCAATAACGAGGATAATTTAGAATGACAATAAGGAGAATCAATAAGCAGATCTGTTGTAATCCACTGTTCTTGTCGATTGTATCAAAGCAGTCCCCGTGAATCACAGGGATTTTGTCTCCATCTCCGGGTCTGCTTTATATTTATAATTAGCGGAAGGAGCACTTTTCGTTGCCAGGTGTTTATCAAACAGAATGATTATGCCTCAAAAGCCCCACACTGGCCCTCTCCGTTCTGCTGTGTTTGCTACAGTAATCGTTGCTACAACTGTCGTTGCTATGATCAGCTAAAAACACATGCACGGTTGCATACTTTACTACTCGCTTGCTTTACGACTCAGAAACAAACTTGATCTTCAATTACTCTGAACGTAATTGCGTCATTGAAATGATGCATTCTTTAGGAAATTCTGAGAGCTTCCAGAAACTTTTCATTCAATTTCCTGATTACTATCACTGTTTTCGAGATATTCTGGAGAACGGAAAAATGCGCTCTGAAATATTGCTATAAGAGGTAAAAAATGGGGATGTGAATTGTATTTACAAAATTTCATGCTGACAGTGATCATACTACGGTTTTGAAAGAGACGTGTGCAACATTTCATTAAAATTGGAAGACAATATGGTAGACACAAACAGCTCTTCTCCTTTTTTGTAAGAGGAAATAATAATTTTAAAAACAAGTAACCTAATTTACACTCGCTAAAACACTACCTTTCAGCATAGCAGTTTTTTCATGTTCACACACTTACGAGAACTATTGTAAATATTGGAGAATATAATATTTAGTTTATCTTAAATATTAATACATATATTTTATATTGGTGTTCATTAGTATTTCTGCTTGTTTAACTGCCCTCCTCCGGCATTTCATACAAAATTACGTGATGTAATGTATTTTAATAACCACGCAACTTTCCTTGACCAAGAAATGTGGGTAGAGTGAGGGTATTAGTTAAAAAAACAGTTTTTTATGCGAAGCCAGCTTCTAAAAAGTCAAATTCAAACATACATTTCAATTGAATGCATTGCTGGTAAGTTTCTTGACCTGGGAAGCAAACTGACCCAGTTTGCCTGAATGTTTTTGAATATATCATGAATTCCTTCTTATCAACTGTTAAGTTGGTTGGTTGTTAGTGAATGCGGACGCGTCAACTATTGAGGTCATTAGTCCCGTAAATTTAGTGTATGTTTTCCTCGGGATGTAGCTGAGATCTTCCCCCGCTGGATGGCGAGATCCGGCGCAGACCTATCGTCCACTTAGCGGGGTTTTCCCCAACCATCAACTGTGTCAGTCTAAATAATAACTATGAAGACCTTTTACTTCAATAATCAACCTTTCACTTGGAAGATCTGTGGAAAGTCGGTGAAAATATGTTAGAAAAGAAATTAATGCTACGCTACTTTTAACAGTCATTTCTTGGAAATTAAGCTATTGGGTCTTTTTATCTTTATTCTCCATATCGTCAAAATTGTGACTTCAGTGTAAGGCGAAGTTGGAGTCAAAGCATTATAGGTATTGTGGTGAGTTTTCGTTGGCATTTCCAATGAAACAATTACATGCGTCGTCATTGCCAACAATATTATTTATTAAAATAGCATCTTTCGATGGCTTAGCCATCATCAGTTTTCTGCTGTATGCAAGCCACAAAAACGACTACCTCGTCCTTCTACCCGACTACTAGTCGTTTTTGTGGCTTCCACACAGCAGAAAACTAATGATGATGGCTAAGCCATCGAAAGCTGCTATTTTAATAAATAATGTTGTTGGCAATGACGACGCATATAATTATTTCGTCAAAGCATTACTTAAAGAATACATCAAAATCTTGTTCCCTTTTCCCAGTGCGCATGCCTTCGCAATTTTCTCAGTAATTATGCTCTCGCCGCTATTATTTGTTTTCCTAACTTTCTCTGGAGTTCGAGGTTCGAAATTAAGGTATTGGGCCTGTTTCATTCCTTTGTTGACATTTTTAAAGGGGAAACCGAAAGAGTAGTTTTCTTTTTCAACGATAAATAGCTTCTGTTCTGCCAATGAAGACGTTGTTATCACTAGTTTGTTTGGAATGTTGTTATCACTAGAAGTTTACTTTCATATGTTTGTTGTATCAGGGAGGGAGAGGATAGCTTATCGGTCAACAAAAGTTGTGCGGTTAATAGTAGGTACGCGGGTGATCATAAAGACATATTTCGAAATAAGCTGATCTAATCTGGGAAAAGCCAGTGAAGAGCTTACATTTCAGTTGTGCACACCAAGGTTCTGAATTGTTTAAGTGCTATTGCTAAGCAACATGATTATTTTTGTCGGCCAAAGCACCGTTTTGAAATTAGTGAAAATATCGAAGCGTCCTTGGTTGTGTAAGAAATAGTTTCGTCCCGAGAAGCTGAAAAGTAGGACACAACTCTTAAAATAAATATCGTAGTATCTTACATTTTCTGAAGACTCAACACCCTTAGTCAAAAGCGCAGCAAACTCTTAGAAGAAGAAGAAAAGGAGGTTGAGGAGAGGGGTGGAACTTGTTTCAAGAAGCGAAGTGGTTATCCTCGGTCGATCCACTAACGCGGCGCTTTCATCAAACTCCGCCTCTATCCCTCAGCGGCTCGCCTCACGGCGTACGTGCTTTGATTTAATTTGGAGGCTTTTATCACCTCCGCAGCACAGCGGCGGCGGCTTTCCCCGCTTCCGCCGCCGGCCCTTTCTTGCAGGCGAGCTTGCCAAAGGCCGCTGAAAGCCCTCGCGACGCGAAAACATCTTCATTAGATCGTAAGAGATTTTTAAAATGTGTTGGCGGGAATAAAAAATGATGAGTTCGCCCGCCGATATCACGAACGGGTGGCGGGGAAGATCTTGCTTCTTCGGACGAGCAAGGTCATAAAACATCCACAAAACTGTTAGAGGACTTTTTTGAGTAGTGAAGCATCATTGATGATAAAGATGAAGTTGGGGAAATAATGTTTCGACCTTGTTTCTGGTTTTAGGCTAGAAATAGGTTAGTAATTATTTTTATCAGTGACTGTTATAATGTGTAGGAGTTGAAGTACAACCCATTAAACACACGAGCTTACAAGGAACCCCAAGCCAGCTAGTATAGGCACATATCATAAGTAGATAAACAAAAAGAATATCGTAAAATAATAAAACGAAAATAGGAATACCTAAAGGGAGGTAAATGTACGGTAAGTTCTAGGAATAAATTATGATATGAAAGAACGAATTCTTCGTATCCTCACTCATTCATACAGCATATTAGTAATTAATTATTTACTAGTTATTTCATATTAACTATGTTTTTAAAACATTAATTATTTACGTATAATGTTTCTGAATTACTGCGTTTCGGAGTATAGAAAGAAACATACAGTATATAAAATTTTTAAATTAACGTCGTATTTGGTATAAATAATTGACAATGTACAAACATATGCAATAGAGATAGCAATATTCGTGCTATCTCTATGTAGGAAACACTTAGCCAGAATAAAGATTAACACATGCCTGTGATTATTGAATGAATTGAACAGATTTAGAAATATAATAAAGCTCCGTTTTCTGCACACCCAACGTGTTGCCGGGAATGAAGGAGTGGGAAGCTTTAGACAAATCGCGAAACGAAGAATAAAAATAATTGGAGGAATAATAATTGCCTGTTATTTTTAATTTTATAGTAGCCTAAGAACGAATATGATAATCAATGAAAGGAATACGGTGGTATTTATGTTAATCCGCAAATGAGCAAAAAACTGAAAATGTTTTATTACATTTCATTACATGTGAGCAAGGTGAGACAAGGACGTGTTAGGGACGTGTTAGTACGCTTCCTGTTGTCAGCAATGGTGAAAGGCAATAGTTTCATGTTTGTCACCATTTTGTTGACCAGGCATTAATTTCAAAATTGAAATGAGCCGTGGAGTAGAAGGCAGTTTTTTATGTCTCTATCTGGGAAACAATTTCAATTTCAGTTGATTTGTGTAGAATTTGTGGTTTCACAACAGCTTTTGTAAGGACACTGCTTTCTGTTTCTTCTCATACACTCCTTTCTCTGCATGTCTCTCTCTCATTCTATCATTAAATCAACTTTAACATTGATGTTCGCATTGTCTGTTATAATAATGTTATCATATGTTCTCAAAGAACTTGAGATAATAGGGAAATTCAAAACGTTCTGAATTCAATTTGCCTTATTTTACGTGGCGAGATTAGGCCCGCTCTACCGTCTGACCACGCAAATTTCGCTCCTTTCACCAACAAGTGGAGAAAGGGAGAAATGAAGTATTTCTCGGGAGACGAAATGGGCAATTTGAATTTAGATTAGTGGCTTCATTTAGTCTTGAGGATCTTTTACATGCAAGTAAATCTACTAACATGGGACAGCCGGCTTTACTTCCCCTTCGAAGGAAGGAGTACGAAGGTATTTTTTGCTCTTAAAATTTCACGAGCGGGTTTGAACCCGCTGAATACTTGGGTATAACAGTCCATTACGGTAACCGTTACACCATCGCCGTCGCCCACAATTCGCCAAGGTTTCAGCAGTTTGCGATATGTCTACTCTGATTTCGTATGACAATTCAACAGATTTTTCCGACACTTTCATACCAAAAACCATACTATTGCATTCTCCAATCCATAATTCTGAATGAAGATGCCTTTTACTCGTATATTCAATTCTCGTATATGTTTTGTTTTATTTGAAACTGAACACCTTATCACTACGCGTTTATAACGCTCACAACCCAATGCATTCGCAATGAATTCATAGCATTCGAGAAGAAGTAATATACCAGAAAGTTCACGAAGTCGTCTAGTAAATTCGTTCGTAATACAATTGGTAATCATCTTCATATCTAGATTTCTAATTACGAATCATATTTCAACAATTAACTCTGTCTAGTGTTGTCAATAATCACGTCGCCTTCTCCATGTGCAAAGGTCTGTCCTCCTTCCCAAAGCCTCATGGCCATGTCCTTGTGCCAGAAGGAGGTTGAAGCAGATTAACTCTCAGCAACAAGTATTCAGTCTCTACTAGAACATATCGTAATCGCACCACCACAAACGCAATATGGGAGTTCCTAAAACATTATGAGTGATGCCGTAGTTATTGCGGTCGACAGCATTTGCAAAGACCCATGAAGTGAGTAATTAAGTAAATATTCAGGCCGAGCGCATCAGTTATTAAGGTTGTTTATGAATCACTGCAACGGACATAATTATAAATAATACACTTGTTTACATTCTACATTTTCTAGGTTAAATTATTACTTTTGACACTGTTAACCTTCACGATAGCGCAGGCGGTACAAATGTCGCCTTTCAAAATAAATCGGCGCTACGACTTTGTTGTACGACGTTTGAACGTATGGTGGAAGCCACGTATTCTCTAGTTAACTTTTGAGACACAAAATAGCGGTAACGTCTTCTCCAAGATCCACTAACGTTTGCGTCAAATTCGCGCAAAAATTATCAAAGTCATCCTTCCGTCTTTATTTTACGTGGCATAAACACTGCCACGCAACGCGCCGGTTTCAGTTTTTGTCCAAGTTCCAATATTTAAGTATATTGTTCATATACACTATGTGATTACAAGTGTCCGTACAAGTTCCAAATGGTGTGATGGTGTGGTCGTGTTTTTCATGGAGGGGGCTAGCACCCCTTGATGTGCACTATCACGGCACAGGCCTACGTTGATGTTTTAAACACCTTCTTGCTTCCCATTGTTGAAGAGCAATTCGGGGATGTCGACTGCATATTTCAAGACGATCGAGCATTTGTTCATACTACACGGGCTGTGTAGGTGGGTGGTTACATGCCTGTAAAGGACTGGCCTGCCTGTAAAGGACTGGCCTGACTTGAATCCCATTGAACACCTTTGGGATGTTTTGGAACGCCGACTTCGTGCCAGGCCTGACCGACCTACATCGATACCTTCTCCTCAGTGCAGCACTCTGTGAAGAATGGGCTGCTATTCCCCAAGAAACCTTCCAGCAACTGATTGAAAGTATGCCTGCGAGAGTGGAAGCTTTCATCAATTCTGAGGGTGGGCATCCAATTGAATTCCAGTATTACCGACGGAGTGCGTCACGAACTGGTACTCGTAAGTCATTTTCAGCCACGTGTCCAGATAGTGTAACTTCAATATCCACAGACACATGAAATGTGTTATGATGAAGTGACGTAATTCAAAATCTGAACATCACATAGGTATCGTCAATATGGTTCAACTAGTATATACATCAGAGCTCATTAATAGATTTCTCTTTTGAACATTAACTGTTCTGGAGAGATTTACTTGTAAACTGTATACACGCCCGTTATCAGTTGGATGTTATTTTTTTTCATTATTTGTACGCTAAATCTCAACATATTTTTGGAAATAAATACCTTCAGAACTGAAGAAAAAGTTAAGGAACCATTTTAAAATTATTTTATCGTTAACGTAGGACAACAATGTGACTTGTTTAGTAGAGTCTCTGAAATTAGTTCACTAAACACATTTAAAGGGACGATATTATTTGACATTTTTGATTGTGGAATATGGATGATGCAAGGGTATTAAAAAAGAACAACCGTTTTGTGATTGAAACCTCTCCAAAAGCAATCATATCCTCAGCATTAGTGATGAAATGATTTTTAAAATATGCATTCACATTTCTTTACATTAAAATACTTACAAGGTGAGTCAAAGACCACACTTTCAACACATCCATAACTCCATCATGACATGCCTCTTTCAACTGTCGATGAATTTCAATTGATGTCACACCACGCAAATTCAGAAAACGAATTATTGCACGCTGTTCAAGTAAGGTAAACGTCGCCATTTTAAGTATGTAAAACAGTTCTCATTCTCGCCTCTGGCGCTACAATTCCAACCGTCGTACAGTGCTTCCATCTCTGTGACGTATTTACAAATCACCCGCGCTCATTTTAAAACAATTCACATGTTTCTATTTCATTCCATTCTGGAGAAAAAAATCGGAGGCCTTAGAACTTGAATGCACCTCGTATGTTTGTAATAAAAATGTCATAATGATGCTCTTATGCTAATTATGGAGTAAAGTAATTCGTTATTCTTTACGTGTAATTTGTAGGTGATTTCGGAGGATTTTAGTAATCTAGATTTCTAATACTTAGTATCCACGTTTTATTAAATCATATACATTCATATACATACACATTCTCTCTTGCAATTTTTACCATTTTCATTTTGGTTATTAAATTTTTACCTTCTTACGTCATTATATTTTAATTTATATTTTTATTATATCATTATTATGTTGTATGTATTTGTCATCAGTGTTTTGTGAAACCAAAGTAGATGGCTGAATATGCGGATTATCTCCTTTAAAATTTATTTTCTGAAAATAATTAAAATTGTTTCAATAACTATTTTAATCTATTACAACGCCCGCTTAATGTTTTTTAATAAATTCCCCATGACAGACGATCACGAGAAGCAGTAATATCGAGAAAAGGGAAGGATGTTTGTCGGCGGCAAAAATTCCTCCCCGCAATCGCGGGTGTTACACTAAATCGCGCGAACGCCCGAAGGTTAAAAAATTATTTTGTACATTATTAAATGGATTGCATATAGTTGATCAGTTCAATGAGTGACTAGAGCTATATAGTGTAGGAGACTTGGTTTCTCAGTGAGACATTTGTCGAACAATAGCACAAAGATATTTTACTGGCTTGTGGAGACCAACTAATACTTAGTCCTTAATATGGGAGGGGAAATGGATTATCTGGTATATGAAGCATGAAGATTTCAGTTTGACTTAATGTAGGATTTATTTGGATGTGCTATTTTTAGCTACATCATAAAATTAAGAGAGGTAGTGATAAAGGTCTACTTGTGTTACACACCTAAAAAAAGAACCGTTGGAGTATACCAGATCCATGATACTGTAACAAGTTTCCTTGTTACAGTATCATGGATCTGGTATAATCCAACGGTTCTTTTTTTTCGGTTAACCCATATATCACATTTAGAGGAATATGTAGCGAACTCCTGGCAAATGCATGCGCACCACTAGCGCAGTGTGTCCAGGCTTGTAACAGCGCGCGCAACATCGTATAGGACCGGCAGAGGTGGCTCAGGCCATCAACTGGTGCCTCTGCAGTGCCTGTGACCGGGAGGTTCAAGGTTTGAGTCTCAACATGGTAGGATTTTCAACAATAGCTAGACAGATCGAATTCAATCCGTGTCTGGAAAAGAATTCAACCGGCCAGCTGCTCTGATTCGATTTTTCGTGTTCTTCTTATCAATACCTCGTGAATGCTGGAGCAGCACCCTAACAAACGTGCTACGTACCGTGCGTGATCTTTTCCCCTTCTTTCTTGCCCTATCCATACTCCTTACATACACAAACTGACACTAACATGCACTACACTAGCCCACTGTCGGGACACCAATCGAGAGCTTAGAGTTTGTGCTGGCTGGGGCGGCGCCCCGCTGGTGGATGATGCATCGTTGAGGAAAATGCCCACAAGCTGACGGGTAGGTCGGCACCGAACCTCCCCTTCCAACAGTACCTCCAATAGTACGCACTTGGACGCACTTGGAATCACCAATCAATCACCGACGCATAGAGATCTGCCCACCAACAGACCAGCAACCCCATGTTCACAGCCACCATCATCGGTGTGAACACTCACACCGCCTTTGAGAATTTGCCTTCACCGTCTGCCAGCGGCGACCTGATGTGCGAAGCTGACTCGCACGCACACGCACACGGCGCAGATACGTGCGTAGCGTGAGCGGTGGGGAACGCGCCTGTGGCAACCCGGTGTTGTATTCCGACGTCTCCAGGCGCCACGCCTTCCCTGGGCACGGCGCCTCTGATATTCCATGAATTCTAAATCCCAGCGTGTAGTCGCGGAGCGCGGCAGCAGCGTGGCGAATCTCGCGCTGCCATGGAAACGAAGGTCCAAGGGCGGGGCGCGGCGCTGCCTGCACTCCAGGTGGCGCTCCCCAAGCTGCCCGCAAAATGAGACGCAAGGTGACTCACGGAGACTTTCTGATGGCCACTGCTTATTGGACCAGCGCTCATGCGCCCTGCGTCACGTCTCGGACCTGCGTCTCCTTTTGCAACTGGCCTTCGCAGGCGCCCTTCTAGCAGGAAGCGACAAACCGGCTCAGGGCATCAACTGATGTCATTGCAGTGCCTCAGGCCGAAAGGTCCTAGGGTTCAAGTGCCGACGATGGCAGGATTTTTGATACACTACATTGTTATGTCGAATGCACCCATTGGCTGGAGGTGAATTCTAGCAGCCGACTGCTCTGATCGGTATTTTTTCGTGCTTTTTCTTATCAATACGATGTGAATGTCAAGGCAGTACATCAACATCGGCCACGGATCGGGGAATGGCGCCGTATCTCGCCATCCCGCGAGGGAAGATCATCACAACATCCCACGTTAAAAACATTACAAAGATTAATGGCATTGTTAGTCGTCACGCCTGGAAACACTAATCAATCAATCAATCAGGAAGCGACGATGTGCACTTCTGCTCTAAACATTTTCTGCTACTAGGGCGCACGTGATGTGGGGAGATGCTCGTGAATTACCCAAAAGACACACCCCATGCAGTATATAACGAAGAAGAGCGTGTTTATTAAAAATGTTTCAGAATAACTGTTACAGACTTCTAGGGTGAGGATAACCCTTTTTGCCAATCAATAAGTGGTTCATGTAAAAAAATATTACAACTAATTTAGATATGTGACTACTGGTAAAACTGAATTGAACACATGTGACTTTTGTTCGTCATTGGTAGACCATTGCATCCTGGACTGGTACTTACAAGAACATAAAATCTCTTTGACTCCGGCAGAACGAGTAGCTGACAAACTAAAGTTAAATTATTTTGTGTTAGTCTGCATTCCATTAAGACGTAGCGTAACTGAGTTATTTTAAAAATATATGTTAGCTTTTGTTTCAAATACTATCCTCAATCGATGAAATCGAACGAGGACGAACTTTTGTTGAATTCGAACGTTGGCTTGTGGGTTCTTTGCAATTCTACTGTATCTGTAATATTGTTGAGATATGATGATGAATGTGTGAGTTATTATATTTAGAAAAACTAATTACCAATATTGATAATGCATATTTAATTCTCTGAAAGAAAGAGATAGCTACTCTCATTCTCTACATCATTTGACATGCAAATCGTTTTAGGACTGAATATTGGAGCTACTAGACAAATTTTTGCCATTTTTAAGCACAGAGAAAAAATTAAATTACTCTTGACAAAAACTGAAAGAGAATAAAGAGCATAAATCAATGCGGCCATGTCAAAGCGAAAAAGCTTTCGGAACATACTGGTATCTATCTATCTATCTATCTATCTATCTATCTATCTATCTATCTATCTATCTATCTATCTCTCTCTCTCTCTCTCTCTCTCTCTCTCTCTATATATATATATATATATATATATATATATATATATATATATATAAGAAAGGGCGGGAATGTAGTTGTGTTAATTTTGATTTTACTAATGAATTTTACAATTTTTATGAAGAATTACAGCAAATTTTTATACATAATTATAAAGATTTTTTACCAAAATTAATTTAAATAAAGAATAATACATGTGCATTTATTTAAAGAAAGAACATTGCACAACTGAAAAAATAATCTATGTCCTCGCGTGAATATTTAAAGAGTTTGGGTGTTGAACATGGTAATACACGTGTAAACGTTTGTGAGATACAAGCAAGGGATCAAGTGGTTTAAGGGATGAAGTGGTTTAAATGGGGAACATAAAGATGACAATACCTGGGGGACAACTATGCGCCATTGTTTGGACTATTTGAGCTTCACAGCGCATGGCAGCACAAAAAACGTACGAAAATTTTAATATCACAAAACTATAACTTTGAGATTTACTACACTTTACTCCCGAGTCCTTAATGTGTATTTAATGAAAAAACCTAATTCATTTTTATCCCAAAAAGCCCAATGTACCTTTTGAAAAATAGTAATGAGTTAAACTATCTTCTACTTAAAATTCCCTCAAATGTTTCCCATACGAATTTCGAATGTTCAGTTTTCCAGTGAATAGTATTTTTTCTTCACAGCCAATGACGCAGTAATAATTCAAATTTTAGTTAACATTTGTCATTAGCTGCATCCCATTTTGAATAAAATGCGCATCACAAGCACCAACAATGATTATCAGCTTTCTTAAAAAAATTTAAACATATAAAAAGCAAATGAACAATAGTGGGGCTCTGAGTTCCCCTCAGAGCATAAAAACTGATGAAATACTCGGTGTGTTTTGGAATATTTTGTGCTTTGTTTGGACGTCTAGCAAAGAAACTTGAAAAATATCAACCAACCAATTCGAGTTAACGGGATGACTGGAGCATACCCTAAGGAGGGACCCCGGAAGGGGAGCGAGCTCTAATCCCTTCATAATCTCAATTTTCGTCCCCTGCCAATTGTCCCTGTCTTGCGTGTGGTATCGCAATGGGTCTAACATTGTGTTGGTGACTCAGGCGTAATCCTATACCAGCATGTGAACCTATTGTGTTTTATCTATTCCCTTGCAATTCTTAGGGGAGCTCTAAGGTTTAAAGTCTCGCTGCAGCGAGGAGCCGCTCAAGACCTTATTGATATCGCAAACAAAACATTACAGCGCGTTTGAAAACGCACGGTAACATCGTAATGCTACATATTTATGTGATTTTTACACGAAATTAATGTGTTTCGAACTTTAGTAGGAATTTGAGTCTCTATAATGTAGTCTCTGACTCTCATGAACGACTTATCATCTACGAGCTCAAAGTACAGTCAACACTTCGTACTGAGAAATCGTGATAGTTCGTACTTGCATCCACCATAAGGGTAAACGTTTTATCTGGCTATGTGATTTGATCAATTATGATTGTTATGGACGAAATATAGCGTTTCCGCTGTCATTCCTATTTTAAACATTTTTAAGATTAATGTTCACGGAACAATTACAATTATACAATTTTGAAAGTAATGAAAATTTAATAGTTTGACGTTTTAATTTACTTTTATTAAGGCAATCCCATGTTTTATTCTTGGGGACAATTTTTTAACTCAGTATAAAATTAATATACCGGATCCTCTGCAATACGTCTTTTTAGTTTGTAGAGAAGATTTTGAGCATCAGTAGCAACACAAAAAAGGAAAAGCTTAATTACATAAGCAAGTATAAAGTTAGACCTTTACTCCTGCCTCCTAGCGAAATACAATCGTCATACCATTTTCAGCACTTCAAAGCATTTATGTTGTTCATCCAGGTAAATGTTGAGATAACTGTCACAACAACCAAACAGAAGGATCGAGAAAGTTAGGAGTGTTAACATGAAAAAGAAACTTCTGTTGTCAAACTGGAATGAGTGAAAATGAGAAGGAAGCAAGGTGATGAACAAGCGAGAGCTACAAGAAAGAGAGAGAGAGAAAGTATCCGATGAATGATTCCTCAGATCCCAGGTTGCGTATCGTTGCAGACGCATGATAAATTTGTACGGGTGTACATATTTAGTATTCGGATCGGCGTGGGGGTTCATCTGATGAGTCTCTATCCGACATGTGATTTGAACCATACAAAGGCATCATTCCTGATGGAGAATTAACTGCCCTGTTCAAATCACATATACTTTATTGTTTATTTTGGCGTTTGAAACACACAATTTCCAAACACAGTAATGAATTATATTTCAATATTTCTTTAAGTGAAATACATATCACCCCGACTTGGTGATGCATTATTCGTTGCAAGAGCGAACAAGTTAGGGGAAACAGTGTTGTTACATAACTCTAATAATAGTGAATGACAACGTAGTCAACAAGTGTTGAGCTGTACTAAATTGAACTGAAGACAAATGTTATATAATGTATAACATTTTTAGCTGAAAGGGTAATTTCTGTTTGGAAGTAGTGTATTAGATTAGACTAGCCGAGTCCGTGCAAAAACCGATGAACTTTGTAAATTATTGTTTCGAAAGTGACAATAGCGTCACAGAAGAAACAAACCGCGACCGCAGCCTGCAAATTGCGTTGCAGCACGGGGCACGGTGCAGCGGGAGATTTACCGTTCTAATGTGCATTGAGATTAAATTGCATGAAAAATCAAACTACATCTTCGATTGTATCGTGAATGAATATCTCTGTATTTTTAATTCAATTTAATTTACATAGATTTCGCATTTTTACTCTTTTCTGATCACCCGTGCTATGGAATTGGAAAAATGACTCATTTCCCAAAATGTAATAGGAAGTTCAAAAAGATATCCTTTTGTGCAATACTGGTTATAAAACAAAATTTGTGCCTCACATGTCTCCTTCATTTCCCCACTTCTCCCAACTGACCCTCATCATTTCTCCACCTCTTATCTCATCTCACCATCTGTCAGCCCAAAGTTTAAGCAATCTTTTGTTGAAGTCATAATCCGGTGACACGTTTTTTCGTCTTAAATGTCTTCGAATGGGTTTTGAACCTTAGTAGGAATTTGAGTCTATAATGTAGTCTCTGACTCCCATGGACGACTTATCATCTACGAGCTCAAAGTACAGTCAACACTTCGTACTGAGCTGTACAGAGTGCAGAATGGTGGAAGCATTAAGCATTTGCACACTTATAGGATTTTGTATTGATGGATTTTATAAATTAACAAAAAACATACATCTATCCTTTGCGTTCTGTGTGTACAAAGGATTACGAATTTTTTTCGTTTTGAATAGAGATGTCACTATTTTCAATTTTATTTTGTTTTCATTCTTCCAAAAAATGTATTAAAACCTCACTGAATTTTTATTTCGCAAACAGACAATAAGGAACGGAAGGTCTCCAAGATAATACAAAAACTATATGGCACGACTACCTAAGGTTTAGGAGCGAAGGTGAATATATGGATGTTAATTATTTAATGTTCATGGTTGAAAGTTTAATAAGGTTGCGACCGAGCAAAGTGACTCATGGCGTACCGCGCTGACTTTACATTCGGGAGGCCCGGGTTCAATCCCAGTACCGGAGATCCTGATCGTTGGTTGTCGTGGTTTCTCTCGGTCATCCAGGCGAATTGTGGAAAGGTTGTACTGAAAGGCCATGGCCGCCAAACCGGCGTCGCTCGTCGACTTCGTTTAGTACGTGAAGTCACAAAGGTTAAGCAAATTCGAGACTTCGCGCGTTCCTGGTGGATTGACCAACTTGGAACCCGGAGATCTCACGGCGCTGAGGACAATTGCCATTTACGGGACACATAACGGCTAAATACAAATGCAAAGGTTATTCGGGCTCTCATCCACAAACTAAATCGTTTCGTTTCGAAACCCCTTTTTGCAACTGGACATTCCCTTCCCTAATCGTCGGACACATATGCCATCAGTTGTGCGCTGTGCATCAGCGCGCCAACGAGCCAAAGGGTTCAGCTTCGAACCGCAAGCTGCAATCCCTATCTCGCCAGCTGCCACCTCTCGGCGACAAAAGCGCCGGGGAAGTGGGCGGGCGTCGCGCTTAGAGAAGGATCCGATCAAGTGATGGCGCGGGTGGGCGGGGGTAGCCGCGGATGGACGCAGGGGAGGGGCTCGCAACCTCTGCTTTCGCCCCCACTATATTCCCGCTGACAACCCCGCCACAGCCGTCCCCACCTCAGCAGGGTTTGCCTCACTCGTCCCCGCTGCAGCCATTTCCGTCTCAGCCGCCCCGCGTCAGCTACCCCGCCTCAACCAATCCGCCGGGGCCGTCCGGCTTCAACCACCCCTCTCCCGCCGTTGCCCTCTCCCCCGTCAGTTCCACCACGTCCCACGTCAGCCACCCCCTCAGTCGCCCCCCCCCCCGCCTCAACCACTCCGCCCCTTTTTAGCGGCGACGGTGGTGGCAGTGGGCGAAACGGTGAAGGCGGCGAAGGTGGCGGAGGTGGTGAAAGCGGCGAAAACGGGGGTGGCGGATGCAGCGGTCGAGGGGAGGTGGTGGAGTAGGTGGCGAAGGTGGAGGGGTCGGTAGGGGTGGAAGTGGCGACAGATATGGCGAAGGTAACGGCGGCGGAACCGGTGGCGTAGGCAGCGGTACGGTGGAGGCGGCGGTAGAGGCGGAAGCGGTGGAGGTGAGGGTGGCGGTGGCGGTGGATTCAGTGGAAACGAAGATGGCAGTGGAGCGGAGACGATGGAGTTGGCGGCGAGGGGGCAGAAACGAGGGCGGTGGTGGAGGCGGAAACGACGGAGGAGGAGGCGGCGCGGCGGAGGCGGTGACATTCGCTGCGGCCGTCAGGGGCGGATCGGGCGTCAGTGACAGCGAGAGCGGCGCGAGGGGGTGCGGGATCGCATTGAAACAGGCGTCTTTGATGAGCGCCGATGGCCGTTTCGATGCAGCCGACGCGGGATGTTCGCGCGCTTCTCTGCCTCCATTTGCCTGAGCTGTCAGTGCTTTTGTTTTCATAAAGGATGCGAGGGAGAGATAGACTAGAACATTGCGGCATCGCATCGTATCGAGTACTTACAGTCACGGGTGTATTAGAACGGTTGAGACATAAAATATTTTGACAGTGTCACTTTACGGGGTACAATATCTTTTTGAGAAAAAGTTCTAAATGAATATCCTCAATGTGCTCATTTAATTAGAAATGTTATTATACTATACAAAACACGTACTTTTTATGTATTAAATACAAAATACACAAACACTTATTTTATGTATTAAATACAAAATATTAGTAAGTCATACTAAAAACATAAAATATGAGAATATTTTATGTATTTATACAAATGTTATTATTAAGGTCACAGTTGGATTTTACCAAATGCTCTGACGCATTTTCTCTGTTGTGTTTACGACGCAAAATAAACTCGATGAGAGCATTTCGATATCATTCAGTTTCTCTTGTTGAGGTAAAAACATTTAAATTGAACGTACACTATTCGCTATTAAAGGGAGAAATTCTGTTCTCTCCATTCAGTTTTTGATACAAATGCTTCCATAACTCCGATTCTTACACTTCATGAAAATAAGTCACAAAAGTGCATAAGTAATCGAGAGCTTTTTTATAATATTTATTTTAACCTCTTTTTAAAAAAACAAAATATATTATTCAGCGTTGGTCGTTCAACGGGTGTACTGAACCCAATGGTCAACCTGACTCCATTTTAATAACTTCCATGAAATCTCCACAACACGCGAGCTAATATTTCTAAATTATAAAGAAATCTTTATCCTCTCGGTAATTAAACATGCCAAAATTCAAAATGAACCACTTATAATATTGGAGCAGAGGGAGATAATGGGGTAAGACCAGCCGCGGGGTAGCAAACAGGCCCACGTTTTGGAATGAGATGACCCCGCTTGCATGGGAGGTCTGTCACGTGACCCCTCGCGAGGCGGCTGGAGAGTAACCTGCCGTGGTCATTCGTTTTCGAACCGAATCGAGATGCAGAAGGCACTTTTCACCCGCCAGGGGTTATCGCGAGCTTCAGCTGCGAGGTGTGGCGGTTGCCACTGGACGAGAGACCAGGAACGGCACCAAGCCGCTGGGGTCTGCGTCAGACTGGGGCGGGGATGCCTCAGAGATGTGCAGTGCTGGGAGGGCAGCGCTAGTTTCCCTGGAGTGTAAATATTGTATAGAAAATATTGCCAATAAATCTGTACAGCACAACTCCGTGTCTATGTTTTACTCGCACCCGACGACGTCACAATATAAACTTGCTCTAACATCTACGGCTTAAAACTGTGTTTGACTTGTGTTGTCTAAGCAATGCCGCGTCACTGACATGGTGGCTAACGTTTCGGGTAGCGTATTGTGACCTTCTTCAGAGCGTACTGCAGAGAAACGTTAGCATCCATGCCAGTGACGCGGCTCGTCCCAGATAGCCTAGACAACACAAACTCCGGCCGCGGAAACCTATGCAACCTCTGTGTTCGGCTTGTTAGATTCACATCACATCGTGGATTTCCATTTTCTTAATTGTATTTTACTATAGTTTCTGAAATGATACACTATAGATACCATTAAACTCAGAGGTCTGCAAATCGTTTCTACAACACACACGGTCATTTAAAGAAAACATTGAAAATGAAAACCTTGGAGAAACTGTATACAATCTAACCAATACGAATACATCTGACCTTAAGTCTCATCAAAGGCACTCTCACAAAACCCTATTTGAAAGAGAAATACATCTACATCGACCAGCGGTTATGGATCAAAGGCAGAATTTCTGGTTACTCTGAAAAGAGCAAAAGGACATAGGAAGCATCTTATTACCGCTTTTCCGCAATCGCTGTCTTTGAGAGGAAAAAAAGAACGGTTTTCCACTTTCTGGAAGACTCGCGATCAAAAGAAGAATCTCGACCGAACGTCTGTACGCTTCTTTCCCCGCAAGATCGTGTGTTGCGTCTGATCCCTTATATTTCTTTCACACAGCTCTTTAAAGAGGGGCTTGAAGCAAGCAACGGAAGAAAATTCGTTTCTCAGGCTCTCTTTCTGCAACCGTATTGAAATACTTTTACATAAGACTTAAGAATTCCAATAAATATTTTGTGATTGAGATAGCATTAAATGTAAAACATAATAATTAGAATTATTCTTAATCCTAATCGAATAATAAAAATAAATAATTTACGAAAAATGAGGAATAAGAAATATATAAATTTAGTTATTTATGATAAGAGAGTTAAACATTTTATTTCGTACGTAGGGGGTTGGGACACCAGACGAATAGGCCGAGTGGTGCAATATAAAGTCTACGTGCAAAATAAAATCACTTTTACCACACATACACTATTTCATTTTATATTAATAGAAATACCATGTAATTGGGCACTATTTTACATTAAGACCTGTACTAGTTAATACGCTTAGACGAAAGGATTTTGTTTTCTTTGTTGCAGTCGCACTGTTTTGCTGAACATTTGAGTATAGCCTCTCTATTATCATTAGTTTTAAAAATTGTAATTTTAAGATACTCTGCATGTCCCACAAGTAATCGCTTTTAGTGGTGGTTGTCTACAGAATTAGATTACTCCTATAAGGTTTTTGCTATTTGAAAGATTCTCAATGGTATTTCAGTTCCGAGGAAGGCCTCGTTGGGGTGAGCAAGAAATGTTCGAACCTGCATATAATGCATCTAGAGACTTACCTCAGGACAATATATATAACAATTTATGATGCTCCCATTGCGGATGGCTACGATATTCATAACTTTATGTGAACTATCTTACTATTTCATTAATTCTTTCCTCTATATCTGAAGAGCATGTAGTTTATTCGCCTAACCGGTGAAGACTGTTGACGGACTGTAGAAAAACAATTTGGATTATTGAAACCTTGCATGCCAAGGAACGATAGTATTCATCAGTGAAAGAAGCGTATAGCAATGAGAAACAATTTGTAACCCGTAGGTTCTGTATCATTTCATGTCAGCATTGTAAATATCAATTAGACGACGGAAACCAATTTCTCAAACGTGAAAACTACAAGTGAAATTAAATCAATTTATTTACTTTTTCTAAACACAAACTTTCTGGAATTAAGAACAGTTCCGTAATACGTGCTACATCAATAGTCAAATGCAATATATTTAAAATAGTTACAAAGTGGATAATGATCTTTTTTGATAAGTTTCCAATCTCAAATTGTTATAAGGTATCTTAAGACATTTTTTCGCCTTTTCATTGGCAGGGAAAGTAGATCACCAATAGTAGACATACTACGTAAATTTAACAATAATTCTCTAAGAATTGAAATTACATTATGTTGCATAATTAACTCAGATTTGGTCGAATTAAATAGCGTGATTGGTTAAGTTAGTTACTGATATACGTGGGTTCAAAGTTCGCATAAAGCGTGAATATTTTCATCTTTCATCTGATTGTTAATGGATGAAAGTTTAGGGTAACATGAAACCAAACTTCCAATTCTTCCACTTATTTATCCAAATCCGATTCAAATGAAGATCAATGCTCATAAAGATAAATGGGCTATGACGAATCGGTTTAAAGAAGGTAAAAGCCAACATAAACCTACAGCGATAAATAGAGCTCTCGCGATGTTCCCTAGAATACCACTAGGATACGCGAATAAGTGTTTTGGCGGTAATACCATAAAGAAAATAGCGACCTAAAATATGAAATATTTCTTCATTAAGTCATATTAGCAATAACTCTTCATTCTTCGTTCCTTTTTACGTAAGGTAGTAAATCCCCCACTATCTCTTCCTTCTTTTTTTATTTTCTTCATCAAAATACCTAGTACTAATTTTTATGTTTTATTTCAGCAATTGAATGCTTATAATTAAGAATTTTTGAAACCCTTTTACTTTCTTCATGACATTACATTCATCCATATTTCTATTTAATATTTTACCATAAATTCCTAACATGTATGATGTCTATAACTATCTAGTTTCTTTCTATGTCTAATGAAAGGTTTTCGTAAATCAATGTGTTAAATAGATAATATCGTTCTGTTTGAAAACACACATAACTTGGTTTATGAAAACAAACGTAAAAATACTAATAGAATATCATTAAGCCGTTTGTATCATTGCAGTACGTTTATATTCCATGTTCATTTGAATTGTTCATTGCAGAAAAGGCTCACTGTGTCACCGGCAGCAATAGCACAGCGACAACACTGTTGCTTTTGCAACGTTCTCAGCCGAAAACCCCTAGTGTTCGAGAACGTCGGGTGGGGGATTTCAACACTAGCCATTCAGCAGGATTAAATGCGAGGGCAGTCCAGAGATCACTAGTGAGCTGATGAGTTTGTGGGTAGATTTCTGATGGTTTTCCAATCAATACCAGCTGAAAGACGGAGCAGTATAACTTCAAGAAACGGCTTTGGATAGCCCAAGACCTTCCTTTCAACATCCGCGCTCCCATCCCTCCCTCATTACACCCATTTACAGATGTCCATCAATACCCATACACCCATTAATCCTTTAAAACTTAACCTTTTTTATCTTTGGTCGAAGTTTTATTTTTTTGTGTAATGTTAGCGAATACTGATGTAAATTGTACATCGTGTTTCTGAACTTCTTCTAAGAAAACTTTAGTGTCATAATTTCACTTGATTATATTAATTTTATTTTGTCATCAATATAGATACTTCAATTAAATACAAATTATTTTTAAAAGTTATCTTCGTGTTCTGATATCCTACATAATGTACAATTAAACGTGTGTTTTTTCAAGATTTTAGTGCTGCAAGTGTATCTCTAACTTATCAGAGTTTAACTTTCGTTATGAGTAAGAAAACTGGCATTCAACTATAACTTAAAAGGGTTCCACTTCTCTTATTACTTTTTACTGCTTACTCGAAAGCTTTCTTTAATGCGGATAGCACAGTTATGTTGTTAGCTTGACACAAATGAAAACGTAAATTGCATTCTGAGCCCAATTATAATACGCTGGAAATGCTGGGAAATAAAAAAGCACCCAATTTACACGATTCGACTGCTTTTTTATTTTCGGTTATTTTTCTCTCTGAAAAAATATATTTACTTCTTTAGAAAATAATAAATAATGTACATGTTTTTGGAGTGTTTCTATGCTTCTGTAATGCAAATTTGTGCCTAGAAACAATTTTTGAACCAACAATTGAGTGCTTATTGCGGGTCTTCGGTGCGTCACGGATCCTGATGAGGCGACGCGCTCCTTGGAGGGGCAGGGAAGGCTCAGCCAGCAAGGAGAGCGCATTCATTGCGTGCGAGTAGACACAACATGAAAGTTGTAATCCGGTGAAGTCAAGTACGGCAATGTAAATATCATAAGATTACAGTGATAAATCGTGTGTACAGTGATGAATTGACGATATATCAATCGTACAAGGGATATCAAAAGGTGGAGAACAGCATAAAAGTGGGAGAGTTGGTGTCGGTGGTGGACTAGATCGCGTTTGATTGTAAGTGGAGCAGTGCTTCTGCATGGTGTGATGCCTGGACGTAGTAATGTGAGTTCATCAAGTTGCGTGACATATGTTATGAATGTTGTTGAATATCAGTTAAAACAGGGGCCCAACTTAGATTTTTTGTTCATGTTTTGCCAGTGAGCTCCGGCAGCTGGGCGTGTGGGACGCTTCCAAACCGGACGGTGCCGAACCGTACCAAGCGGAGCCGAACGCCCCCGAACAACACAGGACGAGGAAATAGCATGGATATATAATTGCCATTCATGACTATCTGTGCAATATTATAGTGGGATATTATTCTGTGATAGATGGGGAAGATGGTAATGACTTCATAGTTCGATTGTATAAAATGAGTAATAATGTATATGAGAAGTTCACATGGAAATTCACCTTATATATCAGAATAACGGCAAGTTAAGGAAAAACTAGAGGTTCATGTTAAAATATAGATTGCTTGTAATTAGAGTCATGAAAAAGTGATATTTTGTTAACCATGTTTGATGAGGACTTGTAATAATTTGAATAAGAGATATTGTGAGGTTATTAACCCCCCTTGTGATCAATGAGGTTGCTAACCCCCTTGTCCCTACTATTTATTCATTATTTTATCAATAGATAAAACTAATGTGTGGTTATCGACTTACCCGTATTCTTATAATCCCCATCAAAAGAGGGTTAATGGTAAGTGTATATATATATATATATATATATATATATATATATATATATATATATATATATATATATATAGATAGATAGATAGATAGATAGATAGATAGATATAGATAGATAGATAGATATAGAGAGATAGATAGGTATAGATATAGATTTTAGTCGAACCCGGCAAACGTTCTGCCCTTCATATCCCTCTTTCTACTTCCCTCTTCCTTTCTCTCACCGTCTCTCTTCGTCTCTACCTCTCTCTTTGTCTCTCCCTCTTTCTTCGTTTCTCCTTCACTTCTTCTATCCTTCTCTTCGTCTATCCCTCTCGCTCTCTCTCCCTCTCGTTCTCTGTCTCTCCCATTCACATTTAGTTGCATATTCTGCACGACTCGGAGCAGGTGAGGTAATATGGAGAAGCGCCGGACTAGCTAAAATGTAATAGAATTTTTAAGAAGTTCTCATCCTATAGATGACGGTATGAAAAAGTTTCTTAGAGGGTTTCGGCCTCAAATGTTTTATTTTTCATGCCCTAGAACACTTCGTTCATGAGTTGTTTAACGATATATCTAAAAAGCTTGCCGTTTGTTTCGGTTAGCATTTGACATGAATTTTTTTTCGTTCCTTTTTTTCGTGAATTTTTCCGATATTTTAAGAGTTATTCTGTTATTGGGAGCGGAGATGAATCCAATAAATTAGAGAAAATTGATCCAAATGTTCTTGATATATAAATGCTGTAACTCATGTCCGTCTTTGCTTTATGTATATATATATATATATATATATATATATATATATATATATATATATATATATATATATATATATATATATATATATATAAAAGGAGGTTTGGTTGATTTTTTTCCCCAGGTCTCTTCTCTTTGTGCAGTCTTGTCTGAGCCTCTGGCCCCTATCACGTAGCGTGCGCCCGTGGCGGCCGCGCCGCGCTGCTCTGCTGTCGTGAAGCCTAGCGTCCACGCGGACAATGCTCGTTATGCGTTTGACGTCAGCGCTCGCCCGAAAGAACAAAGGCCGAGCATGCGCCTCGTTTAAATGTCATCGTTTCAGATTGCGCCGAAGATTGTACCCACCGAGGAAGTTCAACAACTAGTTGACTGGCGATCGCGAAGGATTCTTTGGAAGACATGTGGATTCACCGCTACCCGCGCGCCAGCCGCACTGCGTTGCAGCTTCTTTGAGAGACGCCGCGTGTTTTCACGCACTAATAAAACTTCTCTGGGCGACAACGGGTAACCTACAGCGTTGTAATTGTGAGAATGTTTTCCTATTATTTCTTTTTCAATAGTACGTTATTTTCATCGTTGTAGAAGCTCACAAAAACAGAAGCTAGGATGTTAATCCATTCCGCGCTTCACATCAGTACACAACAGAAGCTGCTTCAATAAAGAAAATTCCTTTTAGATGGAGTAATCTCGTATGTTATGTCAGACATATTTCATATGTGTAAATTAGATTTCAAATCTAAACAAAGAATATTCTAAAAATACGAAATATGTGAGAGTCAAAAATGTACGTCTGCCATAAAACATACTTCAAATTTAATGATGTACTTGTGCGTTTAAACTACTACACTAGTATTAATTAATTGTATAATTTAAAATATCTCAGAATAGCTTTTATGTGCGTTCGTATTGTCGAAGCATTTTTAGAACAACTATTTACTGACGACGTAACATGTGTTTTTCCTTTAATTTTGTTATAACAACGAGAAAACCTTCACGTTTACCAATAATGCATGAACAACGAATCTGCTTAGTTATATCAGTAAAAATATACGAGTGTAATATTGGCCTATTTCGAGAACAACTTAAAATATTTCAATATCAAATTATTTAGTAAGTTTCATTTTTCCCCAAATAAAAATAATAAATAAATATACTTGTCATTTGTACTTGTCATCATCAAACGCGTTATTTACATTGTAGTACTTCTTTACAATTCGTCATTTATATGAAATGAAACAGAAAAAAATAGTAAAGAATATAAGCAATATCTATATTGATTTCAACCCGTAATTTCTGTAAGACAATTATACTGGAGCAATAAAATGTATTCCATTATAGGTAGTGTAGAATGCGAAGAAATTAACGATATTCTCAGAAGTCGGATTCCAACCTAACGAAGATGAGCAAATTAAGAGCTCACGCGACTTATTATTAAAAATAATTAGCAGCTCACACGCTCCGGCGTATAAAGAGTTCAGTGGCAACATCCCTGTTACCTTGATAGCATAGACAGGGAGGTCCTGGGGTTCTGATTCCGGCGGTGAAAGATTTTCAACACAACTGTGTATCTCAGATGCATTGGACTATTTTAACAATGAGCTGCTTTTGACCGATATCCATTCGTGTTTTCAGGTGAATATCGGAGCAGTACGTTAACAAAAAAGCGATGGGCCGCGCGCGATTTTATATTCTCCATCTGTCCCTTTACACACGAGTATATCCCGGCTGGTCCGATGCCTTGGTGATGATACCTGAAGAGGGAACGCCTCGTAAGCCGAATGCAGTCGGTGCCAAATCTCACTTTCCTCCGGGCAACGAACACCGTCCCCACGTTGGCTACAGCATGCACCACACTTACGGAACTAATGGCCTTCGTAGTAGCGAACGCACTCCCAATCACTAAATAATCAATCAACATCTTCCACAGAATTGATGTGAGCTCTAGATTGAGGAAACACTTAAGCACCCTATAGACGTCAAACGAAACCTACGTCAATCACTTAATAATTCGCGCGACGCCTGTCTGGAGCCGGCGCGCAGTGCCGCAACGCAGGCGCATCGTGTGCGGGCGGGCGCCTTTGCGAGGCGCCGCGGCGCAGCCGGGCCTTCGCACGCAATGAATATTCGCGCGAACGACGGCGCTTACGCTAATCGCGGCAGGCGGCGCGCATTCAGCGATGTCGCCGCTCGGTAACAAGCCGTCCGTCCGCCGCGCGGCGCCTTTGTGGCGCGACGCACAGCCAATGCTAAGGAGGGCGACAGGGCGGGATCGGGGACGCGGGTGGGGCAGTGGAGGGAGGCCAGGACGATTGTGGCGGCGGAGTGGGGCGAAATGGAGGTGCGGAGTTGGGCCGTGGCGAGACGGGACGAATGCGGGGCGTGGCTGAGCGAGGTGGTGCAGGAGGGAGACTGGGCGGGAAGGGGGTCGAGAGCGGGGACAAATGCGGGGGTGGGGACGTAGGCGTGACAACGGGTGGAGGCGGTGGAAGGGGAGGCGAGAGCGATTGTTGTGGTGTGGTGAGACCGTGGAGAGACGGGACGAATGTAATGTAGGCCTGGGCGAGGTGGGGCAGGAGGGTTTCAGGACGGGAACGGGGTCTTGGGCGGGGAACAGACGACGATGAGGGCGAGGGAGGCGAGGACGAATGTGGAGGCGGAGTGGGGATATGGCTGGCGGGGCTGGGCAGGAGGGTTTCAGGTGTCTTACGCGCGCTGCCGATGTGGCCAACCTCATCACAAATTCGTCAGTATTTGGACTTGTTTGATCTTTTGTTCCACCTATGAGAATGTTATTGTGAGATGTCGTAATTTGTTTAGTGCAGAAAATAAATAGATTTAGAAAGTAGAAAGGTTTCTTATATTAAATAGTTCTTAGGACAGATAGTGTGGAATTATCCTTCACCCCCAAAAGGAGATTTTTTACTTTCCCACCCCCGCTTCCTAAAAAGAGAAATTACTGTAATCGTACTAAATAACGGCCAATTTTGGACAGAAAACTCGTATTGCCGATCTCTCATATGGAACTAGTGGATAAATCTAGTTGTTAAATATAGAAAAAAATCCTCTAACACATTACGCAGTGCGAATCTATGTTTTGTGGGTCCTTGCAAGAGAAAAATAGATTGATTGCAAAACGTGTGGCGTCGGTCTGCTAGACTGTGGCCATCGCTAGCGCCTAACGCGTTCAGCACATTGTCTCCAACATTGACATTCTTCGATGGATTTCAAGAAACCCAAGACTGCGAGATTGGAACGCATATTAAATTCCAGAGTGAACTTTCTGTGAAGCCTCTTTTACATTTTTCAAATGTTCTACTTCGTAAATCATGGCTCCGAACTTTCTCCTCGGATAGTGTAAAGAACGGTAAAGAACGCTTAAAAGAATGGAGTATGTCTCATCATCGTGGAAACCACTGATTTTTTTGAAAATTCCAAAGATCATAATTATTTTGGACGTTTTTTACAACTACAATATGGAAGATACAGTGTTTTCTTCTGAACCAAAGAACGAAATTTTCTGGTTTTCTTTGCATTTGCACAGTAAATGCCTAGACAACTGAGAACGTTCTAAGTGTCAACTGCGCAAATGCTGCTCCCGCTGGAAATGGAAATCTCTCCGCACGAATAGTTCGCCAGACGAGGGACTGTGATGCTTCGACCGGCGCGCTTTCTGCCTTGTGCTCGCTTTCGGGGTTTCTCGGACTGTGTTAGCCATTGAGTTTTCCAAAGAAGTGGCGAGGTGAAGCCGCTCATTTGCCGTAGCCCATGTTACATGAGCACAAGGGCATAGTCCAAAGTTAAACGTTAATTATTTACAAAACTAAATGTCAAAGAGTATCCAATTTTGGCAAATTCAGTCTCTACAGTACATATGGGATAAGGTCACCGCGAATTAGCAATGAGAACAGAAAATCTTGCAGATATTTGGAACGAGACTTTGACCGTTTCTCAGTACCTTTCTCTTATCTTCAACATAAGAGGGGTATTACCGTAGAATAAATCCTATGACTAATTTGAGGTAAAGACATATATTACATCTCAGATAGGACCTGTAAGTTTGAATTTAAAAACTCAAATATTTATGTACAAAATAATAATATTTGCTCGTTCAGAAATGGGCATTCGAAAAATTAAAAAAGTTAATAATTAAACAACTGGATAACAAATAAAAAATAAAAGAATCATTATCTGCATTTAATTACTCATAAAAGCAGGTGTAGTAGACACAGTTGCTGAACTGACATAAACGTTGACTGATTCTAGTTTGTTATTTGTAATAAGGCTTGACGTTATTAGTTAGCTGTTGGTGGAATAATACCAACGATTAGCACGTAGGTTATCTGGCAGTGAGAAGTAATGTTAAAATAAGAACGAAGCATGCCTTTTGAAATAAGTTTAATACTGAAAACACAAATTATCCGTGACCTTTGAATTTAATATATTTCAATTACTTTTGTTTAACAAAATAAGAGTAAAACAAAAGATGTTTAACTGATCGAAAAAATGCTATTGACTGTAGGCAAAATTTAAATTGTTACCACCGTTGTAACTGAAAAATCGTTTTTTGTGAATTGCAATTCCATAAATATTACAAGTAAATAACCGAAACTAACATTCTTGAATAATATGTAAATATTAAAAAAATGAATGAAAGAATGAAGGACTACCAAGTCACGGACGTAGACCGCATGGAAAATACGGAGAATTGAAAATGCTCATTGGGCAAATTTATTCACCAAAGAAAAAATTGAACCCTTATCTACATAAATGAACATGTAACGTGTGCCTGTGATTTCAAAATAACTATCTTTTATAATATCACATGCTTATTTCGTTTCTAAAAACCAAATCAGTTTTTATTTTTTGTCAGTTTGTGTGAAGTAATCTTTGGAACGCTAGACCGAGTTAGATGCGGTTTTTCTTTGAAAGATTGTTTTATCGTGAATAACTTACGCTTCGTTGTTAAATTGTTGTCTTCTGTTTTATAAATAAGGTTTGTTTTTTACACAAATATATTTGTAGAAGTTTATTTTGATCTTAATGAAATTTTCTATGAGTACGTCACATTCAAAAGAGAAAAGTTACTATTTGCGTAAATTTTCGTAAACATTACACCTACCTCCCTTTCTGTCCTCACAGACATTTTAAAAGTGCTCTCTTTTCGTTTTCCGTAAATATCTATTAAACTGAGTAAATTCACCCCCCGTAAATCAAACGTTTTAGAAAGCTTATTGAATTTCTCACTAAATACATTTTGTTTTGATCCCATAGCGAAATTAGATTTGAAGAAATTGATGGTCAAACGTGTTACTAGTGTTTGCCAGATGAACACAAGCTGTTTATCTGTCCTTAGCAACGACGCTGGGAGCAATAACGATTGTAGCAAACATGCTAGAGCGGAGAGTTACGGGCAGACCAGCTGAGACATGGAGAAAGGGCATGAGGAAGGATTAAGAGGGAGGGGAGGGGAGGATCAGGACCAGTTTGGCGGGGCGGAGTGAGAATGGTATGAAGGAGAAGGTTCGAGACCCGCCAGTAACATTGTGGTCAAAACAGGCCAAGGAAGGGAAGGGTTGGGTACACAGAATTCACTCTAATAGATGATTATGATTACGGGGCGGATTTTAGTGATTTGTTCATTTTAGAACAGTGCCGTTTACTACAGAAATTCATTTCAGGTCACGACAAAACGAAATGACGCTTTTTTCTTTGTCTTTTTTTCTTTTTTTTCATTTTTCGTCAATTTAGTCTCATTTTTTGAGTCATTTTTACCTTTTTACGTCATTTCTACTGCATTTTTGGGCTGATTTACACGATTTTAATACATTTAATGGGACTTGCTTCAAACAATATTTACGAGGTGCAACAAATGTTCACCACAGAATTCCTGAGTAGCCAATTCTATGTTTTCGGTCATATATTGTCATGTCAGACGTTTTGAGTACTATGTAATCTAAGATTCCTGTGACGCTTATCGGCTCCATTGTCAGTTCGGCCGATTTCGCTATAAATAAAGGCAGATATTTTATTTTAAAGAACAGTCCAAACCCAAAGTTAGCACACTGAGTTCACTTAATCGAAAGCAAAAAGCCTCGATTTCATCAACAACATATCCAACAGCTTGAGTGTTTGAGCTAAAGTGGCTTTGATCAAATTGTTTACGTCATTTTTCTTTATTTTAGAACATTTTAAGAGCATTTTATATTTTGGAAAATGTTTTAGGTGATTAAAATCCGCCCCATAATTATGATTAATATAAAGGATATTTCAAAAATAGGGAGCATAATTTCAGATATGTATTTCTCATACGAAGACAACCAAAATTGTTCATTACAACACGTGTTCGGCAATGCTTCATTTCCGAGTCATGGCCTTAACAACATTGAACTACACTGGTGAGATGAACATTTGCACGCGGGTTTTCATATACGCATACACACTGATTGTGGAAATTTGCAATGCCATCTCGTGTGAATTGTGCTTCATCTGTAAATACGGACACTAAGGCAGGAAAGTTCGGAATTGCACCACACTGTGCCTGTAAGAACCACTGTCGTGCAAGGTAACCTACTGGTGACAGGGCCTGTACCCGTTGCTAATGATAAGTATACAACTGATACTCTTGCAACAATCTCCAAACAGTCGTATGAGGAACATTCACTTGCAACGCTAACATTCGTGTCCTGATAGAAGGAGTCGTATCCACGGCGTCCAGAATCACCTCTTCTGCAGCTGAAGATGTATATCTTGGTCGTCCCCTCCCCAAACGGAGAGTTAAATTTTCCATGCTTGCACAGACGGCAATGAAGACTTTCAGATGTCTGCCGATCTCCGAACTGTGTTGAGAAGGTCGTCACTCGGAAATGAAACATTTTTGGACACACGTTGTATTGAACTATTTTGCTTGTCTTCATATGAGGTATATAGGCCTAAAAGTATCTCTTGTATTTTTGAAACATCCTGAATACCCAAGCAACGCATGATACGTCAGCTATTCGTAATATATAATTATGAACATATTTTTTCTTTCCTCCAACACTCGATATATTTATCTCTAGCGTAATTATCACCAAAATCACCACTACATTGGTTGTTATACCAATCGACATGTCCAAATTCCTGAGTTCTAAACCCTTCCAAAAATTTTGTAATATACTTGCAAAGTATATTACTTGCAAAGTAATTACTTCTCCATTCCGCGGTGGCATGACACAGAGCGGCCACTCGAACGAGATATTAGTTCATGTATTTCAACATGCAGTTTTTCTCATTTCTGCTTTGTAGTCTGGAATTCTTAGTATAATTACAACTAGGTGTCGAGATTGTGTGAATTAAAAGAGTGTGAATTATGACTAAGGGAGAGCGTCAGTTGTGATGTGTATGCAGTTTTTGCTCATGAAGAACATATTAAATATATGTCCCAAAGTGAATGCAGCTTGCATGAGAAACGAAGAGCAAAATAAGTATTTCAAAGCCCTCAGAAATAAAATTTATAAAACACTTTATGAGAATATCTCTGAGAAAATAGTTTAATATGACTTTTCTAAAAAGAATTAGTTTCTCGTGCGTGAAAAATAATTATTCTTTACTAACTGTATTATGAAAACATTGTGCATAGTGTTTCAGAAGTAAACTGAGGCTTCTCGTTTAAAAATATATTTTTTAGTTTATTTAAATAGATTACTTAAAAAAATAGTTTTTCTATACAAATTTCGAACTAATTTCATTATAATTATAAAAATTACAGTTGCAGTCTAATGTAACTAACTCATACTTTTGTAAAATTGTTACATCAATAAATATTGACAAAAATAATGTGAAAAACAATTCGAAAGCAAAATGATTTCAACACGAAGGATTGTGTTATTGCTATAAAGTTAAAAAACACTCTACATGGGTATTTTTTATTTTACTTTAAACGAACTACACTGTGGCTACAGCAGACAGCACGATCCCCGGGGCTGTCTTTCGGGCTGCATTGAACTTCGCGAGGTTTTGAGAGCGTCACAGCGGTCACAAATCTTGTATGATTGCTGTCCTGTTTGTGTCCATCATTTTACTCGGGCCCAAGGAAAGTACCGTAAAAACAAATGCAGTGGTGGTTGAATTGGCGACATACCGGAATATATAACTGTTTACTTAAAATATTGTAAATAAAAATTACTTACTAAATGTATAGGGTTCAAGTACGTCAGAAAAGGATATTTTTTACTATTCATTATTTGTAGGGATGAATCTATAAGATACTGATTTATACGATTATTTTTAAAATGTTGTTCTCAATAAAACATTGTTCATAACAATAATGTAATGAAAACACATAGTACATTCTTATCAATGATATAAAGAACGTTCATATCCGTCAAAGAATTTAACTCAATCTCTGATGAATTTGAGGATAGGTCATTGCAACGTAGCTATCACTTTTTGCTCTAGACGTAGCAGAAGACGAGTAATGTGTGACTTCTTAATGTACTTTTGCGTCTTTCAAATTGGGAAATTTCGTAAGTCGGTAAATTAGAATTTCGACAAAAGAACTAATAAATGTGGTATTACGTTTTCTTCTTTCTAGAATCTTCAAATAATTAAGTGATTTCAGCAATTTACGACGACTAAACATGAAAATTAAAACCAGCACGATCTCTGATAGAGCGAAAGAAAGCGTTTGCTTTATTTTAAACTTCTCAAATACGGATGTAATCAACGCTGTGAAAATATCGTACATTTATTTCGCTCGTACTTTAATATTATTATGGGAATAATTGAAAATTAAAAAGATGCTGAAAGGTCACCTTGATCCGAATATTAAGGATTGAGAAATATAATTTCAGTAGATCATGCACCCGCGTTGACGGAATTTGGTTCCTTTCTGTATAAAGTAGACAGTACATCCATTTTAAAAATTTAGTAGAACTGTACCCTTTTCGAGCTACATTGCCTAAATTACAGCCATACTCATGTTATAATAGAATATGAGCTCGCTGTGCTCCTATTGATCCAACCTCGACAGATACGCCGCTTGTTCGGCATGACCTGCAACCGAACAGTATATGGTTTGTTGCGACAGAACAAAGAGCCTTTAAAGGGAAGGATGTTTTTGTAAAAATGAAAGAGTTCCATACTTTTCTCATTAAACAAACATACATGTTGGTCGTACTTTCAACTTTACCTTGGTTGTTTGATAAAGCCAAGGAAAACTATTTTATATTTTTATTTTGTTAGGAACTCTTTAATATTAACTACAATGAAATTTTCATATCTAAAGTTATCGTATCTAAAAAAAACTCTACCTTTCTTTAAAAACAGTGCGAAAAATATCAACGTAAATTATAAGTAACAAACTTTTACTTAAAATAAGAGTGAACTTGCTACACTGCACTACATTCTATCTTTAAATTCAATTTTACGTAATGACATATATATATATATATATATATATATATATATATATATATATATATATATATATATATATATGTCGTGACACGAGATCCCTAAATTTGCGTTCATTTCCGAAGAAAAAAGCAATATTTCGCTTGAAAAATAAACAAATTATATGTTTTATCAGAAAATTTTTATCTCTAATGCATAATAAATAAAAATAAAGAAACAAGTCACAGTGATATAATAGTACTTTCACTTAAGAGGTCGTATCTGGGATATTTTCATCGTAATTCTCAGTTTCCTAATATGATCATACCACTGCCAAAGAACAGGGGAATATATTTAAGAATTGTCAAAATATGGTCCGCGTATAAAATTCCATATATTTAAATATTTTTGCACTTATTATGTTATAAGTTTTCCTTTGTAGCACGTAAATAAACAAATTATGACCACCATGTTGATACACATGAGAGCCATCAACATAATTTGCAATAAAAAGATGCGATTTTCATTATCCCTGAAACAATAATTGTATATAACAACAAATCGTATAGTATATTAAATTCAGAGGCAATTACCAAGACAATATCTTTATCATTAAATATTGTGTTTAAATATTTTTTCGTGCTAACGCTTACTTGCTTAGTATTCGTGTTGATGAAATACGCTTGCACCACAGTATAGGAATTGAGTAGCTGAACCCCAACGATAATGGATTCTGTCCTCATTCACAAGCACTGTTGAAACACGATCTCCTTTATTATAGAGAGGCCACGGTTGAAAATCCAACGAACACACTGCTGCCACCTGAATATTGAGCGTGCGTCGATATTCACGCTAATTTTTTATTAATCCTTCACGTTTTCTTAAGTAAATTCCATTTAATTTTCTTCCTTTGTTTTAAAAATGGTAGTACATGATTTTTTTCCGAATAGTTCATTACAACATTCAAGAAGGTAAGAAAGACAGTTATCAATATACTGTAAACTCAACCAATGCAATGTCTCAATTTACTTCAATATATTAAATTAATTGGGTACGTATTTAATACTTTTTTGATAAATCTAAAACATTTTCATTATTTAAAAGTATACTAGCATGTTCAAGATTTCCTATTATATGTTTATTAGTTACGGTATGCTGTCGTGTTTGTAATTATTGAGAAGGAAAAAGATATATATAGATAAATATTGTTTTGTACTTATTATTCATCTACACTATCTAATATATTTTTCATCTTCAAAACGGGTGATTTTTACATGATCTTCTTGCATTTAAACTAGAATATCGAGTTTATAATGCTATATTGCAGTGGTACGATGAAGGTATTTCACTATTTCAAAGTCTTTATTTATCTTCTAATTCTCATATGTACAGAAACATTTTAGACGTGTTTGTTTCTTGAACATTTTTAATAGTATACTTTTGTTTATTAATGTTTCTTCCTCTTTTTGAGGAGTTCTCTTTTTTCGCCAAAGGGCATGCGAATACTCTCGGCTGTCCGGGTCCATTGGACATTTCTGAAGCTTAGTTATTCCGTCATTTGACATTTTCAAGTGGATATTTTAACGTGGAATCGTGTTTCAATATCTGTCAGTGTCAAATATTTCGTGTGGCTGACAATGATTTTACAAGTGTCAACAACGCGAATACATTCTATTCATGGAATACTATAAATGCAATATCTTATGCTATCCTCTTTCGTTTTCGTAGCATGAGTGAGATAAGTTACATTTAACATAATAGATCAATAATTTTCTTCCATGTGAAATTATTGATCTAATAGTAACAACGTTCTCCATAAACTTATACTGCATCTTTGGAGAGAAAATCATTTTGATGAATCAAATTAATTGTATCACATTTGCTGACCTTTAATGAAACTGTTTTCTGTCAATGAAGTTAATTCGGTGAATAGTGCAACAGCTAGCACAAACCGCAGAACGGAACCAGGGAAAGCGGAAGCACGATGTGTACTTCAGTGTTGTGCAGACAGTAAAAGTTTTAAACAGCAAATAAGAACAACAAGAAATAATGAGATTAAAATTATTTTTGCATCCGAAGAATTTAATATTATATTTCATAAATCTAAATTTTGTAAATAAAACTTTCACACTAATAAAGGGCTAGTTCAACCAAAAAAAAAAAAATTGATGATATATACAAGCATCACAATCTTACACCACTACTCGTTTCCTGATGGGGGGGATATAAAAAACTTTTACACGCTTCAAAGCAAGGACGGTACAAAATATGCCAACTCTGATTCTTCGTTTTAATATAGTAAGAAATTGGTAATAATAACTCGTCCATTTTGTCATCGATGAATTGATAATAAGATACATTACCTATGGAAAAGTAAATTAATTTTGCTAAAGCCAATGTATGTATGTATGTATTTTGACGATAGTTTTTAATTCATTTCCTGTTATTCATCATTAATTTCATTATTTAAGTCAATTTCCATCCACATTAAACGTTTTCCTGTTTCACTTAATCCCCAGGACAGCTTCCTCACTTCTATTGCGACTTAAATGTCTTTCAAATTGTACGCACGAATACTATAGAAACAGAAAACACTGTGTACATAAATACTAGGTCGCTCGGGCGCTAGTTTCGTAGATTACGGGCTTCTTTTCGATAAATGCTGCACTCAATGCTATGGGTAATTTGTTTTCAAATTGTATGACTCCTACTGCTTTCTCGTTATTTATTTGCTAATTTGTTTGACTCAACTATTTAATAACATTATAAGCCACAGTTAAAATAATTATTCTGCAACACGTACATCTCTCTGCCTATTTAATGATATTGATGCTTGCCTTCTTTTATTACGTTCTGAGGTTGAATATGATGATACTTGGTTGAATATGATGCAATATGTAAGTTCTTCTTTGAGCAAACTCCGACATTTGCAGAAAATAAAACACGGAAGTACAAATAATAATAGGGAAGAAATACACAACAAAAATAATAGCGTATCATGACATGAGGAAGAGCGCGTGACACGACAGACGGAACATTATGAACACGATATCGCAGATATTCGTGACACACATCAAAAGCTTTGCGTCAATGACACGCAAAGTAGATACACCCAATCAACTGCCGCCACGTCACCAGACGATCCTCTGCGGTTCGATGCGGCCGGTGGAGCCGCAAGGAGAGCCGCACGGACAGAATATCCGCTGTTCACCGCTGCTTCACGTGGGGCATATTTTACCCCTCCCCTTCTAATGTTGAATGTTGATGACTTGTGGGGAAAGACCTCAAATCAGGTAAAACAAACTGGCAAGCTTCTGAATAATATTCTGCTTCATTGGTCATTTTTCTAGATTACCTAATTTGACAATTTTTTTTTTCGACTTTGCATGACTTCTCAAACTATCATATCTAGAGATCAATCCTTTCACAAATGATTTCGTGTGATTCACAGAGTATTTTTAATGGCTTATTTTTTTTGTATTCGACCCTTTTACGATAGTTACCCTAAAATGGGTCTAGTTGAATAAAATGGAAAACACCGATCCCACGGTTTCCCAGCAGTTAATAACGATGACTCTAACAGATGTTTTTTAATCAAATGATTTTAAACTCCCTTACCCCTTTAACACATCCTACTCTATGTGAAACAGAATTAGCTTGAAGTTAATAACAATAACTATCGTGAAAATGTTAGATATAATCACTTCTTTTTTTAAATTCTTGCTCTTGATTTTGTGGTTAAATCTTGCAGATATTTGGAACGAGACTTTGATCGTTTCTCAGTACCTTTCTATTATCTTCAACATAAGAGGGGAATTACCGTAGAATAAATCCTATGACTAATTTGAGGTAAAGACATATATTACATCTCAGATAGGACCTGTAAGTTTGAATTTAAAAACTCAAATATTTATGTACAAAATAATAATATTTGCTCGTTCAGAAATGGGCATTCGAAAAATTAAAAAAGTTAATAATTAAACAACTGGATAACAAATAAAAAATAAAAGAATCATTATCTGCATTTAATTACTCATAAAAGCAGGTGTAGTAGACACAGTTGCTGAACTGACAAGAACAATTAAAAGACTATGAATGAAATACATCAACATACGATGCATTCTGAAAGCCAGTTGGTCATCATTTCATTTATGAATTATTCATGAATATGTAATTAAGTATCATTCGCACATTGCAAATAACCTAATAAATCCCCTCGTCTCTTCACGACTTCCAAATTTATCGGAAATTTCCATTTCAATTGTGGTATTACCTATGTAAATGTAAGTATTACCTGAAATGTAGAAGCTATTTGATTTTGGTTGTTTTAATAAATAATTTATTCATTGATTCACTGCTAGTTATCACAACTCTCTAGAAGGAAAGAAAATCCAATGATATTTGGTATGCAAATTTTAGTTATTTATTTATGTAACGTAAAAAACGTGTGGGGCGAAAGGGGAAGAAGTGCAATCTGTTAATTTTCTTAATCTCTGGAATCCCTACCCTCACCCTTGTTCTATATTAAGCTAAATTTTCTTCTTCTTCTTCTTCTCCCTCAAGCATTAGACCGGTTGGTCCGTTGCGCCTCCTTGATCTAACCATCTTCTCCTGGGTCTACCAACGCTTCTTCTTCCTTTAGGGATGTACTGAAGCACTTGCTTTGGAATACGGTCGTCTTCCATTCTTTCGAGGTGTTTTTTCCATTGTTCTCTGAATTCCTTAATTTTTTCGTTTAAGTTGTAAATTCCTATATTTTTCCGGATGGTCTCGTTTTTTAATCTGTCCATTCTTGTTACTCCCTGGACTGATCTTAAAAATCTCATCTCGGCTGCTTGAAGTCTACTGTGTGTTCTGGAGTTCATAGTCCAGTTTTCGCTTCCGTAAAGTCCGCAAGGCACTGCCATAACTTTATAAAACTTTAGCATTGTGTCTTTACGGACCTTTCCTTTGAGCGCTCTTTTGATGGTGCCACACATCATATTGAATCTTTCTATCTTCCTTACAATATCAACTTCGCCGAGATATGATACGTCACATCCTAGAAATCTAAAGGTATTAACCTGTTCAATAATTTTGTTTTCTAATATGAATTTACATCTTAAAGGTTGTGAGCCTTGGAATGCCATGGATTTGGTTTTATTTGTAGATATACTTAGATTATATTGCTTTGTTATTTTATATAGTTCATATAGTGCCCTTTGCAGATTATCTTCTTTATCTGCAACTAAAATCTGGTCGTCAGCAAACATAAAAGTTAAGTTAAATTTAAAAGTATCAATTATAACTTTTGTTATAAAAACATATTCACTCCCATGTATAAAAACTGTTTTCATCGACCATTGAGCAGCAAATTTTGGCTCGTAGTTGAAAACTCACTACCGCGAGAACCTTGAGAACGATTCCTTCATGATACTATTCACCAGAGGCTAGTACCCTAAAACGTAGGTTTACGTTGGCTACCGTTGCATGCAACAAATGTAAGCTCCATTCGGAGTGAAGAATTTCGAATATTTGCATTCGTAGATTCATTTGTTTATTACTTAAAATATAATGTAAGAATGATATTGATGCAAACTTACCATCTCTACGCCGCTCAGGATATACGATTCGTCATCGCATATGTTCTAACGTTCCAGTCGAGGATGTAGCAAAGCCGTGTACTCGTAAACATCCAAGTTCGCAATACACGAGCAGATCTTTCTTTTGTATTTGATTTGAAGAGACTGCAATAAAATTATGACGCGATTATAACTTATGAGAGTAGTAATGAATGTAACAAATATTCTTATTTCGTACACCAAATTAAAAAGATTGAAATAGCGAAAATTGTTTGTGGTAGTGGAAAACCATTGCAACCGGCATGAAGCGCTAATTCTGTTTACGACGATTAGTTCACACTAAAATGCATTACAATAGAAAAACGCGCCAGAAAATCCTCTTCGCACCGAGCCGAATCTGAGCCTCCAATTAAAATTGCATTTATGTTAGTAGCAACGCGATCATTGCGAAACAAGGGAAAGGGACAACACTTTCAGCTTCTCTTATGACTGTGGTGAGTGTACAACTTACGTTTTCTTTTGTTACAAGCTGTAGCTCGTGCTACCAACATAATTTCTGTTGCCAACAGCGGCAGGAAGGAGCCTTTGCGAAGAGACGTTCCTGGCGCGCTACATTGCAAGATAGACATAGAGCCGGAGAGAAGGCAGTGGCCCGTCTGGCTGCGTGGCTGGGGCTACTTTTGTGCACGGGGCGTCCCCCGCGTGGCAGCAGACAATGGTTCAGCGCCTGGCAGGCCGCTGTGCCGGATGCGCCGCGCTCCCTCCAGCCTTCGGGCCATCTCCGGCGGCGCGGCGGCGGAAGCGGCGCGGGCTCCCGCTGCCAGAGCAATCGCACGGATAGCTCGAAGCACAGCGCCAACGAGGAGGGTTTCTGTTTCAAACGACAGCTTTATAGCTGCATACACTGTGCTGATTTCGTGTTTCTTAAAGAAAAGTGAATCATTTTCGTGCTGTTTAATGACTCGATATATTTACCTTCCTTATAATGGATATTCTTCTGTATCCACATCGGTAAGTCGTACCAGGATCCACCCTCACTTCCAAATAAGTATGCTACCGTGCTCTGCATGGTGCGACTTGGAGGCTGGAGTCAAAATGTCACTTGTCCTGTGTGACAAAAACAGTAACACACTAGTATGTAATAAGAAAATAAATACGATGTATGAAAAAAGCCGAAGGATTTGGAATTAAATATTATATTTTATTGAATATAACATTCTTTGGGCGTGATCACAATAATACTTTTAAAGTAAGTGAGATTTTGAAAAGTGATTTCCAAGAAGTAACAATGAGAGTGTCAGATGTGTGCAATATTATGCTTTTCAACTTTGTATGTCGAATTCTTTGGTTAGCATATTAGAACCAATGAAATACGCATTAACTAACGTCAATCGTACACCTTGTTCCTTCCAAAAGAACGCACATTTGAATTGAATGCACCCCAACGGGACCTTACGAACAACCGTCAATCATACGCTAATCTTGACGCCTTTTTGCAGCTAGACCCGCTTGCTTTCAAGAAAGCAGACTCAAAGGGCATGCAGAGTAATTGAATCCCCCGAAAAGTCAACTTACTTCATTACGAGCAACTAATAAATATCTCTAGTGCCAGTTTGAAGCCAGGCTGAATTTAATCTTAAAAATTAAATTTGTTCAAATAATTCTCACCCCTATTATGATTCAAATCCGGGTCTTACGACCAGTTAATCTAAGTTACCAAAAGGGCCAATTCTTTGAACAGGTTTTTGGGCCTGATATTTTTCCGGTCATAAACGCGTCCAAAAAAAGGTGATTGCAAGCTGACAATAATTTTCGTAGAGCGTATCGTAATCGAGCCGGAAAACGCCAAATTTTCGACACAAAAACTTATTGCCAAGCCCTGGTAAGGAAAAAATGGATAAACCCCCGTGATCTTGGCCTGGAAAAATTTCAGAATATTGAATTTTCTTGTGCATTCATTTGCCCATCGTTTGACCACGTTTGCCCATCCTTTACTAACTTTTTACCAGCCTCCGTTCACAATTTAGAGCAAAAACAATTTATTCGGGCCAACTTCGTGTTCTTACGAAATTACAAGATTTTGCCTACAATATTAAAAAAACGAAAATTTCAAGTGCAATTTAATTTGTCCATCGTTTGCCCACATTTACTCAACAACTAGATAATTTTTACCACGATAGACAAACGAATTCACCCCCAAAAATTGCATTTGCATTTCAAAAATTTTGCATTGCAAAAATTTCAATTTTTTGGGGAGGGGGCAGGTTCACGCTTTCTGGGTGCTTTGGAATATGTTTTTCACCAATATCTGCTAGAAGAAACGTGGTAAAAATAATATTGTTGTTGATTAAAAGTGTGCAAACGATGAACAAACGAAAGCACACATCAAATTTTGGTATTTTTAATATTTCAGGCAAAATATTGTAATTTCGAAAAAGCGTGATGTTCACCCGATTTTTTTCTCTAATTTGTGAACGGGGGCTGGCAAAAATTTTCTAAAAGATAGGCAAACGTCTTTAAAGAATGTACAAACGAACGCAAATAATAATTTTCTTAATTTCAATGTTTGTTTTAGTATTTTAGCGGTTTTACAAAAAATGACAGGAAAAATGTTTTTTCTCTGTTGTTCTTGAACTAAACGTTGTGTTAGTTTTGAGAGTGATGTACAATCGTTTTCCAAAAATTGGACTTACGCAGGGAGCAGTAAAATATCGAAATTTCAGTGTATTTCTCGGTATTATTTAAATTGAAAAAATTGTGGGAAAAGGGTTTTGTGCTTATAACATTTGAATCCGACTCGGTAAAAAGTTTTGAAAGGGTGAGCAAACATCGGTGGGCAAACGAATCCACAAAACAAATTGCATTGTCTAATCTTTTTCGGGCCAGGTTTACGCTTTTTGAAAAATATTTTGGTTGATAAATGTCGTCTGAAGACGAATTAGGAGGTAACGTAACGAATTCAAATTAAAGTTGCGGTATTTGTATTTCCTTGTTGCTAATTTTGCGATTTTAAGAAATGGTAGGAAAACAATTTTTGCTAATAACATTTCTAAAGAGTGGGCAAACGATGGACACACGAATCCATACGAAGAGGCTGCAGTTTTAAAGTTGTTTTTCGCCCATATCTGCTAGAGAAAATGTGGCAAAAATAATATAGTTGTTTATTAAAGATGCACGAAATTACAAGACGAAAGCGGACTTCAAATTTCCGTATTTTTAATATTTCAGGCAAGGTTGAATTTTTTGCAATTCTCTCATCACAGAATTCTCTATAAGCCATTAAGATGTGGTACGAGAATTAAAAACGAAGATATCTGATTCTGGAGTACTCAAATATCTAATAAGAGGGAGTTTGGGGAACGCGAAACAAAACAATTCGTTTACTGGCGTGAAGCCGCCATAGTAAAACATTCACTTTAATTAAACTTTCGGGAACAAACGCAATTTGGTGGCAGACGTGCCTGCATAGAGAACCGACGGAGAGAAAGGTCCATCTGGAAATGCCGTGCTGAATGTCGTCGTAGAAGCTGCTCCGATTCCGTCTGCAAGTGACGGACTCCGCTCTTCGCCGCCCACTAGAAGTTGGAGAAGTCGCGGGGCGGGCGTGGGCGGCGGCGCGGGGGCGCCCCGAGCAGAAGGGACTCGGCGCTCTCAAAGGCACAGGAGGCGGCGATGACGTAGGCACAAGCGCGGCCTCCCCACAGCGGCGGCAGCGGCACCTGTGGATTACACAAAAGCGCAGAGCGACCGGATAATTGGCTCGTGCTGGACGAATTGGGGGACGAATATGGCGACAACGCTTCGAGAACGCGATACATAGTAGAAATGGTGCAGTGTTCGTCGCATCTTGAAACTGATAGTAACTCGGAAACATTACTAGAATTACTATATATCGGATAAGAAAAGAAAATCATTCAGCTAATTGAACACATTGATATCATTTGCTTCTTCTTAAATTTATTTCTGCTTGAGCAGTCTTCTAACAGCAGCAAAGTTCGATTAATTGCTTGACACATAGACAATTTAATTATTGCCATTCAATCGTGATTTAACAACTGATTTTGAATTTTTTGCTTTACTTCTGTAGACTTTTCCTAACTAAAGGACATTTTTTCGAGAAACACGAGTGGGTCACTTGAATTTATTAATAAAAAATGTATAACTTATGAACACTAGCTGTAACGAAATGAAGCAAACTACTACACTAAATGAAGTGAACTTTGAATCACTGATCAGTTCACCTTGCACTTACAACTGTTGAGTGTTTGCGCTACGAGTGTCACTAGGTTTGCGAAAGATTTCAGAGCACGCTGGTAACTTTCCTGGCATGACAATGTTCTAACAATAAGAATAAATATAAAAAAAAAAAAAAATATTTTTAAATTTTTGTTGAATATACTGTTTGTTTGCAGGCCACCAAAATTTAAGCAAAAAGTCTCATTGTTGTAGTGACAATGAGTATTTGTTTGCTACAGCAACATATTAAATCCAGAATGTTCCAGCGCCGCAGAACAGAACAGAAATCAGGGTATGCTACAATGGTCCGCCTGTCTCTTAATAAGACTCTTCGTCCATCTTTATTGCTTTCTGTCGTCTGCTGATGTGTTGCGACACCTCTGCCCCGTAAAGGAACGCTGATTGGGAACCTGGGTGGTGAAGTAACGGGTTGTTTTAATAGGAGGCTTGAGGGTGGGGGCAAGGGAGGGGAAAGGATGTGGGAGGGGAATGGAATGGGATATTGGAGAGGAAAGGAATATTGTCCTCAGGTTCGTCTTGGGTTCTTAATGAGTCAGTAGTGAGACGGTCGTTTATGTTTTTTCATTAGGTCTTGTTTTTCGCCCTCTGCCCTGGGTTATGGGAGGAGGGAGTTTCAGGATATCCAGGGGTGTTTTTACGAGTGTGCAGGGGCAGATTTCTTATGATATGGTGGTGGGGTAGGATAAGGTTTCTAAACTGAAGAATGAACCTTTGTAAGGTTTGTACGGAGGAGTTGTACTGATGGGTGAGGATGTATAGCATTTTGTACTGTTGCTGTAGGACATTGAAGCAAGTTAAGGGAGGGGGGACGGTAGATCACTCTGATTACTCAGTTTTCAGTGACGTTCATTTCCTGTAGTTTATAATAGATGTATTGAACCCTGTGGGATGGGTGTAGTAAAGAGTTGGCGGATAAAGGTATTGCAGGTTCGGATTTTCTTTGGAATGGGGATAGATAGATTTGTCAGGATAGGGTTAAGGGCGTTGTTGATCCGATTACTTTTTATTGTGGTGTTAAGGAGGAGCGTAAGGTCTATAGCAATCTTGGGAAGGTTACGGCATTGAGTGGGGAGAACTTCATCGGGTCCGGGGGCTTTTGATTGATTTGTCATTGTCAGTACCTGTCTAATTTCCGCATCGTTTGTCGTCTAAGACGTTTGATGACCGGGGGAAGAGTTCGGGTACTGGAGGGGTACTGGTTCGGGTACTGGTTCATAAGAACATTTTGAGGAATTGGGATATTTGGGGGTGGAAACGGTCGGCCAGGATTTGGACGGAGGTGATTGAAATTATTTGGGGATCAAAAACTAGGGAGTTTTGGTTGGTATAAAGGGGAAATATTCGGTTTGGGTAATCTCGTACTGCCTTTGTGGATGGAATTACTTTGTGGATGTTATTGACGAAATTCTGTAGAAGTGAGTGAACTTGTCTCTAACTATGTTTTAAAAGTTTTTTGTTCTCGTCTCGCCTGTGTTTGTAGAATCGTCGTTGTATTTGTCTCTTCAGTTATGATAGTATTATTTCGTCGGGGAGGGGATAGTATTATTTCGTCGGGGTGTATTTGCTGGGTAGTGGTTCGGTGTAGGTGCGAGGGTATATGGCGGTTCAAGCGCACAATGGAAGGTATTGTTTGGAGGTTGGCTAAGACATGTATATTTTTGGACAGGGTATGTTTGTTACCTTTTCAGTTGGTGTTATTGGTGGTTGGGGGTCTTGTAGGGGGAAAGGTAGGTAGTTGTTGATGAGGAGGTGAATATTATTGGGAAGTGGTCGGAGAAGTCATAGACATCGTATTTGGGATTGGGTTGGGCGATTTGGAGTTTTAAAGATTGTGGGACAAAGTCAAGGATATCGTGAGGGTTTCCGTTAACAGTATGTGTGAGTTCACGTGAACATTTGCTATGTATCTGGGGAGTGTTGTTCACGAAGTCTTCAAGTCTCAGTCCAGCTATGTTACTAGTTCAACAGTCGCATCCGGTGAATGTAGCGTTGACGTCATCTTGTGAGGATAAAGGGGTGGGGTAGGTTGTTAAGGATATTCAAATCAGAGGTAGGAAACGAGGAAAGGGTCTTTTGTAGGCTGAGATGAATATGGGAGTGGTAGGGTTTCCAAGTAGAATGGCATTCTCGGGCTGTGAATTGAGGACGTTTGTTTGGGGGAGGGATTGTCGGACGAGGATTGCCGTGCCACCTCCGGGGGCAAAGGTTCTGTTATTCCGATATATGAGTTAATTTTTGATTGTGAAGAAGTTGGTGGGTATCAGCTTAGTCTCTTAAAATAGTAGCATTCCGACGGAGTAATCTTTTAGGATCTGTGTGAGGATGTGTTTTTTCTAGGCTAAGCCGCCACGTGCGTTCCACGACGAAAATGTTAGGATTCGGGATGGGGGAGCCATTAATTTAGTATTTTAACACGTTTTATGCCTGCAGTTATTAATTTTGTGAGGATGTCCTCTAGGCCGGTCACGATGTTGATCAAGGTTCATAGGTGAGGAGGAAGGTGTTTAGAGTAGATGATTGGAGAGGTCTTTTATGTCTTGGGTCGTTATAGGTTGAGGGGTTCGAGGTAGTTGATTGCCGTCGGAGGCAGAGGAGGAGGATTTATTTTGTTCTCTGAGGGGTGGGAAGGACTTTGTTGACATGTCTGGAGGGGGTACTTGGATAGAGGTTTTTGGTTGTTGTTCTCTAGTTTCTTTTGCTTTGGTAACGTACGGACAGATTGGGTCGTATGCTGGGTGGTTGCGGTTTCAGTTGCAGTAGGCGGGAGTCAAGGGAGGGGATTGGTTTAAGGATAGGAAAGGGCATTATTCGGTGGAGTGTGATTTGGCACAAGGGTGCAAGTCACTGGCCGTCGACAGTATGTCTCGTGTGATAAAGCTTTTGGCAACGTTTGCATTGAAGAATTTGATCACAGTTTCTGTAGTTCTTGATTCTAGTCCTGTGTACGTACATCAGTTGGTTTTTGCTATCAGTCGTGTCCTTTTTTGTATTCATAATTACGTACTGTCCAAGTCGAGTAAGGTGTCCGTTAACGTCGCGTCGGTTCATTTCGGTGATGGGGAAGCAAAGACAAATAATAAGTCCTTGCGTTCCATCGTAGAGATCAGTTCTAGACGGTCACGAATTTTATTGTAGGCAGCCACAGTAAGGGGTTGGATCAAGAGTTGTGTCCTATTGAATTTGGCGGTAATTGCGTTGTGGTTGTGTTTCTACAGGTCTTGGGTAAGGTCTGAGGAGTTGAGGTCTATACGGAAAGGTCAAATTTTACTTTTGGTCGGGGGAAATTTTAGTGGTTGAGAGAATTATTGTTCAATTGCGAGTAGATTTGGGTCTTCTTTAGTCTTATTCTGGCCGTCTGATGTGCTGAAATTACTGGCTTGTGAGTCAGGTTGTTGGAGGTGGGTGTAGCGATTACTCAGGGGTAAGGATTGGATTAGGGTTGAGGAGTCAGTCCTGGAGGGTATGGTGACCCGCTGTAAACCATCCTCGGTCATGAGTCTTTAGGAGTTCCTGTCAGGGGAGGGGTGGTTAGGTCGTCGTGCGGTTGAGGTTCCAGTTGTAGGGCTCGGGCTGATGCTGTTGTCGGCTGGGTTACCGCCTTTAGTGATGCGTCTTCATCGATGGTCAGTTTGGTGCTGTCGTCGCCGCTGGATTCCAGGTTTGTCCGTAGTTGGTGCCGTGTCGTCGGCGGACGGCGCCGAAGCTGCGCCTCTTCCCGCAAGCGCCGGTTGCTCTCCGCGGCGCCCGCCGGAGCCGAACGCCTCGCGCGCAACCAAGGACAGGTCGACCGTCACGTGTGGCGGGTTGCTGCTAGGCGCCGCGCTGTCTCCAACACCACGTGGTTAGCTGGTGCGTTTCGTGATAGCTGGGCCGATTTGCAGATAGAGCAGAGTAGACGAGTGTTGCACTATTTTTTACTTTTGCAATTTTAGCAAATTGACTACAACAAAAATGTTGTAGCCATTTTTGAGAATTACTTTATAAATTGCATTAACTTCAAGTAAAACTACGCGAAAATTACTAGTTTTTTTTCTCAAAATATTGTACATGCACGTATCTAAAGATATATTTTTCAGAAGGGATATCTTTTAAGAAAATATATGTATTGGAATCAGTGTAATTTACAATGTTAATTTGTTTTCGAATTTTCAAAAGTTCACAGTTTGCCAAAAATGGAACCAGCATCAATTTCCTTTACCATACTTCGCTACAGACCAAGAAAATTTTTGAGGAAACATTTTAAAAACTTTTTGAGACAATAATTGTATAGTATTGCCTACATCGTATTTCTTGAAAAATTATACGAAAACTATCATTTTCGAAAAATTGTGCATGAGCTTATTTCAAGATGTTTTTGTAGAAAATATTTCATTAATCCATAATATCTATCTTCAATATTGTATTTGTAGTGGTTTTGTAGTAGTCTCCAAAATTTGCAGAAATTTTGAAGCTGAATTTTGAAGCTCAAAATTTTGGGCTGAAATTTTGCAGTTTTCGAAAAAATTTCGAATATTTTTTAAAACGTTTGTAAAAAATTGCTACAAATGATTTCATTATTTTTTCTGTGAGAGAGAAAGTCGCATAATGAAATGGTGAAGGTTGCATTTTTGTTGCCCTCCCTTTATTTTTGAAGTTCAGAGGTATTTGGTGTCTTCTTCGTTTTCTTCTCATTGAAATCAAAGTGTCGTATACTATTGAGCGGAGGTGGCTTGTGCTCAGTTTGTACGATTCCACAGCACCAGACAATCAAAAAAGATCTAATAATGTTAGGAATATACATGTGCTTTTTAATAACATTCAATATTCAATATAGTGCAGCAAGATCGATGTTTATGAAATCATATTGAAAACAAAGAGCACCGCTCTAGCGCACTCTCCGACCTCTGATGCCCTCCCAGGCCGTGCTATGCTTTCGGTTCTATTACTGCATTTACTTTTTGGTCCTATAGTGCCTTCGGACAACCAATGGGTCTTATTGCTGAACTCTGCGCGGCGTCCGAAAGAAATACAAATGTTCTATCTTCGTCTGACACTAGCTGCAACTTAATTTTAATTTTACATGTTATTGAAAGTACACAAGTTCAGTCATTATTGACGGTATTGAATGCATTAGTTATGATGTTTGGACAAGTTATTTTCATTTGTTGGATTTGTTGGAACATACCTAACATCATATGTACACTTCGTAAAGTTGGCTGTTTTGACAGGAAGTCCCTTTCTGTCCCTCACAGTGTATGCATCTACAACAGTTGGGGCACTACCGAATTCCATCACTACAGCAATGTCAGTCGGCGAGCGTTGTTGGAAATACGAGTGTGTGTGGACGAACTTTCATAAACCCAATATATATCGTGGCAGTGAAAATTTCGAAATAAAATAATTTTATTTGTGTAAAACGTGTACAAACAATATTTCTTGTTGCAAAGTACTGAAGTGTGATGACTAAATTTTCAAAAACAAGTTCTTTTATCTTTTGTATGAATTCTATTATAGTGAATTGCCTTAATGCATAACTAATACAAAAACACCAGTGCCCACTGAAAATCTAAGCCATCTGAACCACGTATGCGGGAGGTGAATTTGCCTTGCACGGACAGAACGAATAAGTTGTATAAGTAATGTTTCAGCACAGACTTTTATTAAACTTAGTTTTAATTTTTCACATGTATTTTTAAATTTTATTATATATTGGTGATATTAATTTTGAAATGATTTCCGTCATTCGCTGCAGCTGCAACTTTCGGTGTGTTGAAACATCAGCCGCCACTGCTATTGAGATAGCTCTGTAAGTCCCGCTTGAATAACAAGTAGTGATGCGAGGAGCACGAGGAAGTTGCGGAGGAGAGTGGCCGTGAAGCGGGGGTTGGCGATGAAGGTGTTGGCCGAGCCAAAGGCCAGAGGGCGAGCGGTCCGTTTCGGTGGCGGACGCTAGCCGCCATATGCTTCCGGTGCTAAGTGCTGCCCGCTCGCTCTCCGCCCCCTGCCCCGCCTCGCCTCGCCCCGCCTCGCCCCGCCACGCCCCGCAGCGCCGCTGCTCCTCCCGCTCCGCTCTGCCTCCCGCCAGGCTCCGTCTCCCGTCACGGCCCGACCCGCCCCTTCACCCTGAACTGCCCTACTCCTCGCCTCACCGCCCACCTTCACCCTCCCCCATAACCCTCCCCCGCCCGCTCCGCTCCCGTCCCAGTCACCGCTCCGCGCCCCGCCCCGCCCCACCCCGCCCCGCACGCCTGGCGACGAAGGCTTTCCCGCTTCGCATCTCGCCCCCTTCCTACCTCCACCCCTGCCTACCCACGCTCGCGTCCATTCGGAATATTCGGCACCGGAGCGTGAAAACATATTCGCGTCTGCGGCCACCCACGCAGCACAGAGCGGCACGCACCGAACTTCGAGTTCAACCGCTACCAATTCCCATTTTCCCGAGAAGTCGCCGAGAGGGATTGTATCGTAATAAAACGAAATTATTTTGTAATGAAAGCAGAATGTATTGGAGTGTTTCCTCCGGAGCTGGTCTTCTAATTTGGAAGTAAAATTTGAAGTGGCATACAGAAACAGGACAAAATATGGAATAACTGAACTATAGTTGACAGTTTTTTAAATTTTATTTCAAGTTGCCTTTTTTTAACTAGAGTAGTTATTAGCGATCTCAAAATACATAATACAATACGTATTTTCATTACACACATATCATGAACTCCTGTTTTAATTTACATTAGGAAAATATTGTCTGTATACATCATTAATACATTCTGTCAGTCGTCAAACAGTAAATAATTCATATATATTTCACATTATATATTATATTACATTTTACACCTTCAGGAATACTATTGTCTGTATTCATCTTTGGTATTGGTATTAAAACCGTCTTTAATACATTTGAATTCCTTCTGATTTTTATTCATGGCATTCTACAAGGAGCTCTTTGACTGTCAAAACTGCACCACACTTTTCACATACGTTCTCTGTTATTGTTTTTTTAAATTAAGTGAATATGTGTCAGATTTGTATAATTTATTCATAATCTGGCTATTGCCACCTGTTCCTTTCTTGATGCTGAGACTGTAGGAAATTTGTCAAAAAGGGATTTTTATATTTCCTGTAGTTTATATAAGTCCTTGTTTCTCCATTGGGAGTCCCAGAATTCCTTCATTTTAATTTTGATATATCTTTTAAATGCTTCTGAATGTGAAATAATTGTGTTGTCTAGAGGTTCATTAATGGCTATTCTTGGCTTTCATATCCGTCACTTGATTCACTTTTATTTCCTGATGGCTTGGAATCTATTCTAGCTCTTAATTAAATTTAAATAGAATCGTTCTGACAAGTCACAATAAAAAGTGTAACAATTTCGATTCAAAATATTTTTAATATTACATAAAACTCCTGCAAATTAAGAGAAAATTCAGATTAGGAAGAAGTTTTTTCACAAAATTTGTAAGATAGGGTAAAAGAAGATTCAAATGTACCATTAATTTGTACCAAAACGCAATTTCCAATTAATACGTAAAAATAAGATTAAAATTATCAGCTAATACTTAACAAAATCAACATTAATGTTTTATGTCAAGTTTTTATGACAAAACATTATTTATAAATAGTTTCTAACAAATGTTGGGTATTGTTTTGTTTTTAAAATGTATTAAGCATTACATATTGGGTTTTAGAATATTAAAAACTATATTTCTGGTCAGTTTTGTGATTTGTGGTCAGAAAATGACAATTCCAAAATCACATTCAGATGTAACACGATATTTCTCACTATTACTTTTTAAATTGAGTGGACATGGCAGTTCTCTTTTTTAATTTTGTTTTCTTAAGAACGTTACCACGTGTGTTTTCCATTCCATTTAAAATGAAATGGTATGAAACAGACAGATTTGCATCTGACTGTGAATTTGAAGTTGTCATGTAGAGCCCAAACGTGAACCACTGAATCCACGAGCAGTTTTGTGTATAACCTAAAAGCAATGTTATTTGACAATTTCATTTCAACAGAGGTAATAGAATCCTCTATTTCTATGAAATTAATGTTTCATTAACTTAATGTTTAATTATGTTAATGTTAACGCTTCCACCTAAAAGGGAACGAAGATGGAATGTTTTAGATAAGGGTTAGATTAGAGGTCGACACATTAGAATAATGGAACATTCTTTAAATATTCCCCACCATTAATCATCAATTTTCATGAAAAGTACCGCAATATCTTTAGAAGCAGACGCTTTTCTTTGAAACATTTCATGAATCTTAATATCCACTGCATCCTTCATAGTTTGTGTCTTGAACTCTGTTAAGTAAATAATATTTCTTATATGTATTTTAATTCTCCTAAATATTGAGGACATTAAATCCTGAAATTTCTAAGGCCTTCCGGAACCCTTTCTATTAGACCTTTAATGTCATTCAAAGTTTGTTTAATTATCATATTTAATAATTTATAATGTGTGATTAAGCATGAATGTTATTATGTTTGCTGCATGGGTAATTATGCAATTACGTTCAAAACCTTTCATATTATTTACTGTTAGTATGTTTTTTTAAATACTAAAGAACTTCACTTGAAACATGATTTTGTTTGGCCTCAGAGACTAAGACGCATAACTTTAACTTGATTAAGTTACAGGAATGATGAATATCACTGTTTCTCGGACATTTAATTGAGAATTTCATATTCGCCCAGTAAAAGGCAAGGAACAGTTTCCTGCCGTCGCCAACATTCCTGAAAACCATGATACAAGAAGAATATCCAAAAAATAATCAAATGTTATATCAACTTAGCACGGGAACGTTGCTATTTCAACTATCAAATAGCTTCGAACTGCCCGAAACAACGTTTCACAGAATTTTGTATATACTTAAGACGCAAAGAGTCTACACACTAAGGGTTTTGTTTTAGAAAGATCGGCGTTTCACAGAATTTTGTATATATTTAAGACACAAAGAGTCTACACACAAAGTATTTTGTTTTAGAAAGATCTATGAAATTTCTAGCCTTTCGAATTTCGTGATATTCTTTAAATGAAACATACTTATCCCTAGATATTTTATCACTTCCTCTCATTAACTGTATACTCTCATTTTAGAGTAAAACCACTAAATTTTAATAATATCTTGAAATCAATAAAATAAATGGTTCTCTCCCTTCATTTACCCTTTTCAAGACCAACTACAATACCTCCAAATGAAGTTGGTCTTGGTCGTTTTGTCCTGCGAGTTTCAATCAATATGTCACCAATCGACGATTCTTATGCGTTCAAACGATTCTGGTGTGATCAAAAGTATGTTTGAGGTCATATTTAGTGAAACGAAGAGAGGTTTTCTCAAGCTCGAAGATTTAGTGTTTTAAAATACAAACATAAATGAAAGTATTTAAATGAAGTGTCCAACAATCATCTGACACTTGGGTCAGAGCCTTTACAAAAAAGGATTAGTGGTGTTAGAGGATGGCACACACTTTCTCGTGATAGATAGTTTCCTAATCTTAAACAGATTTTCTTAAACAGACAATCTTAAACAAATCTACTCAGAGGTAGCTGTTCGGATTTTACCCTCCTTTTTCCCACCTGCTATCTATTGGTGACTGACATACAGTGTTTGCATACTCTTTTAAATTGTTCACTAGCTTGATAGTTGAAATACGACTTAAAAATATAATTAGTGATCTTTTATGCACATTTTCATTAAAATAAAATTGGAGCTATTTTTTAAAAACATCGTTTGAGATTTTTGTAAAAATGCGAAATTTTGAGTTTATTTTCACAAAAGCTTTGAATTTTCGAGAAACTTCCTGAAAAATCATACGAAGCACTTATTAAAACACCCGTAATGTTAATAACGACGTGAGATGCATAAAAACTACATGTATGTATTTTCCAAATGGCGCTTGTGACAAGTTATTTGATGTTATAACTATATATTTAAAATAATTAAATGTCGCTTAAAATTGCACGAAAAATACTAATATTTTGAAAAAATTTGCATCACATTTATTAAATTACTGATTGTGAAGGACAAATTTCGCTTGAAGAAAAAAATCTTTGTCTTCAATAATTCGGATGTAGAAACCTGCCGAAGAATGACCAAACTTTGACAAATTTCGAAACTTCTAGGGTAACCGAGAAGAAAGGTTCAATGCCATCTTTAGAAGTGTATTTCACTATAATCTTACAAAAAATTTGAAGAACAGAATTTAGCTAATTTTTAAATTGCTTTGAAAATGTTCTAGGGGCTACAGTACAGAACTATCCCTAAAATTCAAAGAATTCATTCAAACTCGCAGGGCTTCGAACCATTCCTGGAAGATTACGGAATATTCATTTTGGCAAAAAATCTATGAATAGTTCACGTGATAGCATTGATTACAGGCGACGGATGGACAGACTGATGGACAAACAGATAATTTGACAAACTGAAAGACCGACAGGCTCATAGGCTGACAGTCGGACGGGCTAACAGACGGACATATTGAGTGATTCACAAACTCACGATTTGAAGAAGAACATATTTTGGTATCAGCGGATCCCAAAATGTTGAAAACATGAATTCGATTTTCCGCAGCAATACGTAACTTTCTCTGTTACGTGTACGTATGCTCCACATATACGTGTGTACTAAAAAGTAATCAGTGATTATGATGGATTCCACTTTTGTGTTACGATGAACAGTAGGATTTCTTCCCATAGTTCAGTACATCACATACGAGTATGTAGAGATCTTGGTAAAACTAAAACATTTCAATTACATTTTCTGACACATGTTTAAATATGAGTTCATAGTGAATAGAGCTTGTACTTTTTCAGAGTTTATAAACACCCAATGCATTAGTCTTTGAAAATAAGTTCACAAGACATTTTGGGGGTAATTTTCCGTCCAGTGCATATTTAGTATTTGTCTTTAGTACGTCTCCTTTAGTACTTGTTTCTTCTTGTGCGACGTAACCGCAAGGTTCCCGCAAGTCGCTCTATTAAACCCATTGTAACTACCGCGAAGAATTAATAACCGCCCCGCAGCCTCTGAGACAACGGGCTAATGCATGCGCATCGGGGCGCAGCCGCGAGGTTCCAACAGAAGGCGACGGCGCGAATTGCAGACCGCAGCGCCACCTCGGCGGCGCGGCGCGGCGCGGGGCGGTGCGGCACGGCGGGCCGGGCGGCGCTGTTAAGAGTAATCACATTAATTACATCGGCGGCCGGATCCATTAATGGTAATCTGACCCGCAAAACTGCGCCGCTCCTCTCCCGCCGCCCGCGGAGCAGTGCTGATTAATGTGCCGACTGCCATAATGAGACGAGGGGACGGCCTCTCCGCGACACCACTGGTCTTCGTCGCAACTGCGCCTCGCTGTTGGCAGCCGCCCCCGTTCCGCGGCATTGACTCCCCAGGGGCAGATTATTCTCGGGGGAATTCTCTACGTTGTGTAATTGGAAATGGCACGTGCAAAACGTCCAAACTTGCTGTTGAAAAATAAAACATTCAACATTCGTTAACTTCAATTCATGCACGTTTGTAACAAATCTTTCAAAAGGTTTAAAGACTTAACAATATTATTTTATTTCTGATATGTATTATATGGTAGCAAGCGATTCACTTATAAAACTCTCTAACACGCGTGGGTTTATTCATATAGATATAATTGTATAACACTACAATAAATTAAATATCTTAATGAAAATACACTTCAAGAATATTGCAGTAAAATAATATACTCGTAGTGTACACATCAAATACAACAGTTTTTTACATTCCAAGAATATTTGAAAGAATTGTTCCTTCACGAGACACGTTAATAGCAAATAATGGATAGCGGTCAGCCTCTTTCTGTGACCCTTCCTGTTCAATGAAGTATAACATAATTCATTGTTTTTTTTATTTTTCCTATTTCTGGTTACCTAAGAAAACCATAGACACCTCCCACATGGGCGGTGACCGCATAGTTTTCTTTCCATTTCTGCATATTTGAAATCAATAAAATTGATATTTTGTCTTACTAAGTTTTTCAACCAATTGTTGGGCTTAAATGCATCTACGTTTTTTAAATTTAATTTATTGATTATGGTCGCATAAATATCTAGGTCTTGAGCGACCACAAGTTTGTAATACAGAATCACATGTATTTACAAAGTTTTTGTGTAGAGTTTTTGAGTAGAGATATGACAAATACAGGTGGTTAATATACATTCTATATATTCTATACATTATTATGGATAGATCAGACACTTGACCTGAAGAAAAGCATGACCTGGGTTTGAAATAGTAATAGCAGTATAAACCACAGAGTTGCATAGGAAAATTAAATGTAAACAATAAGCATCTCAAGAACAATAATTCATGTAGTAACAGAGATTAACTCTGCTGCAGTATTCTGCAGTGATTGGGTGATATACATTTTTGTGTATGTACTGTTTATATATTTAGACATGTATTATTACACATATTTACACAGACTTCTACCAAGGGGGATAGGTAGCTAATGGATTTTATTTATTGTTTATTATTTTGTTGTAACGTGTACTAAATATGGCTGAGGTGATATCATTAAAACAATTCAATCTCAACATTTATATTAAAATTCTTGAAGTGTCAGTGATAAAAAATAGTTGCGTCTTTAAACACAAATCAACTCCTACAGTAGTTTACAGACATTTATAAAGGTTGAGCTCAACGAGGAAATGAATCACATTATATACATTACTTTTATCATTGAAAACTGTTTGTATGTTGTTTGAAAGATTATATCTTTCTCTTAAATAATTAAAATTTGCGCTATGCACTACTATTAGGATGATAGTGATAGGTAGATGACATGTTTCACAGAGATTTCGAGATTCCTTTGCTATTAGATGTTTGTGAGTCAAAGCTGAATTGAAAATTCTCAAACGAGTAAGTAGCACTTAATCACTGCTTTTTTGAAGGTAAGGAGCATGGTCTTCAAGAACCGATTTCCTGATCATGTACAGTTTACTAGGTGGTGAACTTTTCCATTCGGTATACCACAATTTCTTGGTTTTGTGAAGGAGTACTCTTTTTATATCATTATGGAAAACATTATTGATGGTGAGAGGTAATGAGGTAGCTAGTTTAGTTGCCCGTCAACTGATGCGTTGCAAGTAATACCGATATTTGAGGGAATCCAGACAAACACTATTTCTTTGTTAATGTTTAACAATTCATTATACAGATTGATGATTTTTTTTATTATAGGATCTAGTCTGGAGGTGCAACTGAAGCTCTAGTAAACTTCTCGAATCAGTGTAGATAACAAATTTTGAATTTGAGATCTCTTTGATGTATTTTAGAGCTCTGTATATGGCGCAAGCCTCACAATAATATACAGAACATATATTACTAAGCTTGAAAGATTGTGTTTGACCATCAATTAATAGAGCACATCCAGGGACATTAGTGGTTCGGGAACCATCTGTAAATATGCTGGTGTATTGATTGTAGTTAGATGACAATTCATTGAAGAGAGCTAGATACAAATGGACATGTGTCAGTTTTCCTGCATTCTTTAAGACTTGTATTAATGGAAATATTGTAAGGAAGCTGTGGAGGTCTTTTAGTATTAGTATCAGGATTTATCAGGGAAAACGGGAAGTCTATCTTATCGAGGTATTATTTTAATATTTGATATAGTGGATTGGGGAAATTATTTTGTTTTGTATTGAACTGAATATCTTGAAGAGAATACATTTTCATGTGCTGTGTTACAGGCAGAGCACGAGATTTTGCTGGCATAAGAGAAAGTTATTTTCCGTCTTCTAATATGAAGGGGCTCGGCTTCGGCATGGACACTTGACAAACTTCGACATTGACTTGTCCTAAAGACTCCAATTGCCATTCGCAATCAATTAGTATGGATTGGGTTTAGTCTGTTTAATATATAGTTTTTGCTGAATGATAAATGATTGATCCATAAGCTATTTTGGAACGGATGAGGGTTCTGTAAGTGGACAAGATAATAGTTTTATCTGCACTACATGAAGTTGAAGAAATATATTTGATGATATTCATTCTGAGGAGGCATTCACTTTTTAATGAATTGATTGTTGCCAGATTAGATTGTTGTCAAATATCATGCCTATAATCTTGATTTTCTTTTCACAGTTAATTGCTTGAGAATTAATAATAAGTTTTAGTTGTACGTTGGTGTTCTTATTCTTCCCGAAGATGATGCATTTTGTCTTCGTTTGTGAGAATTTGAAACCACCTTTGTTGGACCAATTTTGTATTGAGTCCAGGGAGCTTTGTAATTGTTGCTGAGTAGTTTTAGTTGTTTTTTTTCGACTAACTAATTTGGTGATGTCATCAGCGAACATAAATTTTTACTGATTTCTGAATAAGTTCAGTTATATAATTTATGACATTAAGAAACAAGGTGACACTAAGGACGGAGCCTTGGGGTAAACCATAACAGAGTTTGTGTTTGTCGGAAACAATGTTGTTGAACTTGATTTGAAGAAATCATTCACGACGAAAGTTCGCAATGAAGATTAGAATATATCCGTATATTCCCTTATTATACAGTAATTGTAAGGTTCTGTCTTTCCACACCATGTCGTTTCTACATCAAGGCTGATTAATGCTAGGTATTGGTTTGTTAAGAATGCGTCAAATATGTTGCTGTGAATGTTGATGTGATGATCAATTGTTGATATATTTCTTCTAAATCCACTTTGGTAGGGTGATAGTATGTATTGTGTTCTAAGTGCCGTATTAATCTTCTGCTGGTTACTTTTTTCATTAGTTTACAAAGAGTTCATTGAATAGGAGAGTAACATATTATGTGGCATCGATTGGAAATTTTCAAAAAAATATTTAAAATACTATTTGGCCCTGGGTTGGACTTTCTCAAATTGGAAAGAACAGAAGTAATTTTTTGAACGTGGAGAGGATAGTTTAGTATTGGATGGCAATAGGTATTTAGTTGGAGTATTTTATCTATAGGGACACCAGAATTAACTTGTAAAATTGAAATTCATCACTGAAATTTTTGTCGCTTGAGTTATTAGTAATGGTTTGAGCCAAAGTGTTTGCTATTTCTTTGGGAGCTGTAACCACTCTTATTATTCACTGTTAACAATTTAGTATGAATGGTAGATTTGTATATTCCATTTATTGCTTTGATTTTTCGCAGTTATCAGATATGTTTGTAGAATTATTTATAAATGAGATAAAGGTTTCCCATGAATTTCTTTTGTTTACTTCAAATGTTCTGTTCTAGGGCTCTCGTTCTTATATATTCTTTTTGGTTTTCAGTTCTTGGGTGTCTGTTGTATCTGATAAAGACTTCTTTGTGTATTCTTCGGACATATTGGCATTCTTGATTCCACCAAGGAAGTAGCCGTTTTGGTGTTTTATTTGAAGATTTAGGGTTAGTTGTTTCTGCAGTTTGAAGTATGAGTTCCGTTAGGACCTCAATCTTCTTTGTTATGGAAGAATATTTTTTGTATTCTTGTTTCATTTCATTGATTTTAGTTCACATAATTAATTTGTATTTGTTTAAGTCAGCTTCTGAAAGTTTCCATTTGGAAGTACACTTGGTCTTATTTGCTGAATCGCGTCCTTGTTTGGTGATTATAATAAGAAAATGATCACTACTAAAAAGTTTGCCAAAGGTTTTCCAGTACCAGAGATGAGCAGTTGATGTAGAACAGATGGTTAGATCAGTAGTACTGAGTGTTTTATAAGTATTATTCAGGTGGATCGGTGAACTATCATTGAGTATATTAATATTAGTACCATCCAATACTTGTTCTAGTATCTTTCCTCTTGAATCATCTTTGTTTGATTCCCACATGAAACTGCGACTGTCAAAGTTATCTGATAGTATAATTGGCACTGGCAGTTGATTTATTAAGTGGGTCAGTTCACTAGAAGTAAAGCGAGGGAGATAAACATTACGTATAGTTATAGACTTATTTATGAGATTAATAGTGACTGCACAACATTCAACGGTGGAATTAAGGTGAATTTCATCTTATGAGATGACATTGTTTAGAAGGCACGCCCATTACTAGCTATGTTTGTATCTGTTCCGTTTTTAAACACAAATTTTAATTTTTTAATGGTTGTTTTTGGTTGATTTTATTATTTATTTCTTGTGTGTATGTGAAGTGTACTTGTTAATTAGTAGTAGCAAATTCTCTTTTTATAGACTAATGCAATTAATATTCCATTGGAGATTGGTATATGCCATTTCAAGAGCAGAATTTGATGAGAGTATTAGATTGAATCTTCATCTCTGATTTCATTAGAGTTTTTTTTGTCAATTTTACTTAATTTATTTTTTAAATTTGTGAAACGTCTTTTGATGTTTTTATCCGTAAGGAGAGGGTAAATATCTTCTAACATTAGAAGTAACAGTTTGATATCTGGAGTGAATTTATAACGTTTTCCTCAAAATTTATGCTTTTTTTTGTTTTTTCAAAAAACCTCTTTAGTTGTAACCAATTCAAAACATATTTGTTACTTGGTTCAGATAATTTTCCTTTGAGCGAGGCAAGTTTATTTTCTAGTCTATCAGATTCCTCTGCAAGAGAAACTTCAAGTTTTTTTGTTTTCTTAATTTGATTTAGTCAATGTAGAGTCTGTAGATTGATATACTTCATAATCCATTGTCTCTGGGAAAATCGGTTATATGTTATGAGTATCTGAGATTCTTTCTTTAAGATGGGTTAGGTTGTCGTCACACACAAATGAGTTTAACATTTCTTATCTCTCAGATTTGGAAGATAGACTAGATAAGATGCGATTGGCATTTTTTGTAGGTTGGTTTGTCGGTTGATTTTCGCTGCAATCACATCCCTGCAAAATATCCGCCGATGGCTGCCAGGGGACTGTGAGCCTAACCGTCGGAAAATTTCAGCGCAAATCGAACGAATTTTCCCACGATTCCTCACTTTACGTACGTGCAGGGAAGTATTTAAGAAGTGTCTGAAAAATTGGTACAATAAATTAATGCAATTTTTAACGTGAATATACAGACTTCAATATAAAAATAATTGCAAGCAATAACACATAATATCAAGAATGCGTTACGTAAATATTTGTTCCATTTGTAAGTTAGGTATCATTGCATGCAGTTTAAAATAACATTCAAAATACTTTAAAGGGAAGTTAAATATATTACATTTACAAAACGTAAGAAGAGAAACAGTGACACTAACGTAAAAGAAACTAAACATGTTCCTAGTTGTTAAGTAGTACCAAAGTTTTAGTTCAATTGACCTGTTTCAGCAGCATTATAAGCTAACATCAGTTTTTTCTTTACAATAAAAACTTGTACTATATCTTAAATAAGTAAAAAAGTATCAATTGTACCAGACACCACAAATATTATATACTAGGGATATTCCGTCAAAAATTACGAGTTGAAATAAAAATTCTCTATTAATAATAAGTCATTATAGTGAGTAGCGGAAAATAATGTAATTTTTTCAATGTTAAATGTAAAGTTTCTTCAATTTCAAAATTTCTTTTATTATCACCTATCAAACCTGGATCCTCCAGCGGACTGCGAAGTGATTTTAAGGAGACATCGAAGGGGGCACCAGTTGAAATTTTGGGCTATTTGCGTGCGTTACCATTGGTTGCCATGTCCCACGTAGGATTTGAATTTAGTGTCCCTGATATTTGTTACAATCGTCTCGAAAGAAAGCGTTCTCGAGATTCAACAACGTGTGTATTAAAGATAGGTCCAATATGTTCACAGAAATTGCACGTAAGAGAGCGCATAGATTGCACTTATAGAGCGCAGCACGCCTGTAACGGCATCTGCCACACCTTTCCAATGAGAGTAGGAAGCTCCGTTCTATCACTTCAAGGGTGTCCTCCCTTGTCAGTCGTGTTTTGTTATATTATTTATTCATGTATTGACTCTTTCAACTTTTCTCTCTTAAGCACATGTTATTCGTAATAAACCAGCATTTTTATTTATTTGACTAATTGCTAGTAGACTTAGTAGAATGTGACAGTGCCTTTCCAATTCAGTTCAGGTAGTTTACCAAATCACCAAAGTTGTAAACTCTATCCCACGACACGTTTAGAGGTACGCATTGCTTCGGCTTTCGTGGACCGCGATTGCCCGGGAAGGCGCACAGGGACTACTTTGTGCAGAAATGTGCAACAGCGATTGCCGCCCCCTCTAACTTGTCACTCAAACCGCGAAACCAAATTATCCGCCACAAAAGCTACCGAATTGGTCCGGCCAATAATATATGTCATTGCTACCCAGTCGGTTTTTATTCTTATTATTTTTGTATTCCTGCTTATGGAGGCGTTTCATCTAAAAAATCTTTAAGCTATAGTGATAATATAATAGAAAACGAGTTTCTATCTTGAATCAGTTGATTGCTTAAATTTAAAGATATAATGTTGGAGACGCAAGAAGTAATATTATAGGCTAGTGGCATAAAATAACAAAATCTGTTAACCGGCTGTATTTGGTCTGGTATATAGATTAGCTAGTACTAATAGTTTTTTTTCGCTACTTTTAATTTGTCCAATAGAGTTGTATTAAATTTGAATTGTTTCATCCTTTTTTACGACATTGGCCTATTCATATTCAAATTATTGGTTTTCTAGAGAGAGAATTTTCTTAATGCCTCCCTTGAATTATCTTGTCCCTTGAATTGATCTTGTTGGAAGTTGAAAATAAAGTCACACTACTAAGACTATGTTCAATAAAATTGTCTAATCAGGTTCTAGATATAATTAGGTCAGAAAATTATTAAAATTATACACTCTACGGACTAATCTACGAAAACATTTTAATAAATCGAATTCTCTGGGGAGCGCTGTAACGTCTTTATCCACTCAGTGAAATCATTACGCTGAGTGAGTCAATTCAAAAGGTAACAATTTCGCAGAAGGGCGTGCAGAAAGGCGTCTGCGCCGCGCAGTACATCAAACATTTCATTGCCATTCCCTGCGCACTTTCCCGCACATGCCAGGCGCCGCCTTCGCGCACTCTCGGAATTCCCAGAAAGCGCGGGCGGTCTGACAGGGTTACGTAATAACTCGTCCAAGGCCAATCTGTCTCTCCAGATGCTGGGGGTGGCGCCCGCCCCGCCCCGTCCCCGCCCACTCTCCGCCACGCCCTTCCCCACTCCTTCCCCGCCCCGCCACTGCCTCTGCTCCGTCCCCACGCCATCCCGCATCAGCCCCGCCCCCGCCCCTCCACGCCCACGCTCCGCCTCGCCCTTCCCCACTCCCTCCCCGCCCCGCCACTGCCTCTGCTCCGTCCCCACCCCATCCCGCATCAGCCCCGCCCACGCTCCACCCCGCCCCTGCGCTCCTTTCTTCGCTTTTTCATCGAAAAGCGCCCGGGGCGACGTGCAGGAAAGCATTCCCACGTCCCAACAAAACTCCAATTTCCGCCAGGAAGTGTTCCTTTTCTTTCGCCGCCGCCGTCGCCCCTCCCTCTCAGCGGCCAACTCGCACCAGACGCGTGAAGAGGGGGGGGGCGAGGGTGAAAGGGGATGGTGGGGGTGAAAGGGGGTTCGCTCAGGTACGAAGCACGGGAAACGGTTCGTGTATCTCGTGACAATTCGCCTCTTACAACTTGACTTCCTTTCTCATGTTTGGATATTGCGTGTGAATGGTGTTCCAAAGTCGAGGGTTTGAGTTGCTTGACTATAAGGTGATGGATGTTTTGTTTTGGCAAAACAAGGCAATCGTGAAACACACAGACGGGCAGAATACTAGAGACTACACTGAGATAAAAAAAAAGGAAAGAAAGATTAAAAATGAAGTGCGATTTTGTATTTCTGAAAATAAAAGGAAATAATGAAAATATGCCTCGAATGGAAATGAAAATTTGAAAGGAATACTACAATTATTTCAGGCAAAAAATTATTCAGTTCATCGTGAATGCGTATTACTTCGTATGATACACTCATATTTTACGTTAATCCGATAGTATTGTTTATGTACCAAATTAATTATATACTAATGGTTTCCTTGACTCTGTGACTTCATATTTTAGTTGTAACGTGTTTTAAATTTTTTTAATGTACAATCCTTATTTAGTTCAAAGTTCTTGGAGCATTACTTTCTGTGTTATTGACACACGATGACTAATTTACACTTACTAAAAAGAAAAAAAATTATTTTCAAGTCGGTCGTAGAAAGACAGTGAAATCATTCGAAACTGCGTTAAAATATTGAAACTCATTTTTTTCTATGTGACACATCCACGACGTCCCTTGATGGAGTTCTTGTGGACACAACCAAAATCTGATTCTACCTGGGAGCAGATTCTGTCTCCCACGTCGTCGCTCAAAATGTGAACGAAGGTCACGATAGGACAATGTGCGGCAGTATGTGAACGAAAGAATGATGATAACAAACACGGCAGTGTGGGAAAGAGAATCTTCTCGTGAGAAGACCTCCGTGAAATACACTGGTGGATCACATACCTCGGCGAGCCTGATGCACCGAGTGAAGGAATTGATAGACGGCGCTGTCACGCAGCAGGGCAGGGAGAGTGGCACGCGTGGCGGTGACGGCAGAGGGAAGAAATTGGTAGAAGCGCATTGTTGGCACCCACGCGGCCAAATTAATTCAAATTTGGATCTCATTCACATTGACAGTTTTTAGAACTATTCAAGAAGGAAAAGATCATACGTACATTTCAAACGTGGCACGAGAGTTTTCATTTAGCCCAAAACCCGCGAATTCTTTCTCAAATATCAAAAATTCACTTTATATGAAACTCTTAGAAATGAACCTTCAAATTGCTTCCAAAAGTGACCGGCACTCCGCACCACCTCCTGGCCTTTCCACACAAGACGCGACGAGATCGCATTGTTTGAGAATCTGGAGCACCGAGCAGTTTCATAGCAAACGTGTAGAGAAGCTAAATAATTCGCGTTTTGGGCGCATTTAACGATGGTTTTGTAAGCAATTCCCAGCACGGTATGCAGCCCCGTGAACCAGCGCTTCGAAACGCGGCAAATACAGTATTAAAGCATGAATAACGAGTAGAATCCGTAAAAAGAACGTGTATTTTTGTCCATACAAAGGCAAACCTGACAATTTCTTTAATACCTAATGATTCCTACGCCTACTCGTAGATGCTAATCGTATCGATTGCGCGTTGTGTTTCAGAATCTTCTCGTCTGACGGGAACACAGAATGGCGATGGATATAACTTTTTGAACCAGTTTCTGCAAATGCTCTCCCAATTATCTAAGCAATATTTCGCAGCCTCAACACGCATTTTCGTTTGACTGATCACGTGATTGATATTTGCGGGCCCGACAACTACCACGGTCATTAGTACCGTTAGTGTAGTGAATGTTTTACTTAAGGAAGTGGCAGTGATTCCTTCCCTGCTGGATGGTCAGATCCAACGCCCATATACACCCGGCTTTTAAGTATTTTCTCTTCCAGGGATTTTTTGCCAATAGGGCTCCATCCCAACCGGGACAAGCTCTGAGTTGGTCACACGACGTGTGGTAGAGTAGTGCATATAAATGTCAATGTGTGGAACGGGAGAAGATAGAGCATCCAAGACGAAGGAATGATCGAGCGTGGTCAATGACCCGTTTGTTAGGGTACTACCCGAGCATTTACCTGTCATTGATTGGAGAAAGAACGAACTACATATAAAAGCAGTCAGCCGCTAGGTTCATCTCCAGATAGCGAGTGGATTCAACCAAGCTATGTAGCTAGGTTTGAAAAGCCGCCACCGTCGGATTTCAACTCCTAGAACTCGAGTCGCTGTAGTGATAGCGGCAATGGTGACTTGTATCTAAAGCCCAAGAGCCTTCCTTTTCGTAATCACATTTGATTGGCATTTACCCAATCACGCATCAGAAACTATTACAGAAAAAAAAGTATTGTAGAAGTCTCCTTGACATATATTTGGTTCTTTTAGATTTTCATATATGAACTGAAACTTGAAGAAATGAAAACTACTTTTGAAAAAAATTGACATTGTCAACGACAAAATGCGAAGCATTTCCAAAGTTTGCCTTGCCTAACAGATAAAATTCAGAAATTGGATATTGTCAAGATTTAAAGTATTTGTACCAATTTAGATACTTATTATTACATAGATTTTACAAATATCAATAATTCATTGGGGTAGTCATGAACTATGGAGTATCAAGGTACGTACCAGATACATTGGTCGGTACATCTGCCGGTCGTACCATAGATTACGAAAAAGTGAATAATTTAACTATTAGACTTATCGCATGCAAATAACATGTTAAAAACAACTTTTCTCTGCTCAAAACAGTTTTTACCGCAAATTGTTTAGTCAAATGTGTGGATCAATTTCAGTGCTCTTGCTGAGTATTTCATGTATCCAAGGACACGTAAATGGTAAGTAATATGTATTGCGTGTTAGTGAGAGTCACGATATTTCCTGATAAAATAAGTTAATGTAATTTCCTAAACGATTTCGTGAGAGAATGCACTGTTTGTCACTGGGGTGTTCGCTATTTGTTTTAATTTAACATATTTTCGACATTTCGTGTCGTTAATGATTGACTGCAGAAAATATACTGTACCCTCGTATAAATCATATAGTTACTTCATTATTAAATGAAACGGAAATTGGGCGTATAGATATAACAGTGTGATGAGCAGCAAACAACTGGATATATTTGTTTTGTCCTCACCGAAGATTATGAGTAAGTACCCATGGAAAGGAACAAAAGTTGCGTGAGTGCTGCTTTCAGGACGGCTCGCAATTTTTGCAGCAACCTGGGAAGGGGCCCTAATTGTGAAGTGAGGAACACAGAGGAGGAGTAGAGAGTGGTGGAATAGCCTGGAGTGATGAGTAAGTGCGGGGGGGCGAGGGGGGATGTTGGTGCTGCGCTGAAGGACATGTTCCAGACCTGTAGAGAGCGCACGGGGTAAGAGCCGCCCGCTAGGAGAGAAGATGAAAGTTAGGGAAAGAGCAACACAGCATATGTACACAGGCGACCGCCTGTAAAACGTCTCATGGGCTCTTTTACTTTCAAACCCACGAGAACCGAGAGAGGTGGCTCAGAGCTTCAACTGATGTCACTGCAATGCCTCTCAGAGTAAGGTACTGGGTTTGAGTTCCGACGCGTAGTCGGATTTTCGACACAAAATTCTCAGATAGGTCGAATTTAGTCGGCTGTTCTGATCGATAGTTTTCCTAGGTTCACCAATCAATACTAGACGAATGCAGGAGCAGTACCCTAACAAGCGGACAAAGGACCGCGCGCGATTTTTCCCTGCCTCTTCCTTGTCCTATCTTCACCTCTTAGTTACACACACTTACATGCACTGCACTACCACACATGCCGGGAGACCGGTCGTGAGCTTAGAGTTTATCCAGGCAGATGCTATGCCCCGCTGGTGGGAAGTGGTTGAGATAAAGCAAGCCAACGAGCAGATCGGAGCCAGATCTCGCCACCCAGCGGTGAAAAATCACTGCCACCTCCCGAGAAAAGATGTACTACACCTACGGGAGTAATGACCTTTGCAGTTGACCCGTCCGGAATAACTAACAATCAATCAATCATCAACCTACTAGAAGCATCGGCTGCGGTAGCACAGCAACAACTGATTTGCCTCTGCTTAGGTTTTACACGGTAGCTCCACACCGTACATGGTCGAATTCAACCACTGTTTGAAGAATTCTAATGGAAAGCTATTCTGATTGGTAGTTTTCAACGGCTTTTTCAATCAATGTCAGGCGAATGCCAGAACAAAACCATCGCAAACGATCCATAGGTGAACTCACCAAATAGGCACAAAGGGAAACGTGATATTTTAAACAAGGTTTGTTGTAACATTCAGTATGGAGTAATAACATTTGGAAGAATGTTTTCAGAAGAATTAACATCCAATATTCCTCATTTGCAAAAATAATGTTTAATATACATTTAATATTACTAACTAGGCTAGTTCCGTTTCATAGATAATTCAAATTTAATAGATTTGTTTGTCTCAGGGTTAATAACATATAAAATAAACACTTTTACTTTTGAAAACGTACAATTAAAAAGACGACAATTAAATGTGATGCATTGTAGTTAGGAGTTTTGCTGCCGGCATTTGGGTCGTCTCCAGCGCAGAGTTTCCTCCGCGGAACGCAAGGCTCGTGCCCGGGGGCCGCCGGAGCGGAAGAGCGGAGATGCGATGCGAGGCGAAGCGGGGCGAAGAGCAGCGAGGCGAGGAAAAACAAGGAAAGGGGAATAGGCGAGCAATATGCCAAGGGGAACAAGGCGAAGAGAGAGGGGCGAGGAAGGGATGGTGTGGAGTGGGTGGACTAGAATGGGGACAGGAGGGGTAGGACGAAAATTGGGTAGGAGCAGGACGGGTTGGGTGGGACGAGGAGGGACGGAGAGGTATGAGGGGGGGTGGCTAGGAAAGATTGGGAGAGGAGTGAAGGGGTGAGGGTAGGAGGGGTTGAGAGAGAAGATGAAAGGAGATGAGGGTAGTGTTATAGAACGTAATGGGGTGGAGGGGAGGGGAAGGGGAAGGAGCGCTAAGTGAAAGGGAGGTAGCGAGGGTTGGTGAGGGCCGGGACAGAGAGGTGTGGTAGGAGGAGAGACAGGGCGGAGTAGAGTGAGGGCATGAGCGGTGTGACAAAAAAAGGTGAGGGGCAAGGCGGTATGGATTGGGTCGAGGGGAGATTGGTTAGGATGAGAGGAGCGGGTGTAGGCGGAGTGAAGTGAGAAGAGCCAGGGCGAGAAGAAAGAAGACGAGGGTAGCAGGAGGAGGGGTGGGAGGGGAGAGGTGAGATGGGATGGAAGTAGTGAGGAGCGGAGGGGGAATGGGCTAGGGAGAGAAGGGGAGAGCCGAGGAGGGGCGGGACCAGAAGGGGGTGCGAGGCGGTGACGCGGCAGTGGGGAGCGGGGACGGGGGCGGGCCGGAAAGGGTGGGGAGGGAGGGTTGGGGCCAGGTGCGCGCCGCCGATCCGCCCGGCGTCATGTGTAGAACCGAGATTCTGCGCAGGCGTCCGGCGCGGGGCCTTACGACCCACTCACGCGCCTGCCCTGGCAGCTTGAGGGAATTCCGTGCTGGGTGAGGCGTCGGGCTCGAGCACGCCTGGAGAAAGCTGAGCTGTTCCCCAGGTGTGGCCCGCCCCTCCTGTCCCCCAGCAAACGTAACTTCTGCCAGCCCCTCGCAAAAACCGCGCCAGATGGCTGAGACCTCTTCCTCTGACCTATTACTCTCCGTTCTCCTGCTCCCGACGCCTCAGCCAACTCACACTGTCGCCAACGTCCTTTCACTGTCCTCTAGATCAGTTGAATCATCGTTGCTTCTGCATCAACATTCATCAGTTTTTCCCAAAGTTTGAGGGTCGATGGAGTGGATTTTTGACGCCGGCTGCATAGATGGGTGAAATTAAACCACAAGGAAACTGAACACAGAGTACGCGTCATTTCCCCCGTCTTCTACCCGTATACGCGTTTATTCTTAGATTTTCTGTACTACCTCTCATGCCGGGAGGCCATTCGGGAGCTTAGCGCTGGCCCCGGCGTGGCAAGTGGTGCCCTTGTGAGGGAGGCCCTCGCAAAGCCAGCGTGCTAGTTGGTGCCGGATCTCATCCAGCGTGAAAGCAGCACTGCCACCTCGCGGCATACAACGCGTACAACATTAACAATTGGTTCGAGTCATCTTAAGATCCAATTATTTGGCCTCCTCATGTAAATAAATTCGAGCTCACTAATTCATCCCGCCGCTGGGATACTTGGCTTTACACTCCAACACGCTGTATATGTCCCCTAAATTGCCATCAAAAATTACTTGTGCCAACCTCATGAAAAGCTCGCATCATCTTCACATCAGACGCCTTCGCCGCGCCCAGTATGTCACGATGCGTCGCACGATTTGTTGGTTCACGCCACCAAGAGTCTGGCTTTGTAACATCCGTCCACCGTGTTTAGTGTCCGACGATCATTTTCTTAATTCCTGTTCCTACTCCCTAGCTCCATCTCCAACTATATTTCTCTCGCTTACTGGCCATTCTCCATCATTACAGCGTTCACCTGTTCTGCTCAGGATCCAGCATTTCTGACTCCTCGGCGTTATTAACCGTCTTGCATGTAGGATAAAGATTTTCCACCGAAACTCTACCGACGTTTTGTCTGTTTTTCTTCCTCTTCTCAGTTTAAAATTCATTCTTCAGCAACCCGCCCTCTTAATTTTTGGGAATACTTCCGTCAGACTTCGGTCTCTTTCATCTGTTCATCTATTCCATCATTCATAGTTTCTCCCGTTAATGAACTCTTCACTAAACTTCTGCAGCTCCTGTCACCACACAATTATGATTTCATCCTCTCTCTCTCTCTCTCTCTCTCTCTCTCTCTCTCTCTTGTCAGTCAGCTCACTCCTCTTCAGTGTATTAACTTTATTGTAGCTGTACCTTTCTCTCCTCCATTATTATCTCTCCACTCACTTACGAGATATTTTCGACTTTGATTTCGACTTTTCGTCCATGAACCCACATATACATCTTGGGTGCAATCATCTGGTCCAGGTTGAAATTTGATGACCGCCATTCCCCTCTCCTCTCACGCTTTGTTCATTAACACTAGTTTTTATGTTCCTCTGCGGGCTGTTAAGTTTTCTATTTTGCTCCTTCCGTGAAAGTACATGTTCTCGCAACCCCCATCAATGATATTTTGATTACTGTCTCTGCAGTCCACATTTGTGTAAGCGAAGAATGTTCAACAACAGTGGCATATCAGTGCCATTCCTATACCCGGTGTATTTGGGGGTCAACGACTTATCTTCAGTCAATTTGACAATCGTATCTGTCACTAAATGTAACATTTCACTTTCAAATTGCTCCTTGAATAATAAATATGATAATTTAAAAATGTTTTTGTTAACGGTTGAGAATTTTTAATGAGTTTTGGCGAAGTGAGTTATATATGATTTAAATCTTTTACTAAGTATTAAAAAATAATTGACCTCTTGTTCAGCGTATCCTCATTATGACTAAATATAATTTGCAATTAATTAAAGATCTGTAAGCTGTGTGAGGTTAACTCTATTCAATAAGGAAGAAGAAATAACTTGGTAGTCAAAATCCAAAGAAAAGTTTATGAATCAAAGATAGCATTTACGGCATTTTTCATTTGCATAATAAATCACATTAGTCCTGGCCTTTGTAAACGGTCTCACAATACGCCATTAATTAATTGTAAAAACGTCATTATCGCGTATTCTCTTACTTTTTTCTCGTTCTTCCTCTTTTTCATTTGCATTTTGTTTCACTTTCTACCGTTCAGAAATTTAGAGTTTCGAATATAAAAAATGTGACAACCAAATACAATAGCTTATAGAAATAAAATCATTACTAGTCGTACCTGTGCACTAAAACGTGTACTTTTGAACATGTAACAGTTTTTCTGAAGCAAAGGTAATTCACTATAAGCGATAGTTACAAACATTAGTTGAAAAACGCAGTCATTGTGACGTTTATGACAGGACTCCGAGTGCGCTACAGAACAGACTAATTCGGGATGTTCGGAAAGGCAAGTGGTCTGCAGTGTGCATGTGGCAGCAGCCGCCGAGCGTGCGCGGAATGCCGAAACGAGTTCTGGACGAGGAGATGCCGGGCGCCCTCCGCCATGCCCTGTGTATTTTCCCGAAGCTACGCGCTGCGCTGTCCAGCTCGGAGTAATTGAATTAAGTCAGTCGGTGTTGTTTTAAGAGTTGTGCATGAGAGGGTCAGCGAAAATTCCCTTCTGGCATTAAGAGAGGTCTCGCAGTTGTCCCGTAAAAGCGTTGACTAGGGATTCTACTATGTATTTGGGTGTGCGAAAAGTCAGATGGGGAAATTGTATGAGGGGCCGAAAAAGAAAAATGTCTCGACTAACACGCCTGCTTATACATGTAGATGTATGTTGTTTCAAATAATTTCCAGTATGTATGCTAATTTTCTTCGTAATTTTTGAAAAAAACTAGTGATTCAAAATCTGCGAGTGGGAAGAAGTAATGGAACACAGACGCATTATCGCCTGCTTATTTAATGGATTTATCCTTTTCTACTATTCCGAATTATGCAAATGAAACAAAATATGTAAACAATAAGAAATTATCCTAAAAATGTAGCAGAGTTTGATTTCAAATTTCTTGAAAAGCATTTCTTCCAAAATAAAATGGGAAATATGTCTAAAAAAATGTCCAGTTTTCACTGTTCTGCTTTAAGTTCCATTCGCTTGAATATTTATTAAAATTCTATTAACAGTACAAATGAAGCGTTCACATTGAAAATTTTTTGTATAAATAATAGATATTGTTCAAAATTTAAAAAAAATTAAAAGAGTCAAAAATTAAAATTATATTTTTTGGAATTAAATTTTCTTACACTGACAAGCAGTATTTAAACACATTTTAATCAGTTGGCCAGTTCGTTCCATATGTTTATTTTGGGCAGAGGAATATAATCATGATGTGCTACCTATCCAACAATATCCCGTTACTTCATGCTTAAGTGTTATGACAAACTTAAATGGATCACATAAAAGTAATAATAGTTACTTATAATGCGAGTGGTTAAAGTGACATTTTATTTTGTGAGTTAAAGAGGTTGCGACATGAGTCCGTCAGGAGAGAGGCGGCGTTCTACGACCAATCCTGCTCCGAGATATATTTACAAAGTTGGCATAGTTCTGACTTTCAAGTTTAACTTTAAATTTTCAAAAGATTCACAATTCAAAATGTTTGGGGCTCCTTCCTACCAATACAAAATTGAAGATAAAGATTTTTCCTTCAAATATATTTTGTTCTCCTTAGTGTGTTCATTCATTAAGGTCATGCACATTTTTTGAAACTTTTAGCAGTTTTCGAGCAATATAGCGTGCAATTTGGGCAACTTAAAACATACAAAAACAAGTTTTTTTAAAAACCCTCCAAATGTATTCCTTACACTTTTGGCAAAGATTGTGCTAAATGCACTCTTTAAGATGACATGTCCCCTACTTTTTTGTTGTTGTTTTTTTAAATTACAAAAATGGATTTTTTTTAAGTTACATAAATGTTGTTTTTTTTGTTTTTTTAAATATCTCTCACGCCGTTAATGTGCACATTTCCAGCAATAGATGGCAGCAGGAAAGAGTATGTGGCACGTCCGTACAGATAGCCGAGACTAAAGGAAATAGAAAACTTAAGTCTGTGCCTGTCTGTGGCTCCACTAGTTTTCATAGTATTACTGAATTATATAGATGATTTATCAGGATCTAGTTTATAAAATATTGTGATACGTTCTCAAAGTCATCACGTTTAAGTGAAAAAACATAATTTATGGCTTTATTTTAATTTTCTTGGATGCTTTGAAGCGTCTATTTTTGACAGTGTGCAAATCTTCGCCGCATCACATTGTAAGAGATTTTAGGCGATTACACTTCTCAATAGTGCCAATACAACTTTGCGGGTTTAAATGCGAGATGTACAGTGATTATATGCACGATATATTGGAAAATGAGATGTATCGTATCCAGACATCTTAAAATAATGTAATCACTTCACACATCACGTTTGACACTCATCAACGAATTGCTGACGACAGTTCTTACCATAGAGCCTTTTCAGCTGATTTGTGGCGTATTTATTAATTACTTGAATTTAATATCGTGTTGCTACAGTAGTCCGCTATACAAGCAAAATAGTGGATTGCCTTTTTGTTTATAACTAAAAAACTCTATCGGTATCAAGTGCAGGATTAGGAGCACATTTTGAGTTTGCAGCCGGAACGATTCGAGCAGCTAAATATCCTAAAGAAAAGAAATCGACCAAAATTTTAATGTTGGTCACCTACGTAGAACGTAGACGCAGAAACGTTTAGTATAGATTGTTTAAGATCAAGAAGTAAATATATTTAAATAATCACTGAATTATTGTAATTTAACTAGGAACAATTAAAACATATTGATAGTATACAAAAGTACAATTTACGAGCGTCATTCCCTGAGCTACAAGAAGACATGTGTGTTAAAGCACGTTAATCTCCATACGTGGGCCTTTCGTTTGGTGTGTCATCGTATATTAAGTTCTCTAAAACCGATAATGCAGTAGAGTATGGCCAGTGAACAGAGATATCACTTTGTAGACCGACTTGTTTTAATGTCAGTGTTGATAGAGGTAGTACTTCAACCGCATGTAGTGTAACTTAATTGCCCACACGGGACTATTTCCGAAATGCGCGAATTTTATTATTTAATCCGCGCAGCCCCAATATGTCAAGAATCGTCCTGTTAGAGGAAGGCGTTTCATGATTCGTCGGAGCCGCCGCCATCCTAGCGGGCAAAAAGATGCCTTCACCCCAGATGCAGGCCAGATGCGGCGAGCACTCCGCATCGCTGTCACGCAATACCTACCCGGAGACCGGCCGCCAACTGCCAAAAATTAAATTTTAGCTACACGGACCCTGATTATTGGGTTTAACGACCCAACCCCCACCAGTAACCCCCACCAGTAACCCCCACCAGTAACCCCCACCAGTAACCCCCACCAGTAACCCCCACCAGTAACCCCCACCCGTAACCCTCACCAGTAACCTGGACATATTAGGATGAACCGGGTTCACGCCCACGTGACGTCGGAAACCGGCGGGCGTTTCACCGAGCTGACGAACACTTCTCTATCTGACAACGAGAACAAAAGGTGGCGAATCTCGCCCACTCCGCTGCCGTTTCGCTCCTTTGTCGCCCAGGCTTTGGATTTGGGGCGATGCTCGGCCGTGTGCTGCAGCTGCCGCCGCCGGCTCGTTCAAGACCTGCATTCACGACGTGCGTTAAGAATGCGATTCGCCGCGAAAATAAATCAGATTATACTTGGGTTTTTATTTCTTGGTGCGTGAGGATGCTTCACGATGGAATATCTCAGTACATTTCGCGTATTTCTCGGTCGTACTGCTAGATATCGCATAATCGCGACCGTACCGAGCAGTGTTGGCGATCATGTGACATCTAGCGGCACGACCGAGAAAGAAGCGAAATGCCGTGAGATATTCCATCGCCAAGAGAGGGCCCTCACGCGCCGAGAAATAATAATTCAAGTATAAATAGACCTCGGAGACACTGCGAGTGCGTGTGACTAGGACTCAGTCCTGGTCTCGCTAATAAATGTCCACGCACGTAGCCTATCGATCGCCCAATGGCATCGGTCTGGCACTGCCTGCACCTCTTTGCCTGCGGGCTCTATGCGGGAAAAATGAGGGTTGGCTAGAGCCGGCCGGCCGCTCCGCCGCTGACAGACTCGCCTGTGTCGATCTCGCCGCCCACGGCACATGCTTGCGGCCAGGTACCGTCGCCCGGTATATTTACACCTCCACAATTTTGAATGACAAATCACCCTTCCACCCGAGAAGGTTGGTGAAAGGTCCAGCGCACTACAAAATATTGCAATAATCAGATGTTCTAGTTTTTAATTGAACTACTGATCATCAGTAATTGTAAATTCATCATTAATGCAACAAGTGACCACCCCCATCTCTCATTTCTTTATTTAAATAATTAAATACATGTAAATAAATTCAATCTTTTCATCATTCGACATGACACGTCTCGACAATCACCTCCTATAATTTCAAAGCCGTTAGGTGACTGCATCAGAATTATGAAGGTAAGTTAGTGTTCCATCGCCCGTGGTGATCAGCTGCTCGCTACTAATATGATTCTTTAAAATCTCTGCAGTGTGAAACCACTGTAATACATTTTTGAAGTAGAATTTAATATGAACTATGGATATGTGATAAGAATAAAATATTGACCCAATTCTTTTCAAAAATAAATGAATTATTGGCAAATAAATAAATTGTGGTATGTCTAAAAATTACTAGAACATTAGTACTGTAAAATATTTCTAAAGAGAACTTCTTTATATATATATATATATATATATATATATATATATATATATATATATATATTGTGGAGTTATGGGATTGTGCAACCCCATAACACCACCGTCTCGTATATGTGAACACTACGGAAGCAGCGAGGATAGCAGGCGCGGAAAGCAAAGGTTCATAAACGCGCGGCCTGGTATCCGTTGCCCGTACTAAACGAAGGCGAACTAGCGAGCAACGTTTTCCTTGTGAAGGGTTGAGAGAGGGGAAGCAGCCCCACCACGGAGAATTTCCCCAGGCGTCGGACGATAAATACGCGAACCCGCAAGCGGAAGCTCTCGCTTCTTGCCACCACTCGCTGGGTAAGCAGCTCTTCTCTTTGGGTTCCCGATCGCCGAGCTAGTAGCATTTTGATCACCGCTGGCCGAGCCAACACTTCCGTTAACATTAGTTTAGATATTGTTTGCCGCTGCAACGACTACTAGATAGGAGTATTCGGCGTCGAATAGACGTTCTAGTCAGTCGTCCGCGAGATAGTGCAGATTCAGTAAAGTATTCCTTCAATTAACGTCACGGGAAGTAAAAGTTACCCGTTGTGAGAGAAGCATTGAAAGTTCTTGTTTAGCAAAGTAGAAGTAGCAACGAGCGAGGAACTTGCACGAGTATTCGGTGAAGTGCAAGGGACATTTTCGCAACGTGGGCGTAGTCAGAGGCGCCGGTAGCAGACGAGGAAGAAGAAGAGGCCGACTAGGAAGAAGAACGGAAGAGGACGCAAGAAGACAGCGTAGACGGCAGAGGCGAATCTCGTTTCTTACGACGCAGCAGCTGGGACCGACCGTCGTCGACGCAGAGACCAGCGCACGACCATCAAGGCCAAAAGTGGGAAGTCCACGAGGTAACGGTTAGGGCGCGGAAAATAGGTCAAGTTCACGTCGGCAGGGAAAAACTAGTATAGGAAAGTGTTAAGAAATTGAGGACACGGGTGGCAACAAATTGCAGTATTATAGTAGGAGACATTTTGATGCGCTATTGCCTGCATAAAATATTCTACTTAGGACATTTATTATTCTGCTATTTTCAGACACAAATTGTAAATGAGAGTAGTGCACTTGCGCACATTTTGTTCTTTGCATGTAATATTTTGAAGCAGGAGATTGTAAATTGAAATTTTGGTTTCATGTGCAATGTAATTAGAATAGCATAAATTTAGATATAATTAATTTTCCAAGGGAATTCCCAGTGTAGATTAGGGTAATTATTCCAGAGTATCAATTTTGGAGTAAATTATATGTGTTCATTCATATGAGTGTGTGTTGTAAAGGTTTCTATTTGTGTTTTGATCATTCTTTGTAAAAGTGTGATTCTATATTCTTGGTTTTTGTCATGAACTGATGCCACTAAAGGTTTATGGGTAAATTATACGCTCGTTTGTGTGCAATTTGTGTGATTTTATTGTGTCAAGGGTTCAAACCTTTCTCGCACCCTGAAGATCCTGCTCCCTAGATTTTTAAGCTCGCTTCACGAGCAAAATCTTGATAACCCGCTTACGGTTCATGCGTGCAACTGTGAAGGTGGCAGTTGAGGGTGAAGGTGGGTTAGTTAGAATATATATATATATATATATATATATATATATATATATATATATTGGAAGAAAGTTTTATTTTACTTTTTGTTTCGTTCTTTGCGACGCAATGGTCCACGTGGTTAATCTTCTCGACGTAAGCCCATTCATCGCCACCTCCATCAACCAGTTGTGTACTTTCATATACGTGCTTACCATCACTTATCCAGTTTTGCAGTATCTTGTATCGTCCATTACACAGCACGGCTATTAGCGTTTCACCACTCACGAAGGGGCAGCTAGTCGAAACAGCAAATACAAACGAAAATTGGCGCATCATTCTAAACCGGCATGATGGCGCCGCGTTCGTCGTTTGCAACCAGCGCTTAGCAGTGGCAGCACTCCTGCCACAGAGATGGCTGCAGCGGCGACGTCGGGGGCGGTGGTGGGGGCACTGGACGGGTGATGCAGAACGGTCGGTGGGCAGGGGCAAGGGTAAGGTCCCTAATGGGGCTCTTAACGTGCGTCCATGGCCCGCGTAACGAAGTCGTACTTGGCCGAAATGAGAATGGAACTTAATTATGACAATTTGCCCGCGCTGAAACTACTCCGTTTCGAGGAGAGCGCTGGCGCCGACAGCGCTCCCGCGCACCGTCGCTTGACCTGAGCACTAGGAGAGGTGGCTCAGGGCATCAACTTATGTCACCGCAGAGCCTCTGACGGGGAGGTTCTAGGTTCGAGTTCTGACGGTGGCACAATTTTTGAGACTAGGTAGTTAGGTCGAGTTCTGTCGCTGGAGTACAGTTCTAGCGGCCAGTTGCTCTGATCTATAGTTTTCCGTGGTTTCTCCGATTAACATCAGGCGATAATGATATTGACAATTACCTACCTTATTTTACATCTACAATGCATAAAACACTTTACTATAGTTCGAGCTTTATACCTAAATGCACCACTAGCCCATATAAATCACTATCTTTTCATAGTGTTAACCTAATCAAAACTATGATTTGCAATTACCTCAACGTCTTTATGTTAAATCTATACTTTAAAAAATTTCGCATAGTATATATATATATATATATATATATATATATATATATATATATATATATATATTTAAATTTCATCAATATCAAATCTTTCTTCAAGAAATACAAAAAACACTATGAAAATAATTAAACTGAATTCTTTCATAAATTATAATTAATATTTTGGTGTTTTTATTGTGTGTGTTATTTTTGTGCAAATTGTTAATTATTAGACATATTTTAACATATTCTTGTCCAATATGGCCGAACGCTGTAAAATCAAATATGAAAGAACTTCAAACTATTCAAAATAATTCTTTAGAAAAATTCTACACGCACCTTGTTTTACTCCCATCTAGCGGTATCCGGAAGACGTTCTGCCCTTCATCTCCCGTTTTCTCCTTCCCCCTCCCTTTCTCTCTCCGTTTCTCCCTCTCTCTTCGTCTCTCCCTCTCTTCGTCGGTCACTCTCTCTTCGTCTCTTCCTCTCTCCTCCTCTCTTCGTCGCTGCCTCCCTCTCTCGCTTTCACTCACTCTCTCCCTCCCTCTCGTTCTCGCTCTTTCTGTCTCTTGGTCTTTCTCTGTCATTCTTATACACATTCAGTAGTATATTCTACACGTCTCTGACCAAGTGGGGTAATATCGAGAAGCGCCGTACCAGCAAAAATGTAATAGAATGTTCAAGATCTCATCCTCCAGATTACTGTGTGAGAAACATTTCTTTGAGGCATTTGATCTCAAAGTTTTAATTTCTAATACCCTAGAAGGCTTCCTTGAGGAGTTATTTAAAGATATAGAGTCAAAAAATTTGCCAGTATTGCGGGTTGCATTTGACGTGAATATTTAGTTTAGTTCTTTGTTCTTTCTTCGTGAATTTTTTCCAATATTTTAATAGTTATTCTGCTATTCGTGGCGGTGACGAATCCAACAAAACAGAGACAATTATAATTGTTCCAGTCGTTCTTGAGTTATAAAATTTGAGAGAGAGAAATTCATAATGAATTAAATCCTGCAATTCATTATTTGAAAAAAGTACAGTCTCAATTTGTTTAATACTTTTTCTTCATTATATCATGCACAATTTTTTAATCTTGATAAAACTTATCCCTTTCCTTATTTCATTCTCCGTAATCTTATTGCTCTTACTCCTTTTCCAATCTTACATTTTTCTAATTCTGATATTTTTCGCTTAATAAATCCTCTTAAAGATGTATTGATATTGTCCGTAACGACTGTTCTTACATTGTAAATTTCAATGCTCTAAAGCACACATTGTTGAAGAGAAAGTAATATTTTTTTAAAGAGGCAGAATAGCCTTCAACAATATTTTTACGTATAATGTTCACCTCCAAATGTATGGAGAAAAAAATTCATAAACTTAAGTGTGCAATAAATGAATGTCCGTCGTTCAAACATTTTTCTAAATGTTTATAGGGCAATTAAAATATAAATCATGTATACATAGTGGCATAAAATAATATAATAAGATTATTGGCATACAATAATAAAGTAAGATTACATCATTGAAATGGCATAATAGTTCACGAATATGAATTAGGTTTTGGATATTTCTCTAGGAACATGTTTCTTAAGCACAGAATATAGTTGAGATATATAGCTATTGTATCTGAAATGCAATCAAGCTTTGAAAAGTATGTCCCTCTGTAAATTGAAACGTTACCCTGTCAAGATTAAGAATAGGAAATATTGTGCAGAGGAACAATGAAAACAAAACATTAAAACTTATACATATCACGTGTTACATCGTATCATTTAAAATTTCATTTACAGATGGAAAGAACTCAGCAGCGAAAAAGTGACTAGAGCATTACAACTTATTCTATGAATATTTTGAACATTTTTGTAATAAAATTTATGAGCAGTTAACGAAGTTAAATTGTTTACGAAACCTATTTATTTGAAAGCACATTCCTCTAGTTTGGACACAAGTTTTGGCATTGTATATTTTGTCATCCAACCTCGTATGTACGAACAAGATGCCCTTTATACTGAGTGTGCACAATATATGGCACAAATATTTAGATTGTCGAAGCTGTATGATAATATAATATTGTAAAAGGCTGATGATATGCCTAGGATATGCCACCCGAGATCCAAGGAATATTTCTGACTTTATTAAAAAAACTGGGAATTTAATAATCTAATGTGGGATGTGAAGTAGTTGATTTTTTCATTAGATATTATGTTAGTAAAAACATTATAATGATTTCTTAATCTTAAATTAAAACAATCGTACATGTAAAATTACCTTTGTTCAGAAATATCTCATAAAAAATGCCTAAATGAGCATTAATTTATCTGATTTAGAAAAGGTCTTACGCGAAGTACTTGATCTAAAAACGGTGAAACACACAGTTTTCGGTCTGGCCTTACAAAGAGAAAAATTTTACGAATTTACCTACCCACCAGGTAATAAAATAATCATCCAGCAAGTCCACATGCACACTTTATCCATGTAGTTATGACTAGCGTTTCTCCGTTCTACCAAGTACGCTAGATATTTCCCATTACTATCTATCGCATTATCCATTGCGCAAACCTCCATTACATTTAACTAAAGTGCTCACATTCCATAAAGTAGCATTAATCCACTGGCTGCGCGCCCTCGATACTTGCATCACGGCTCCAAATCTTCGTGTTGGAAAGCTCTAACGATTATCGTCCATAACAAAAGACTATTTGGAACACGCCATCTCACAAAGAGATCGATAATTTCTAATCCTCTGAAGTGATGATCGTCGCTATTGACTGAAAATAAGCGAGTTACTAATCTGCACAGTTGGGGATCGCCATCCCCTCTCCCTGCCGGAACTCCCCCACAGCCCTGCGGCGCCATCTTTTCTCCGCGAGCACTGTCCGTAGTCGTAAAGCTTCGTTGAGGCGCCGCGCGCTGTCGTTTTAGGGCTTATTGACCACCTGCACACAACCGCTGTCACTTCCAACCCGGCTGCCCGCACGCGAGTGAGCGGGCGACAGCAAACGTTGCTCAGGGCACCAACGGATGTCGCTGCAGTGCCTCTGGCCGGGAGATCCTAGGTACAATAGAATTCAGCCGCTGTCTGGAGGAGAATGCTAGCGGCCGGATGCTCTAATCGGTAATTGTCCGTGGTTGTCCCGATCAACACTAGGCGAATGCCGGAGAAGTGCCTCAATAAACGAGCCACGGACCGCTCGCAAACTTTCCTTTCTCTACCTTAGCCTATCGTCACCCCTTACACTCACGTACGCTACACTGCCATACTTGACGGGGACCAGTCGGTTGTTTACTCGTAGAACTTGCCCAGCTAGGGCGGTGCCCCGTTGGTGGGATATACCTGGTTGAGGAAAACTCAGCTAGCCGACATGTTGGTCGGCGCCGATCTATATGCAGCGGAGAAGATCACAGCGATAAAAGCATTCATTTCACTTACGGGACTAACCTTAGTAGTTGACGCAGCCGCAATCACTTTAGTCAGTCAATCAAACCGAAAGCCACCGCGGACACAGGGACGCGTCCGTCCACTGGCCTTTCGTTGTTCCTCCCTGTCGGCGTTTCATGAAATCTAAACTCTCTGGCAGCGAATCCAACCTATTCAAAGTGGTTCATAACTGGAGAAAAGTGTTGTTAAGTGGGATAGTGGCGGCATTCCCGGGGCTCAGATGAAAGTCTTCAGATTTCACAGAAAGCGTACGATTCAAATCCAAAACCTAATCTATACGATTATTTTCAAAGTGCGTATAAATTGAAAGAAAACTGTGTATGCCAGAGGAATTTGAGGTTTCGTTAGGTAACCAAGAACTAAGGGAAAATTTAAAACAAAATCGGATTCAATTTTGAATGAAAAATGATATTTGTGTATGTATTATGTATTTGTTTGCGTTATCCTTCCTATTCTCATATTGTCCGTACCGTCTGGTTTCAAAGAACGGACAGCTCGCCAATATATATTGTCTAGTCATGTGTTGCGTTAAGGAAAAGTAACTTTTTGGTATTCTTGTTATGGAGGTAACTGTTGTACTGTATATGTATACTACACTATATTACTGCAGTATTTGTGAAGAGTGACTGCTGTTGAAATACTTAATTTATTGCAGTATTGTATTAGTTGGCACATTGACCGCCAAATTAAAGGCAGAGAAAAGGATCATACATATCAAACTTGACACTCAGGAGATTTTCTCAAAAAGCCGCGCGAATTTCTTCCCGGTTGACCAAGTACTCACTTCGTACAAAGTTCCTTGACGTAGATTGTCAACTGCTTCCTGTTAGTTCGGAGCGTCACCGAAAGATCGCATCAGCTCCTGAGCAGCTCCGTTTAAATCATGTGTAACATTGTCAGAATTCTGAGTATGCCCAAATTTCCAGGTAAAAGCCAAAGCTAGCATTGTCATCCAAGGCGAGGTGCAGAGAGCTTAGTAAAAACATGTTGAACGCTTTCAAGGTTCTATTCAGGTCGTGCCAGGCACTGGATGCATATTAGGTAAAAACGACGAAATTCGTAAAGAAACGTTTGATTTCCTCTGGACAGAGGTAACTCTGACAATCTCTTCAATACTCGTTAATTCTTTCTCCAAGTAACAGTCTTTGTTAATTGTGTGTCGTCTCTTTTCCAGAACTCTCTGCTCTGATAAAAAAAAACTACTGCTAGAGGAGGCGATGTTTTGTTGCAGCTTCTACTAATTGCTCTCCCAAGTTATTCTACGACTCTTTCGCAGCCTCAACATTGTAATGTTGGCACGTTTATTGTTTTTGAGTAGTGTGTGTGCAATTTTTTGAAAACCAATTTGTGTGTTTTGTTCACCAGCAAATTGACTGCTGCAGGTCACTAGTATTATATTATAAATGTCGGGTTTGACATTTCTCATTGATGTTACGTCTGATGTAGGACTTCATAGAACAAGGCGAAAATCGGTAGCGCCCCTTCTACAACATTAGGTCAGTCAGAAATTCCAACCCCGCACGTCATAACTCGCAGCCTGCAGAGTGTTTCCGTGGGGAGGAATAATGGTGCCCGCGCTCTCTGCGACTCATTTGAAACATCTCTCTTTAGACGGTGATGTCAAAGTAATTGCCACGTGTGGTACGAAGCGGATGTAATTTCCCATCCATGCATATGACTGATCACAAAAGAACAGAAATGAATCGGGTTTGGACCTTACATGTCAGATACGATTAGAAAAAATAATTAATACTTGTAGTATTTTGTGAATCGATGATGTAGTGATGAGTGTACATGAGTGTGAACTGATATAATCATACAAGCGAGGAACACGTGTTCGTCAACGTCAACTCGTAAATGTTATACGAGTGTATTAATACTCATTACAAGGTGTTTTATTCAGCCCTTTCTTATTAATAAGGTAAGCTTTGACATGGAACGGTTAAATGACAGAGTTCAGCCTACGACACCTGCGTCATAGGTGTCTCAGGTGGCTTTAGTTACGCGTAAATACAGCATGACTTCAAATGTGCAGTACACGAGTTAAGTTAGGATTCAAGTTATCAAATAAATGCCATCAAAGTTCAGTATTTGTTTCTATTTCTCAGCAGCTTAATATAAATGAAACGATCACCAAAGAGAGCTTCAGTGTTCTCATTTTCTTTTTGGTTTTGGGGTCAGGGGAGGGCATGCACTGTTTGTCGTAACCACCGCACGTATTTTTTCGGCGCAATGTTGTCACGGCACAACGAGACATTTAATGGAACGAAGTCAAATGACTGATTACTTCTGAAACTGTAAACTTTTCCTATACTACAATTGAGATGTCCCATAATGACTATCGTTATCCAAGGAGCTGAAGTCATCTAATAAAAGAAATATACAATGGAAATAGTAAAATTAGTTTTGCTATCATGTTGATTAACATTTTATTTTACGTGCACTTTGTTTCAGATAATCAACATTTTTTTACCATTTGACGAATACATCGCAGCAGGTTTCGACTCTGCTATTGCTTTAGGGTAACTAATAGCACATACTACTGTTCATTTCTTTTCAGAAATTGTCCTGATAAGTACGTGTGAATACATACAACAAACTTTCTGTAAGTTCTACGTAAATCGTAATTTCGCAGTGATTCAAGTCTATTGATGACAGAATTCGGGTATGGTATAGTAGGGTACCCCATAGTGTAAAGTTATCTCTTTAGAAATCCTGAGAGACTGTCACTGATAGATTCCTTTCACGGCACTAGTTGAACTGATATTCCAGCAGCCTACAATGGTGGCGCAAACAGTGCATCTCATTTCACCTAGGTAAGGAGCATCCAGTAGACCCTCGTCTACCCAACCGACTTCCCTTTCACATCTTTCTCCGTAATTTGGCTGATATTAGATGATAAAATAAATACTCCTCCCATCAACAGCCAACAATATGTAGTCTCCCACTTAAATACTTGCACAGCTTCATTCTAATGTTTTAAGGGAGGTCGCCGTAGCCACTCCCTTTTTCGTCTGAAAATGCTCGCTCCTAACAATTAAAAAGCTGTATATCTGAGCGTTGTATAATCATTTCATTCTGCAACAAAAATTGGTGGCGCGAGGTGTGCTAGCGCCACTATTAGGCAACCTTAACAGCATACTAGGAATGCTTCATCGATGGCGATGTTTTCAAAACATCGAAGTTTTGAATCCGGTGTTTCGGAACATTGATATTTTGTATACGATGTTTCTGAACATCGATGTTTTGTACACGATGTTTTTACGTTTTCTATGTTGTGTTCTTGGATAGAAAATTCTCATCACATGTTTGCTTTCGAACTAACCAAAAGCGATTTGTGCTATGTTAATCGAGCAGACTATCCCTCGGTCGTGATGATCCTGATGTTCTAGTATTTACTCCCTGATCCATCCTATTTTGCACGTGGAGAGGTGTTTTATAAGTTTATTTTGAGTTAAATTTTAATTATAAAGAAATATACACGACCACTGACAAATTAATTTGTTATGCACGAATTTAATGTTACTAAATAAACCTTAAAGATCTATGTCAAAAAACATCGATGTTCAATTGTCGTCAAATAGTTCAATTGTTGTCGATCGATTGTCAAATGTTTAAAAACATTGATGGTTTTGATCGATGTCTTATTTTTGAACACCGATGTTTGGCAATCAGCACAGCAGACGTGCGCCTGTTGCAGGTGAGCGCAGCGGGACGAGCGGCGGGCGGTCCGCCCGTGAGTCCGTGAGGCCCCGCAGCCCTCGCCGCCTCCTCGAGCAAATGGCGGAGTGAACCGAAGTGTGGTAAATCAATTTTCTGAAATAAATGCCTTTGAGACCTTTTATGTTATTTTGAGTTTTTTATGTCAAAGTTTTTTGTTTGTCGGGTTTGTAGTGTAATATAATTCCAGTAGTAACGTTTTCTTTGCCCGGAAATTTATTTTGTGAATTATAGAATTTTGAAAGTAGTATGATTCACTTTCATCATTATATTCAAATAGAGCAAGTCAATTGTAATAATTCATATATTTCACATATTTTAATAGTAAAGTTTTAATTTTAGTCCTATACCGGGCCGTTCCATCTGAGTATGTTTGTTTTTTTAGAGGATAAAAAAATATTGGAAGAAACAGTGATTACTGATTTTATATCCGCGAATCGACTTAGTTCAATGCGCCTGAGAAGACTATTTCAAATTACCAGTCGTTGAAGATGCCTTTGTACCTATTAGTATCTTTTTTTCTTTATTATTATTATTATTATTATTATTATTATTATTATTATTATTATTATTATTATTATTATTAATAATATATTTTCCATTATTCATTCAAGTATCGAGTCCATTTATTTTCTGAGTAATGTAGAACACTCATTTTTAAGTATCCTACAATCATTCTAATCAAACCTAAAACTTTAGAAGTTAATGTTACAATTAAGGGAAAAATTGTAAGGGCGTCGGTCCGGCAGAAAACTAACAGAATAATCTTTTGCTAGTAATGGTATTGAATGTCTGTATGTTTATCTCTATATTAAAATAGGTTCTCTGGTTTATAGACTATCACATTAAATAATTATTTTACCTGATGATGGAGACGCAGCGTGAACTCTGAAACGTAAAAAGCTTAATAAAATCATGTTAATAAGATAATACCTGTACTATGTGATTGTCTATTAACCAGTGAACCTATTATAATACAAAAAAATGTTTTGTCATTCCAAGATGAAAACGTTGAACTAAATGTGACCTGTTGTTGTACATTTAATGATTTATGTAATATCAATTATTTAAAACTGTTTATCTCATTTCCATATGAATATTCAGTATCTAATACAAGGCCCAATCACTCCCAGCTGACGCTTCCATATATTAAAAATATTTGAGGGAATTTGATTTGTTTTTGAAAAGCTTAGTCCGAAAGACGATTACCTTAAGTATGAGACAAGAAACAGAATCCATCTAGTTGAGATAGGCTTCCCTTAGACATCCTCTGGTTTATACAAAGACGTTCACGTAGTACTAACTTGACCTGTCGATATGGTTTTAAATGTGGACTAATAGCTTGTATTCGTATTTTAAACACATAAAGAGAAAATAAATGAAGCAGGAAATTCGTGACAGAGAAAAACTACCGTGGAAGATGTGCAGGACTCTTTCTGATTGGGATTGGTCTTCTTCATTCTAAAATTATCGCATGGATGTAGTTTCTCTGGACGAGGCCATAGATGGCAGCTGTCCAAAAGAACTAAATCGGCGAATTCAGTAAAAGCGGCCCAACATCAGGAAGAGGAAAACCAAACAATACGATTGAAAATTTGAGTGGACTCGGTTCCTAACCATTAAGGTGTTTCGCTTCGCGACTTGTAAAACTCAATATCCGAAAGCAAATTTCTTGTTCAAAAACTGAAACGGTATATCGTGCTTTGTGAGTAGGTGGAGTGGAATATCAGGTTGTAAAGCTATAAAGACGATGTGATAAGCGGTTATAGCGTATTCATCATCACATTAGAGAATTCATTGACTATAAACACATTTGCATTAGATATTGCCTTCGGGACGCGCCAAGGAATTTTATTACCGTAATAAACCTCTGATAATTGCGATTGCGTTATTATAAGCTCAAAGTTTATGTAGCAGTGTTTGAGATATATCGCTCATTTCTGTCACCTATAGCAATAACCATGAGTACGCAGAGCTTTGCAAACCAATATTAAGGTACTTATTTTGCATTGGTATCTCCATTGTAGGAATCTCCACCACAAAATCGTTACTATTGAGGGTCAATAGAAATATTTTATTGCAAGTTGGTTATCAAACGTCTGAAAATGATATAGTTTACCTTCTCGGAAATGTTTGTTCTCTAAATACACTTAACCATACTATCTGTATTACATACAATATTGCCCACGAACAGAAACTGGTAAAAAAGCAAATATTCGTATAAATAAAACAAAGCTATGAATATCATTTAAAATTGTGAATCATTTTTTTTCCATGAGAATTGTAAAAAACGTGGAGCTCAGAAACAACCTCCCTTCAGGTAAATGATCTGACAAAGAACTCGTTCTTAAATACTGAGTAGAACGTTCTCAGTGAGACTTGCAAACTTTTCTGAGCAAATGCTAGTATTCCGCAGATTGAATGGTCTGGCGATAGGATGAAGGAACAACCCCAATCTCCTTCCCCATCTCCATCTGCATTCCCTTGTCAATCAGGTTCTGTGTGCCTTGATCCATTGAGAAAATGCTGACCGGGTTCCTTGTTGTGCTTCTGGGTATGGGTTGCTAGTTTGTTAGGAATGTTATAAAATTAAATTTTGTGGTTTGTTTACCGATGCAAATAGGTTTTGTAGCGTTCAATCTTGCTAACCAATGTTGGTACTTTTATTTGTCATTCAACTATGTTTGGTAAAACGTTCGGGAAGGCATTGTCGAGTTCATGAAAATGTGCGGAGATCAGCTTCCCAACCCGTGACATCAATCACGGAGTCGGCAACAAACTGTTGTCGACATTCCCTACTAATATTCTCTCCATTGTGAGCAAGTAGTTATTCCCGTGGTGAAATTTGTGTTGGTAACTTTGAAGCATGAAACCATTTGTGTATGATATACAAAATATTTTCTTTCATGGAATTTGTAGTTTTCATTCTTCCAGTTGTGACCATAAATATTTATTGAATAAATGTCAGTACTTTCACACATTTTTGCTTGGAAAGATATGGTACAGTTCTTAATAACTGTCATTTTTAAGGCACTGGTTTTATCAAGGGCATTTATTTTGCGCCCCAAAAGAATATTTTACTTCATAGACAACTTTGTGAACTATCTTTATAATGCGTTCATTGGTAAAAATAGACGATTTTATAAGTACATATATTTTTTCACTTTACCAAAAAATGACAATTTGTGTAATCAACACTGTGGTTTTCCCCAGCGACATATTTTGTCGTTAATTACGTCTTAGAAAAAGTTACAATGTACTAGAGCGACCAAATACATCTAAGTTGACTTACCCAGGATCTTTCTCAATTTTCCGGTCCCTCTCCCACCATCATAGGACCTCTCCCACGACATAAGCTTCATTTGACCACACGTGGCCGAGAGACGCCTTCAGATGCAAATCAACACCTATTAATCACGTGCAGAATTGTTATTGCCTCTGCTGCATCGCTCATCTGGAGGTGGGGTTGTAGACCTGGCGGATTTCGGATTTTTTACTCTAGCCTTAAGGCTTGGCCGAATTCAACTACTGTCTGACGATAATTCTAGTGGTCGGCTGCTCTGGTAAGTTGTGCATCATGGTCTCTCTAATCAGTACCAAGTGAATGCTGGAGTAGTGTGTTAACAACCGAGCCCCAGGCCACGCGCTGTTATCCTCACCTGTTCTTCCCTTACTCACACATATTTACATGCACTACACTACCACGTAGTGTGGAAATCCAGAGAGGTTGTTCGAACTGGGGAGGTGCCTCGAGGGGAAGCCCGCAAGCCGCGTGTACTTGGTGCTGGATTTCATGTTTCAGAGGAGCAGAAACACCGCCCATTGTTTTGAATATGGCGTACCCTACATATATAGAAATAATGCTCATATTAACTCACGCTTTTAAAATCAATCCATTCTAAGTCAATCAGTGTAATCGCAATATATCAACTAAAAATTACTTGAATTTGAAAAAAGCTACAGTCACACCCGCAATCGAAGATACATAAGTTGACTTACCCAGGATCTCGCTCATTTTTCAGAAGAATCTCTCTCCCACATTTATTGTTAGTGATTTCAGACACATCAACTACGAAGGTTGTTTTTCCATGGAAGATGGCGGTGAACTTTCCCCGTTGGATGGCGAGATCTGGTGTCGACTTAACGTCGGCTAGCGGGGATTTCCCTGGGGTACCTCCCACTATCGGAGCACCACCCCAGCCACACGCTTTAAATTCCTGACCGGTCTTCCGGCATGCGTGGTAGAGTAGTGCTTGTTAGTGTGTGTTTGTACGTAAGGGGAGGATAGGGGAAGGAAGAGGAAGCAAAGATCGCGCGTAGTCCATGGCCCACCACCAGCATTCGCCAGGTGTTGATCAGAGAAACCATGACAAATTATCGATGAGTGCAGTGGATCGCTAGAATTCACCTCCGGACAGCAGCTGAATGCGCCACACGTGTCTAGCCAGTGTCGAAAACCTGCCTCCGTCGGGACTCGAACTTGAATCTCCCTGTCAGAGGTATGCGGTGACATCAGTTGATGCCTTGATCCGCCTCGCCCGTCTCTCCCAGCACAGGCTTCACCTCCGAAGTTGTTTTTCGCACACGGCGTGGGACGCCGCCAGCTGCCCGCCGCCCTGGCCAGCACAGCAGTCAAGCGGCGCCCAAGTAGGCGCGGCCGACGGACGCACAGCCCGCTGCCTTCGCGGAGCTCCCAAGTTAATGCCTTTGCCGATAATTACCCAGCCATCTCCTCGCGCCCTCGCGTCGGCCGCGCGCCTCTTTCTGTTTGAAGTTGCCTTCCGAGACACTTTTTGTTTCGCGCAAGTTCCACCGCAGCCGCCAAGCCGTCGACGGGTTTGCAAGTTGGTGTGTCCTTGGCGGGAGAAGCGATGGAAATTTCGCTTCATTAGTTTCTGCTGGCGGTGATGGGATTGTCAGAGACAACTCATTGAACACTCTTATCGGTGCTTTTGAAGAAGCAACTTCGGTTCGTATTAAAATGTTCTTCTTTGTGTGCCATTTGCGGCGGCAATGATTGGCAGCAAGCTCAGCTTTTTCTGAGGAAGAATACTTCAATGAATTTTCAGTTGGAATGAACAAGAGATGATAGCTTTCCAGTCCTTTCAGCACTCACCTATTAAAATCATATCCAGTATATGAGTCAGTCATCTTTGATTAAATATTCGGTTGACTTATCTATAACTAAACGGATAGATTGCTTCACCGGGTCGGTGGACGTTAAGGTAAGCATTAAAATATAAAACATGGAAATATTTTGCCTAACAAGTTGATCCATCGCCAAGTTGTTTATAGGCTTTTGCCCGTGAAATATTCAAATAATACAGACAATGTACGTAATAAACTGCGCACAACCAATTCGTTATAATTTTCTTCAGTGTGCTATTGAGCCTCGCCGAATCTGCATTGGAGGCGCAAGTATTCTTAGAATCGTTGGACATGAAGTTGCACCAAATTCGCTGAGAGACCGTAGATTTACTCCTGATATACAGTAATCATTTGTCTGTCATATTCTGTCGTTGCTCACCTAGATAACGCTACTTTCATTGCTAGGGGAAGTTATTCGTTCGACAGTTTAAGAGCAATTTTAATGTCATACTTTTAGTAAAATGTTACTGATATACCTTGCTTTGGGTGGATGTTTACTAATCACAATTATCAGCAAGGCAGGAAAAGGAAATAAATTAATCTACAGTGTATCCTAGGCCTATCTTTCTCTGCATCCCCCCCCGCTTCCAAACACACCCCATCTTAGCCTTCCTTGTCTCATTTACCCAGCTCCTCAGATCCATTCTGGCTGCGCCACCTCCCTGCATCACCCGCCACTTCTCGCCCCGTCCCACCCTATGCCATCCCACTCCACTTCATCTCACCTTACCCCTCCTACCCCACATCTCCCCAATCACCCTGCTAATACATTGTGATTTTCATGAATGAGATAAGCCGCTAAATGCAGATATATCTCGTGTTGTTGCTCGGCAATCTTTCAGTAACAATGTTGTCCTTCAATTACTTTTAGCCTGACGGTGCTATCAAAGTAAATGAAATGCAATTAGTAGGAAAATCTTTTGATTTTAAGACACTTTTAACTCTGTTTGATCAAAATACTTGTCATTTTCAAAATGTTCGTAAAATCTGAGAGAGTGCTCTCTTTGCTTTAAGAGATAGGAAATGAAAATGTGAATAATTCCAGAAATATCACATAGACAGTACCATTTCCCTAGTTTCAAAAGACATGTGTACATTTTTTTTACTAAAGATTGGAATAAAATCAAACAAACACATTACTTTTTATATAATACTAACTAAATACATAAAAAATGTAACATCTATAATGCCCGACTAAATACCCCATATTCCAGCTTCATGAAACTCCTATGGACGTTTGAAAATTTGGTCAAAGAGATAGACGGACGGACAAGCAAAAATTGTAAAAAAGTAAGGTTATGAAAATAATTTGAAAGTGCCGAACACTCCAATTTTTTTGTACTACTAATTATAAGGAGTGATACTTCGCCGTATATACAGTACAGTGATGCAAGTATCGTGGCTGCATTTTATAGCATTCTTAGCTAAATGGTGTTGTCGAAAGGGATCTTTGAGCCAAAACATTGGTTCAACCGATATTTGCATCAAGCACCATCCTATAACTCTAAGTTTCATCAGAACTTTAAATATCTCTGCTGCATTTTGAAGACAACATAACTGCGAACAGTTAATTTATATTTGTTTTAAACTTCATTCATTCCCTTACTATCAATTTCTTTAAGATTTGATAAGACTTCAAGAAATTACATCAATGATACAAGTACTTATTTTGGTGTATTGCGTCTTGACAGTGCCAATGTGAGGAGTGTGTCATTGCAATAATATAAGTAGTTTTCTAGACAAAAACGGCCCAGGCAGGTGAAGATAACCTCATCGCAATTGAACACATTGACGGGAATATGGCAAGATGGTCTTCGGGTCGTCACGCGATTCTCTGATATAGAAGATTCGATCAGTTACAAAGGAACCGATAGATGTTATAAAATAGTCAGCGTTTGAATGTCATATCGGTAAACCTGTGACGTAGTGAGCGGCGAGACATTTGAATGCCATGTCACCGTGACATCAAGAAGGAAAGTACAGAAGCAGACCAATGCGCAAAGGGTAAGAATAGCTTCGTATTGACTATTCTTAGAGGAGGAAGATTCCACTTTACCCTTTCGTGGCGAAGTTTCTAACGATTGCAACACAAACTACCTAAAAGGAAATAACTTTTTGTTCATATTTTCTGTAATTGAACCTACTTTGAACTTCTTAGCACATTAGATATTTTCTATTATATTACACATTTTTCAATAACAAATTACAATAATATTACAAATTTATTTGTAAATTCAGTTGTTGAGTTTGTGTTGGTATACTCAATATTAAATATTTGAAAAAATCTAAAATGTTAACTCTGAATTTGAAGGCGTTTAAGAAATTACAAAAGTTCAGAAATTTCCTAAAGTGACAAAAGCTGTTCTTCCAATTAAGACTTTGTGGATTGTAGTGATAGAGGGAAATAAGTCAAATTGCTTTTTTCAAATACATGTTTGAAATAGATCAAAAATATTTTATTGCATTATTGGCCATTTTAATAGTTGTATTACTTCCTACATTTTGAGTTTATTTTAGACATTCATCAGACCTTTAATTTTAACTTAACCAATGAGTAGGAAATATGCATGTTGCAATTTACGGGTTTTAAGTGGTCTGTTATGTTTCTGTTTCGGTATTATACCCTGTTGATCTAAAACAGGATATAGGACCGTAACTCGGACAGTAATGAAACACTTAATATTTTCGATATCGCAAGAATTGTGTTTGATTTATTAAAAATTTGATAAGAATAGAAGAGTTTGACTAAACATTGACACAAAAATTATATTTTGTTACAACATTTGATGGTTATATCTCGCTATTTCGTCGAAACGAGTAATGCAAGCGACTGAAAATATTTTTTCCTTACTGATGCGAGCGCGTGGCAATGCAAACGCTTTATCTCCATCGAAATTTAACAATAACCACAACGCTTTGAATTATTTGCTGCGCCATTTCGCCAATCTCGTGAATTATTTGCTGCGCATTGCAATCGAGCGAAGAGATATGGAATGTAACACAGATAGTGTTATGAACAGGAGAGAGGTATATAGAGGAGAAAATCAGATTCCGCTCGACCAATGGCGTCGTGTTGCTGTATCGAGAATAATTTTCACTGAACAACGAAATTACATTCGCGGGTAGAGTACTATCGCAAACTACATTTTCTGGATTTTGAAACCCATTTGAGAATATTTGAACATTAAAGCTGTACATATCTTTTCACGTGAGCTTCGATATATTTTTTTAAACACACTCACGAAGCTACGTCTCGCATATTGTGAAGCACCTTCCTCATTGCTTTCGAGCCGCCGAATGTCGCATAGGTACACGCGCCACCTACCGGCACGTACCAAAAGGGTAAGAGGCTCTATTATCTACGGAATAGGAAAAAACTCAAGGCTGGGGTCTTTTTCGGGTCGAATCGCATACATTTTCTTATGTCACACAGCAAGTAAATCTACATCGTCTATCGGAAACACATCTTTCAAAAATACTGAAAAAATACACTAATACAATTTGATGTTTTTGTCAAAGAAAGGCATGTCAAAAATTTCTACTTCTTACCCTTAATTTACACTACATTAATCTGTTGTAGTTCGTTAATCAGTGCCAAACACTATTAAAATAGCACATGAAATAAAACATTATTCTCAATGCTTTAATATTTATGTCACTTGCGACACTTGCACACACACTTGCGAAGAACTTAATATCAATTAATGAACCTATAGAATTCTTCCATTTAATCTACAATTACAATTAGGGGGCGAAATAAAGGGCTTAAATTAATTCCAATGTCCATGTTTTATCCTCTATTTTACACGAGAAACGAGAAATCGCGATCCTGCCAGTGTTAAGTATCTGTGGTTTTGCGTGTATCCTGTTGCCCCCCCTCGACCTCAGTGAATAGTTAAAATTTCTCCCTCTGAACGAGTATTTTCCCAGACCACCCTGCTCCCGGGAGGGAGGGGGAGAAGCTTGGGATTATTTCAGCCATGTAATTAACCCAAGGAAGAGTTTTAATGGGAGAGCCGTGGTACAGCGGAGGCCACGGAATTCGCCCTCCAGGTAATACATTACACCACCCCTGGATTTGCCCTAAATACTCGGTTTTTGTTGCTGCAGCTGGAATGAAGTCCGCGGTTGAATGCTTATTCGAATGCTTATGTTTCGTGGTCACTTGCGGCTTTCCGGAATAGGCAAGCTGTCCTACGTTAATACAACGCACGTCGTTTCCTGGTTGTCAACAATTCATGTTCACGCAATGCAGCTGGATTTACCAACAAGAGGTGGGGTGACTCCTCAGGGTTTTGGAATTATAAATGGTTCTCGAATCTCATTCAAATCTATCAAATTACAATAATATATACAATACAATATATATCATACAATAATAATAGCAATAATAATAATAGTAATAATAATTTTAATAGTAATAATAATAATAGTAGTAATAATAATTTTAATAGTAATAATAATAATAGTAATAATATACCGAGCGAAGTGGCGAAGTGCGTGGCGCGCTGATTTCGCAATCGGAAGGTTCGGGTTCGATTCCCGGGCCGACCATCCTGACCGGGGTTTTCGTGGTTTCCCTCGGTCATAAGGAGAATGCTGGGATGGTTCCAAACGTCCACGATCACCTTTCACCAATAACCTATCACATCCTATAATAATAATAATAATAATAATAATAATAATAATAATAATAATAATAATAATAATAATAATAATTTTCCCTTCACCTATCATCAACCTATCATCTCATAATTCACACTTCAAGACGTAACAACCTTGTTGTAATCCAAGGATGCAGCTGAAAAGCTGATCCTGGAAGAATTACACACATTAATCGTGTAGCGTGGTCAGTAATGGCCTATACGCCAATAATAATATTAATAATAATAATAATAATAATAATAATAATAATAATAATAATAATAATAATAATAATAATAATAATGATAGTACTAATATTAATAAATGCAGAGTAGACTGTCTTATGATTTTAATTTTACGCAACTGATTTTTAAAGAAAAAGTTGATATTGAAATATTTTACTTCGATTGATCGAGAATGAAATAGCGTCTATTTTGCAAAGTAATAATAACAATATGAAATTTTCCCTCTTTCAAATACTGACCAGTATCAATAAGTTATAAAACTAAGAAATGTTTCTTTTTATTTTATTTTAATGGGCTTTAATTTGTATGGTTGGCAGTGCCAAGTCACGTGCCCTCCAACGCTCTTGAAAATGATTTAGACGCTTGTTATTTCAAATACTCGTTGCCGATGGCACACTTCACGAGGAAGTGCGATGTTCGTTAAGCACTAGGGCTTCCTGTAAGCTATCACTAATTAAAATGAAAATAAAAAATAAATTTCTCCGAGATCTTTGAAAAAAAGGATATTTGAAGATTATTTTCTTTAATGCATCCAAAAACATAGATTAGATCAATCGCCCTTTTCTCTAAATATATTCACTACAACAATTATAAGTCCGGAAATTAATTTAGATGCGACATGTTCAGGTGTTACCTTGTAGCCACTGAGAGGATCCTTATAAGGAAAGCATTTTTAATTTTAGATCCATGACAAAAATCTAACAAATATCGGTCACGACTAATGTAGTTAAAAATACGTTTTTGAAGGTTACCAAAGCAATGTGAAACGTCTGAACTCAATATTCACAAGTTAATACGCGTAAAATATTTCATTTTGTATTTATTATTGCGGGGCTAATTAAATGTCAATAAGGGATTTTTTTTTTAATTCTCACAGAAATAAAAATACATCCCACTCGATTTTATTGGCTGATATAACTTCCCAACACCCTCAATTTACTTCAGAAGATTCAGATCCCAAAGCACGGCCGCAGCCAATAGTAAGAGATCATCTCGGCAAAGTTTATTTACACACGGTCTGAGAGCCGGGGCAACCCGTTTCGCCAACTGGAGATGCAAACATACGTCCACCCACGCCGCATATTCGGACTTCATAAACCCACATCTCTGCTTCTTCAATGTTGTACTCTTGTACTACTCCCCCAGGCATTTCTCCTTTTAAAATTTCACTTTGCCGTTGCAGCTTATTGTTACTCACTCAGCCCCTCCAACTAAATCCATGAACATCAGTAGGACTACTGCTTTCTCTTGGGTACACTTTTTCACCCATCTATACTCTCTCTTTCCCTCTCTCTCTTCCCCCCTCTCTCTCTCTCTTTCTCTGTCTCTCTCTCTCTCTCTCTCTCTCTCTCTCTCTCGCACTCTTCCATTGATTCTCAATAAGAGTTTGTAATTGTGGTGCAGCGATTTCGTTATAAGCATGCAAGTTAACTATCTTTCATGCCTTCTGTTCGTTTCTAATTTTGTAGTATTGTTTGTTTGATACCCCCCTAAGTTGTCATTGTTAAGCTTGTATAGCTCATTTTTTTTCTTTGGGCGACATTTACTGAATTTGCTCTCTACCTGCCCATTCTCTATATAACTTTTTTCTGTCTTCCCTCACCTCTCCTTGTTCCTCACTCTCTTATCTTTCTGTAGTGTTTGCTTTCGCACCTGTCTTTTTCCGTCCGTCCCCATCTCGAAAAGACTGCTCCCTCAATATCGCTTCGACGGTGGACACGCGCACAAAGGCAAAGGGTTCCTGAAGAGGCGGGCGAGAATCGACTCTCCGATCGACTGCAAGGCGAGGGAGGAGGAAAGGGTTGATCGCAGTGAGTAGAGAATTCGGGACGTCACGTAGAAGGGCAGAGTGACAGCGAAAGAGGAACTGAAATGTGAAGTAAGAATAGGCGTGGAGATGAGCTATTAGAAGAGCGAAGAGATGAGACATTACAAACGGCGAGTCTCATACAAATCGCAGAGGCTGGAGAGGGTGGATGAATTAACTATATGAGACAGAGGCATAAAGAGGCAGAATTGGTCGTGAAGTATTGCCTTGGCATGTGTTACAAGAGACAATTTTCGGCCGGGAATAAACGGAAAGAGATAGCGGTAGTAGCGCAGTGGAATAAATTGATGATTGATTGTTAGCAATTCCAGGCGCGTTAATTGCAAAGGTTGTGGGTCCCGTAAGTGTAATGCATTTTTCCTCGAGATGTGGCGGTCGTATTCCACCGCTGGATGGCGATATCCAGCGCCAACCTACCCGTCGGCTAGCTACCGTCGGTATTTTTCCCAACCAGGTATCTCCCACCTGCAGGGCACAGTCCCAGTCGTGAAAATCTCCAAACTCTCGACCGATCTTCCGGCATGTGCGGTAGTGTAGTGCATGTTAGTGTAAATGTGTATAAGTAAGGAGAGAGGATAGGACTAAAAGAGGAAAGAAAGATCGCGCGAAATCCGTGGCCCGTTTATTATGGTACTCTCCGGCATTCGCCTGGTGTTGATTGCAAAAATCACGGAAAACTACCGATCCGACCAGCCGATACCTAGAATTCTCCTCTAAATACGACTGAAATCGATCTAGCTGACCAACTAGTGTCGAAAAACCTGCTATCGCCGGGACTGGAACCTAGGACCTCCCGGTCAGATACACTGCAGTGACATCAGTTTATTACCTGATCTGAAGAGAATAAAGGTGAAAGAGGTAAAGGTACTGGTAGGGAAAGAATGATAACTCATGGAAATGGAGAGGGCCATGAATTGGGGGGGGGGGGGTAGTACGGGAGAACGCAGGATGTAGATGGAATGGAGCCTGAATCCCAGAGGCGCCTCCCGGCGCGCGCCAGGGCAGACGAGGGACTGGCGGCCACGTGGGTAGAATGCACGAGGAGAAAGGACCAGGGATGGCGCGAAGGGATGAGCAGGGAGCGGGGGCGTTCGCTTATGAGAGCGCCGCTAACAGCCATCCGGCCAGGAGGACCAATTTAGGCGGACCTCGCCTTTCGGTCGCCGCGGGCGGGCGGGGACAGCGCAAGGCCTTTCACTGCGCGGTAAAGGAGAGGCTCTCCGAGCGGGTGGATGGGAAGTGCCGGGACTTCGATCCCGCGCTCCACGCTGATGGACAGCCGCCCCCTCGCCCGAGTCCGCTGCGCGCCCCTCAAAGAACGCGCGCCCGCCTCGCTGCCAACGGCTCGAGGCGTTCGCAAGGGGCTTTATTTATTTATGGCGTGCGGCTTCTTAGCATATTTTTTTTTTACTTTTTCGTCCTTACAAAGGTAATTTGTAAGAACAGAAAGTTATGCAATCGTGCGCCAGAAAACGGAGAATTTTTGGCTTAAAACTCGGCTTATTGCCGGGTCATAGTAGCGAAAAAGTGGTTAATTCCTGTTGCTAAATATGAAACAAATCCTCTAACACGTGGTGTAGCCAGAATAGATATTTTGTGAGTCCTTTATTCCGATAAATCGATGGCGGCAATACGACCGCCCGTGCTTGGTCAACGGTAGTGCCTAAACCGTTCAGTCAATTTTCAGAAAAATTGATATTCCCCAGTCGATGTGAATGATCTGAAGACTTTGGGAGTTTAGAAGAAATATTTGGATTTTGGGGGGTACTTTACAAAATCTCAAAAACATTTTCAAAATTTTCAATGAAAAATAGCACAAACGTTTGTGATCAAACTTTGTTTTAGAATAGCATAAAGAACACTTAAGGGAGTGGTGCAGGTCTCATTTCGTTAAAATTGCATTTTTTTAAAATTTGTTGAAGTGCAATTTGTTTTGGGCGTCTTCCTACAACTATCATATTGAAGATGGAGATTTATTCCTTAATGAAACGTGTTTCTTAAAGACGGGTCTTTAAATAAGTTATGTTTAATTTTTCGAAAATATGAGTAGTTTTCGTGTTATTTGACGCGAAATGTAATTTTTTTAAATTCATTTTTTCTCTCAAAAACTGATCCAATTTCTTCTTTAACTTTTTCCAATGGATAGAAAAATAATTTCTTTTGAATTTTACATGCGTTTCTTGTCAGTTATTATCAGTTATTATCAGTTATCATCAGTCAGGTTATTATCAGTTATTTGCAAGGAAAGTTGACCAAACGTTAAAAATAGATTTTTCTGCAAAGACCAATTCATCTAAAGCTGTTAATTATTGCAACAAAAACCAACACGAGTGATATAGAACTCACATTGCTGTTCTGAAATATGCGCTTGCAAGTGACTGCATAATTGTTCGACTTCTGGAAATACCGAGAGAGAAAAGAGATTGGTGAAATGCCATCTCCCGGCGCTGTTCCACATTGTCCAACAAATGCTTTATAGCCTGGAGTCTTTTGTCTGTTCCCCTCTGCATCTGCGATTCGCTCACGTATCTGCATGTATGAAACAGCGCAAAAAGAGTTAGCCCGCCTTCTTCCCCTTTGATCGAGTTACAAATTAGCACGCTCCAGCAAGTACAGTGATTGAGGCGACCGAGCCAAGTTCTGAAACACGGAAACGCTGATTTAATTTAGATTTTCGACATTAACTCTTCACACGCACTTCACGTTCAAACATAATAACGTGTAATCATATACGTGTTAGCTGGATGTTGACCGGTAATGAATTTATCACAACGATATTAGAAAGAAAAAGGAAATAATCCTATCTACATTGTAAAATGAAATAAACAATTCTATTTACCTCTTCGCCAACGCCGCTACATCTCACACAATTCTGCCCCGATCTCCTGCATCTCGCTCTCTTCCACTCCACTCCGCCCGCTCCTCTTCAACTCGCACGGTTCTGCACCGCTCCGCCCATTTCCGTTCAGCCGCATTTTCTCCGATCCGCCCCGCCTCGCCCCGATCAACCCTGATCTCCCCGATCTTCCCCAATCCTCCTCGATCCACCGCATTTTGCCCCGAATTTTAATACACCCTCTCGGTTCGCGATACCCGCTGAACTCCGCGCGCTCGCTCGCTATCTCCTTCCGACCCGCTATCATTCTCCCGATACGTGTAAAGCCTAGGCGCATTGTTGATTGCAAACTTTTGAAATGAAACTAATTGTAAACTACGATTTTAAATCGCGAACCCTTCACTGTATTGTTTCCGGTAGTTGAAAAAGAAGTATTGGAGCAAAACTTACTTGAAATTGTTCTAGACGTTACAAAACCAGTTAAGCAGGAATGTTGGCTCACTTGGCAGACACACACACACATCCACTTTTACGTATTGAAATAAAGATCGCTTGATTGTTTCCGAGCTCGACTACTGCGTTGGTCCCGTAAGCGGAGAGTATATATTCTTATCGCGAGGAGGGGCGGTGATCCCTGCCTGATGGCAAGAACCGACGCCGACCAACACGTCGGTTTGCTGTGTGAAGTTTTCTCCAACCAGGTATCTCCCGCTAACCGGGCACCGTCCCAGCCGGGACAAGCTCAGTGCTACCGACCGGTCTCCCGAGATGAGTGGCAGTGCAGTGCGTGTAAGTAGAGGTATGTGTTGGTAAGGGTGAGGATACTGTAGCGTCGTGCCACGCTCAAACCGCCGGATGTTAAACAAAGGACGGAGTGATGATGCACTGGGACTTTCCGTGGACGTAGCGGGCCCAGAGCGGCTTTGGGGAGAAGGCAATGGGGGCGGCGGGTAGAGCCAAAAGGGCCTATATAAGGCCAGGAGAACAATGCCCCAGTCTTCTTGTTCTAGCGGCGTCGGCGACAGGTGAGCGCGTGTCTGTGCGCGTAGGTGAACTAGGGCGAGGGGCCGGCAATTCATTGTCGTGACTTGCGAGACGCGTAGATGGTCTCAAAGTAGAGCGGCTTCATACAGGGAACATCGGTGGTATGTTGCGGTGTGGTAGCCGTTCTTAAATTATCTCTCCTTGTAGTGGGTCTATTTATTTAGTTTATTGTGAGCAGGGCAGTTGTTAAATTGAGACTACGGTCTAGATTGTTAATAAATCTACTGTTTACCAACCACTCCGTCTGTGTTCGATTACATCCATATGACGCCACAATATGTCAGGAAAGACTACGATCATAATAAGATCCTGCGCGGTTCGTAGCCGGTTGTTAAGGTGCTTCTCTGACGTCCGGCTGAGTTGCTTGGAGAAGCTACCGGTCAGGGCAGCCGTCCGCTAGAATTCTCCTCCGCACGACGGCTGAATTCGACCTCGCTCTCTTGCTAGTGTTGAAAATCTGCAACCGTCGAACTCGAACTCCAGGACCTCCGCTCGGAGACCCTGCAGTGACATCAGTTGATGCCCTGAGCAAACTATGGCGGTTCAAATGAAGAGTTTTGCGTTATTTTTACTTCTTGACCATTTTCATCACTTTTGCAGTCGACATTATGACTTTTATTCTCGCTGATATTCTTGCGTACATTTTTATGTTATCAATTCAAATTTTCCAATTAACATTTTCTTCGTATCTTGAATTAAAAGAAAATGTCATTGAAAAATAAGTTCGTAAAAAAAATTCGCTAATTTGCATCCAAAGATCAAAGAAAAAATCCAACAACTTCCTCGCTCTTTTCTGCTTTAGGAGGAAATGAATATGAATATTTATTTTGACTAAATTAAGTATGAGAGGAAGTTTGTAATTCAGAGCAAAAGAAATATATTTTAGTTCCACGAGTCACATGTTCCAGAAAAATCTGTCGCATATTTCCAATATTGGACTTGAATTATTTACCTGTGCAATACATAAATAAATACTTAGAAGTATATACGCATTGTATATTCACTATCTAATACCACAAAGCAATCTCAAACAACAAAGATATTCGTCTTGGAGGTATTATCAATAATACTTTTTAGATAAAATGTATCCTAAAATGGTCATGACTTTTGTCTTTGTTTTCTCAATTAATAAATTCACTTTTTTTTTATTTTCTTAATTAATAAACTCACTTTTTTTATTTTCAACTAGTTACCATGGAAATTAATAAGAAAAGCTTAAATGTAGATAATCGATGGAAAGGAAGCATTAAAAAACGCATGTTAGGATATAAAATCAACATCTCATCTCTACATTTAACTAATATTTATTAATAATATTTGAAAACACAAGAAAAAACATTGAAAATTTTAACAATATACTACTTCAGACCGCAGCTCTCAAACCATTTTTTAACCTTAAATATTCACAAGGTTTTACCATGGGGTAGAAAAAAAGACAAAATGTATAGTATTTACAGACAGATATTATAATATTCACATATGACATCGAATATATTTTGAAGATTGTGGTGTTGTGAATTACTACACAGAACTGTAAAACATACTACTAAGAGATACTAAATACCTATTTTGTATCTCGAAGAAAACAATTTATTTACTTACTAGGATGAGTAACTTCAATTTTTCATCACGTTATTTTTTAAATATAATATTTTTTAAGTAGAAAAACTATTATATAATATCAAGTTTTAGAATCAGCACTAATGTTTTCGTTCACACTATTCAAAAGACAAAACCAATAATCGTCCTTTAATCTGCTGAGGTTTTCTCAACGTTCATATTACGCTAGATAATTTCTCTATAATCAGAGATATTCTGTACAATTCATTGCAATCATGTTTAGGGATACATCATTTGTTTGTTTACTTACTGGTAAATGCCGAATCCATTTGTATTCGTGAAATGGTATTATCTACACCGCTCTCCCAGCATTTTAGAGCTCATTAGAGAAGGGAATATTGATCATACATTTGCCACTGATCATTTCCAAACCTTCGATTATGATAGATTTTATGTATATAGGTTAAATGCGTAAAGTTTATGACAATCGGTATAGTTTTGCTCTCGTAAATGTTTCAATTTATTGTTTTTTATGAAAGGCAAACCGTGGGGGACTACTTGATATCATTTTGGCATATAATTTGCGTCATCATTCTTACTTAAATATAAGAAATATCTACTCCCACAAAGTTTATCTCCACTAACTCCTCATTAACCCCTCTAATAATTTGTGTGGATTAATGAATGACAACTGTTTCATATATATATATATATATATATATATATATATATATATATATATATATATGTATATATATATATATATATATATATACAGTTCATCATTACATAACAAATAATTTGCACAGCAATTTTTTAGTGACCAAAGCAAGGTCATGTTTCAATCCCTCCTTTCAACATTTTGTTAGTTAGCTCGGTTACATACAACGGCCTAAACAGTTTCTCGACTCTCTTTCTATTTATTGTGAATATTCTTTAAAGTTATTGCATAAGACAGAGTGTTAATTATTTGACAATGTCAATTATGTTTTTACAGTTGTTTTCATGCATGATAAAGTGATATTAGAGCGCCGCCGCGTAATAGGATAGCTGGAATGGGCAATTCTCTCGATTTGGCCAGACGCCCAAAAAGTCACCGTTTGCAGCGCGCTCTGCCGCTAAGCAGTCTTTTAGAAACTTATAGTTAATATATGCATTTTGTAGAAAATTGTATCGAGTTTAATTTCGTAAAGAGCAATTGTTACGATAAAACGAATAGTGTTGAAGATATAAGCGAAAAACTAAAAATAGGACGAAAGTTTAAGGTTTTTTTTTTCACTTTTCTCTCAAAAGCAGGCTTTTGTGAAGTGGCAATCATTAAATTGTAATTCATTACCCTCAAAAACATACAGAACCATTGAGAAATAAACTTTCTGAATTTTTCCTGGGTCAAATATCTAGTAAATGAACTATTGCTGCTATCGTGCTGTTAGTACAGATTTGTTGTGCATGCAATATTGCACCCAATTCAACAGATATAGCAAGAGATTTGTGTCTCCCCTATTGCTATAATACATTTTGCATTTCACATTTCAAGTCTACTACTCGGAAACCATACGTCCTAGGCCTTAAATCCGGTTTCCTTACGGGAACCGATGAATGTCAAATTCTTATTTTTATTTTTGTAAGATTTATTATAACTTGGGAGAGTATCTATACTTCATAACATTGGTTGTCAGAAATGTTTGATATTCAATTTCAGTGTGAATATATTGTAACTCTTAAAACAGTTGTTGAAAATATGCAGAATGCTTATACGGATTTTACTTGTGTAATACATCTTTTTTAATTTAAACAAACATGTGAGTGAAACAGCTAGATAAAAAATATCCAGACGCTCCCAATTAGAGCATACAGTTATAATTAAAAAATAATTTCAGTTACGTATTCGCTGAAACTGAAACTCTTGACTGAAACGAAGACTGACCTTTGTGAATAGAGAACTTGTGAGCTCTCTAACCAAAATAACATTGCATGGAGCAAACTGAGAGAGAATACAGCAAATATTGCGTTGAAACTCGTGCATTTCCATACGATTTAACTAGATAAAGGAAGAAATTTTAAGATTAGAGAAATGATTTATTAAGAAAATGTTCTTTAAACCAACCGTAAAAAGCTACTTTCTTTTGTATCAGTAATCTGATTCCTTGAAGAAAAAAATCTGATTGAACCAACAAGAACCTTAGGATCTTCAAAGGAGAAGAATCAATTAAAACGATAGAACGAACAATCGAAACAATTTAAGGAAGAAGTTTCTGGACTGTTCGTTCATAGAACTGCGACCTCTGCAAAGGCATCCAGCCGAGGAGATGGCCCTTGCGAAACCGCGCATGCCTTGCTGCAGTCCAGAACCTTGTCGGATAGCAAGCAGTATTGAGAACTTGGGGCATCTGCGGCGGTTAGAGCCACCACCGGGGTTTGGGGAGCGTACTCGCCCCCGCCCTCCCCACCCTCGTTCACTCGTTCCCTCGCTGGCCCCTTCGACCGAGTTTCCGAGAACTGTAACTCTCCGCTTCGGGCGGAGGAGACCGTGGTTCGATCTCCGGCTGCCAGGAAGCCGCGTTTGCTGAGGACAGTTGTAGTACTTTATTGCCCTAAGACCTTGTCGAATTGTGCAAGCTCCCTCTAGGGATTACCGCGCGTGTACACAATATGAAGTTTGTGACGGTGTTGGTCTTAGAGCATGACTCGCAAACTGCTGTCGCCGTTTTATCTTCAGATTTATGTTTGAAACATGATAAACTGAACGACTGAATGAAAAGGTCATGCTGGTGTTTTGTTTGTTTGCTCGAATTCAGAGTGCTTTCTGAATAAATTGTCAATTGTGCCAAAAGTATGGCTCACTGAAAAATAAGTTCTTTATTATATTTTATTCTTTCAGATTTCGAATAAAAGGATGCAATTTTCATGATAAATTTTAATTATCTTACATCGAAAGTATTCAGAACATTAAGTTCTTCAAGTTTCTGAAATTCAATTTTAGATGAGACTGTTATCAGACTTTCATTACACTAATTCCAAAAGAAATTAAACCAAATTTTTTTTTGTAATATATTTTTTTACATTTCTAAAAATCTTAAATTTTTGCTGTATATTTTCAAGAGCCTATAAACTATTAACTCTTGTAGATGGACTGAAAATTATCACTTTTTGTCCCTGAGCATATAGTGGGAAATTGCACTATTAACTAAGTTATAATCATCTTATACTTGCCCCTTATTACTAGGCAACCTCGTATGTTCTGATATTCGGCAGGTGTATCAAATCTTCTTGACTGCATCAGAAAATCACCTGCCGAATCATCACCTGCTATCACCTGCCATTGATGCCATCTGGCCAACCAATCGCCTAAAGATCAGAGGGAAATGCCATTACATGAAATTTATAACTACATATTCATTGGTTAAAATGTATCATTTTCGAGCCCTGTACATGCCCATGCAGGCGAAGAGATCAAAATTGATCACTTTTTGCTCATAAATATACAAAGAGAAATTTAATATAACGGACTCACTACCACAAGTAATATTTTCCTCTGAATGCCATCGTATGCACAGGTGTTCAACAGGTCCATGAAATATCCTTAGGTACTCGCTTTGAGAAGAACGGACGTACAAAACTGGCGCCTAAGTAGATGCCTGACAATCAGTTGTGTATGCTCAATATGTACCTTTATTAAGTTGCCTTATGACCATATTTGGATGAACAAATAATTTTGATGGATTGTCGATAACGATTTAATGATGTGAACAAAGCAAGTAGAGGTCGGAGAAACAGGAGTACAGCGAAGAAAACCGACGAGAGCCCGTTTTAACTAGCACGACTGCCACATTAACCAATGGGAACTTGAATGCCGGTACCCGGATTCCGAAGACGTGGATTACCCACTGCACTACGAATGGCCCTCCGCAAATGTATGAAAATAGTAGTTGTGGGGGATGAAAACTAAGTAATAAAAACTATGTCATCATGTCGTAGACGCGAAAATCGAACTCACGATTTATCGAAAAGCCTTGGTCATTGGTTTCGTTTTGTTTATGAGAATGACCTATGCTGAAATAGAAGACATTAACGAGTCATAATCTAAAAATGACTCGTTACAATAATTCACTAGTGAATAAAGTGGGTTCAAATTGAAATTTGTTCTGACGGGTGCTCATTATGTATTTTACTTCCAATATACATGTTACAATTTGCTATATTATGCAAGTTGCTAACAATTTGAGGATTTAGAAAAAACACATAATTTGCGATTCTTCCACAAAGCAAGCTATCCAACAAATGTTGACACTCGGATCATCGAACACTTGGCGTTGAAATGGTGGCAGCCATCATTTACCGATTGAATAAGTCCTCAACTGAAGCCAACGATATTGAAATTTCATTCACATTAAAAACTGTATTCAAGAAAATAAAATTGTGTTGCACTTCATTTGTTTCTCAATAAGCTTATTAAAACAATTTATTAACTAATATAGTTATTTTATTGCTATAACAATTATCGAAATTTTATGACTTTTTCTATCGTTCTTAAATCATTTTTTTAACCACACCGATTAGACAATAGAAAAACCAATAATCCCTCAAGATGTACGTATATCGTGCATTAGCTTTTGAAAATTATGTTTTTGGTTCTCACTCGCTGTTGCTCTTGTACAATTATCTTGACATCCATCACTTACGGCAATGTATTCCATCGACATATATTCTACATTCTAGCTTGGTAACTATACTTGCTCCAAGGTATTACTTATTTTGTTTCTCCTTTCAACTTCGAACCTTTTTGTTTGTTACTTTGTAATGTATAGACAAAATTTAAACAAAAGTCTCACCACTTGTGCGTAATACTTTTTTCTACTTCTTGAATTATTTTCGAGCGAATGTTGTGCCCCAAACGAGTCCCGTGTGAAGTACAAAACAATCACACCTTCCCCAAATATAGCGGCTCTCTAGAAATGGACGCAAAATAGTCGAAAATTGGATTTCACTCGTTCATGAATAAAGATTATGAGAGAAAATAGTGCCTAAAATAATATTGCCTTTCTCTCTCTTTGTTTTATTCTACCATTATTGTCGTGAATTGTAATACCCAACGAACGAATCTCATCAAGAGAAGTTCAATGGCATTCTCCATAATAATGTCTCCATTTGAATTGACCTGGAAAAATCTCTTTAGTAAAGGGTAAAGATCTTTATTGCCGGAAGAAGGAAACAAGATTTTTAACGAAGATTGTATTGAGACGAATATCCCCTCAAAATATAATACGCTTAGGAAAGATAACGGATTATTTCATTTTATAAGAAACCATGGACACAAAACTCCGAGAGTGTATTACTACTGGAAAGGGAATTACCTCCTAGGAGTACATCAAAGAGATTTTTTTTAATTTGCATATTTTATCAAACGCATATGTAACTCGCAGAACACATTTCACTGCACAACGTAGAAACAATGAGTCTTAGTACCTTCAAGTCAGTTTCCTTGTTTTGTGATTTTTGTGACGGACACAAGTTATGTTTTCCTATAGCATTTTCTATAAAATGAAACTTATTTGTACGTTCTATTGCATCGTTGAATGGTTCCGACACGCAGTAGCACGGATTGCCAAAAATGATGAAGACTGGACGGTCCAGTGCGAATCTATATAAAAAATTATTTTAAAAGTTCTGTATTCTTAGTTTAGAATTATTATTTTTTGATAAATCTTTAGGACCCTTGTATTATATTTCTGGGAAGATCGCATTCCAGGGCACTCTCGCTAGAAATTTCAGTTTCATCCGGCTGGGGAAGCATTGCACAAATACAGGAACATGCAGTGAAGATACGTAGAAAATATTTAGGGCGCATTCGAGAGAACATTTGAGAGATCTATTGAAGAGCATTTGGAAGTGCATTTGTGGCAGCATTTGTGAGCGCATTTGTGAGAGCACTGCGTGAGAGTATTTTGTGGGTGCATTTGTGACAGCATTTGGGAGAGCACTTGGGAGAACATTTGGAAGACTTGGAATTTAGGAGAATATTTGGAAGAAATTTTGAGCGAACGTTTGAGGTACCATTTAAGAAAACCTTTAAAGTAACATTTGGGGAACTTGTGGGGAAATCTTGAGAGAACATACAATGGAATATTTGGGGAATATTTGTGAGGGGTGAGGTGGAGCCGGACGCCGGAGCAGAACCTTAAGAAACGGTCCAAGGACCGCGCACGATCTTTCCTTCCTCTTCTTTGTCGTATCATCTCCCCTCACACACTCACACACACACACATTTGTATGCACTCTAGTACCCGGAAGAGCAGTCGGGAGATAAGAGCGTGTCATGGCTGGAGGAGATACCTGGGAGGAAACGGACCCGCACGGCGACGTGTAGGACGGCGCTCTCTCTCAATAGTTAGCGAGAAATACCGCCCCTCCAGGGACAAACGCATTCACTTCACTAAAGGAATAAATTCACTTCACTAAGGAAAGTGTGCAAGCGGTGCTTTCCTCGCTTGTTTGGGTGTAGCTCAGACATGCAACTGGCGTTTTATCAAATAAAACACGGAAAACTGCAAATCAGAAAATCCAACCACTACAGTTCCTCTCCATAGAGTGGTTGAATTCGACCAAATTACACTGTTAGTGTCAAAAATCTTCCACCAATAGGATTGAAATCCTAGAATCTCCTAGTCAACTATTCTCCAGAAGCAATGGCTTTGACGCTGAGCCATCACAGCCGGTTCAGCAATGGAATGTGAAACAAGGCTCAATATTCCTCCGCAACCTGCTTTCCAGAAAGACTTCAGAGAGAATGTTTATCTGTAATCGATTTTCGATTTCCTCTCAGCAACTTACGCAAGGGTTCGTGAGAAGTTCGTGGAGATTAAGCATGCTGCAATACAGTTCTCTTGTATTTGCAAAAATTATCCTCAGGTTGGAACGAGCTGCTAAATAAGAGGAGAGTTTCCCACATAAGCTCTTCAACTTAACTGATGAACATTGAAGTTAGGTGAGTTAAAGAGCTTCTCGCAAATTTACGTAACTGTCAAACTCTTGTAAGTAGGCCAACAGGATTTTAACATTAACTTGAGTTTTTACCGGGATATTTTAATGTTTTTGCACGTTTGTTTGAGGTATGTACTTATTATTTTGTTGTTGTTGTTAATAAAAGTCACTGCAAATAATATAACAAAATCAAAAATTTGTTTGGAACTCTAGTTATTAAATAAGAATTTGATAATCGAAATTATCATTCACTAATTCGCATAATAAGAAATGTTAAAGTATATTAATTGAAAGACAGACAGACATCCATTGATTTCACGTGAGATTCGTTTTAGTAACCGAATAAGCAAATTGAAAAAATATAGAAAGTGGAAAATTCGAAAATCACAGACAAACACTTCAGATTTATTTATCTGTTTTGATTTTTTTTTTCGTTCTGCATGTTCTGAGTTGAAAGTGGCCGATATCTTAGTTTATTTTATTTTATTTTTTTGTAAATTATTATGAAGGTGAGTGTGTTCCATGTATAAAAGTTCCGAAGTTTTCAAACAACTACTGAAATAAAACGATCGATTTGAAATTAGTTACGAAGGCAAACCCGGCAAGAACTGGCACAAATCTACACTGGCACAAATCTGTTCCGACGCTTTCAAGCGCCGGAACAAGACTGTCGCTGTACAGTTTTCTTTCAATTTCTGCGCGCACTCGTAGTATAGAAATTAAGCAGAGAGAAGTTCACTCAATCAATCAACGATAATTTCATTCAGCCGTATCTTTGAGAACAAGTCACAAGTCACAAATCATGCTCACTAGGGAGCCAGAGTCTAAGGCGACCCACAGCATTAGAACGGATAAATGGAGAATCTGTGTATGACGTCGCATTCGAGATACAACATATGGATCCATTTTGGCCATGGCTTGAGGCGACTGTAATACGGAGCAGCCCCCGCCACTGCCGCTGCCGCAAGCCCGCCCCTGCCCAATGCCTCCGTCGCCTCGCACTCGCCCCCGCTATCACGCCCGCCCCGTTTCACCCTCGCCTGCCGCCGCCTCCTGGGTGGCCTCGGATCCTGCTCGCGTCCTTCTCCTGCCCACGTCCACTATCTGTTCGTCCCAGCCCCGTTCCACACCTCTCCCCCTCGCGCCTCCACTCCCGCTCCCCTCGCTCGTGGGCTGCCAGGGCAGGAGCAGGGTGCGCTGCACAAACGGCGTCTAATTGCGGAGGCCAATAAGCGCTTGCGGCTGCCTACGCCGCTCCCTCCCCCCCCCCCGCCCCTCGTGCGCGCTCCGTTCCGCGCCCGCCCCCGTTGCCTCTCTGCTCCAGCCTCTCCGCCCCGCCATTCTGGGATAACCGTCATTTGAAAATTACCAGGATCAAGATGCAGCGCTTCTCGAGGGAGGGGCTAGCGGGCGGTCAAAGGGCAACAGGAAGAGGGAGATGTATGAGGGGCTGCGGCACCTGACGACTGCTCGAAGAGGTGGGGGAAGAGGGGAGGAATGGAGGGGCGTGGCAGGGGGTTTGAATGGGCTAATGACGCGGCCGCAGGGTGCCCGCAGTTACAGCCTTTTGCAATGCTCGAGGACATTGTACATCAGAAGGCTAATCAACAGCATATTTTTAAAATTGGCAAGGTCGTAAGCTGTCTTTTTGACCGATGCTTGAGGTCGAATTAAATCTGCTTGAGAATTGTGTGCAATTTACAGTGTACTTACATGGATTTTTTCCCTTTTGAATTCCAAGCGAAAATTATTCGTGTTCAAGAGTATTTTTAATATACAGAAAATATTTATTTTATAATGGATATTAGAAGAAAATTTTCATTTCACCTTGTTTATATGAGCTAAAAGATTAAGAACAGTCCTTTGAACATCCTATTTTAAGCACGTAATAACAATCAACTGCGACTAAATTAGAAAATTATGCCAATTATTGTGGCATTCGTTTATAGATGTACTTCATGTTATCAAATTAGTTCCGATTGTCAAGTGTGTAACTGTTTTGTGTACTTGAAGTTCACTTAAAATTAAAAATTGCATTTGTATTTTTTATAAATTTGCGAAATATTTTTATACTAGGAATTTCTAATAAAAATGAACGTAAAAATGTGATGGATGACGTTTTGAAGCAACGTCGGAAACGAAAAATATTTAAATTTAGATATGTTTGCTTTTCGGATTTTAAAAAATCATAATGAAATTAATTTGAATCGAATGTGTAAGTAAATGTAATTTATGTATCCGTTTCATAAAAATATTCTCGCGTGCTGTAACATGCAGAAGCCAAGCAGCATGTATATATTCGAATTACCACTCTTGTTTGCACTCTCTCAAAATGCCTCCAACAATCCTGGCAATATCCCAGCTTGAATTGAAAAATCTAATATCATTATTTGTATGTTGAATCTCATTGAAAAAGCAACGGCCAATAGCTCTCTTCTTTTCTCTAAAACTGACGCGTGTCTCGGCGACACGTCGGATTAAGTTCAGTTCTTCATTAAATTTCTTCGAAAGTAATTCAGTAAATTTTACTTTCATTTAGTTTGTGAGCCCGTTTATTGTGCTCAAAGTGAGACAGAATCACGTCAACAACTCGTGGCATTTGACACTTGAGCCGTGCTGCACTGGTGGCGTGACATCCGCTTTTCCCCTATTCTTTTCACAATGCGATAATTGCAGAGCCGGAATGTAATCCAGGTCACAGGGGAAAAAATTAATTTCCTTTTTCCGTAAGAAAGTGAAACTACTTTAAGTTAACTTTATTAAGGGCGAAAGGTTATTCTCGAAGTACAAAAGTCACAGCCGAAAGAGTATCTTCCAATTAAAAAGACTTGAAGAGGAGCATGAGTGTCAGAAAAGTCCTTTTTTTCCTTCCCATCCATCGTGCACAACTGGCGCTAGATTGTTTCAACTCTGAGACGTCGTTCGTTTCTTATTCTTTATTAAATATGCTTTAACTTTTAAAAACATATCTGCAAAGAATTTTTCGTAGATATTTATACTTTTTTTGAAAAGACCTTAAATATTATGAGTATAAAGAAATGTATTGTTACCTCTAAAGAAGGTCGATACGATTCTTCAGACTGCACATGCCAAAAATGATACGCTTGGATAAACAAAATGGGCGTCGTATCTATGCTAGTGATAAGTTCGTTGAACCACTTCAATATCAGAAAACCATAATTTTATTATTTATAAATTATTTGTATATGGTGAATTATGTATAAGTTCTCTGCGAAGTCGAAACTAACAAGTTAAAGTCGTGGATATGTGTAGTACGATCCTTAACTGCCTTATATAACCGAATTATTTACAGTTGTTTGTGTTTCTCAAAATTATTTCAAAAAATAATAAATTATTTTTCCAGTTAAATAAGGCTGTATAATTAATTACTTATAAGACTTTATTGTATTCAGTTTTAAACATCATTAAAAATACAGAAGCCTATCTCATTAACTCCCGATGTTCATCATTATCGTTGTATAGAGCGCCAGGAAAGTCTCTCCGCAGTGGCACCTTGCGGGGGAGAGTGCTAGCAACAGAAACTATGCTGGTAGCACGAGCTGCAGTTGGAAGAAAAGAAAGCATAAATTGCATACTCACCACACGTATAACAGATACTGGAAGTGTTGTACCCTTCACTTGTTTCCCAGAGATCTGGTTGCTAAGAAACACAAATGCAATTTTTAAAACGAACCACTGATCCGACTCGTTACGAAGTGACGTTCTTGGCGCATAGTACTTAATGAACACATGTTGTCTCAATTTAAAAAAACGACAGTAGAGCCGGACAAACGCATTATATTATTGTGCTCTCTCGCTTACTTTTCCAGTTTCGGAGGGCGAGCACGGTCACCAAATGCTAGTGAAATCGTAGGTCCCTTTCAACAATAAGAATACAGTAGCGGTAATCCGAACCTCTCCAATCACAGAATCCGTGCAATCCGAGGTGACCTGATGTGCGCCAAATCACGAAACAAGCAAACAAGTAGTTACAATCAAGAGCAGGCTCTTCACAGTTTGGCAACACTGCGTCACGTGTTCGGGGATCGGTGTCAGTGTCAGTATGTCTATTACACTGGTGTAACCGCTTTGCACTCATGAATGTATGTGGAACTTTAATGGTACCTGCACATTAAAATTGACTTCGTTTTACATTGTAATTGAAAATTTCGGTGTGTAGAACTAATTGCCTTTTTTGTGTAATCCGGTTTTTCTGTAATCCGAGATGCCATCAGCCTCAATTACCTCGGATTATCGCGAATACCGCAATCGGCACCGCTCATTCTCGCCTACGCACGGCAGCATCGGAGGAGCGTGCTCTGTTCCCAGATTGAAGGCAGTCTCGGTGTATTTCGCTTGAGCTAAGTCCATTAAGTAGATTACTACTAAGAATAAAGCAATCTAATACAAAATTTTAATTAATTTTAATAAAATTAAAAAAGAACTTCCGTTCTCTCGCAGTTTGAATTGCACGATGGTGCAGAGGTTTGCAACGTGCCTTGTGCGTTCGAATTAATTAATTCAATTTTCCTTATAGAGCACGCCGTACTATTTTGTATACGTAGTTCAGTTACCCCATTTATTGAAAGGGAGCTAAGAAAGTTTAAGATACAGAGAGTACAAAGGCGTCGTCTCACAGACCAAAAGCTTCCCCCACCCCCTTCCCCTCACTCCCCGTTTCTGGCTCTCTAGGAACCTTCATTGTATAACTAGCTTTTGAAATACACGTAACCTGTGCGCGTGCGAGGTATTCACGGGCCCGAGGTATGGTGAAAGCTATTTATAACAGAGTTTTTGGTACCAAAACGGGGAGTAATTATATGTATGATAATGTACAGGGTATGTGATTTTAAGAATAAATTGTATTTGTGTTCAGACGAAATTCTAATTCTGATTTGCCAATGTATTGCCGAATCCCTGAGAGACCCATTCACGAGACAAGACACCCGTCCTTTCCGAATTTTATTGCAGTGAAAAGTACCACCAATCAGGTACGTCACAATCTTAATATATATAAATCTCGTGTCACAATGTTTGTCCTCAAAGAACTCCTAAACCACTTAACCGATTATAATAAAATTCGCACACCATGTGCAGTTCGATCCAACTTGAAAGATAGGATAGTTTAAATCTCAAATTATAGTCGCAATTTTAATTTATTGCTAATTTATTACAAATTTGATTGTTGTAATAATTGTAGATAATTGTGACTGTCAAATAATAACAGACAAATAATTAGCAATAAATTAAAATTGCGACTATAATTTGAGATTTAAACTATCCTATCTTTCAAGTTGGATCGAACTGCACATGGTGTGCGAATTTTATTATAATCGGTTAAGTGGTTTAGGAGTCCATTGAGGACAAAAATTGTGACACGAGACGAGATTTATATATATTAAGAATACAACAATCAGCTAGCTGACCCGGCCACGCGTTGCACGCGTTGTGCTGCCACGGAAACAAGGAAAACCACATCCTTCCATTACAGGCATATTCAAAGCTAAGACATTGGGGAGACTTTACACGGTACATCCAAAGCAACGTGAGTACTTCTATTTACGTTTGTTATTGGTGAATGTTCCCGGACCAACGTCTTTTGAATTTTTACGAACAGTTAATGGTCGAGTATTCAATACATACCAGGATGCATGCATTGCTAGAAGACGATAACCATTGGGACTTAACGCTTGCTGATGCTGCGTTGACATCAACACCGAATAACATTCGTCAGTTGTTTGCAATTATTTTGACGACATGTTATCCCTCGCAAGCACAAACTTTGTGGGAAAAATATAAAAATTGTATGACAGAAGACATATTGCACCGAATTAGACAAACAAATCAATGGCAAAACATAGATTATACACCAGAGATGTACAATGAAGCATTGGTCTTGATCGAGGATTTATGTGTTCTTATTTCAAATTTACCAATTAATCATTATGGTATGCCATCACCTAATCGTCCAGCCACCTACTTAGTCAATACCGATTTACAACGAGAAAATCAATATGACCATGAAAGTTTAGCAACAATTATCATGAACAGTGAACCATTACTGACAGCAGAACAAAAAATTATTTATGATCGGATTACGCTGGCTGTTGCTGCTGAACAAGGCGTTTTTTTTTCTTGGATGCACCCGGTGGAACAGGTAAGACATTTTTAATATCGTTGATTCTTGCCAAAATACGGTCGCAACAAAAAATCGCATTAGCAGTAGCATCGTCAGGCATTGCGGCTACTTTACTGGATGGTGGGCGAACAGCACATTCAACATTCAAGCTGCCATTGGACGTTCATAATAAACCAGATGCAATGTGTAACATCAAAAAGAATAGTGGAATAGCTGCAGTGTTGCGGAAGAGTTCTATAATAATTTGGGATGAGTGCACAATGGCACACAAATATTCACTTGAAGCATTAAACAGAACTATGCAAGATTTAAACAGCAATAATAAACTTTTCGGTGGTGCTATCTTACTTTTGTCTGGTGACTTCCGGCAGACCTTACCGGTTATACCTCGCTCTACTTTCGCGGATGATATTAATGCATGTTTGAAACAATCATTCTTATGGCGAAGTGTTGAAACACTTCGATTGACCATAAATATGCGAGTACAATTGCAAAATGATCCATCAGCACAAATATTTTCCGAACAACTACTAGATATTGGGAACGGTAAAATAGAACTGCAACCAAATACGCAATGCATTAAACTACCAGACAATTTTTGCACTGTTGTTCAGGATAAAAATGAATTGATTCAGAGTATTTTCCCGAATATACAGAATAATTATTTGAATCATGAATGGCTTAGTCAACGGGCGATTTTGGCAGCCAAAAACGTTGATGTTGACGAAATTAACTTCCAGATACTACAGTTATTACCAGGCGATATGATGTCTTTTAAATCAATCGATACTGTTGTTGATGAAAATGAAAGTGTAAATTTTCCGATTGAATTTTTAAATTCATTAGATATCCCTGGAATGCCACCACATAATCTTCGATTAAAGATTGGTTCCACTATTATTCTCCTCCGTAATTTGAATCCACCTCAATTATGTAACGGTACGCGTTTGGTCATCAAAAAGATCACCGGAAACATTCTTGAAGCAACCATTTTGGCTGGGAAGTTTAAAGGAAAAGTGGTCCTGCTGCCACGTATTCCGATGATACCATCAGATTCTACCATACCCTTCAAAAGGCTACAGTTTCCAATTCGTTTAGCTTTCGCCATTTCTATAAATAAATCTCAAGGTCAAACAATGTCCATTTGTGGTTTAGATTTGGAAAATCCATGTTTTTCTCATGGGCAACTATATGTTGCGTGTTCACGTGTTGGGAAACCGTCTAATCTATTTGTGTTAGCTAAAGACAGGTTAACCAAAAACATTGTGCACCGATTGGTGTTAAATTAAATTGAATTTGAAAGTATTTATAATTGAATAGTACTTATATTTGTTATACAAATTAAATGGAAATAATAAATCTGATAAATTTTTATTTTGTACCTATTGATTTCTGCTTAATATCAAGTGTAAGAACATTTTAATTAATTGTGTTCAACGTACTTCCCCTTCAAATCTCAATCCAGTGAATTTGTATACCAACATCAATATTTTCGTCTTTATTGGTAAATAATTTCAAGCACAAACTTTCGCAAGCACAAACTTTGTGGGAAAAATATAAAAATTGTATGACAGAAGACATATTGCACCGAATTAGACAAACAAATCAATGCCAAAACATAGATTATACACCAGAGATGTACAATGAAGCAATTATCTGTTAACTCCAAATGATTCTAACAGATGTCGACACCTTTCGACTGGGTTGAGTAAGTAATCAATAGATGGCACTGCTATGGTAAAAAATCAGCTCCAAGAATCAGGACAGCAGAAGGTCATGCACAAGAATCTCAATAACAGTGTAACGAACGTATTCAAGAGAATATCATAAGAACACTGTGACACGAGATTTATATATATTAAGATTATTTAACCTCCATTTAAAATTATTTTGCACTTATTATTTCAATGTGCTATGATAACATGTTTTTCAGTTCCTCTTTCTAATATTTAAACTATTATTATTATTTTCAGTCAAATGCCACCGAAAAAATCTAACCTCAACAACGCGAGCAGCAAAGGGTCACGACGCAAACGTGTTGAAAGAGATCAGCAATTACCAGAACAAATCGAAACAAGAAATGCAGCTCAAAGAATCATGACTGCAGAAAGTCGTACACAAGAATCTCAAGAACAGCGTGACGAACGTCTGCAACAGAATATTACGAGAACAAGAGCGGCACGAGAACGAAACATAGCTACAATACGAGGACTAGATCGACAAAGGCAACGGATTTATATATATTAAGATTATTTTACCTCCATTTAAAATTATTTTGCACTTATTATTTCAATGTGCTATGATAACATGTTTTTCAGTTCCTCTTTCTAATATTTAAACTATTATTATTATTATTATTATTATTATTATTATTATTATTATTATTATTATTATTATTATTATTATTATTATTAATATTATTATTATTATTATTATTATTATTATTATTATTATTATTATTATTTTCAGTCAAATGCCACCGAAAAAATCTAACCTCAACAACGCGAGCAGCAAAGGGTCACGACGCAAACGTGTTGAAAGAGCTCAGCAATTACCAGAACAAATCGAAACAAGAAATGCAGCTCAAAGAATCAGGACTGCAGAAAGTCGTACACAAGAATCTCAAGAACAGCGTGACGAACGTCTGCAACAGAATATTACGAGAACAAGAGCGGCACGAGAACGAAACATAGCTACAATACGAGGATTAGATCGACAAAGGCAACGGATCAGCCGCTCATTAACACGTGCATCATTCGTTCGGCTTGCCTATGAATATGCACCAGATATTAACTACTCGGCGCATTCAAAAATTGCTATCGGTGGAATGGATAAAGTATGTCAATATTGTCAGGCATTGAAATTTCGGAATGAAGCAGCCGGCATGTGCTGCGCATCAGGAAAAGTTGTGCTGTCACCTCTACCCGCTCCGCCGGAGCCTTTATTATCCCTTCTTACTGGCAATTCAGATGATTCCAAATTATTTTTGCGTAAGATACGCAAATTTAATTCTTGCTTCCAAATGACGTCATTTGGGGCAACTAAAATTTGCGATCGTGCATCCGATGGACGTAATTTTGAAACTACATTCAAAATTCAAGGCCAGGTGTACCATAAAATCGGATCACTGATGCCAATGCCTGATAACAATCCGAAATTTCTTCAAATTTATTTTATGGGCGATTGTGAAGAGCGCGTGACGACTCGGTGCCTGTATAATTTTATTGAACAAGCAGAGGAAAGAGCAATTGTGATATTATTGGAAAATTTTTTAGAAGATCACAATCAACTAATTCAATTGATCAAAAGAGTTTCGCCACGACTGCAAAATGACAATTATCAAATCGTCATAAAAGCCGACAAAGTACCATTAGGTGAACATGCTGGTAGATTCAACGCTCCAACTGTTGATGAGGTTGCTGTTATCATGGTTGGTGATCCAGTTGACAAAAGATCTATAAAAATTACACGGCGAGACAACACTGTCAGTACGATTTCGGATCTACACCGTTCATATGACGCACTACAATATCCATTGATATTTTGGCAAGGACAAGATGAATATCACCTTAATATCAAACAGTATGATCCAAATACCGGTAAATTTTACAATTATCTATTTACTTTCTTACTGTATGTATAGATTTTAATTTCGTATTGCATTTAATTTTTTATTTTTTTAGGTGATTACAGAAATAATAAAGTTAGCTCAATGAACTACTACGCACACCGAATAATGGTTAGACAACATCAAGACAATTATATCCTTCGATATCGTCAGCTGTTCCATCAATACATTGTTGATATGTATGCTAAGGTCGAAAGCGAACGCTTGCAATTCCTTCGATTCAACCAGGCAAAACTACGATCGGAAGAATATATTCACTTACGAGATGCTGTTGCTGGAAACATCGATGGAAATTTAAATCCCATTGACATCGGTAATGCTTTCATTTTACCTTCAAGCTACATCGGCAGTCCACGGAACATGCAGGAATACATACAAGATGCGATGACTTACGTACGTCATTACGGCCGACCGGATTTATTTATTACATTCACATGTAATCCGAATTGGGAAGAGATACAAACTTTACTATTGCCAGAACAACAAGCCATTCATCGTCATGATTTAACTGCACGTGTGTTTAAACAAAAATTGAAATCCTTAATTGATTTTATTGTTAAATATTCAATTTTTGGTATCACACGTTGTTGGCTGTATACGATAGAGTGGCAAAAGCGAGGTTTGCCTCATGCCCACATTTTGGTTTGGCTTAAAGATAGAATCCGTCCTGAAGAAATCGATCAAATAATTTCAGCCGAAATTCCAGACCCATTAATTGATCAAGAATTATTTGATATTGTCACCAAACACATGATCCATGGGCCATGCGGTGCTTTCAACATGACGTCACCGTGCATGGAAAATGGAAAATGTAAAAAAAAATTCCCAAAGCCGTATACGAATGACACGATCACGGATATTGATGGTTATCCAATGTATCGCCGCAGAAGTACTGAGAATGGTGGCCACACATTTACAATGCGACTGCCGAACTTTCCAAATCAAGTTGAGTTTGATAATCAGTGGGTGGTACCATACTCACCACTACTTTCAAAAACTTACAAAGCTCATATCAATGTTGAGCTTTGCAGTTCTGTTAAATCAATTAAGTATATTTGTAAATATGTAAACAAAGGCAGTGATTTGGCCATATTTGAAGTACAAAACATAAATAAAAATGACGAAATAGCACGATACCAAATGGGCAGATACATTAGCAGCAATGAAGCTATTTGGCATATTCTCAGCTTTCCCATCCACGAAAGAGATCCTGCTGTCCAACATCTGGCAATACATCTTGAAAACGGTCAACGTGTATACTTCACTGAAAAAAATGTTCTCCAAAGAGCGTTCGAAGCTCCGAAAACGACTCTAACTGAATTTTTTACATTGTGTCAAAAACCTGATGTTTTTGGCCAATTCGCGAAGACATTGGTGTTTGGTGATGTTCCACGTTATTTCACATGGAACAAATCCAGTAAAAAATGGGAGCCACGGAAACAAGGAAAACCACATCCTTCCATTACAGGCATATTCAAAGCTAAGACATTGGGGAGACTTTACACGGTACATCCAAAGCAACGTGAGTGCTTCTATTTACGTTTGTTATTGGTGAATGTTCCCGGACCAACGTCTTTTGAATTTTTACGAACAGTTAATGGTCGAGTATTCAATACATACCAGGATGCATGTCGTGAACTGCAATTGCTAGAAGACGATAACCATTGGGACTTAACGCTTGCTGATGCTGCGTTGACATCAACACCGAATAACATTCGTCAGTTGTTTGCAATTATTTTGACGACATGTTATCCCTCGCAAGCACAAACTTTGTGGGAAAAATATAAAAATTGTATGACAGAAGACATATTGCACCGAATTAGACAAACAAATCAATGCCAAAACATAGATTATACACCAGAGATGTACAATGAAGCATTGGACTTGATCGAGGATTTATGTGTTCTTATTTCAAATTTACCACTTAATCATTATGGTATGCCATCACCTAATCGTCCAGCCACCGACTTAGTCAATACCGATTTACAACGAGAAAATCAATATGACCATGAAAGTTTAGCAACAATTATCATGAACAGTGAACCATTACTGACAGCAGAACAAAAAATTATTTATGATCGGATTATGCTGGCTGTTGCTGCTGAACAAGGCGGTTTTTTTTTCTTGGATGCACCCGGTGGAACCGGTAAGACATTTTTAATATCGTTGATTCTTGCCAAAATACGGTCGCAACAAAAAATCGCATTAGCAGTAGCATCGTCAGGCATTGCGGCTACTTTACTGGATGGTGGGCGAACAGCACATTCAACATTCAAGCTGCCATTGGACGTTCATAATAAACCAGATGCAATGTGTAACATCAAAAAGAATAGTGGAATAGCTGCAGTGTTGCGGAAGAGTTCTATAATAATTTGGGATGAGTGCACAATGGCACACAAATATTCACTTGAAGCATTAAACAGAACTATGCAAGATTTAAACAGCAATAATAAACTTTTCGGTGGTGCTATCTTACTTTTGTCTGGTGACTTCCGGCAGACCTTACCGGTTATACCTCGCTCTACTTTCGCGGATGAGATTAATGCATGTTTGAAACAATCATTCTTATGGCGAAGTGTTGAAACACTTCGATTGACCATAAATATGCGAGTACAATTGCAAAATGATCCATCAGCACAAATATTTTCCGAACAACTACTAGATATTGGGAACGGTAAAATAGAACTGCAACCAAATACGCAATGCATTAAACTACCAGACAATTTTTGCACTGTTGTTCAGGATAAAAATGAATTGATTCAGAGTATTTTCCCGGATATACAGAATAATTATTTGAATCATGAATGGCTTAGTCAACGGGCGATTTTGGCAGCCAAAAACGTTGATGTTGACGAAATTAACTTCCAGATACTACAGTTATTACCAGGCGATATGATGTCTTTTAAATCAATCGATACTGTTGTTGATGAAAATGAAAGTGTAAATTTTCCGATTGAATTTTTAAATTCATTAGATATCCCTGGAATGCCACCACATAATCTTCGATTAAAGATTGGTTCCACTATTATTCTCCTCCGTAATTTGAATCCACCTCAATTATGTAACGGTACGCGTTTGGTCATCAAAAAGATCACCGGAAACATTCTTGAAGCAACCATTTTGGCTGGGAAGTTTAAAGGAAAAGTGGTCCTGCTGCCACGTATTCCGATGATACCATCAGATTCTACCATACCCTTCAAAAGGCTACAGTTTCCAATTCGTTTAGCTTTCGCCATTTCTATAAATAAATCTCAAGGTCAAACAATGTCCATTTGTGGTTTAGATTTAGAAAATCCATGTTTTTCTCATGGGCAACTATATGTTGCGTGTTCACGTGTTGGGAAACCGTCTAATATATTTGTGTTAGCTAAAGACAGGTTAACCAAAAACATTGTGCACCGATTGGTGTTAAATTAAATTGAATTTGAAAGTATTTATAATTGAATAGTACTTATATTTGTTATACAAATTAAATGGAAATAATAAATCTGATAAATTTTTATTTTGTACCTATTGATTTCTGCTTAATATCAAGTGTAAGAACATTTTAATTAATTGTGTTCAACGTACTTCCCCTTCAAATCTCAATCCAGTGAATTTGTATACCAACATCAATATTTTCGTCTTTATTGGTAAATAATTTCATTGTACTAAAGGGTTATAGTAGTAGAAAGTCAAATAAGGAGATCACCATATTTTTTTACAAATACCATCTGTGTGAAAAAGCATAGTGGACTCCGTGACTGATGTTCTCTTATTGTTCCTCTTAGATTGTTTACTATAATGTAATATAACAAAAACTTTAGCCACAGCAACGCGTGGCCGGGTCAGCTAGTATATATATATATATATATATATATATATATATATATATATATATATATATATATATATATATATATATATATATATATATAGCTAACACCGAGTTACTTCATGCATTCTGTAATTGTACATTGTACTTATAAAATGAGAATATAATTAGTTCGAATTAAGTGATTGTTTATTGATTCTGGACATGTCAAATGCATAGATCACTACCACCGTACGTGTAGTGCACATTGGATCCATGGTGTTCCGCCTCCGCGTGAGATACACGCCGATGTGCGAGGCCTCCCGTCGGAGTTCCTCCTCAAGACGCCAAAAACCGTAAGGACTCGTGTGTGGTAATGCACTGCATGGGAGAGGAAGTGCGTGTAATGGGGCACGGGACAATAATGATAAAAGACAGATTACGTGCGGTCTATTAACATGATAATTTCACACGGTTTACGAAAGATAAAAATCTTGTACCATTTTCTTTCAAAGGTGTTTCAAGTTTGAACTATACGTATTTGCATTTTGCTTTATCAGATATGTATCATTGGCACAATACCTGCTGTAGTTCACATATGGTTAAAAATAAAATTACGCACCTTTAGCTTTGCGTTTGCTCTGTTGTGGGCGGATAAGTCGGGCGTAAGCGTTTCTCTGTCACGTGCCAATTTCGCAACATGAAAAGACGAGGAAAATTCGCAGCAACCACGGCCAGTCGCGTGCCTTAAGAGAGGCTCTCTGCTTACTCGGGGTCAGGAGTGGCTCAGAAAGGCGTGCAATTGCGAGTTGATTACTCAAAAAAAAGGTTTATGAGAAAACCACGCAAATTTTAAAGAGGACCCAAAACTGAAACGTTTGACAAGTGAAGCGTGCATTATAGTACTTCGACACACACGGCTGCGATAATACGTCTGGCAGACGACAGGGTTCATTACGAGCCACTAACAAACTGGTAGCTTCGTGAAGAAGAAAGCATGAAGACAAGTATAAGTGCATGGTTATCATATCGATTAACATAACGTATTATAAACAGATTCTAATGAATATTGACCTATTTTAAATAGATTAATACTTCTTTCCGACATAACATTGTCTATCCCCAGAAAATCTGATAAGAAATGTAAGTTAAGTAAGATATAAATTGAAAAGTTAAAAAAGTGGAATTACTTCTCATTCCTCATACTTCATTTAGCTATTTTAATAAATTTAGAATTTGCCAAATTATTTTATGATGCAACCAATTCTAGTGTTCTTATTATCAATATTTTATTATGTGTACGTACCATTTCACCGCAATATTTTTTTTTGTTTATTTTTAAATTAACAACTGCGTTTTCAAATTACATTTTGCAAAAAATTAAGTCTCAGTTTCAATTTTCACTTTCAGAGCAAGTTACCAACTTCTTAACAGGTTTAATATTTGATATGACTTCATAAGTTCCGTCATCTCGCTTTATTTTTCTCAGTAACTTTCGCTTACGAAGTTAGGAACATCCAAGCAGAGAGGCATTGTAAAAATCTTTTAAAAGTTTTTGAGAGAATAAATTACTTTTCGAGCTGAAATACTTACCTGGGTACGTAACAAAGCAAATTTCTGCAGAGCATTGTAATTCATTATTTACCATTGGCAATATGCAATACAAGTATCTGCTAATTTTTCACCCTTTTCTCGTGATCTCCAATAGTGACAAATTCAAGCCTCACCTACTAGTGTATCAAACTCATGCTTTGGAAAGTTAACTGAGATATTATTTGATCTGAACTTGTAATGTCGTAATATGTATTTATACCATACTATCGGAACAACTTTTGAACGGTAATTTTTCTTTATATTTAGCAGCCTTGATACCCTTGATTCAGACTCTTAATTACTATAACATGAATATCACCCTGGGCATTATTTGAAAAAAAATGAAAAAAATACTTCATTACTTTCAACTTATTTCATGAAGAGAAGATTTGTTACAAACAGAAAGCAAAACAGAGTCGAGGATAGAATCCAGTCTGAGAAAGAGAAGAGGGAGAGAGTTCTTTAATCACCTTTTTGTATGAATCAAGCTAATAAAATTAAAGAATTTTTCCTTTGAGTGCATTTTAGGAAGCCCTCATTATAAATCACTTTCAATTGTCCCACAGATTGAATAGAAGTTCAGTTCCCTGAAGAGTTTTGTCTATTCTCTGACAAAGATAATAAGAGTTAACGATCATCGCTTGTATCTCGGATCAATAGTAATACAGATTCAGGAATATAGAGCAGATAAAATTGCCACGTAATTTGCATCACAATGCAGACTGACGGTGACACGGCAGTGCAACGGGTTTGGAACGGATGACAGCTATAAATCAGGTTTTTTTTCCTTGCCAGAACCGCTGTTTGGTGTTTTTCCTTTCTTCAACTGACAAACTTCAATTTCCAATTCATAAATATATATCATGGACGCGCCTCTGTTCAAAGCAAAAAAGAATTATCTTCGCCAACTCTAAGAGACGAAGGTTATTTCATATTCGATATTTCCTTCTAACCAACAACTTCGTCAGACTAAACATTATTCCTCTGTCACGTGTGTATGAAGAAAAAAGTTGAAAACGCCTTATGTCTCAGTCGTACTGCACAAAAATCGAAGTTAAATGTCGAGGTAAAAATGAATAATTATGTCCGGAGATTCAAAACGACTAAGAAGCAAAGAACACTGATGCTTGTGTATATGTAGTTTAGGTTTAGAGCGTTCTGTTTTTAAATTGCTTATTCCCCAAAATGTGCAGTGGGCAGCGGGCAGAGTGCAGAGTGCAGCAGACAGGGAGAAGCGGATAGCGGACTGGGGGCACGGAGAATTGGGCAGCGGGCAGGGGGCAGTGGGCTGGAGGCTGGAGGCTTTGGGCAGCGGGCAGCGGTAAGCGGGCAATGGGAAGTGCGCGTGCAGCAGTGGCGTGGTGTCTAGTGCGGCCGTGCGCATATCGGCGAGCGCCCGCTGCGGCGACCGAGCGGCGAAAGCGCCGGCGGCCGCGTAATAACAACCCCGCCCCTCCTTCGCCCTCCCGGCCTCGCGCGGCCCTAATGCGCTCGCTGGGGATTTATACTCGCTATCAGCACACCGCCCCGGCGCGCGCCCAGCCCCGCCACACCCCACCCTACCGAGCCGACCCGTTGTGAAGCAACCGCTCTCGCCTCCACAGATCCAGACGGAAAAACACGTTTGGTGATTCATTGACACGGGATAGCTTTGCGTTTTTCGCTCTTTTTTTTCTCAAAACATCTCTCTGTGGGGAACACTACAGCATCATTTGACCATACTCTGGATTTTCGTCAAAATTCGTTTTCCCCGCTCGAATCACTCTCATCACTCTAAGGTTATTGGTTTTAGAGATTGTAGTCACTTCATGGACGTCCTAGACACAGGTGCTGTTTTGGCCGCCATTCGGTGACCTTCCTGAGGAAGGCAGCCGAAACGTTGGCACCAGCTTCTAGGACGCGGCGTCTTCGAGACAACAGTGGAGTTACTGACTCCGGCCACGGAAGTCAACTTTCTCCTAAACTGATTTTGTTCATCTTTTTGGTGGTACTATTCGTGAAGGCTTCTAGAATATTTTTGTTTTTATTTACATTACTCCAATTATTATTATTTTTGAATGACTATTATTATTTTTAACGGAGTAAATTGCGATTAGACGTGTAGTATAAATTCGATTTTCATTAAAACCTCTGTAATTTTCAAAATTACAAACATTGTTTTATTGAAGTGTTCTAAAACTTTACTACTGAAACTAGAAATATTTATTTTTAATTAGATTTATAAAGGTCTATCTTTTTTTTAAATCATATTCTAAAATGATTTAAAAAATGTTTATCTTTTCAAAATATTGGTAATATTATGTAGTTTTAGTCAATGTGAGACAATTTTGTTAAGAATATTAAGAAATTAAGAATATTAAGAAATTAAGAATATTAAGAAAGATAAGAAATTTGTAGAGAATATTTTTATAATCATATTACATAAGCACTACTTTAAATGTCTGAAGATCTTTGCATGTTAGCATTACATTACGGGTGTATTTTATAATGATGAATTTTTCGAATGTAAATATTTTATCATTTATTGAATATAATAAATTGGAGATGTTTATGAAGCTGTGACTGTAACTTGCTGGTCTACTAACGGGAAGTGCGGCGGTTCAAGATGTAGAACGAAAACATTTTTCCACATTCATTTTAACATATGTAGCTTGAAAGCACGAGAACGTATTTGTTTGAGATTTTTGCTAGAGCAAATCGCAATTTCAAGATTTTGGTGAAAATGCTTGAATGTTTCTGATACTGAAAACGTTTCCTTTTTCAAACTCTTCGAATGTCTAACTGCAGATTGAAGAACAAGTTTCAGGGAATTGATTCCTGGCAGTTTACAGAAATTATAAGGCCTGGCCATTGCAAATAATTTTAGGATGCACTTTGACGAAGCGTAACGTTATAAGGATTAAAGCAGTTACTATTAGTATTCTATTAAAGCGCTTTTGAAAAGTAATAAAATACAAAATTAATAACAATTAGTGCGGTATTTCCCTTCAATTTAATTGACTTCCGAGTCTTAATGAATGAGGGTTTTTTCTTTCAGTTTATTTTTTAATGTATATTTATTACAGATGTTACATTTTTTGCCCTCGTGATTTAATTCATTGGTGTTCGCTTTCCATGACGTGAGTTCGAGTTCGATTCCCGGTCGTGCAAGATTATAGTGTGCGTTTTCCTTACAATGCCCCAGTATATATTGCTGTGTGACGATGAGAAAACCCTTCTGATGTTGAGAAGATCAGAATAGGGAGTAGGCAAGTCTTCGTGCTAATCGCACGTACTTCCTTAACCCAAGGCCGCGAGGCCAGGACGCTGCTAGTAGGCCCTGACCCGAGTGCAGACATACAGTTACATATTTTAGGTGGTTTTCTAAATTTTTGTCGGTTAATGAACCACATAATGGATTCTTTGTCGATTTCGTCTTCGATCAAAATGTTTCGCAAATATATGTAGATACAAAATCCTTAACAACTGGAGCTGTAAAAGTTCGTAAGTGGAAATATTTATCGAACGCGATATGATTATTACAGAAATATTTGTTATTGTTGCTGGGAAAATGTGTTTCATTCCCTCGTTGCACTGAAACTCGAAGAACTCCATTTGCAGATTGTAATGAATATTATTTACGTCAACATCAACTCGTGTTTAGGTTGTTTATGCGCCTACCTAGTGTATATTCTATTTACGAGACATATTATGTATTTTATTTATTAACTGACTGAGAAAAATAAAGCTTTCTTTGCTTTTATGGAAATTTATTAACGAAAGCTTATGTATGTTTTTATATAGACCCCTACTATTGTACATTTTTGTAAGCATCCTAACAGAAATAAAAGTTTCACTTATTATATATATAATATAAAATCATCCAGTGGGTGTAGTAATATGTGTAATAACAAATCTCCCTTAACTTATATGACGCACCACTTGTGTCCCGCGGGCTGCGACTTGGCCAGGCCTGGTTTGCACGGTATCATGAAATATGTCACAAGAACAAGCTGGCAACCAGTTGCGTCCATATCAACATCGATTCAGTACGGGACAAATTTTAAAACATCGTTCATTTAAAAAATAATATTTGAAGTTGTTTCACAAGGAATATTTCAATTCACTTCGTTCTTTTTTTTAATTTATTTTTTCTGCCTGTTCGGCATAATATGCCTTTCAGGGGTTTTAATTTACAATGTATTATTACACATAATTTTTGGCCTTTCGGCTAACAGTATTTGAGGAGGACCACACGGCTACCTCGTAAACAAAGTCTGCAGAGCAGTAATTCAAAATAAATTTATTTAATTCTTTTTAAATTAATGTATTTATTTGATTTTTTCAGCAGCGGAATTGATTATTGGGAGGGGATGGAAATTATTCTAATTTAAGGTGGTTTAAGAGAGTCTTTGGGGTATCGAGAGATAATGCGGGTTCGGATGGAAGCATTTTTGCCTAGATCAAATATTTGTGCACTTGTACACGACGGAAGAAGGGTGAAAAATCTGTTACTCATCTGTTGAATATATTCGTTAATGGAAGGAATGTTTACCTCTCTGAGAATTTGCATATTTAGAATAAACCAAGGGGCTCGTACGGTTTTTCTTAGGTACTTGTTTTGAATAATTTGTAGTTTCTTTAGATGTGAGTTTGCTATATTGTTCCAAATTTAACAGGCGTATGTTAATGGGGGACGTATTATCGTTCTAAAGATTGATAATGCGCAGTCCAGACTAAGCGATGACTTGTTATTAGTTATGAGGTAAAGTTTGTTCATTTTTGCGTATGTTTTGTTCGTTATTTCTTAAATGTGGTTTTTCCATGTTAATTTTTGATCCAGTAATACACCCAGATATTTTACGGGCGTTTCATTATTAAGCCAAGGAATTGCAGTATTATTAATTTTAATTTGTCGTGGTTGATGTATTTTTCTTAGTGAGAATATTTTAGGCTGTGATTTGGTAGGGTTTATAGCAATTCTCCATTTCATTGTCCATTCGACAAATTCATTGAAGTCCGACTGGAGATCTTTGCAAGCGTTGGTAATGTTTGAATTTGCATTAAATAATACTGTATCATCTGCATAAAGTGCTATTTCTGAGTAAGTCATTTGTGGATAGTCAGCTATAGATATGTTGAACAATAAGGGAGAAAGTGGGGAACCTTGCGGCACGCCGGCTTTGATGATATGTGCTCATGATTTATTGTTGTTTATACTAACTTTGAAATCCCTCTCTGACAGAAAGCTTTTAATGATATTTTGGAGATAATCGGAGGTTCCTAAAGTTTGCAACTTGTAAAGTAGCCCAAGATGCCACACTTTATCAAAGGCATGTGCGATGTCGAGAAAAATTGCAGCTGTGTACATTCGGTTGTGAAATGCTTCAGCAATGTACTCTGTTATTCTTAATAGTTGATGACTTGTGGAGTGGTTTGGACGGAATCCGAACTGCGTATTTGGTAGTGCATTGGTTTCGGTGAAAAATTTGAATAGTCGGGATTTTATAAGTTTTTCAAACATTTTGGCAAAGGCTAATAGGATCTTGTGGATTTTTGTTCGGCTTGCATACTGGTGTTATAATAGCAGTTTTCCAGGTCTTTGGATAATATCCTAATCCTAAACAAGCATTATAGAGAGCTGTTAATGCTGCAATTGCATTGCGAGGTAATTCTTTCATCATTTTATTATTTAATAAGTCATGGCCTGCTGATTTTCTCGGTTTTAAATCCTTGATTATTTGATATGTCTCAGACGGGGCTATAAATTTAGTTTTTGTTGGGACGGAATATAGAGATATTGACAGGTTTGCTTCCACTTCTAATTGGAAATCAAAGTCGGTTACCCGGTTAGTTGTAAATATTTTCTCAAAATTTTCCGCTAAAGTTTCAGCTTTTTCGAAATCCGTCGTTGCTAGTCCTGAGTTAGAGGATAATTGAGGGATGAAAGATTTTTCCTTTGTAATCATTTTAATTGTATTCCACATTGTCCTGGAGTATGGAGGGATGCTCCCTCAAAAGTTTGGAAATGTGTACACCTCACTTTATGTAATTCTTGTTTAATTTTTACAGATACGCTGTTTAATTTTTGTTTCACTGTTTTATTGCGTGAATATTGCCACATTCTACGAAGGTTATGTTTTTCTTTAATTAAATTTAGTAGTGGTTTAGGAAGCGGTGTATAATTTTTGGTGAAAATCCTAACTTTAGTAGATGACCTTTTGATAGCATTTTTAATCATGTTTTCGAGAGAATTGATACAACTGTCTATTTCAGATGATGTTTTAAGATTCTTAGGATACTGACATTCGTTTATTAGAATGTTTCTATACATGTCCCAATTTACTTTTCCCACGATAATTTTTTTCGTTTTGATGAGTCTGAAGTTCAGCTTTGAACGAAATTACTACTGGATTGTGGTCTGAGTCTAATTCTGGTTTTACATTTTGGTAAATCGGAATGTTTAAATTTTGTGTAATAACTATATCTAGAATATCAGGAACTACATTTGGGTTATAAGGGTAGTATGTGGGCTCTGGAGGAGCTAGTATATTAAGATTTCTTTGCAATGCGAATTTGTTAAGAAGTTTCCCATTATATGAAGTAGTATTACAGTTCCAAATTTGTTTTTTACAATTCAGGTCTCGTGCTGATATTATTTGTGATCTACCATCAAACAATGCTTTTAAGAAACTTGACGGAAACTTTTTGTTGGGAGGTTTATATGTTGCAATCAAAGTTATGTTAGAAGAGATCAGTTCGATTTTGATAATAATAATTTCTATTTCATTTGAGGATGGGGATTGTATCAGTGTATGTTTAATTTTTCTATTAATGAGAATTGCTACCCCACCTGATGCTATTTGAGAAATTCGATCATTGCGGTACGATAAATATTTTGGGGATCGAAAATCTTTCTACCGGCTTTAAATGTGTTTCTGAAATACGTGCAACATCTATGCCGTGGACTTGTAGAAAGTATCTTAGTTCATTCTCTTGGCGCTTTACGCCATTGGCATTCCAGTTGAGAATTTTGAAGTTTCCTATTTTATTTTGTGCCATTGGTATGTACAGAAATAAACCTTTGAACCATTTGTTGTAACTGAGGAATGATTGCAGAAAGAATATTATTTATAATTGTTTGGATTAGGTTTTCGTTTATTACATTTACATTTTGGAGAACTGTGGAGAATTCCTGTTATCTGGCCTAGGCGGCTGACTAGTGCGATAAGCAAAAGAATGCAAGGGCGTTGAATTAAGCGGTAGAGGAGGAAACTCTTGAGGGGCATAGTGATAAGGTTGCGTGTTCTGATTCAATTGGTGGTTGGAAAAATGCCTATTTGGAAGTTTGTGTGATGAAAATTTATGATTAGCCTGATTCAAATTATATTTTTTAACTGCTTCTTTGTAAGCTTTACAGCCTTTGTAGTTAGCCGTGTGCTCCCCGCTGCAGTTAACACACTTTGGTACATTATTATGTTTAGGTTTATCACTGTTCCGTCCACGACACAAAGTCCTCGCGCAAAGGCGGGTGGTCGCTCCCTCCCTCCGGAGGCGGCCGCTCCCGCAGGGTGCGCCCGCCGCACCCACGCCGCACCCGCGCCGCCGTCCCTTCCCCCGAACGGCGCCCCCCCCCCCCCACTTTCCCGAAGGGCTGCAGCCTTCTGGCTGGCCACGCCACATTCACTTGTGCCAGGGGAGTCTTGCGAGAGCCACCGCGAGAGGCACAGGCCACACCGCCTATCCATGGCCGTTTCGTTGAGCAGTCTCCGCGCTCACGAACGCATTTTCATGTTTTGCGCTTCGCGCACGTAAACCCGCTGCCTTCGGCACGTGTACATGTAAACCTGCCATCGGCGGGTACTACAGAGCGGTACTGACAGACCCGACTCACACCGTTAGTCACCTGCTGGCGAGAGACTGTGTGTGCCGCCAACACCTACTCCTGCTGTCAGGGCCCACCTACGACCAGGTCCATGGCCAAACTGCTGAACATACTCTCCCCGCAACCAGCGAACTGTGTGGGACGCCTGCGTTCCAGCTTCGCCCGGGAGAGGAGCACCGCGGGTCCACGCATGCCGCAGCCACCCAGCATAAGGTATTCGGCAACGCCGTGTGCCCATGGAAGGGTAGTTCGATCAACAAAGTTCACGTCACCTTCACGGTGATAAGTAACAGACGTAACAACGAACATCCATTTTATATCATTCATTCAATTTCATTTCTGTAAATTAACATTTCATTTCTGTACAATCAATACTTCATTTGTCGTATCATCCCATCAACATAGAATAGTATTTCAGATAAATAAACGTATGTGCAATGAAATTCTTGTAAATTCGTCATCCTCCGCCTCCCTTCTTAACCAGCGCCATCCCTCTCCCCCCCGGGCACCACACGGCCCGGTGCGGTATACAAATTACTTTGTATAGAGAAGGGCCTTTCAGTCCACTAGCGCCCCCCTCCCCGTTCCAGGTATTCTTCCCCCTTCTCTGTATAATCACATTGCGAGTAATGATGGCTTTCTAAGCATCTCACACATCTAGGTCACCTTCCGCAATTTGCCTGTGAATGACCAAAAGTCTGACAATTTTTGCACATGATTGGAGTTTTAGACTTTATGCGAATTTGAACTCTGACAATGCTATATATAAACTGATTTATTCTTAAAATTGCTTTGTTATTTTCATTATCAGTTAGATCGACCGCAACGGTAGTTAACGGTTTTCGTTTTTTTCCGAACAGTCTAACAACTTTTAAAACATCAAAGTTTTTCGAAAGTTCGTTAAATATTTCCTCTTCTGAATAGGTAATTGGCAGATCTTTTATGACAACTGAAAAAGGTTTTTTGGGTAGAATCCCTATATGTGTGATACTCGATTTTCTCTTTTTCACGGAATTTTCGATATTCTCTATAGTCCTCTATTGAGTTGAATTTAATTTTTATAGTGTCTTTTTCTAATTTAGTAGAAAAATTGTCTTTTGTAATAGCTTTTAGTTCACTGATAAATAGGGGATAGTCGAGTACTTTATGGACATAAAAGGGGGGTATTTTAATGATGGATTCTTCACTTTCTTCCCTTTCGTTTGGCGAATTTTCTTCGGTCATATTTTGAAAACCTTGGTACCTATTTTTGACGGGCACGTTATACAATATTCTTTTAGACGCATTGTTTTCATCTGGTAGATCTACGTGCATGAGTTTTAGACTTTTACTGGTTTCATTCAAACCACTGGTTGACTGTTGACTAACTGATTGCTGCGGGGCAACACCATACCTGTTAAAATAAGCATCATTAGTGCTTACTGACTGAAGGTTGGTCAGAGTCCCTTCCGCCTCTCCATCCAGCTGCAGGGCAGGCGGTTGTGATGTGTTGAATTGTTCCAAGTGTTGAATATTTTCCATTTGTGGTGGAAATGGAAGCACATCTCCATTCATTGCTGTGAACTGATCTGGCGTGTCACCATTTAGAACGTGGGCTGCTGACACCAATTGACCCCCAAAAGCGGGGGCACTTGTTGCGAACATATAGCTTTCGCTGCACCACTAAACTTTCACTGAGTAACACAATATTTCGTTATGAGCAATAAACAATTCTATTGCACTTAAAAAAACACCACTGTTAGAAAAATGGGGAGCCGCTGGCAGCGGCGCCCGTTTGTACTTGCACTAAACACGAGTTTGAGCGTAACACCGAAGCACAGCGATAAGCGGAGCGATGCGATGCTTACTCCACGACGTCTAGAGCGAGACTGAGCACATAATTGATTGTTTTTTAGTTCGTTCTTTGAATATGTTTTAACATCTATGAACTGCCTTCTCAAACGATGGCCCTCAAACTCTGACTGAGAATAGCAGAAGCTAAATTAAAAAGATAATTGAGGTTCCAAAGTTTTAAGGCAGTAGGAAGTTGCTTTGAACTTCAAGTTCAGAAATAACTTCATCTCTGCCTCTGTAGACAGCTTGTACTCTGCTTTCAGATGAATGCCATTACGCTGAGTTATTTATTATTACTTTTAAAAGGTGAAAGATTGGAAATGTCTGTCAGTGTTCATTCAGATCAGTACTGATTTATGTTGTTCGTCTAATCTCGTCCACTCTTCAACATTGACCGCATATATTTTTTGTGCTTATCACTTCGTAAATAATCAGCCATGTAAAGACTTATTGAGAGAAAAATAGAATTTTCTAATCGATGTTATCGCGCCTGCTTGTCATCCAATCGGGCGAACTCAGCAGAAATCGAAGTGCTGATTGCAACCTTTGCACGACCTCCTTGGTTTCGTTCAGCATTCTTTCCCTCCGAGCCGAAATGTAGGTTTCATCACGCATCCCACTCACCTTCTATAGGCCCAGAAATAGCCTGAACCTAGAATAGTGAACGGGAAACCCCCACAATCACGCGTGCGAAATGAGGACCATAGAAAGGAAAAGCTTTCGGCCTGATTACACACCACGATAGCAAAAACCGATTTCCCGCTTTCGCTCTCCGGTTCGATCCGGCTCTCGAGGCGGCGACTCGACGTGGGCCTTTCCGCGCCCTGCTCATCGCCCCCGGCGGCGGCGCCGGCGACGACGCCAGCGGGCGAGCTGCCGGGATTAGCGGCGACGCTGGCTGCGACGGCGTCCGGCGCTAAACCGGCTGCCTGCCGCACGCGCAGACAAAGGCCGTGCACTGGTTGCCCAAACAGCGTGCAATCGATAAGCGCACCGCCGAGCCGCCCTTTCACCCTCGCCTTCCTCCGCCCTCTACCCGCTACCCATCGCCCATCGCCCATCAGCCGGCACCTGCTGCCCGCCGGGCGACGTCCGTAGACAGACCTGGGCGGCCCGCCGCCCGCCGCCTCCGCCCTTCGCTACACGCCCCTCACGTCCCGCTGCCCCCTCCATTGCGCTCTCCCTCACTGCCTGTCGTTTACCGCCCGCTACTTATCGCCTAGTGTTCGCTGCCAGCCAGCCTAAGGTGCGAGCCAGTCCCGACGGCGCCTAGATTTTCGGCAGAAGCTAGGTCAACTTCAGCCGCTGTCTAGAGGAGAATTCTAGCGGCCGGCTGCTGTGGTCGAAAGTTTTCCGCGATTTCTCTGAGTAGCACCAGACAAATGCCGGAGCAGTACTCAAACAAACGGGCCACTTCCTCTTCTTGTCACATCCTCACCACTTTCACACACACACGCTACATTACCACACATGCCGTGAATCCGGTCGGTAGTTTAGAGCTTAGGCAGGGGCATTGGCACGCTAGTGGGAGACACCTCGTTGGGAAAAACCTCGCAAGCCGACGGGTAGACCGGTACTGCAAGGGGTTCAGATGTAATATGATATTTCCATTGCGAGGAGATAATTTTAATTGTATTATCATTACTCATTCACTGCTTGGTTTAATAATATATTATTTATTTCTGAATAGTGACCTTCAGAAGTCGCGTGTCATCAATACATTGGTAATTATGTTTTATAACTACCAATGTATATAACAAGAACTTTGATTAGTAAGCAACTCATCCTGGACAGGTATTTGGCAGATATCCGTTCTAACTCAGAGATTTTTTATACCTGCCAAACACCAAGTCACCCAGCGCATTGCGAATTTGAAATATATCTTATAATTCTTGGAAATTCTTTGCATAAAATCTCGAGGACATTTTTTTAATGGTTTCATTTCTTTAAATGCTGGGGTAGAGCAAAAACACAGGTCGATTTTCACTAAAAAACACTCAATTTCTAAAAAAAATAACAAAAGTTGAATAGTTTTTGGACCCCCTCCTACAACATATAAGATTTAAATTTTAATAGAATACTATGAATTCCTGAGAAATAAAATTCTCCAAACTCTAAAAAGTAATATGGGTCAAAATCGAGATTCATATATCGATTGATCTGAGTGAAACTGAAATTTTCTCTTGATCTTTATTGCACATCCAGTGCACAGGCGCAGAATTTGGAAAGAAATTCAGCTTACTCTTATTTCCAGATTTTGAGAATAAAAGAAGAAATAAATTAAAACCGAATCAACACAATGAAAGAAACGAAAATATGAGTTTCAATGAAATATCTCAAATCCATAAAATAAATTATATGAAGAATTTTTAAAGGTAATAGAAGATTGATTCTGCTGGCAAACATCTGAGTAATATTTGACAAAAAGGTAAAAGCAAAAAGTAAACTAAGAAATTAAAATAGCAATAATATAAAAATGTGAAGATCAATTTTTATATCTTTCCCCAATAAAAATATTGAAGTTGATGCTAACGTTATTTTCAATCCAGATCAATTTTCTTTAATTACCGCAGACTTACTAAAAGTGCCATCGATGTGTAACAACTCTTTCATGTTCAGAGAAATCAGAATTTTGAGAGCCCACAGTCCAACTAAACTATGATAAATTAAAACAAACTACATTAATACGCTGAATCTTAGCTGTAGGTTAAATACCAAAATTTTAATTTTGGTTGTATTGGTTAATTTTTCAAATTTCCAAACCAAAACATTTTACACTTTCAAGTTATTTTACTCTTTGAAGTGCTTTTTTCTTATCTTAACTTAAACCGAAATTCAAGAACTTCTACGTTCTTTTATTTATTTTAACTATCGAACAGTAACGACAGTATTACAAAATACACGGTACATTTAGCTAATACAAGTTTTTTCTTGCTCGGATCAGGATAGTACGTTCTTCTGGAGATATGACACATCTGTAACGAATAAACATTTTATTCGTTTACATGGCAATAAGTAATATTTATTGTTGCGGAGTAAACATTGATTCGCAAAACTCCATTGTACTGAAACATCAGTACACTGTTAAGCTTAGCTTGTTTTAATAAAACTATTTTTAAGTATTTCAATTTGTTTGGTTTTTGATAATCAAAATAAGAATATAAAAAGTTCTCTGTAAGATGTAAAACAAGAATAAATATCTACACCGTTGAGTGAAAGTATTGACCTCAAAGTTTACGTGTATGACTTTGTGAGATATCAATGACGCAACATAAAATTGCAAAAGAGGAAACTTCCTGCATAAATCCCCATACAAGAGCTCCAAATAATGGAGAAGAGATCGCTTAATCGCCCAATGAATGTGAACATAAAGAAGCCTCAAAGTTTATTACATCAAAGAAAAAGCTTCAACGAGTATCTGATTACAACATCGAACACCTAAAACTGCACATCATCCAAAGGATTTTCCTGCTAATGCAACTTCCACGGAGGGAAGATGTCAGCTCCTTTAGCATCTAAAGAGGAGGCAAAACCTCGGTAAGAAAATTTCCAAAGAAAGTTACCCGTTCCAAAGAAAGTTACTCCTCGCAAGACTAGAAATGACAGGCGTCATTCACGTTACCATTATCCTAGAATACGTTGTGATCATCTAGGAAGTTTTCAAATAGAGACAAAAAGCAGCGAAGTTCGTAATCTATAAAAATTCATGCCGTACGTTTGTGCATCGCCGTTTTATGAGAACCTACTTGAGTTTGGTCTTACAAGGTAGAATTTATTTAACTCATAAAAGCAACTGATTTACCAATACTTTTATGGCAACATTCGAACCGAAATTAAATTATGTAAATTGATGCAGAAGTGAAAAATGTAAAAAGAATTTTACTGACATTGATACTTCCTCTATAGCTCTTTCAGTGACGGCGATAATTAAATGTCACAATTTAGTTATCTAGTTCGAAAAATGTCACAGCTGCAAACAAATCTCGAATCAGCTTGCCATGAACAAAAAGTAGCTTCAACATATACTGAATTATTTTCACTTCAATATTCTATATTCCACCAAAATTTAACTGCTCAAAAAGGAATAATTAAAAGCAGTCAGTAATAAGCAGACTCGCCATTTTGTAACTAAGTATTATAATTACTTCACGAACATCGCTAGAAAATAGTTTCGCTGATAAAGCTTCTGCTTTCAGTGCCACATGCTCTTCTTTACTCTTCCTAGTTTTAAATTGTATAAACAAAGTAAATATTATATTTTAAACAGGACAGAACAATTACTTTATTGAATCCATGCAAGTGATAAGCCTCTGAATATTAAATAACAAACCCAGAAGCGTGCTCTCGACAGTGTAATGAACATTTTACTGTAGAGAAGAAACCGTAGCAGAACGCTGAACTCATTATCTAATCGAAAATCTGGAACAGGTAGAAGTTGGTGCTCCTGTTACGCCATTGTAGAGAACCTGTATACTTCCCTTAAGCTCTGAAACTTGTACGGTGTTGTGCAAAGTCCACAAGAGACAACAAGATCTAAAGCTTTATAAAGTTTCGTCTTAGTAAACTCGGAGATTAAAGGAAATAATTAGAACGCTCAGAACAGGTTTTGCAACGTATGCTCTGTATTGATCATATACTGTACTTATTTGAAATATATTATTCGCAAATAATACAGTACAAACATATGCCTAGCGTAATAGCAAACCAGTCAAATTTTGGAGGAGTCACACATTTAACAGATAGTCATATTCATATTCAACTCTCATTGATTAGTTGAATGCATAATCATGTATTACAACTGAAAATGTTTATTTCTATTGTCCCAAGAGCTTGCGGTACTTTCATGTAAACGTTATTGCAATCCACGGAACAGAACATAGAGAAATAAAAGAAGGAAAGGTCGATACCATTTATTGGCACAGCAATTACATTTTTTACTTTCGCGTATACTACTTATGTAGTAAAAACAAAGTATTTTAATACCGTGGAAAAGACGATTTTTTTACTGAAAAACCTAGACACGCAAAAAGTAGATAATCCTAATTTGTGTTACAGTACGTTGTAAATTTCTTCTTCTAATACGTTGTGCAGTAAGAATCCACATTCTGTGGGTGCTCATTCGTGCATATTCAATTTTCGGTGAACTCGCTGAATTTTCGAAAATTGCAAAAATATCATTCAAAAACTACTATATTGATTAGAGAAATTTTTCCCTTACAAAGATCTGTTCTTCAAAACTAGATCTTTAAAATGATAATCAATGTAGAATCTTTCTCTCTAATCATGTTCAACAAAACTACTAGTTCTGGAGTAATTTTGAGTTCAATGCTATATAAGTTTAAAAGGTTTTCATCTTTCATATTGATGATAGGTAATTATTTCTCAATATTAAATCTTAAATTGTGTTATGTATAGCTATTTTAAATAGGGTTGTTTTTTGTTATTTGTGAAATATTCAAAGCACAGGTCGTTTGCCGCTAATGACAAAGGAATTTTTATTTAACATTGTGTTGTTGATTTATGTATTAGTTATAAAAAAATAACTTTTCTATAGATATTTTCAGTGTGTTCTAAGTTGAAATGATAAAACACGAAAGTTTTCTAATTAAAAATGTATGGATTTATGGATAAAAGATACTTGCTCTTGGAAATATTTCTTCATTGTGTGCAATACATGCTACGAATAATATTAATGTTCTGCTCGTATGTAATTGTCTTGTAGGGGCGGGGGGTAAAAATGGTAACCGTTACTGGTTGCCGAAGTAATTGCAGGTTCGCATCTCTTGCATTATGATCAGTGATTTGGCTGATATGTGTTAGTAAGAACAGAAATCGCAGTATTGTTACATTACATAATCGTTAAAATGCGGGAAAGAACCTGCTTCTAAAACACCACACACTTCTCACACGCACAAAAGTATCTTATACAACCGAATATCGTGTCTCGTATAATATGCAGTAAACACAATACTTCTAAAAATATGGATTTACTCGCATTCGCCCAAATTTGAATTTACTGACAAGGTCGAATAAAAAAAACAAGTGCCCAGTGTTAGTGAAAAGTGAGACATCCATACAAAAATTTTAATTTTCCCTACCTATCATCTTCTAGCTCACATGCTGCAAAGTATATAATGCTAGTTCGAGACTTCCGAAGTAATTGATTCGTACTTCAACTCACAAAATTCTGTTCTGATGCAGTAATTAATGTTTGTAAAAAGGCAGAACTTTGTTTTCGGCCCGGAAGCTGCAAGTTCTGAGGATAATCGCTATGCGATCGAAACGATCATAAGCTTAATAAAAAAGTTATTGATACCAGACACCATCTGAATTTATCATAGTTTGTAAAAAGTTTATGTATTGTGTTTATATATATAAAGTGTATTTATTGGAGATAGATTTTTCTGTTGATGTCCTGTGCAGCACGTCCCTATGCATATCCTCTGTTGCCGCGTCCGCCCCCGACTTCATTGGGTCATCAACTTTTCTACTTTCCATCCCAAACGCATTAAATAATCCACGTTTTGCGCTGGAAACTCCAAACCCTAAAATCTAAAAACAAAACAAACTCGTTAAATATTTATAAGATAATATTCGGTCCAGTAGGGGACGAGCCGCTCCGCACGCAGGATTTCACGCACCACTACTCTTCCGCCCTACGTGCTCTTCCCCCACCCCGCTGCACGCGCCCAACTCCCCGGCGGCTCGCGTCGCCCGACACGCACGCGCTCGCTGCGCCCCCAGGGCCACACACGCCGCAGGTCGATGGCACACAACGGGGACATACGCAGCCCGCCTGGCGCCCTTGCCCGCCCCGCCAGGCCGCCCCGCCAGGCCGCCCCGCCAGGCCGCCCCGCCAGGCCGCCCCGCCAAGCCGCCCCGCGCCGCCCCGCGCCGCCCCACGCCACACCAACAGCGGCGGAAACGAAATGCATCATTCAGGTGGCTTCCTACTTGGTTGCTTTCCTACATGCTTTCGCTTGGGGTTTTTCCTCGTCAAGATCTCAATGGAACCGCCCGTTACAAATTTCTATTTCACATTTTTCCTCTCTTCCTGTTATTTCTCCCCTTGGCTCTCTGTCCCTCTCAAGTCTCTCTACCTCTCGACTCTACTTCTCGACTCTCTCTCCCTCTCGACTCTTCCTCTCGACTCTCCCTCTCGGCTCTCTTTACCGCCCGCCTTCACGCTTCACCAAAATAATATAATTGTAACTTTCCTTAATTACTTACATTTAAATTATCATTTCGCAAATATGCACACTTCATTTAAAGAATGGGTTAAGAACCGAAATATGTTGAAAAACTATACTTACAATTCTAACTAAAAACGTTTCAGTTACTGACATGTCAACGAATGCATGCAGAATTAAATAAAACTTTACATCTTGACATTCATTTTGTGAGAACAGGAAAAATGTCACTTCACCCCTTGACATCCATCCTTTTAATCTATTCTCAGAGAATAGATAGTTGTCAATGAATTCTTAACAATGAAACATCCGTCGCTATTGAGTTCATAAATAATAGTCTCAACGTTGCATAGTAGAGCTTATGACCCTGTGAAGTACACACGTGTTTCATCTCACATGTATTGAGTTACAAATTTATACTTTTAATTTCTAATTTCAACGAAAATAAAATATCCAGCTGTTTTCAGAAGCATTTAATCCTCTTCAGTTGTTATCATGCATTTGCAGCAATGAACAAGTCCTCCCTTCTGCTTCCGTTCTGTCACTCCGCTATCTGTGGATGGAAATAAGCGCATGCTGCAAGCCTGTGTCCGAATGTACCTCCGAGAATCCACGCGTGTGCATGGTGGAAGAGCCTATGCAAATGCGGCAGACCATCCACGCACACCGCTTCCTCCTCCCCGCGGGAATCGCAACTGAGTCGCACGTGAATGCAGTTCAACAAAGCCCGTGTCCAAGAGCCTCATCCGAAAACACAACGTTCTCGACTTCATTTTCAGATGGGCTGTTGTTGGGATGCTTTGTAACAGTACAAAAGGTTGCAGTCGAGGAGTTTAATGGGTATACACATTTCACAAGCGTCTACGTTACTGAAACGTTTTATTGAAATTTTGACCGTAATTTTTGTTACTGGCTGTATTTGAAACTTCGTTTGCAAGGAGTCTTGAATACATTTAGACCAGTTAATAAACAATGTAGAAATTAAGTGTGAAAAAATGGGTATCTTATTGTAAAAATATTCTCCCTCAAATTGGAGTAGGCGTTCTCTATGACACTATCTTGAAAAAAATTATTTACTAATCCGAGATTAAAGTAATAATTCCAACCGATTTTTCACAAAACTTGTACGCAATGAAGAATCGCTTAATACTTGACAGTGCGGCGGGTTGCCTAAAGTTGCGAAAAGGCGGTGTATAATATCTGTGTGTGTGTGTGTGTGTGTGTGTGTGTGTGTGTGTGTGTGTGTGTGTGTACCACGAACTTCCTTCTTGCGTCGTGCCTCAGCACGCACCCAGTCCAGTCCATCTTCCGTCCTCGTCTTCTCACTCCGTCCACCCGATACTTGTAGTACCGAGACTTCTTGCACGCTCTCAAAATCACGAGTTCGGTGTTCTACTTCAAACAGTTCGTGCGCTTATAAAACTAATCGATCGTAACTCATTACAGAAACAGTTGCATCGTAAACAATCCTAATTGTAGGCAAATAACTTAATATTTAGTTGCCTACTGAATATACGATAGTGGCCTCAGCCGGTTCAACTACGAGAAATAATGTTCTTTCAACAATTAAAGAAACAAAAAATGCCTGCTACTCTCCATTTCGACGTAAATTTAGTTCTTTCACTTGTTTCACAAAATGTTCTCACTGTTCTCGCGCTTTCCTGATTACAAAACAACTGCCTCTTCTAACTGTAACAATGCCTTACGTCAAATATCTCGCTACTATTAATTATTCACACTTCTATTATATTCTACCACACAACACTCGTCCTATTCTATCTGCGTCCGATGTCCGAAAAACCTTTTCGCTCCACTGCCAAAAATTAGAAGCACGTCTTTCCAGACTGACCGCTGATCAGTCGCCCCCTCTCCTTTTCCTTCTCCTACTTGATGTAAGGGAAGCCTCCTCTACATCTATGGTTGCCGACACCACCGCTTCGAACGCGCCTCTTTTGCGCGGTAATTCAAATGCGTTTGCGATCTTACGCAGTCACTCTCAGGACCTATCTATATTGATGTCATCAATATCTATCTCTCTATCTCTCTCTCTCTCTCTCTCTCTCTCTCTCTCTATATATATATATATATATATATATATATATATATATATATATATATATCTCGATTGCTGTTGGCCATGCGATTAATATAAAACTTCATTCCGTAACACATAGCTATAATAAATAATTCCTAAATCACACACATTGCGAAAATAAAATATACATTTTTCATATTCTCACTATAATACTTTCTCGCGTAGTAAAGATAAAGTATTAATGCTATCGGCAAAAATCGGCAATTTTTTTCATAAAACTTGTATTGTGAGACTCTGGTGTCAATAATATTGAAAAATCTTCTTCCTAAATGAAGTAAATTACTCCTTCTACTCTTTTGGTAATTTTAAAATATCCAAATTTTAAATGGATAATTTGATTTCTGAGGATACCGCGCGTGAAGCTTAACAACATTTTAAAATTTTTTTCAATAATGGTAATTTTTTTTATTTTTCTTCAGAGATTAAGCAAACACATTTATAAATGGAGTAGGTCTGCTTTTCATTAAACATATCTCATTATACGATAATATAAAAGATAAAAAATTATTGTACAGCTTACAACAACTTCAATATTAAAGATATATTTTTTCTTAAAAAACTCTGAATTTGAAATGCATATTTTCATTTTAAAAATTCCCAAAATCTTCTCCAATCTTTACCTATATATTTTTCTCGAATACAGCAAAAATACCTGCTAATATGGCGCAAAATTGCAAAATTTTGAAATCATGCTAGAAAGTGATGTATGTCGACCACTAATGTCAGGCTAGATAGCTATGTGCAAATGTAATCGACGATTCCGTCATTCATTCATTTGATAATTTCATCATCAGAACCATTCGTTTGATTATTTGTATCTCAAAATATTCACTCTCGATATTTATTAGGAAAACGAATTCAAGGACAAAACTTTTTAACAGATACTATTCCTGATATATTTGAAATTGTGGGTTCGTTTTAAGAATTTTTTATGGTTTCACCTACAGAGAATGTCATTTTAATGAAAGTCTAATAACCACAATCTTTAATAATTGCGTGAAAATTGCTTTATATTACTTATGAAATACAATAAGCGGTAGTCTTTAAATTAACTTTATTAAGTTCCCTTTCATAACTAAAGGTTCAGTGACCTATGATCTTGCCTCTAAATGACAAGTATTAATCTAGAAAACAAGATAACAATATTAATAAAGCTGAAAATTCTTTGATAAATGAAATATAAAACCAATATTTGTAATTTCTTCTCTTCCTAACACAGAAATAATCTCGAACAGCCTATATATTGTCGCCCTTTGATCTCACCTACTCTCTCTCCAGCGTAATTTCCAGGGGATTATCTCAGACTTCCTCTCTCTTTTCCTTCCTCTGACTCGCTTTGTTATTAGAGGAAGAAACTCCGTCCCAAAAACATTATGAGAAAGGAGAAAATTTCACTATGCGAGTAGGCATTCGTGCGACTAACTAAATAAAGCCAAGTTGCAGAGATAGCAAAGGCACGCAGCAAGGAACTAATTAAAACGAACGCTGCGCTGTAACGACGAAACTCGCGAATCTGCACACGTGATTTTGAACTTACGTTAAGTTGGAGTTTCAGGGGGTGAGCCTAGGAGTCAAATGTCGGGGTGCAATAAAAGCAAATGCCAGAAATTATTGGAACAAAACTGCTAATGAAAGAAATATTCGTTTCATTTTAGGACACAACTATGGATCTTTGGAAGATCTGTTCCCTGATATTGTCCAAAAAATGAACTATGAGACTCATTTCATTTTCTCGTGATATAAAAATGAAATATGAAGCGTAATGAGGTTAATATGAAACTAATTAAAATTCCACATGTGTATTTCTAATAACGTGTTAATGCTACACTTTAACTAATGTCATAATTACTAAAATTAAATTAAAATAATAATTGAACATATAATTTCTGAAGAAATATGTGAGATACAATACGATCAAAGAAAGATCAAATCCAGAACTAGAAGAATATTGTATCTTTCTAACATCATCATTCTTTGCTTTGTTGTCTCTTTTTTTCTAACACGAAAGTAGTTGATTTTTTGTATATACGACATGAGAAGTTTTAAACCTTTAAAAGTACATTAAAAATTACTCCTGCGATTATATTAAATAACATGACTTATAAATGATAATTTTATTCAATCTCATGTTTCAAATATTCGAAAGTACAGAAGACCCTAAATCAACAGGGATAAGTTGATCAACAAAAGTGAATATCATATGAACAGTAATATATTTTATATTAATATTTTTGTCTCGGTAAGAATTTTTCTACAACACAAAGTGATACTATTCTGATTGTGCGTGGTAATTAAGCCTCCAAAATATTACAGTGATATAAAACAACCCCGCAGAAATTAGAAAATAATTGCAATTGGTGAAAGGCTATTTGTAATACGCGTTAGCACAAAACTACTAGGGCTGCCTCACACTACGTGTTGTTTACCTAATAGCATCAATAGAGCAGCATTCGAATTTAGAAGCGACCGCGGTTTCCGATCTATGAAGCGAGGCATCAGAAACCGTGAGGTGGCTGACTCGTACCTCGGCCAAAGCGCGAAATAGCTTAATCGCAAGCAAAGGCCGCGCGCGAGCAGGCTGCACAAGGCCTTCGTTAACGATGGGCCTAACGTCCGTCCGACAGCGGGCCGCGCTCGCCACAGAATCGGTTGGCTTGTCGCCCGACTGCGCGCGTTACCTCTCTGTGCACGCGAGAGCCCTCGCGCACGAGCGTCCGTCATCGGTCAGCGGAACAAGTGAACATGATTGGTGCGTAAGCCGACCGTCTGCTTGGAAACGCGCATTAGAGCGTCCCGTCGCATGGATGGCGCTGCTTCCGTCCCTTGTGACGGGTGTTCCCCTCCGGAGGTACGGGCGCGGTCGACATCACGAGTGGCGTCGCCTATCAAAGTGTTACGACAGATGGCAGATCAAAGTGCATAGTCGGTGTAACGAGCGGCTGTCGCAATCCCGTATGTTAGAGATGAACCGCGTTTGAAAAATATTCCACTTCGCATGCGCGAAAATTTTGACTGGCAGATTTGCCCTCTCCATAGACACCGCAATTGATGGAACAACTTCCTTTCTGCCGTTCAACGTGATTTCCCCACACGCTCCGTATCGGTGACAGTTGATGCTATTCGAGCCCACTACGAGCGAGTTCTCGCTGTCTGCTCTGATTGGCAATTTTCCATATTTTCTCGAGACGAATGTGTAACAAAAGGTCCACGTACCGTCCAAGATATATCATTTCTTTGTCTTGTTCTATCCTAACCGCTTACTTACGCACACTTGCATGCTCTAGGCTACTACACATGTAGAGAGACTAGAGAGATTACAAGGCATGTCCTTAGCACTTCCTACGCTTAGAGAGCCAGGGGTGAGAAACAGTTCCTCTCTCTCGCGATCTCTAGCTCAATTTCTACGCCGTACCTCAATAGCATTTTAAGTTTTTCTTACAGATCCAGTAGCTCCCAAAAAAACTCAGAACATATTTTATAGAAAATAAACCTCAACAGATTTTAAAGTGTGTTGCTTTGTGCCCGTTTTTTAAAATTTATATTAGAGCAGACCTAATTCACTCAATTTAGAAACGAAAATATCAATTCACTAGTGCGTGAGTATTGATATCGGGTTCGTCAAAACTGATAGCATTAGTCCCGTCAGTGTAGTTTATATTAGAAACCCGAGATGTGGCAGTGTTCCTCCCAAGCAGGAACGTAGGACCCGGTATGTGTGTGTGTAAGGGGAAAGGAGGTAGTAAGATTAGGAAGGAATCATTGCGGGCCTCGGCATTTTATTACGGTACTGTTCCTGCATTTGCTTGATGTTGATCGGGGAAACTATTGATCAGAACAGCCGACTACTAGAATAAATCTCCACCAGATAGTGGTTGTATTCGACTCAATTGTGTAGCTTATGTCAAAAATTCGCCTAATTATGAAGTACTTTCAGCCAACGTTGGTCCAGTCATTGTTGCCGCTGCGGCTACACAGCCAATCTAATTCAGTATTATAATGATAACAATGGCTGTCACCAATTCTTTTTGTGTACATGACTTATTGCATGGATCAGAATCTGAACCTAAGGCAATTCAATTATTTAAATAAATATCAGATCTGCTTTAAGAAGCTCATTTTATATTCAGAAAGTTTAGAAGCAATGCTGACTCGATGATAACACCTTTGCTAGGAGAATCTAGGATTGGTTCTAAAGATAACCCTGATTGATCAAATATCGCGGGGAGTCGCTGCCAGAAGTCTGGTTTCTAACGACAGGTGGTCTCATGGTGTGGAATGGATGATCCAGCCGTTATCTGAATGTAACTCTCAGCCCGAGGTCGCTGAAAGTGGTAACGTACAATTACTACTTCATTCAGAAACTTTTCTTAATACCCCATGTGCTGAGGAGGAGTCTATTGTATTAGAACTGATCAAAAAGGTTCAATTCTTATCAGAAGTTGCTGCGGATAACAGCGTGATGCCTTCCATTTATCTATCAGTAGACACAGGACCTTATTACTCCCTAGGAAAACTGGCCCTCTCTACAACGGAGCTACGAGATGCCCTTGTATTGATTGTGAATGCAGTTCAAAAAGAATTATTTTCTGCTGCATATGCTGCCCTATCCAATAAAAGTAACATTGCCAAATATTCAAAAATTGTAAACCTTCATCCTTTTGGGGAAGGATGGTCATTATAGTAGGTGGTAGTTTTAGACATTCTTGAATACCCCAGGAGGCAAAACACCAAATTATTCTCCCTTGCGAAGATGCTTTTACAAATGCCCTCGTTACAACGATTCACCTTACTTACATGCAGGATGCCAATTGACAGTGTCAATTGCTAGACAAAAAAAATTTTTATCCCTTCAATTCGAATAATAGTAAATAGTGTAATTCATTATTGCGTGCCTTGTATTAGATGGCGGGCAAAGCCAGCCTTCCAAATTGGGTGGTCTTCCTGCAATGAGAACTACGCAGTCAAAACCATGAGATTTACCTCAGTGGACCATTGCGGACCATTTCTAACAAAACCAGTCATTGGTAGGTGCAGGGCACGTTGTAAATCTTGGGTCGTGATATTCGTCTGCGATGCCATAAAGGCGGTCCATTTAGACATAGTAGAAAATCTGCCCACAAACAAATTTATCGCTACTTTGAAAAGATTTGGGTCCTGCAGAGGCTACCCCAGAATTATTTATTGCGATAATGGTAAAATATTTGTGAAAGCTAAAAACCAATTGGCTGAGCTATCAAAGATTTTTAGCACACAGCAGGAGCGCTCAATTCTCAAAATTTTCCTCGCTGTACATGAAGTAGAATGGCAGTTCTACCCACCACGCTCTCCATTTCGTAATGGTTTGGCAGAGGCTAGGCGCCTTAAAATACCACTTAAACGTTCTGTTGGGCAAAATTGTATTTCACTTTCTGTTGAGGCTGCAAAATACGATAAGTAAGATAAGTTGGGAGAGCAATTAGCAGAAGCTGAAACGAAACATCACCCCTTCTATCGATAGTTTTTCATCATACAAGAGTATTCTGGAAAAGATTGTTTATTTGGAGAAAGAAACACACAATTGGCAAAGATTGTTAATTTGGAGAAAGAATCAACAAGTATTGAAGAGATTGCCACGGTTACCTCTGTCCACACAAAATCAAACGTTTCTTTACGAATTGCATCCAATGCCTCTGATGTTACGACTGCATCCAGTGCCTCTGATGACAATGCGAGCTGGTGGCGCGTCGTGACGTCTGAAGTGGAAATCGGTGGGTTCTAAGAAATTTGACAATCCACGCGTTTCACACAAGGACCTGCCAAGGAGCTGATGCGATCTTTCGGTGACGCTCCGAACTAACAGGAAGCAGTTAACAATCTACGTCATGGAACTTTGTACGAAAGAAGTGAGTATTTGGTCACCCCAGAAGAAATTCGCGCCCCTTTTTTTGAGTAGAATTTGACTTCTGAGCGCGAAGTTTGATGTGTAAGATCCTTTTCTCTGAAACGGCTTCAAAGTACATCAAAAGTGCTACATTCAGAACGAGGCGCCAAATTTGAAACAATTTGGCGGTCAATGTGCCAACACTTTCTAAATTGCATACTTTGCTCACGCAGATAGAAGACGGCCCTTAATAGTTTACTCTGAGAATGACACTGTAGCGCTCAGAATAAGTCCAAATCATTTAATATATGACAGTCTTTCGATGAAGAAAGCAGGAGTTATCACCACCCCGTTGTTATCACACGGTGAAAAAGTAATTGAACATTATTTTAAAATTCTGGACTAGAAATTATCATGCCTCACAACAAGCTCGCATAAAATAAATATCTCTTTCTCCAGATCTGAAGGCAGATGATCTGGTCATTTTAATTGAATATTGTCCTCTCTTGTGGAACGTTAGAGTCACCATGCAGACTTTCCCTGAGTTTGCAGGCAACGTTAGAACGGTGCAGGTCAAAACAGCGTGGGCACGACCTAAAGGTCGGTACAAAAATTATGTATTTTACCAAAGAAACTTTAATGCTGATGCTAGTAATCCCTCAGGGAGCATATCATTGCCAGGTACCTTGGCTTTCCCGGGGACCGGAGACTACCGAAGCCACTCACGATTTTATGTTTGCCATTTCCTTTGTTTTTCTTTTATAAAATCAAAACAGAATTAGCCAAAACATTTTTACAGTGATAATTTGTCTTTCGTCACTCACCCCCATGGACGTCTATGACTCTTCTCTTTACGAGTGAAAATGATGCTGCAAACATTAATTCTCAATCATTTTAATAAAAATTAGACATACTGGTCTCTGCTGGTAGTATTCGTACATATCCAGCCAGGAAAACGAACGAATTGGGTAACCTTTCTAAGTAACATGCTCTAAACGCCGTCCTGTGGAGCAAGATTGGTGATGTCAAAGGATCTAATTGTAATAAAATACTCGCTTATCTACACACGCGCGCGCGCGCGCGCGCACACACACACACACACACACATAAGATCAACAGGAAAAGAAAATTTCATTGTATTCTCCTATCTGATCTTACAGCAAAGCTCATCCTCAAAATGTGAATACATTACGAAATGACATAAACTCCACTAACAGAAGAATTGTTCGCTTCAGAAAGTATTTATTTATTTTATTTTGAGAGCCTTGTCGATCGACTTGTGTACTTAAATGCCATTCTGGCAAAAACCGGTCGTTTTAAATGTTTGCAGCATCATGCGCGACACCTTCAAGAAGAAGGTGGTCACGCCAACTAGTATGTAAATACAGTTAATATATATATATATATATATATATATATATATATATATATATATATATATATATATATATAGTGACGTACCTGGTGATGCCGGTACTTTCACTGCAAGAAATTACTAAAGGAGGGTATCTTTTTCGTGAATGGGTCCCTACGAGGAATCGATATAGCATTGGGGAATTTAATGAGTAAATGTGGTACAATCATAAACAGGATTTATTCACAAACCAAATATGTTAATTACATGATTTATAACACTTATACGCTTTGCCTTGGTACCAAGATCAGATTTAACATGGGTTTTTATCATACCTTGGGGCCCCAACAAATACCTCCGATGTTTGGATGACGGTTCGCATCGGCAGGGGTCGCCGATCTTCGCAGCAGCTTGGCGCAGTCGGCGGCTGGTGGTGTAGCGGTCGCCTCGGCTGGCGGCCTCTTGAATCCCTCGGGCTTGGCTCCTGGTACTTCGGCGTCGCACTTCCCTCTAATTATCTTTCATCGTTTTGATATAACTACATAACACGTGGCTACTGCACGCGCCAGCGTCAGCTTCGCAACACACAGTTCTGGTATTGTTCTCACTGCGTCAAATAGCATGAGCGCGATTTACTGTTCTCCTAGCACTGATTTCTTATATTTATCACTTTCCCGGCCTCTACCTAACATGCCTATTGTTCTTGCGTTGGCTGATATACTATAACACCCGCCGCGTGCTTTCTTTGTCCGTGCGAATCGGCGAGCTTCTCACAGCACGTCCGTAGCCCTCGGCAACTTCTCCTCGACTGTCGTAACGGCTGAATCCCCTGCCGCTCCACGCTCGGTTCGTAACGGTCGTTCCCACGCTGTGTTCACGGCAGCGACGGCGGCGGCGGCGGGCCTCCCCACTGCCGTCCGTCGCATCTGCCGCCTGTACTACGCAGTCCAAAATGAACTCAAATTTCTTATGCTAATGTTTCTAATTAACATAAGGAAACATTCTATGTTTCAATATATATATATATATATATATATATATATATATATATATATATATATATATATATATATATAAATCGAATGTACCCAAACTACATTCATTAACAGTATCATAGTTACTGGGTTCGTTCTTTTTTAGACTCTTCATTCGTATAGTTCCGATCTTGCTTAGTAATTCTACCGTTTTTGGTTGATGGTGCATTCAGATATCGATCAATAAATTTATTTCATTTATTTCGAATTTTGGTGTTTTCTCCTTCGCATTGTATGTTCACAGCGCCAAACAATTTTTTTGAATTTTCGAGTCATGAATTCGCTCAGTGATACAAACTGTGATAATTATATCTCAACTCATTGTTTTTCTTATATTATACCCTTTTTGTTTTTGAATTTTCACCGTCGTATTGGCGGGACGGCACGCTCGGAAATGGGATTCATGTGACGCGTTCACACAACGATCGTGTTTGTTTTTTAGTTTGTTTGTTTTCTGCTTTTTTTCTTCCTTTGAATTGTCAAGATTACGCCCTCTACTCAGTTCATTAATTCTTCATTTTACCTTTATATACTACCTTTATATATTACCTTTTATAGAGAGAATTGCGTGGAAACGCAATTCTCTCTATATCAGGGTCCCTGTCAAATCTCGTCTTTCGAATGCAAGTAAATAAGAATTCGGTTTAAACTAACGCATTCAAATCTCTATTAATTTCTTTGTTATCTCAGTTCCGGCCTTCAGTCAATCTTACATTTATTTATTATAATTAGTGCCGACAACTGTATTAACACCTTCACGGTTTAGTTAAACATGTTCAAAGCCGATAAATCAAAACAGGGTGGCACATTTCGCTGCCTACAGACAATGACAGTCGGTTCTACGGCATCCTGGCGCTACGCCTCTTAGTCTGGTTCGATTCCTTTCGGGGGCGGAAATTATATAAGTACATGGGCCGCCGAATTAATTCAAATTTGGCGTCACTCTTCGAACAGCACTGTTTCGCTACTCTTTGAAAGCATTTATGAAGAGAAGATAATACATTTCAAACTTCCCGCTTTCAAGAACGATCTTGCTAAAAAATCCCGCGAATTCTTTCCCAATGGACCAAACACTAATTTTTGTACAAAGCTTTTTGAAGCCGACTTTCAACTGTTTTGAAAAATCACTAAAAGGTTGTACCACCTCCTGAGTGGTAGCGACGAAATATTTGTTATTGTCAGATTTTTCGGAATCCAATTTTTTCAACATCAGACACGACGAGCTTGCATTGTTTGAAAATCAGAGGAGCCGCGACCATTTTTGTAGCGATCGTGCCGAGAAGCTAAGCAATACGCGTATGGGGCACAGTGAAAGTTGGTGGTACGTTGGCAGCAAGTAAATATCATGTAGTTTCTTTGAACCAGCGGTCTGAGACGCAAGGGCGGAAGAGCAGAAAGCATGAATGACATGAAATTCGTAAGGAGAAAGCTTATTTTCACCAAGACAGAGGTAACCATGGCAATATCTGCAATACTCATTGATTTTTACGGCAACTTTAGTAATCTTTGTCAAATATGAGTCACTTTTTCCAGAACTCTCTCGTCTGATGAGAACAGAGAAGACGATGCATAAAACTTCTAGTTGCAGCTTCTGGTAATACTCTCACAATCATCTAAGCAATATTTCGCAGCCTCAAAGGCAGATAGAAGTTAATCTAAAATGTGAATGCTTTAATTTATCTTCTCTCTTTCTCACCTGTAACTAATAAATATGAAGTACCTTCATATCGTACGCGGATGACAAGAAGCCGGTCCGGATGGCCGAGGTCATTAAGGCAGTAGTGGCGTGTCGATACCGGCCGAAGGGTTGAGGGTTCGACTCCTGCGTTAGACATGGTTGTATTTGTGTTCATCCTTTCTCTCTCTACCATCACCATGCCATGTGTTGTACTTTGTTGCAGTACCGTTAAACGCTAATAGTGGTTGCTAATGACCTAAATGTTGATGCGACCTTAAATAACAAAAAGAAAGAAATTAGAATTAAACGTCACGACAAATTATCTACGTTTTTGATTGTGTGTCAAATGTATTACTTACTTTTTGCTGCGTCTGATTTATGAAATTGTTTGGAAATTTAATTTATAATATACTTACACATGTTCACATAATAAAAAGTATTTAATATTTGATTTAACTATAGTGTGAATTGTATGTACTTGCATTTTAAGTTAATATTCAGTTACTACTAGTGACCTGGTGCAGCAATCATGTTGCTTTTGAGTATGTGGAAAATGCAGCAAAAATAGGTTGTTCTGAAAGGGCACACGTGAATACTAAAGCTTCATTCTTCATCACCACATGATGTTTGGCGCGTCGTTTGCGATTACACCCTGAGTATGAGAAAATATTCGTAACATCAAGAGTCAGAAATTGCGGATTTACAATTGCATTTTTTAAATCAAAATCGTAGCTTTCTTCTATTTTTTAGCATTTCTGTGCATTTAACAAAACTGACGCAACTTGCATGGCCAGACGCTACTTAGTTTCGACAATTAATTTTTCTATTCAAAATCATTAAAATATACTTGTTTACGTATACTATATCGACATTTTTTCTTTATTTATAGTTCTCAATTTACTTTCTGTTTTGTGTTGCTTTAAGACATTTTTATTAGGTATTCTAGCGGAAATTGGGTTATGTGCTATGCGATGTTCATTTGTCTGTCTCCCGCAGTGACGTAATGCAGGTTACCGATTTGGTGATATGCGATTTGGCGATAAGTTTACGAAATAACAGACTAAGGTGAGTTTTCAATTTTATTAATTTTAGAGAGTGAACTTAGCCATTGAAGTGCTTTCTTATAAAAGTTAATTGGTAATTATGCGGTGGATAGACTCAACGTTGTTTATAGTGAAAGGGAGGGCCGAAGGCCCGAGCCTCGCCATGACTTGGATCCGGGCGAGCGAATGAGAAAACGTGACTGTGAAAGTAACGTCACGAGAAGATGGCGATGCATTTTGCTGAATTTCTTTGGAGACAAGACTTTTTTCAGCAATAATAGAAGTTATACGGGAGTTGTGCCATACACGTGAATAAATAATTCACGTGAATAAATAAGATTTAATATCGTTGGGGCGTATATTTATTAACTCCCTATCCATTCCTTTTTATATTTCTTACGCTTAGGTTGGCAGTTTGATTAGAACTAGAGGGGGAGATATCGTCAGCGAACAAATGCACATCGCTCTCCGCTCATAACCAGGTCTGCGCTAGAATCCCTTTTTTATCCCCTTTTAATCGGGTAAATAACGGTAAAAAGCTATTATATATTGTCTATGTAAAATTCAAAAACTTTTTTCTAAAATGTTTTCCTGCAAGTGTTGAAAGACTTTAAGTATAATCCAATTCTAATAAGTTAAAGCACAAGCCGGTTTATCTACCTATTTTCTGTGAATGATATATCCCGTCACTCTGAAATAAACATGTCACGTACAGATATATGTGTTTACTGATATATGTTGATATCTGTACTATACGTGCAAGTTATCTTGATAGGGTCGTTATCTAGATAGAGGGGGTGCGGGGAGTGTTGCGCTCAGGCTTCGCTACAGCTTGAAAGGGCATACCAACTTGGAGCACGAACTAAACTCGCCAAAGAGAAATACTACGATTGTTTTGAAAGTTGGAGGTGGTTTTTGCCAGCATTTAAAATTAGTACTTACCGTTCCGAGTCGAACCAAAGTACGTGCCGTGCAGTGCAAGATCAAGAAAACTTGCGCGAGTAATATGTATCGTGGCATATTTATCAGTTTCAAAGTAGATTAATCAAATATTTCTACAAAAAAACAAGAATAATCAATTTTTCCTCCAAGAAGAATCTTTATTTTACTGCTCTTTAATTTTTCTGAGTAAATTTGTGCATAAATCCCAAGTATCTTGAAATATAGACGCAATTTTCGCCGTGAGATATTAAAACTTTCTTCTCATTTTTTTCCATACCTCAAACTTCTCATTCAGCAATTAGACAGGCGTTATCCATTCTCAATATTACACTCCCAAGATATTACCCCTCTCCTCTTCTCAAGAAAGTCCACTTTTACTTTACGAAACGAACACTTCCCAAGTGGAGCATGGAAATTTTAAGAACTCGCCCTATCCGTGAAAACATCACCTTCAATTTCCTTTTTTATACCTTATAAACATCGTAACCTCATCAATAATTAAGGGATAAACTGAAGAGAATTACGAACATGTGTCCACTCTTATCAGAGAATACGATCGAAACTAATGGAAATGCCGAAACTTTTCCTCCTCTTAGTGTTACTACTCTACATGTACTCACACTTCTTTTACAAAAATGCACCACATCATTTAAAAACCTAAAATTTAGGGACAAATTGCATTAAGAAAAAATACAATATTGGTGGTGAAGGACAGATCCAAAAATATTTGTAATTTTGTAAATTTAATTTGTAATTTTCAAAATTTCTTACATTTAAATGAAAATTTGTAACTTCATCATATTTATAAATGTCCATATTCTGTATTCAAGCAAAAAATGTGGAAGAAAAAATTGGTGTACTTTTTCGAAATGTTTTTAATATATCACTGAAACTTCATGTAAAGTACCCCCAAATATTAAAATAACTTTATGATCTCCGGAAAGGCACAACTAGCTCTTACACCTAACATATTTACTAAGTTTCAATTCAAAAACTTGATTTATGCGTGATATATAAATTCACTACCCATCCAGTCAGACATCTGACAGACAGACAGACAAGCCGGATTTGCACACGAAATATCGTGTATCTCCTCGTTACCGGCAGCAATCTTTACCTTTTTTTGAAACAGCATTACTAGTTATTTTTCCTTGAGTGCGATGTACCATCTCAAAACACCTTAAAAACGGATTTTACGACCCAAAATTCATAACCGAATTGTTGAAGTGATTCCAATACTATTTCCGTAATATGATATAGGTAAGAAAACTTATAAAAAAAGTCTTCTTTTGAGGCCGCAGATAGGATTTTCAAATTGCTGCCCACTGCGAATTCAAATATATCATACAAGAAATTGTGAAATTGAAAGTAACTTTAAGAATGTCAATAAATTAAAAATCGGTTTATTTTTGGTCAATTTATTTCATACAAATATACTTTCAGAAATTATTTTTATCAAAGGTCAAGAGGATAAACACAAATGTCGCTTGATATTAGTAGTGGTCTGACTTCGAATTTTGAAAGAACATCAGGATGGTTTGACAGTGCTAAAATTAATTTATTCTAACGATGATATGTGAATGTCCCAACTAGAACGCTTGGCTTAGAAATACAACACGCTGTACTCATGAACAATTAGACTCGGAGGAAGTGGAAGGCCATGCCATATGTGTAGCCTTCAATCGCTCCGTCCATCATAGCAATGACAATGACCTTGACGTTACGCTAGCTCTCCACTGTCGAGTCGACTCCGCACTTTTTAGAATCGAGCGAATCAATCATTCCCAGCGTTTTGACAGATTTAATCGTGGGACCCAAATGTTAAAAATGGATATAAATATACATAAAAGTGTTTGCGCAAAACTGGGAATACTCATATTTATTCATATATACATTACCTCAAAACTGTTGAACTACTTGCTCCCAAACGTTTGCTTTCACTCAAACGCTTTTCAGCGGGCAAGAAAAAAAAGCAATGCAATCCTAAATTTGGTTTTCTAAAAAAATGGCAATACTAGAAGCTATGTAATCTACTCCGTGGTGGCAGTATCAAAAGTTTTGGTGTCTTTTATGAAATATATGTGAAGTAAGCGATGCAATATAAGAAATCTCATTTCATACATTTAAAATAAATGTATTCGAATTTCCATGCAAAGGAACATTATAATACACATACACATACACAGATACATTGTATAAACGTCTTCACAAATTCACAATGTGTAGAAAGCAGCAGAAACTGTACACACAATCTGAGAAATATCAATATTCATATAAATATTGTATTTCCGCTGACTTCCAAAAATAATAGAAAAGAAGTGTTAGTGACACTGACAATTGACAAAAGAAGTGTTAGTGACACTGACACACTTAGTGACACTGACAATTCATATAATTTTTGTGCCTTTAAGATTTTACATGACACATTGGTTCCCACATCCTCTCGTTCAGACCCACATTCCCGCAGTGCTGCTCTCAGTACCGTTCTCAAATATGTTCACACACTGACGTAGTTCTGCAGGGTGTTGTCGTGTGTGTCTCGGAATAGCTGTCCTGCGGCTGCCCGATGGCTCGCACTCCAGTTGATTTACTGCATTACACTTACTAAGCAAGAACATTCATAGTGCTTGCACTCAGACCTGATAGTAATTATAACAGTAACTATAGTTTCCATAGCGGCATGCTTTGCTTCAGAAGCGCATGCGTTCTTTTTCACTTCTGCCCCTGACATATGCCCTTCCCGGGAGAGCGTAAACATCTCACACGAAACTACTGCAGAGAGGCCCTAGCAAAGTAGCACATAACTACTCGTATATCAGAACCAACGCGTGGAAGAGTAATGGCGGTGCAGCGGGAAGAAGAATTAACGACGCTGCGTAATTGTTTTTAACGTAAGCGACGCGGGCTCTGTAACACTGATATACAGCTGGTTGTGCAATCCAGAGGAAAAGTTGTGGCTTGCGCGGGGCAACTTGAAAACAGTCCCGTTAAACGCAACTTTATCCATTAATCTAAAACATCCGCCTTGTTCGAAAAGGGAGCCTGCGGCGCCCACCCCTTCTTTGTTCGAGCCCATGCCGCCGCCCCCCCCCCCCGCCAGCGCTCTCGTTGCGTGGACCGCAGACCTCCAAGTGAGCTGAGCAGGCAGAACCACCGACGCTTTCCACCCGATTGGCCAGATTCTGATTTACACGGTCAATGTTATTTCATGAGCCACTAGGCAAGAATCCTCTGAATGCGAAACAATACAAAATATCGGTAGGAAGAGATGTACTTAAAGAAACAAAGATGCGAACACTTTTTTAAGCAAAATAAAATGAGGGGACACTAACATGAATATATAACTTCAATTACGCAACCAAATTACACTTCATTTTTAATATAAAAAGTTTTGAAATATCCTCTTTTAAAAAACAAATTTCAGATATTTCGTAATTTTCTTTTTGTCAATGTCAATGTCAAACCCTCCTCAAACTGATTTTGAGTTACCTTCATGACGCAATTGTACAGCGCCGCTGATTGTCTTCACAATCTTAATTCGCCGATGTGTATCTTAAAAGTTCTACGATATTCAGAACCGTCCCCTTGACATCCGAAGTCTCGATGGATTGAAAATGTAGGAAAGAGTAGTGTGTGATAGGTGAATTGTCAATTCGCAATATATAAATAAAGGGATACTGTTGGATTTATTGTATACAATAACCGTAGCATTTACGGTATGGCAAATATAGCATGTCATGCTCGCCACATACAAATGCGCTGTTTATATAGTATACCCGTTAAAACAAATAACCACAATCAAAATTGGAAGTATCATGACTGGGGCAAACATTCTACACTTGCCATGGGGTCTCAATGCCTAGATATGTCTCTGCATATCAATAATATAAAAGTGATAAATAGTTAAGTATATGTATATTTTATATTTACATTCTGCCATAAGTAATCATTTTTTTCAAATGGTATAAATATATTTGAATGTAAATATTTTTTGTTTTTATTTCATATTGTTTTATAAAATAATTGAGTTATTTATTGTATAAAGAAATAGTATAAAATAAATTAACGAGAATCTATGTTGTCCATTTCGTACATGTATTATACGACCCTTACTAGAGAACATCAGTAACAATCCCTTCACAATGTTTGTTGCTCACCTGAATGAAGGAAGTTACAAAATTACTTCCCTCTTAAGAAAATGTGATTACGAAATTGAGATACTTTCGATTCAAAATGTTTAATTTTACTCTCAAGTGATAAGTTCATATATTGCTGATGTATTATTTCATTTTAATGGATAATTTATTTGTATTAATGTATGAATGGGAATTAATCTACAAAGATTTTGGCAACAACTTACCTCTCCAAGAGATTCTCATGGGCCAGGTATCACCTGTGAAAAACTGCCTATTGTGTACAAAATTTTGTACAAATCTGACATTAAAATTTCCTGGCAGTTGCTCTAGATGCAGAGCTCGATAACTTTTTAGGTCTTTGTAAGGTAGTTCCTTAACGTGCGTAGTAATATATAAAAATAATAAAATATATAAGATATATTCAAATAGTACCTTGCGTTTCTCAGATTCATTATATCTTAGTTGAAATGTCCTCAATATATTGATTTTTTTTACTCTCCTTTTAAACCACTTATTTTTAAAACATTGTATCCCTAATATTACACAGTACTTTTTCAAATGTTTCATGCACTGTAGGTAGCTCATCAAAAACAGCTTTTTTAATTAATATACTCAAAAATTTAAATAAAAAATTTGTAGCTATTTTATGAAAGAACGGGTTTATTAATAGTAATTAAAATTTAAGTTTACATTTATTCGTTTATAATGATATAATTCTTGGTATAAGTTATAATACTTGTTTCATTTGTGTTGGTCCCTGTTAATATTTACTAAGGTAGTATTATAGACCTAGCGATAGTAGTGTTTGTGCATAAAATATTCTCAAGAACATTTTATTAATGGAGAGACATGTGGCGAAATTAAAATTACAATTTTTGAACAAGGCATTCATCAATGCGATCAACGAGACGCGTTGTAGCTCAAGAAAGGATTGTTTAGCGCATTTATCAGACTGGAGGAGTGTCTTTAGCAGATAGTTTGGATGCTAGTTCACTTCTCGTGAGTGAACTATCCATTTCGAGAGTGAACAATCCAGCGAGCGAGAACTTCAACACGTTCCCAACTCTTCTCACCCTGTCTTTGCCCACTCCTCCACCCCACCGCTTGGCCTAGATAGCAGCGGCTTTCTCAATGGCGCAGCCGGACGTCACGGCGTACAGAGGGTCTCAGTGCGTCTTCGGCCAAAAAATAAAAGAAATGGAAGACGAAAGAGGAAGCAAATCATGGGTGAAGGTTGTGATGAGGCAGGAGCATGACGACTAAGGCTTCAAATAATAATTAGCGAATATTATGGGCCGCAGACCACGCGTGATCTTGCCACCCCCTCCATTGTCTCCACCTCCCCCCTTTCACACCAATACACACACACACACACACACACACACACTTATGTACATACACCGGCCTTTGGGAGGCAGGTGAGGATCAGGTGCTGAGGTGGTGCCAAGCTGTCGAGACGGGCAAAAATTCCTCAAATCGAGGCGTAGGTCGGCGCTGGGTTCGCCTCTCCGGTTAGTATACAATTATAGACCTTAGACGTATTCGCCATACACGGCCGGCCTTATCCCGAAACAAACACGCTTTATGTTAGTCTCTACACGCATCGTGGTCGTGGTCTCGTGCTGCACTAGTTTCTTTCTGCTCGTCACTGCCACACGTAAAACACTCTGCCTCGGCCCCGCCATTTCATGCTTTTACACTTCAACCAATAGTTCTTCCTTTGACTGTATTTCCCCAGTCTGGCAACACCGCACCGACTCGCCGAAGCGCTACATTTTATTTTAGCTAAAACATAAATCATGTAAGCACTTCTTCAAAGTTCGCAATGCAGCTGTGAGCATGTTCTAGTTTCCCTCTAAATTCAGAGACATCTTTCCATGAGCATCGCTCCGAGTCCGTGATAATATCATTATCACCGATAGCAATATTGAAATACAGGATCAGTTGCTGCAATAAGGGAACACTTTCTAACTTACGTAGCTTATGAACATCAGAGAGAATTACTTGTTAATAGAAACGCATCAGGATATGAATATTGGCATCTGGGGTAGTGTAGGTCCTAAAATTGATCTGATTGAGTCGACCGTTTTGACGATCGACACGTTTTTATCAGTCACGTCTCTGGTGTAGTATTCTACAATAATACTCTTCTCTGCAATACTTAAGAGGCCGTACTTTCTTGATAAAATTGCATTCATTTTCTTTTATATGTATCTACTGGTTGCTCGTTCACGCAAATCTTCAGTAATCGATATTTCCGATGAACAACAATTGTTTACATTGTAGTAATTTTTTTTCTTTGACAATAAATTCTGTCTGAAAATATTGTTTTGATACAGGTACAGAACACATGAATGATATACTATACTTTTATTTAAAATAAATTTTAACTTTTCTCCTTCGTCTCCAATTACGCAATTTTCTGTCATGCCTTTTTTCATAAGAGAAACTGCTTTTTATCTTAATTGTCCTCGAAAATAACGTGCGGACTCATTACGTATCCCGTCACTTCAGAGCTCTAAGCTCATCTGGCTTGCTCATCGTGTTTGTTTCTCTTTAACATCTCTCTTCATTACGAAATATTTCCAGGGACGACAATTACTGGAAAAGTAAAAATGAACAATAGTAACTGATTCTGTCACTCAAAATAAAGTAAGATATTGTTTGAAGGAGAAATAGATGAAAGAGAAATGCAGAAGAGAAATGTTGAAAGATCACAAAGAAATAGCAGAATGAACAAAACGCTCGCTTTTTACTAACCATACAAAATACACTGAAGAGTCAAAAAACTGGTACAGCTATGCGTATTGAAATAATGAGCTCTGGAACCAAACAGAATTCGGCGCTCCGGTCGGCAACGACGATATAAGACAACCAGCGTCTGGCACAGTTGTTAGATTGGTTACTGCTTCTACAGTAGCAGGTTATCAAGATTTAAGTGAGTTGAAACGTGGTGTTATAGTTGGCGCAAGAGAGATGGGGCATAGAATCTCCGAAGTCGCGATCAAATTTGGATTCGCTGCTGCCGCAAAAAGATCATGCAAGAACAGGACCAACGATGTCTGAGGAGAATCATTACACGTGACAGAAGTGCAACCCTTCTGCAAATTGCTGCATATTTCAATGGTGGCAACAACAAGTGCCAGCGGGAACACCATTCAACGAGATATTATCAATATGGGGTTTCGGAGCACTCACTCGTGTACCCTTGATGACTGCACGACACAAAGCTTTACGCCTCACCTGGGCACGTTAACACCGTTGATAAATGGAAACTCGTTGCATGATCTGATAAGTCTCGTTTCACATTGTTTCGAGAGGAAGGACGTTTTATGAGCATGGCGGCAACCTCATGAATCCATGGACCCTGCATGTCAACAGGGGACTGTTCAAGCTGGTGGAGGCTTTGTGATAGTTTGGGGCATGTGCAGTTGGAGTGATATCAGACCCTTGATAGGCCGAGGTACGACTCTGACAGGTGACACGTACGTAAGCATCCTGTCTGTTCACCTGCCATTTGGTTGATGTCCATTGTACATCCCGACGGATTTGGGCAATTCCAGCAGGGCAATGCGACAGCTCACACGTCCAGAATTGATACAGTCGCTCCAGGAACACTCTTCTGAATTTTAACACTTCCAGAGGTCACCATAATCCCCAGACATGAATATTATTGAGATATCTGCGATGCCTTGTAACGTGCTGTTCAGAAGGGACTCGTTCTCTTAGACATTTATGGACAGGATTGAAGGACTCATGGTGTCAATTACCTCCAGCACTACTTCAGACATTAATCGAGTCCATTCCACGTCGTGTTGCGGCACTTCTGCGTGCTCGCAGTTGCCCTATACGATATTAGGTGGGCGTACCAGTTTTTTGTTTCTTCAGTGTAATTTGCTTATAAATTTATTTAAAATGTTTTGCTAAATAATTTCTGATTTTCGAATGTTCATTCCAATTCACCTGCTGTCTGTAGTAGAGGTCTAGTGACCAGCTGCTCTGATCGATAGTTTTTTGGGGTTTCGCTCGTCAATACAAAGCGATTACCAGAGCAGAACTCCAACAAACGTACACGGGCGGCGCTCTATCTTTCCTTCCTCTTCCTTGTCCTGCCCTCTCCCCTTACTAACACAAACTTACATTTGCATAACTATTTTATCACATATGTCGAGAGAAACGTCGAGATCTTAGAGCTTGTCTCGAATGGGGCGATACCCCACTGGAGGACATACGTGGAAAAGGAAAGTCTCGCTCCCGGTCGGCGCCAGAGTGAAGGGAACCCCTCCACCTCCCAAACTATAACATGCACAACTCTCAACGGACTAGGACTCAAGTAGTTGAGGCTCCCGGAATCAATGTTCTTTAGCGCTCTCGTCATGCAATAGAAAGAAAGTTGTATGAAAGACGATTACGAAAGTGAAATTTGGTTGCCATAATATGCAGTTGCACATTCAACACGGCCATCCCATTGTATAGCCCATCAATCGCGCCTGATCACTTGCATTCGGAGTGGGGCAGTGCTAACCCTAAAAGCCCCCGAGTGCCGGCGCGGGGCGCGAAGTGGCGTGCGGAGTACTGCGTTCTGCACTCGGGGCGTTGGCACTTGGCTGCGCGTGAGCGGCGCAGGAGCGAGTGGCGTGCGAGGCGTGTGTGGAGGGGCGGGGAGACGGCTACGCGAGGAGTGGCTCCGCTCTCAGACGCAACTTTGCAGAGTATTCAGCTTTTGATTGATTGATGTTCTCTGGGCGTCAACTCGTAAGTTTATTATTCCCGTAGGTATTGTGCATGTTTTTATTGCGGGAGGTGGCGATGATTTCCTCTGAGGATGGCGAGATCCAGCGCAGAGATACCCATCCGTTTGCGTGATTTCCTGAACCAAATATCTCCCACCAGTGGGGCACCGCCCCAGCCGGGACAAGCTCTGAGCTCCAGAATGCAGGGGAATGGCGTGGAGAACGGAAAGTAGCGCAGAGTTGAGTAGTGGCAAGCGACCATTTATTCCGAGTTTATGAATGTATGTACGAGTACTTTGGCACAACAGACGAGCTAAGGCCCTACCAGTAGCGTCACGGCCTTGCGGATATGGGTTAAGGCGTACATGTGGTTAGCACATAGCTATCCCTACGCTGTATTTCTGGTATTTTCAAACTCAGAAGAACTTTCTCATCGTCACACAGCAACAGATCCTGGGTCATTGCACGTTAAAATAATTTTTACCCCGACCGGGAGTCGAACCCGGTATTGCGCCGTGGAAAACGAGCACGCTAACCAACTAGCCACCAAGGGCAGCTTTTGAGGTAATAGTTTACGCAATACCAATATATTATCGATTAATTTTTATATCTATTTTGATATTACCTACGATTCAATGTTGCTACTTATTATAGGTTATGTCTCGGTATAATTTCCTTATTATTTAGAAATACAGGTGGTTCACAATAAATTAAGAGATGTGGGGGTGGATAAAGATGATCAATTTTTGACAATGACCATGTTGTAAAAATCTCAAGTAAAGAAGTTAAACACGTGACATTTACTACTGGTTTAAAAGCAACTCATCCTTAATTGGTATGTAGTTATTACACGTTCTAATGCCAACATAAAGCACCGGCGGAACAGCAGTGCATAAAGAATGTCCACTAATTAGAGAGAAAATTTCACATATATACAACTTTGTTACATGAAATTACCTATCATATTTTTGATGGCAGAAGTTGACCGTATACAGTCATCTTGACCTCGTATATGCTCTACAAGTTTCAAATAAATATTCTTAACCATTCTTTTTAACATTCTACAAAATAAACTGAACTGATTTTAAGTGAAATAATTTTGAATTAATTGGAATGAATGTGTACTATAAAATGCATTCAGGAGGCGGTAATTATTCGAAGTATCCATTGTCGAGGAGGGGCTGTTCCGGGGAGGGGCCGCGAAGCAAGATGACCAAGGGGCTGGGATCAATGCGCGAAAGCCAAGCTGAGGAGCCACATCGAGGCAGAGCCAGGGGCTGCGGTGGAAGAAGGTGAGGGAAAGAGGAACAGGCCAGGGTGGCGCGGGACGGGAAAGAGCTGAATGCCGAATTGCACGTCGAAGGAAGGTAGACAGGCAAAGCGCAATGTTGCGTGGGTTGGGTGAAGCTGGGTGGGGAACGGAAGGGACGCGAATGCGTTAAAACGCAGATGGGTTAAATCGAGGAGGCGGCGGAGGGGGGAATGGTTGGGGTAGGGGCGTGACGGAGAAGGGCAAGGAGAGGCGCGGCGGGATGTATCGAGGGCCTGGTGGAGACAGGGCTGCGGCGTGGCGGGGTGTGGCGTGGCGTGACCGGGGTATGGCATGACGAGGGACGTAGCATGGTGGAGGCGAGGCGTAAGGGAGGGCGTGGGGAGGGGTGTGGCATGTCGAAGGGGAGGGACAGCGGGGTGGCGCGGGTGCGAGGCGTGGGGCATAGTGGGAGTGGGGTGTGGAAGGTAGAAGCAGGGCGAGGGCTGGCAGGTCGGGGGGGGGCGGGGGCGGAGGCAGGGGAGCGAGTCCACCGCAGGCGCTTCGCCGACGCCGTGGCCCGCATGCTGCCCTTGTCCGCCCCGCGCCACTGCCTGTCGCTTCGTATTAGGCCGGGCCGAGCCTGCCACCGGATAGGACCTGCGATGCCGTGCGGAAGCGGGTGTGAGGATGAGGAAACCGTCGATAAGCTGTAGATGCACGCAATGTTATATTGCGCGATCGGGTTGTCATTGAGGGAGAATTACGACTGAAAATCCATAGAAGGATTTTAATAAAGGTATTGAATGAATTGAATAATAATAGTAATAATAATATACTCCTATTTTCAGAAGCGAATGCATGTACAATGTTGTTATATTTGTGTCCGATGAGGATTTTAATTAATTTACCTTACGGATATAAGTATTCATAATAAATGGTTATGGCGTAGTTCTTAACCTCATGTTAATTTACATTTACGTTCTTAGAACACGCCCCGAAATGTTTAAAATTTCGATCGTTCCAATGTTTATGTTACAAGAACTTGTAACACGTCGAGTGTTGAAAGTGTACGTACAATCATATCTTGGAATTGGAAGTATAAACGATAAAAGCCATTGGTAATAATGTATTAATTCACATGTATTATAGCCTGTTTGAACAACGAGGCGAGAAAAAATAATAATTCAAATCCCGAAAACGAGGAACTGCAAACACCAGCACACGCTCTACAATATTAAAAGGATGCCCTTTGGCTGCATCGCTCATTTCTCTTCTACTCATGACAACCATTTGCATTTATGAGATGGCGCCACAAAAGGGAGTTTATACCATAAATTATTTTGTTTTGACATAACAACAAAAGTGGAGTATATTCGATGTATCAAGATTTCGTCACAGACATTTGCACAGCATTTTTTTATGTACAGAATAACATAATGAGTTATTACCTTAAGTACACTTCGAATGCGAGAAATAGTTTTAATACTTCTCGTAATTAACGTTCCTAGAAATTAAAAACCATCCTTAAGATATCAGATCCTAAATTCAATTGCCGGATTATTCTGGTTTTCAGAAAAAAATGCGTACTGGTTTGACGTCAATCTTGACAGCTTGTGACTCAAATGCTTCTTTATACCCTTTCCATCACTGCAGCCCGTTTATTAATGTTTTAACTCCATTTGATTTATTTTCGTTAGAAACAGTAAAACATGTATGTAATGTATGGCTGATAATTATCTGCGCATGTGTTTTTGAACTCCAGGAAGTCTACCCCGCCTCTTTACTATAGACCTACTTAGTTAAATGATGAGTTAAAGTACCAAAAAAGGACCATAAAATTAGAAATATTCACTACCAAGTAATAGAAACCTTACTTTCACTCTCATCCCATTATTTGTCCATCACCATTTATCTCATTATTATCATTCATCTACTTATTCGATCATGGACTTCATGAACTCATGGACTTCAGTGACCTTATACGAGTAGAGGTTTCCATTGGTGGATGTTGAAGGGCATTTAAGACTCAATAAATTAATATTCTAGATAGGTCAATATTATATCAAAAATATTTAAGGATAAGAAACTCAAATGAAAGACCTGATCTAAAGAAAGACACATCTAAAAAAGCCCTTTGAATTACCTTTCATTTTACAGCCATAAGGCAATTTTTACGTTCTTAGAGCCGAAAGCTTCGATCTCCAACACCGTTCATAACTGTTTTCACCATGCAATTGGACCGTAGTTGTTTTTCTCACCCACAGTCTCACTGAAACCACTGTCAATTACATCTGAACCAATATTCCATTCTCAATCAATCTTCTATCGTCTTTAGGGAACAGAATGAATTGTAATAAAAAACGTAAAATATGAACATTTATAACTAGTATTTATTTTTTTCAAAAATAAGTAAGAAAAATAGAAAATACGTAAATTAAAATTAAAGATAGCATTTAAAATCATCAACAAGTATAGTAAGTATAGTAGTATAGTAATTAAAAATTAACAGTTTAATATGGTACAGGAAATAATCGCCCACAAAAAGTTTAATAATTAAATTAATTATTACCCAGAGTTAACTTTTGGGGAAATACTTTTCACATCCTCAGTGGGTCTTGCCCAAGCAACGTGGATCACTCATAAATGTTCTCAACATGGTCGGAAAATATGAGAACTCTAAAAAATCTGAACATATGAAAATTTGAAAACATGAGTTTTCTTATTTTCCGGTCATGTCTGGGTAATAATTAATAAAATTATTAATTTTTTTGTGGATGATTATTTCCTTTACCATATTATGGATTACCACAATACATCTGCTAGTACTATGGAATTTAAGTTTTTTATAAACACTACTATTAACGAAGTAACAGTCAAGGTTGATTGTAAACCTCGGCAGTAGTCTCGGTTAATAACCGTCAAGCGCGTCTGTTGCGATCTAATGACGTTTCACAAACTACTTTGTAAACAGATCTAATTAAAGAAAAAAATGTATAGACAAGTAACATGTTTTGTTGGGTTAGGGAGTATTCAGCCGACATCTTCAGCCACAACAAAGATGTTTCCTTTTTTCGTAAGGGGCAACCGAATGTGAAAGCCTTAACGGAGACCAAAGTTATCAGTGTCTTATCAGTCCTCTTTTGGTTGCATTAAATACACATAACGGAACTAGATTGCTAAAAAGATATAACTTACAAAGGCATAAATGCTCTTCCTCGCTGACGCTCATAGATAAGCGTTGCGCACATTCACGTACAGACCTCATACTCAAATGTGCACGTGAAAATTTTACGATGCAGTTCCTGTACCTACAAGAAAATGGAATCCGAGATTCCCGCAGGCAGTGGAAGGGCTGGTAGCCGAGACAGGAACCGTCTGTGCCGCAACATCCCAGGGATAAAGCAGTCGGGCGCCCCCGGCTCGAGGCGCTCGTGTGGCCGCGTGGAGAACCACGGCAGCCCATAAATCTCGGCCGCGGAAGGGAACTTCTCGTGATTTGTGCGCTGCCCATGCGGCCGGAGAGCCGCCACAGGAATCCCTTCAGAGCGAATCTTAAGCGCGGCAAAATAGGCCCAGATGGAAATACGTGCAGTGGCATAAGTTTGAGTTTCGGGAGATTTGTCATTTATTGAATGTTTTGCGGAAACGAGAGACATCTCTCGATAGAAGGTTGTTCTAATTCACCAACTTCATCATTTCATTGCAATGTTCTATTGCTTCCGTCCATGTCTGCATATTTGAGTGAATATCTATTGTGTTGTAGTATATTTTGAGTTGTTATATTCGGGCTTTCTAACGCAAGGACCCGAAGAGATGTTGTTTGCGATGATCCTCTATATTACGAGGAACTCACAAACATTACGAGTTTTGGATTCGTACATTATGGATTTCTGATGGTTTACAAAATTAAAAAAAGAGGTCAAAGTAGTAAGATGGATGACAGTTCATGTTGCGATAAATATAAAAAAAGGAGATTTTCTAAATAAAATGTTTATATTAAAATGGTTCTGACATATTTTAATCAATGAGGAATTTCATTCATCAGATAAATACATAATATGCCACTTGGCTTGCTTTCCTGTAATTGTGAGCTCATTTTTGGGTCAATAGTAAGTAAACAAAAAAGTCAACAGTTGACTTTCGAATAATCGTTTCATGAATAAACAAGATTTCAAAACCTGTTTGCTGCCGGTTATATGTATTTCTTTTTCAAACAAAAAAGTAATCTCTTCTAAAATTACATAAATTTATCCAATTATCCAATGTAGTTTATGTATTTCAACTATTATTCTTGCTTCTTTATTTTAAATGTTATCATCCTGTTTTTAAATAAATATTAACTCTAAGAACTTAACTGAAAGGTTATTGTACGAATAATTGAATCACGTTTATAGTAAAAGTATTTCACTAAAGCTTTTATTTATTTTAATGGTTTAGTTAGGATGGTTCTTTTTTTTTCACTTCCAGAAGTAATATATTGTATCTAAAATCTTCACTTTCCTAACAAATAAAATTTATTATTATTATTATTATTATTATTATTATTATTATTATTATTATTATATTACATAATTTTTCAAAGCTTAAAATTGTGTTTATCATTTCGGAATTTCTTATAATTGTATTCCGTGACTCAAGTGAAATTGTGTCAGCGGTTGACTACACATTATTAAATAACACAGTGTTTGAATAAGTCACTGAAACAATTAATATGATGCAATATGCCCCAAAATAACATTCATAATATCCCTAAAATTACAATTTCATTTTCATCATCATTAATTCAAAACATGAATATCACGACTCGTGGAGATGTAACATATAAATGTTGAAAGATACATTTATATTTGCGGAAATAATTATTTCACTAAACACGGAACCATTCGAGCTTTTAGAATACATAAAACAGTTAAATTGAGCATGTCACCTCAATTTGTTGCGCTAGATAATTAGTTATACAATGTACTAAATTCTGCGTTTTAAACCATCAGTCATCTTTATTACTCTGCAGCCCTGTAGCAAACAACCTCTCATTATCTCATCGCAATGCTGTTAATACTGAAACATCATGAATGCAGAACACGAAACCTACATGGATGCCAAGGTCTATTGAACATATCATCAATAAAATGTGAAAGAGATTCTGTATGTTCTTTAAAAAATTAAGTAATTATTATTCTGGAGGATTTTCCTCGTACTATCTAGGTATATATTTACTATAAACATCCAACTCTTTTCCTTAGAAATTTGTATTTATTTATTTATTTGTTTATTTATTTATTAGAGTTCGGGAATTCTCTCTACCATTACTTACATACTATCACCCGTTTTCATATCAATAAGACTTTATAATCTGGTTCTCTTCTGCTTACAACAAACACATTCATAGCACTTTCCCATAGTAATCAAAGCAAAACAGTTATTGTCCTTCATACATAATGGATCATACAATAATAAGCCTTGATACATTTAAATATTCCCATTAATACTATTATTTATATATCCACTTTTAATCTTCCCTTACATGCATGGCCATTTACCACTTATTATACTAATTGAGAATCGTTAAATATCCACAAAAAAACTTTATCTTCCTACAATTAACGTATTAAAAAGAATGTCCCTTTTTTATAGCTTTCCTGTTTAGAATCCACTGCCTTCTTGACAGCCTGTTTCCACAAGCTTTTTAGATTCCATTTAAGCATAGTTCAATTACACCATTGCATTTTTCTCAACTCCAAACAAGATCTGTACTTCTCAGACTTAAAATATTTATCATTTATCCCGTATACTTTCACCACGCCGGAGCACCTGCTAACCCCCATGCGACCGCACCGAGTCGAAATATGTTCTGCCTTCTTGTTCATACGCAATTCCTGTTTCCCTAAGATGCGCAGTACTCTACACATTTATGTTTCTCTTTAGTTTTTCTACGCTGATTTTCATCTTTCTCACACGCCTTCTCATTTCTGATTGGCTAATCCCATCTAAGCGCATTGTATAGTTTATTCCATAAACAATTATTTTTGCGTTCTTTTACGTAATTTACTAATACCCACGGAAATTTCTCACGTGTCCATTTTATATAATCACCACCAATTCCACTATTTTCCCAGTCTATTAATTACACTGTCCTTCCCTTACATTCTCATTATTTACAAGATAACGATATAACTCCTTCTGATTACCCATTATTGTTGTCGTGTATTTTTGTAAATGATGCGTAATTTGTTTATATTTCATATACACTGTGATGCATCAACACATTAAGGATGTTACACAAATAAATATTAGTGTAAAAGCTCACATATTATAAATCAATCACTGTTATACAAAACGTTTAACAATATTAAGAAAACAAACTTATTAGACTGACAATCGAAAAAACTGAGGGTGCAATTAAAGTTACACCATATTTTGCTTTGCTAAAGTAGACGCGTCATTCGATATATTACAAATGGGTGAGACAATAAACTCTTTGATGACATTGACGCTTAAGGAACCATACTTCTTGCCTCCAAGTAGTTTTTCATGGTGTCTCTGATCAATACCAGGCAACTACTGGAGACAGGTCACGAACCGCGCGCGCCTTATTGTGCTGAATAAATTGACTAATAAAAAATAATAATAAACACTTTATTTACGTCCAATTAAGTTGTTCAATTTTCTAGGGAACGACGCTCATCTTCGATTGCGATGTGATGCGAGAAGGTTTGATCCGCCGTGGAAGAAACGCCAATATTAGGCACCTAAATTTAAGATTTCAAAATCTAAATATCCGACGTTTAATGAAGAACATAACATCAGTAATGGGCGTGTCCGTCCACGACGAATGAACTTCACAGCTGTATACCGATAGTGATGTTCAAGGATGCGTACCAGTATTCTTCTTCTTCGTTTAGATAAGGATTGATTAGAGATACCGGGCGCATCACCTTCTAAGGTCATTAGTCTAGTAAGTGTAGGGTATGTTTTGTATCTCGGGAGGTTGCTGTGATCTGCCAGTGCTGGATAGCGAGATACGGCGCCGACCTACACGTCGTCCTTCTGATTATTTCCAACCACGTGTCTCCCACCAGCGGGGAACCAACCCAGCCGGGACCAGATCTAACCTGCCGACTGGTCTCCCGACATGCTTGGAAGTGATTAATTGATGGTTAGTAACTCCGGGCACGTCAACTACTAGGAGCGTTAGTGCCGTAAGTGTAGTGCATGTTTTGCTCGGGAGGTTGCTGTGGTCTTCCCCCCTGGATGGCGAGATCCAGCGCCGACCTGCTGTCGTCTAGCGGTGTATCTCCCACCAGCGGGGTATCGCCCCAGCCGGAACATGCTCCCGACCAGTCTCTCGGAATGTGTGGTAGTGTTGTGTATGTTTATGTAATGGGTGAGGATAGGACAAGGAAAGATCGCGCGGTCCGTGGCCCATTTGTTAGGGTACTGCTCCGGAATTCGCATGGTTTTGATCGAAGAAACCACAAAAGACTATCGATTAGAGCAGTCGGCCGCTAGAATTCTTCTCCGCAGAGCGGCTGAATTCGACCTAGGTTTAGGTAACGTGTTACAGACATTTATAATTAGAACATTTCTTACTTCTAGTGATTGCTTCGTCTTTCCGGCTTATCAGACGCTTATCAGATATTTAGCGAAATATTCGAAACCGTCACCACGCGTAATTATTTAGCAGAATTTCCGGCGTCCTCTTACAGCCAGGCCTTCGCACGAACACGTTTAAATATTAATATAGTATCTTACAATCTAGATAACAGTTGTACATTCATTGCAAGATAGTGAATGTTGAACTAGTTATTCAAAATAAGGACGTTGTTATTTGTCAAGGACAGCAAGTACAGAAATATTCAAATTATAAAAGCCTCGAAAACTGAAAATATTTTATAAACCCCTTTCAGAAAATGATAGTAATATATTGCCTAATAGGTTTGTTCCCTAGAGCTTTTATCTAGCCGGTTACCCTTACGTCCAGATGGAATGCATACTCGAGCGTACATTAGACACCAACACACTTGCGGGCACCTCTGATCTGGGGTCAGCAGAACGCGAAGCCCTTCGCGACAACACATGAGAGGCGAGGTACAAATAACCATGCGCGAGGCGGGACTCCAACCCGCGACCCTTCGGACCGAATCGCAGAGTCGATACACTCTCTTCACCACCTCGGCCATCCAGGTCGGCCTTAATCCAGATCTTAAATGTACATTTTTTCCTTAAATTCCTTGGAAATTTATAGGAAAGTTCGTCGTTGACCCATGATTGGTGATCTCAGGGTATCAGAACTGCATTGCTATGCTGTGTTAACGTCGCGTATACTGCTTTCATGCCCTAGGCAACCGCTGACCTTAGAAATAATCTTTGACACCATAATTGTACATAATGCCCAATAATGTAGTTTTTTTTAATTTGTACTATTTTTATTTTACTGTTTGTTACATGAAACACAATTATTTTTACAATTGTTCGTTGTGCAAACGAAAATTAAAAGGCATTTCTAATGCTGTACAATACACTCATTGTCAACAGAAAAACGTCTTTCTTTGGCATTTTGTTTATCTTACCAAATTGACCATAGTTAACTCTGACACTATCCCAAACTTAATAATATGTTGCAATTTTAACTCTTAAAATACGCTTAATATAATCTATTATGTATATGTACACTCATCACCAAACGTGTATGTCTTGCACAAAAGCGCACATCTAATTTACTATGTCCGTTTGCTGCCTCGAACTGCTCCGAGCGTGTCAAGAAACCGCTCGGGAAATCGGCAACCTTGGCTGGCCCAAATCTTACCAATGGGAGAGGTTGAATCACGCAACGGACGCATGCTGTGTGGATGTCGCTGAGTGCAGGCTGTTTCTTCGGCGTTGCCGCCTCTTAAAGAGGCCTGATGCGCCGACGAACGAGCGATTTAATATCAATCTCAATAGAATAGAATCTTGAAAAATGTATGTCACTGAAAAAGAATGTGACCTACAATTATTTTTAATATAATTTATATTGATATATTTTTGTTCTCTAATTTTCTCGGGCTGCCGCCGGTAGCCTACAGCATACGCCACTGTGAGTGATGCCCCCTCTGCGCAGAGATGCCCCCGGCTGGCGAGGCAGTCGCCGTCTGAGAGCACATGAGCCCGTCGCCTCCCGCCGCCATGGACGACATCGTCATCCTGGACTGGAACTGCACGCACGTGGTGCGGGCCAATGAGTCGCTGCTGGCGCAGCTGCGCGCGGGCAGCCTGCTGGAGGCGGAGGAGGACGCCAACATCACCTTCGCCATGGAGCCCCCCGAGCCGCCCTACCTCAACGTCTCCTGCGAGCTGCCGGTATGCGGCTCCCTCGCTTTCGGGAATAGAATAACGATACGCTAAATGCTTGGCTAATAATGGGGGGAATTACTCCAAATTCTACAAAAATTAAAATATGAACATCTGTATGTACAAACAATCCATATATATATATATATATATATATATATATATATATATATATATATAGAGAGAGAGAGAGAGAGAGAGAGAGAGAGAGAGAAATTGATACGTGTAATTTTGAGAGTTCAAAAAATAGAGTCCACTACATCATTGAATTTCGTCATGAATTCTTGGTATAATAAAAACTTTTGAAGTTTTGATCTGGAATTGAACTAAACATTCACTAACAAGAAACACAAAAATGAAACAAAATGCGTAGAAATGACAAAAATGACGCAAAGTTCCAAAAAGAGAACCTAAAAATTGAAAGAACGCAAATGTTACAAAAAATGACCCAATAACTATACATTTCTATTATCTACAAGTCGTGATAAATATTGATTTACAAGTTAGCTACGTCTAGAATGCACCACTGAAAAGATGACATCTCATCAGAATCCGAGCTCTGGTTATAATTAATGCTACTGAGTATGCGTTTAACTTGTTCAAAGCAAGGAAAGTCTCCTTTAATAATTATTAAAGCTTACCGTACAGCAATTGATAGTAATATCTCGACTGATAGCAGGGGAAGTCAAGGGATAGGTTTACCGGTCGAAGTGGAAGAAGTTCCGGACTGTGGCTGAAGAGTATCATATCCATTACCGCATCGTCTTTATTCAAATTCGGACGGCTACAGCTGCCTATATACCACTGGTCGGTATACTAAGTTGTTATTATTATTATTATTATTATTATTATTATTATTATTATGGTGATGGTGATGATGACACAATATAAATATAAGTACTGCCGTGTGTAGAGGAAAGTAATTATATACAAGTGTCCATAAGCCCACATTGCAAAAACCCCAGATGATTTGTTGACTTCCACGGCAGATCTAGTTTTTACGAAAAAAAAAACATTTTTGCAAATTGAGTTTAAATGTTACTTTCGGGGGCAAAATTCAACCGGTTGCTGCATCAAAACGGCGCAGTGTCTGCCACCGAGGCTGGGCGTAGCATGCACAAAATAATCGCGTTGTTAATTTCCATAAAATGTTGGTTCTCTCTAAAAGGTGTTCAGCGTCCTTTTTTACGCCGCTGCAATACTGTGGTTGTAATTTATAACGAAAATGCATTTTAAGTGGGCTTAACAGATTAAATTATTAATTTATACATAAAACGCTTGATACTATTAAAGGTACTATTAAGGATAGTGTACGGTACGTGATGTTTGCTTCACTCGACAATTTCACTGAAAACGCAGAGAAACGACGTGCACCCAGCCCCGTTGGCCGACGCCGCGCCAATGTCTGCTGCGACGCGGCAGCCAATTAAAATTTTCCGCATGGAAGTAACATTTAAACACAATTTTCTCGAAGACTAAGCCATTCTTCATGGAAGCCTGGGACGGGGTACTTTTTTGTCACGGAAGCTTCTGGACACTGTGTACAGATTAATGCCACCGAGTTGATGGTGCATGATGGGAATGCACAGTTAGCAGCACACTTTGGTGAGAGTTCGAAACAAATTCGATATAGCATGACCGGGTAATCGATTAGAATGTGACAAAGGCATTCGTTAAATCCGGCGGATTATCGAACTCCGCTTTCATTTCGAGTTTGATTTAGAGTTGTCGAATGCGCAGAGGCTCAAAAGTGTAATCATTGTATTCTATGCTGTGCTTAAAATCCCCGTTAATTTATTTCAGCCGATTTAAAATTCTATTAAAAAAATTATCTAAAAAATTGAAGTACATCCCAATAGTAAATACTGAAGAAAAATACCAATTTTTAGAAAACTGCACTCATGAAGCCGCTAAAGAAGCTTGGGGAGAGAAGGGAAAATGTGAATACGAGTTTAAACAAAAAGACTTGTGGTGGACAGAAGACATAAAAAATCTGGTCAAAGAAAAGAAAAAGTTATATTTGAGATGGCTTTCCACAAAGGATTTAGCAGGCTGAAGTGAATATAACAGAATGAAATATTTGGTCAAGAAATAAATAAAGAAGGCAAAAAATGTATTCTGGGAACAAAAATGTGACAGATTAGACAAGTGCATTGGTAACACAAAATCCAGAAAGGCATGGAAAATGTTACATTCCATGAAATTGAATTCAACCCAAGAATGGCATTTAGTTGACCCAATTGGTATTAAAAAATGGCCAAAATACTATGAAAATCTTTTGACAGAAAATAGAACTAAATTTCAGGGAATAAATTATGAACCACTGCACGTAAATTGGAATTAATTCCTGAAATATTCAATGGCATTTTAAAAGGAGGTAAAATACCTTAAATATGGAAATTAGCCTACATTAATTCAATTTAAAAAATGTAAAAAAATTGTAATAATTATAGAGGGAAAAGTGTGACTTCGTCTTTGGTTAGACTGTGTGGACGTGTGCTAAAGAATAGAATTGAAATACAAACATCAGACTCAGAAGAGCAAAGTGGTTTTAGACCAGGAAGATCCTGTATTGACAATATTTTTCTGCCTCAAAGAACTGATGGAAAAAGCAATTGAGCGAGGAAGAGAACTTCACATAATTTTCATTGATCTCAAAAAGGCTTATGATAATGTACCAGTAAAAGAAGTATGGGGGCAATGGAAGAAAAATTAATATCAACAACATACATAAATGCAGTCAAACAACTTTATAAAGATAACAAAAGTCGAGTAAAAGTGCAAAAATGTCTATCCGACAACTTCCCAATAAATAAAGGATTACGGCAAGGCTGCTGTCTCCAACCCTGTTTAAGATATGCATTGATAAAGCCATAAAAGAATGGAAAAGAAAGTGCAGAAGCATGGGTGTGAAAATAGGTGATGAAACATTGTTTAGTCTACTATTTGTAGACGACGAGGTGATAATGGCTGAAGATGAAGATGATGTAACTTATATGTTCAGAAAATTAGTAGAAGAGTACGGAAAATGGGGAATGGAAATAAATGTACAAAAAACTGAATATATGGTGGTGGAAGGTATGTCCCAAGATTTAGAGACTCGTATAGAAATAATTAAAGATAATACACAATATAAGTATTTGGGAGTCATACTAACAGCAGATGTTAGAGACGAACAGGATGTGAAAACAAAAATATCCACAAGACAGTTCAATCCAGTGCTATATAACTCAATTATTTCAGTGAAGACAAAGAAACGCATATATAGCTCCTTCATATAGAATACCGCACTCAATAGGGCAGAAGTCTGGACACTAACAAAAAATTTGAAAGAAACTTCAATCAACAAAAATGATGTTCTAGCGAAGATTTTGTTAACTTTCTCTGTTAGATAAAATAAGAAATGATGAAATAAGAAATAAAATGAACGTGCAAACAACCTTGAACGAAATGAAACAACTAAAATGGTACAGACATATGAGAAGGTTGCAATCGGATAGACTTCCACAAAAAGTTTGGGAGTGGATACCAAATCGAAAAAGATACAGGGAAAGACCGAGAAGAACATGGAACATGGCAATAAAAAATGGAAAAAAGAGAAATAGATGAAAACGATCTGTGGGTTAAAGAGGCATGGAAATTGGGATGCGGAAAACGGCTAAGGCTGTAAAAAACCGCTTAATGGATAGGGAGATAGATAAAATTCTATTAACGTTTCTATGATACGCTATTGCTTCTTATTGCTTTCGATATGGAACTCGATATACGCTGCTTAACTCTTATCTGGATCGAGAGGTTAGTGGTTACGAGGGGAATATGAAAACAATTGTATTAACAGAACAGTTGATACCACACGTTATCTTATGGAGGGAATTTTGAAGGGAAATTATGAAAGAAATATGGGAGAGATATATGAAAAGACAAACCTAATCTAATATACTTAATATATATATATATATATATATATATATATATATATATATAGTAAGTGTGTGTGTATGTACGTATTTGGCATTTTATGGTCGGATTAATGTCTGCCAGCTAACGGTGTTCCCAGAACTGGGCCCTCATTGTTTATTATCGGCGGCTGGGAGAAATGGAGACAAGTGACGAGCATGACGAATTCCCTCCACCGTGTCGAGAATACTTTCTCTCGGCTTTTGATTTCGTCACACTGCTATAAAAACTGAGATGATTTGTAATAGACAACTACTTCATTTTTCCCTCGGTCGGGAATCCAACCCGGATCTGTCGCACAGAAAGCAACAACCATGAGCCATCTAAGGGGCTGAGTTAATTGTAAATAAGTAAATCCGAATAATTAAAGTTTAGTAAAAAATAAAATCTTGTATGTACTGGTTCTAAATATCGAGCGGCGACAAAAATCCTGAAGGCCTTTGGCCAGAGTTTTAATTTATTCGTATTGAATAATTGGTCTGTGATTGTACTTTCGCATAGACCAGGTTTGATTGATTGATTGATTGATTAGTTTTCAGCCGCGTCAACTCTTTAGATCATTACTCATGTACATGTAGAGCATGGTTTTCACGCGTAGAGCTTACACCGCTGGATGGCGCAATCAGACGCCGACCTACACACAGCGTGCGGGGTTTCCCCCAACCTCGACCCTCCTACTAGCCACTCACCACCCCAGTCGGGACAACTTCTTAACTCCCCACTAGTCACCGGACAAGCGTGAATGTGGTGCATGTGTGTGCAGAGAATAAGTCAAGAAAGAGCAAGGAAAGATCGCGCGTGGTCCTTGGCCCGTTTGTTAGTGTAGTCCTCCTGATCCGGCATTATGCTGGTGTTTATCGGAGAAACCAATGCAAATTACCGATTGGACCAGCCAGTCGCTAGAATACTCCTCCAGAGAGCGACTGAATTTGATGAAGCTAGAGTCGAAAATCCTGCGACCGTCAGAATTCGAACTATAGGACCTCCGAGTCAGAGGCACTGCCGTAACTTGTATTGATGACCTGAGCCACGCAAGACGTTCATTTCCCTGGGTATAGAGAGTTTGAGAGTTTACAATAATAAGGGACAGCTTTGACAGCTACTTCTTGACCATTGCAGTCAATATAACTGCCAGTTGAGTCCATGCACTCATTTTGTCAGTGCGTTCGTTGACAGTTAGCTCATTTGTAAATGGCTTGGGCACTGTTCATTTGTTTCCCGACCTGTCAAAGTGCTTCCTTCTTAGAGTAATTCCTCTGTAGTTACACGTGTGTGTCTGTGCACGTGGCAGGTGGCGTACGCGCAGCCGCTGTACGGGTACGTGATGCCGGCGCTGCTGGTGGTGACGATGCTGGCGAACACGCTGATCGTGGTGGTGCTGAGCAAGCGGCACATGCGCTCCCCCACCAACGCCGTGCTCATGGCCATGGCGCTGTGCGACATGTTCACGCTGCTGGTGCCGGCGCCCTGGCTCTTCTACATGTACACCTTTGGCAACCACTACCGGCCGCTGGCGCCCATCGCCGCCTGCTACGCCTACAACGCCATGAACGAGGTGCTGCCCGCGCTCTTCCACACCGCGTCCATCTGGCTCACGCTCGCGCTCGCCGTGCAGAGGTACCTACCGCTCCACAGGCAGTGCCACGCGCTTGCTACTTATATGGACGTACATGATCCCCTTTTTGTATCAATGACAAATTTAAATAATTAACATATCTATAAAATTATGGGGTTCACATTACTAATTCTTATTTAATTGATACAACGTTTCGATAAGTTTCCTACTTTGTCATTTCCAGGTTCGTAAGAAGTTGTCTTTATACAAATTAAAACTTCTGAATACTAATGATAAGGCTCCATAAAAAATCCACTCCAATTTAATCTCTTCAGACCTACAGTTTTTGATCGACCACTTTTTTGTTACATAGATGATAACCTTATTGGTACTGTTATTATGCTGCAGAATATTAATTCAAAATTTGTAGAATTTCAAAAGTTAGAGTTATGTACAACATTACATCTCAACAGTCGCTTAATGTGGCTAACAGTCACTTAATGTGACTAACAAAAAACAGCTGACAATCGATGTCAAAGAACTTTGTACAAAAAATGAGTATTTGGTCAATTGGGACGGAATAGGCGCGGTTTTGGGGCCAGACTAGACTCAAAGGCGGAAAGTTTGAAATGTGTGATCTGTTCTTCTAAAACGCCTACAAAGAGCAGCGAAACTAAGCTGTTCGAAGCGTGTTGCTGAAAGCATTTGCTTTGAATTAATTTGTGGTGGTCCATGTGCCAACAGTGGATAATTTTTCTCCTTTAATCTTCTTCTTCCTCAAGCATTAGAACTTTCATTACGTTGCGTCTCATTATTGGCCCATCTTCGAACTCTAGGACCACCCTCTTCGATTTTTTCGAATATTTATTTTCCCCTTGGCTTATGCTTTAAAATGTGCTTTGGTTGTTGGGTGTTCTCCATTCCTTTGTCGTGGTCTCTCCTAGCTTTTCTGAAATCGTTAATTTTTCCGTTTAGATTATAAATTCCTGTGTAGTTTCGAATGTCCTCATTTCGTATCCTATCTCTCCTTGTGACGTCTATATAACCCCTTAAAAACTTCATGTTGCCGATCCATCCGTCTGCATCCTTCTCGTAAATCTCGTTTTTGTATATATATTTTTGTATCCATTTCACATTCGTATAGACCACAAGTGACTGCCAGTGTTTTCTAAATGTCTTTCTTGGCCTTGATTTTAAATGTCCTTCTGATAGTTCTATCAATTGTTTCATTTTTTACCAGCATACATTTTATCTTTATACGTCAGATATAATAAGGAACTTATATGAACTTGCATGTTTTATATTAATTTACATCTTACTGGGTATTTCCCTTGAAATGCCATTGCGTTAGTTTTTGAATAGAAATGTCTACAAAAAAGTTTTTGCAATCATCTCCGGTTCACAGAAAACTCATTCTAGAGTACCTTCATTATCGCTTTCAGAATTCTTTCATATTCAGTCAGCCTTCACACAGCTCGTTGTGTTTCGTGAATGTTCATTCCCGAAATATACACCTGAGATATGGCATAATATTCTGGGGAAATACGTCTTATAGTTCCCAGACATTTAGATTACAGAAATGAATTGTACGAATAATAAGTAAATCCCACCCACGTGATTCTTGTAAGCCTCTCTTCATTCATCTAGGTATTTTACCATTACCATGTCTCTTCATATATGAATCAGTGGTTTTTGTCAAAAATTACTTACTTAAGGGCGGGAATATATTTTCAGCAAACGCCGTTGTCTATAACTACAACACTTGACGTAGAAATCATATTCATCAGGTGACAGTATCAACAAATCACAACAAAAAATTCACATATAATACATGTACATTATTTTACAACACCTTGTCAGATGACATTAAACGATTAAATACAATACAAAAGTTTAAGCCCCAAGTAAAATATTTTCTGCTGCACAACTGTTTCTATACAATTAGAGGCTATACCGAGCATTGAAAAAAAAGTTATATTAATTTTAACAATTACATTTAATGTATTTTATACCATTTGGATTCTATGTAACCTGTAACAAGTATTGTACTTCAGGTTCTGGGTCAATGACCTCCATCTCGATCAGGTTTTCGCCCAGTTTCCCTGATCCTCGAGCAAATGCTGAGATGGCCCCTTGTTTTGGTTCTGGTCATAAATGTAACTTCAAATTAACTTCTCCCCATATCACGTCACACACAGTTTTTAACTGTTTTTGACGTAAATAAATAAATAAATAAATAAATAGATAAATAAGTAAATAAATAAATAAATAAATAAATAAATAAATAAATAAATAAATAAATAAATAAATAAATAAATAAATAAATAAATAAATAAATAAATAAATAAATAAATAAATAAATAAATAAATAAATAAATAAATAAATAAATAAATAAATAAATAAATAAATAAATAAATAAATAAGTAAATAAATCAGATATCAGAATTTGGTGAAAGAAGAAGTGTTATTATCAATTTTTTGTCAAAATCATTACCATTAAAATTAAATATAGCTTTAATTTACATTTATTTCTGTTTTAGTTGAAACTACGGTATAGACGCTTTTCAATCAGTAACATCACAGTGCGTATTAAGGAACCAGATTGGTTCAATATAAACCCAAGTGTCAATATAACAAAATGTACAAATAATTGTGAATTCTGAAATCATTATCAGTATTTTATATAAATCTTTGGGTACGAAATTTCCCAAAATGGTTTAAAAATTGCAAAACTAAAATTTTAATCATTACTAATATATTTTACCCCAATTGTATTATTCTAAGTTTAAATTAAAAATAATTTCTTGGGAACTTTCCCTCAATAGAATTCCAATTTATACAAACTCGATTACCTATTAGCTCACAGTGGCAGAAAGACCATTGAAACTGTTTTCTTGAGTTCTTGTTTAAACAAAATATTTGAAATTATTGGCATCTGGACCCGAACCAAAAATCTCAATCCGCCTCTAAATAAAGATATGTATTTGTTATAGAACATTTTGAAAGAATTGATTTTAATATGGAATGTTTAAAATAATAATAATTATAATAATAATAATAATTATTATTATTATTATTATTATTATTATTATTATTATTATTATTATTATTATTATTATTATTATTATATTTGAAATAATATTAATGATACAGTTTTCAACAGTATTTCTTAAATTCAGTTCTATGAATATTATTTTGTAATTCAAAGTGATTGTTTGCTCCAATAAAATTCACAGTTTCGATATTGTTTACTTATTATTCAATTCATAAATATAATCATTTTGAATTTAATATTTGAAATGTGAATTATTCTTCCTCACAACTTAAGATGTTAATACAAAGTTAGCAATCTATGAACTACCAATAATAAATAATTATTACATAAATAATAAATTTTATTATATATTATTAATGTATTACATTTTAAGTATATTATAAAATTAATAATTAATATATATATATATATATATATATATATTAATAATAATAATAATAATAATAATATTATACATTATTATTACACTTATAAAGGTGAAACTTAGTTTGGTTTTGCTCCAAAGGCACCATATTAGCCCAATAATAACATACAGGCTACAAACACTTGTCAATTCTGCAGTTAATCTATTCTGCCAGGGTGAATACATCTGCATTTGCATTTAAATAAAGTAATATTGAAGTAAAATAATAATCAGCAAAGAGATATTTTCGAATCCATATTTCTGTAACACAAAACAAAACGTTTCAAATTGAATGCAACGATTATTGGAATGTGAATATGTACACTCATGTTGAGTCATACAATCGCCATCAATTGCACAACCAAATGGACATTAAAAACAAACTTCACGTGTAATAGCGACTTGCTGAGCAAATACGATCCCAGTAAACGTAAACACGTACTTTAATTAATTACCACTGCGCTGCAGTCGCAATTCTATTTTTGTTTCGCGTATGGCAACAATTATGATACAAAAAAGTATATTAAATGATTGACGAAAATGAATTATTAAGATTTTTTCATTCATTATTAAAATGCATTGTTCTCGTTTAAATATTAATTATCCTTGTATTAGAGCTAATTGTAATTCCTAATAGCGTTATAAAAGAATTGGGTATTACACCTAGAGTATCTTTGTAGAACATTGTCATACCTAATTAAAATCACTTTAAAGATTTTAAATAAAACATTAATCACTAAATTATTTTTATGAAAGACTAGGTTAAATCTTCAAATTGTAAAGTACAATCCTATTTTTGGGGAATGGAAGTATTGAAAAAATAAATGAAGGCCATGACTTTTATTATGTTTTCTCTTACCAACTAATGTGTTCTTCCGGTCGATTAATGACAATATTTCTGAGCGCTTTAAACTAATTGCCAGTAGTGAATTAATTTCCATTTTATTTTATCAAGTCATGTGAATAATTCAACTGAGCTGATTATATTTGGGTGGATTAATAACTCGGGCTGAACAAATATACTAAACACAAATTATTCGAAATAATTTCAAACGCAAATTCTCGATAAATAGAAGCATAGAAATTGCGCTTATAAAGCACCTACCGCCTGAAACACATTCCCTGTAAAATCATTTACATTTTGTTTCATATTCCTGAGAAGATATGGACCGTTTTATTGCAGGAAAAGAAAGAAGATCATGTAATTTTGTTCCATTTACAATATTTTACCGTCACACATTCTTGTTAGATGATATTCAGAGGCGCAGGGTAATATGTCTACAATTAGTGACCTGCTACAGCAAATATGCTGAACAAAACCACACTAAATGTTTTGCCAAAAACATGCACATTTATCAAGATAAACAAATAAAATTCTCCCATATAACACTTCAAAAAATTAAATATTTTAACCAAAAAAGTTATTACATACGTACGTTTCAGATTTGCTGTTCCATAATGTAACACGTGGATAACAAATATTAAATGGCAGGCCTTTTCCTTGAACATAACCTCCCGTAACATCTGTGATGCAATCAGTGACGCACTGATTACGAGAATTCTGCCGGTCAGTCACATAATAGACGGAATAACAGAGCCAATTATTGGTGTTTTTCATCAATATAAAAACTTTTGTTTTTGATTTTTTTTTTTTTTTCGAGTTCCTGGGAACATAGACATCTCCGTTTCGCCGGAGACTAGTTTTCGTTCCATTTCTGCGCTCATTGATACGTATCTATCTATATTACTATTTATAATTGTATTGAATTGATGCCTTATTTTACGTGGTGAGACTCAGGTCGTCCGCATGACCATGCAAATATCGCTACGCTCCTCTCACCAACTAGCGAAGAAAGAAGGTATTTCTTGGGCGAGGAACAGGTGATTTTAATTTGGCGAGGCGTCATTTAGGCTTGAGGATCTTTTACATGCAAGTAAATCTACTAAAATGGGACAGCCGACTTTACTTCCCCTCCGAGGGAAAGCTTACGAAAGATTTTTTCGCCCTTAAAAATCGGGTTCGAACCCGCGAACTCGGGTGTAACAGTCCGGTAGGCTAACCGCTACACCATCGCCGCCGCCATGTATAATTAGTATTAAGTAAATTATAATTGTAATTAGTAATACAGATCTACATACATTATTGTTGGATTGAATCTCTTCGTTCGAGTATTTTGAGAATGAAAATAAAAGATGCAAAATATTCAACTGGATAGGAAAAAGTTAGTCACTCATGTAAATTTAAGGTGAATACGTTATATTGCGATTGATTTCTACGGAGTCGAAAAACTCAACTAACTTAAATCTTAACAAACGATCGTTTTTTACTACATATAATAACACATACAGTTTAAATTTTCTACATCGAACTTCTTTACAAGACAAAACACAGACCATAACGCAGACATTATTTGTGTTTAGTAAGTTTAACTTACACTGATGTTCTCTTTATACAACAAACATTCTTTGCAACGAGTCCATTGGGTTTCAATATGCGATTTCGTATTTTTATACGGCAATACTTCTCTAAATATTGTTCAATATCGGTGTTTTTATGGATACTGTTTCGTCTGTAAGAAACTGTAATCAACAAGATAAACCGAAGTATCTGATATATCGTAGATAGAGTGATTTAAACCGGCAATGAATGCGAGTGCTCAAATACCGCGGTGGCACCATTGCTGTGAACTTTCTGGTGGCGCTGATTGAATGTACTAGGTGGTTCGACTTCCATTGATGGTAAATTTTAGACACTGGCTACTTAGAACAATTATGTTTCGATTGATAGATTTCCAGATTTCTGGAACCGTATCAAACGGGTCACGAACCGCACACGATCTTTCTTTCTTTTTCCTTGTCCTATTCTCTCGCGTTACACACACTCACACACCTATATTTACATCCACTACACTATCCCACTGTGTGGGGAGACCACTAGTGAGTTTAGAGCTTGTCCTGGCTGGGGCGGCATCTCACTCAAGAGGGAGACCTCGAGGTTGGAATCCCCGAAAGCTAGCGTGTAGGTCGGCAGTGGATCTCACGTTTCAACGTGGGAGGAACATAACCACCCTCCCAGATGCCTTAACTTACATGCACTACATTTACGGTACTAATCACTACATTTGTTTACAATCCCAGAAACTATATATCACTTCCTAACAAATTTTACCTCTTTATCTGTCCTTGAGTCTTACTTGTGTTTCCCTTTTTCCACAAACATAGAGAGTTCAGAAAATCGCCAATACGCTGTAAACAGTTTTACTTTTGTGGCTAGGATATTAATATGTGTAATCAGAATATTGTCGCAATATATGTCTGTGATTCTATATATTATTGCAGGTTGTTGTACATATTTCCTCATGCTAGATTTCCTCTCCAAAATGATATGACGTCCTTTTAATATCGATGCCAATGACTGTACAAGAGAGCATGATGTGACTACATTAGGAGAATGATTCCGAAAATTCAGGTGTAGTACAAGAGCAAATCCAGAAAAACACATTTCTAAATATTGCTTTCTTTAAATATAAATTAATATTACGTCTGATATAAATATCATTGTACCACTACAAAAGCTTTTACCCATGCTCGTATTTGGGAATATAAGGCATTCCTTGACAAATCGTTCAAAATTTGACTTTTTTTAATGTACGATGTGTTTTTAAAAAATTGTAGACACAAAAAGGAGCGACTTTTTTCATTTGCCTGAAAATTGAGTATTTGTGTACTTCCTCCGCAGGTACATCTACGTGTGCCACGCGCCGGTGGCGCGCACGTGGTGCACCATGCCGCGCGTGCTCAAGTGCGTGGGCTGGATCTGCTTCGTGGCCACGCTGCACCAGTCGACGCGCTTCGCCGACCGCGTGTACGAGACGCTCACCATCGAGTGGCGGGGCCAGCGCGGCGTCACCGTGTGTTACGTGACGCACGCGCCCTGGGTGCAGTGGGTGTCCATCGACCTCTACTACACCGTGTACTTCGTCTTCCGCGTCGTCTTCGTGCACACGGTCCCTTGCATCTCGCTCATCGTGCTCAACGTGCTGCTGTTCCGCGCGCTGCGCGCCGCGCAGCTCAAGCGCGAGAAGCTCTTCAAGGAGAAGCGCAACTCGGAGTGCAAGCGCATGCTCGACGCCAACTGCACCACGCTCATGCTCATCGCCGTGGTGACGGCCTTCCTGCTCGTCGAGATCCCGCTCGCCGTCGTCACCGTGCTGCACATCATCTCCTCCAGCATCACCGAGATCCTCGACTACCACATCGCCAACGTGCTCATTCTCTTCACGAACTTCTTCATCATCGCGTCGTACCCCATCAACTTCGCCATTTACTGCGGCATGTCGCGCCAGTTCCGCGAGACGTTCAAAGAGCTCTTCATCCGAGGCGCGGTCACCACCAAGCGCAACGGCAGCTCGTCCAAGTACTCGCTGGTGAACGGCCCGCGCACCTGCACCAACGAGACGGTCTTGTAGGCGGTCTTGTATTTCTCGAAGCCCCGTCGGGTATGCTCGTTGAAACAGGAAGTCCCTTTAAGGACACGAGCTCTCAAGAGAGGGGGGCACAGTCTTTCAATCACGAGCTTCGTTACGACTTAAATATTTGGCATTGAAGCTTCCGATTGGACCCCCTCTCTTTTCAGCTCGTGTCCTAGAAAGAGCTTTCTGTTTTAATCCAAGTATATTCTCGCGGCATCGTTGGGATATTCTTTCCTCAGATGTTCTTCGTTTGAATGTCTCTCCTCCAACCCTTCCATTCGAAACCAAATCCTTAGAATGTCGTCAATCCTTCGAATCTATTATCCTAGTTGAAGACACATTCCCTTAATTTTTGATGGATGATGTAACTCTTTATTTTATATATGATTTTTTCGTCGTGTTCAAAGTGATCATTCATGTGCTGGTTTGATTTGAGGGAACGTTTTCAGGAACTGAATTACTTTATTCAGTGAATCAGAGAAACATTTTTTGTGAACTTAAAGTATAACATTCTTGTCATCGAGGAATAAAATCATCGATTCGGAATCCAACAACTAGTTTAGGAAATATTCACAAGGATTCCTATCACCTGTTTGCGTTTGAAGATATAGTATTATGTTAATCAAACTGTTCTATTGAGTTCCCTTTACCTTGTCGTTAATGTGTGTAAATGTATTACAATTATTATCCATAGAAAATCGAGTATTATACTCACTGATATGTTTTATACGTTGAAATTTGTGACTTTGTGTGTCGGGGAGCGAAATGCGGCGAAATGTCTCGTCGTAGGAAATGGTGCTACCGAGTTTCTACGTGAGGAAAATGTTGACGAGACGACAATGATGTGTATTAGGTACCGTCAATATGTATAATCGGTGTAAATAATCTGTATTGAGTATTTGTGTGGTGTATATAAAATGCCGTGCGTTTATTTTTAAAGTTATAGTGCTCACAAAAGACAATCGCGCATTGTCGTCCATTTTTGTGTCGAGTGAAACCAACACACCGTTTGCTAATCTCATATTGAGGCGCGTACTCGGCAAATAATTGTGTTAAATTTCCAGAAACAATGTGTTTTAGAATAAATGTCGACATAGTTAAAGTAATTGAGGTTTTAAGGACTTAAACGACAACAAGAAGTTTACGAACATTAGTGTAAAAAAAAGGAAAAGACACTTTTTATTGACCATCGCACAAAAGAAGCAACAATAAAAAGAAACATTTGAGTATAGTTCCGAATAGATCTAGAGTACGATCGTCATCATCAGATCTTCAGAGTGTTGGTTCAAAGCCCATTTAAAGGCAGCACACTACTTGCAGCGTGATTGAAGTACTACTTTTGCCGGCTTCATTTGATGATGAGTCTGTAGACACACCGATACGCAAAACAATGACGCGCAGTTAATTGAATAAACTGGCATTGCGCACTATCAATTCGAGAGCTTCGAGAGGCCTCCCCTCAGTTCACCGTGCGCCATCTGTCAGCCTCCAGACAGCACATGTGTTTCCATGAGGGACGCTCCCTCGTTGCCTCGATTCCGTTGCGCCTCGTTGCAACTCCGACTTCAACGATGGGTGTGGTACCAGTAAACTATTGCGCTGGCTACTCCTAGGTTCTTCTTACGTACATCGTTTACTCGTATTGAGCGCCTTTTTGTCCTGAGATGACTGACTCGCAAATCCAGATATCCTCCCTGGAACTTGAAGACGTTTCGAGCATTATTCGTACATCCTCGCTGCTCGCAACCTCCCCTCGAGAGAGGGTTTGTTCATCCTCCTATGCATACAGTATATTCCTGATCGTAGCAGGAACTCCAAGTGAACAAAGTGTTTATAATAATACTGTACGTGAACACATTTCTTTGTGGATGATTGACAGCTTACGCGTCACACCAAGATGCGTTATTATCGACTAAAACTTCCTCCATCAACCATCTTATTCCAATATTCTAGCCTGGAGACGGTGTGTGACTTTGTCCAATTCACAACGTTTTTATTATCCCATAATCCATCCTAGTTTGTACAAACCCTCTATTATACTCGTTCTAAGTCGCTGCCGATTGTGCAGTTATTAAAAACCTTCATATTGTAGATGTGTGTAATTTATTGACGATTTTTCGAGAAGTACATCAGTCCCAATTCGATTCTCAGACAGCAAATCAACATACGCGGTTGGTTAAAAAGAATTTCTGTGATGGCTTTGAGAAATGATTGGCAAATTTCACGGTACCTAACTCCTTTCTCGCGGAGCATTAAAACACACGACAATCGGCATGCGTGTCAAGGGATATTCATTCAGTGAAATGACCAAATGTCATTGTATGTGGATTCAATACAGCGCGGCGGGGATGTCCGATTTCGACTTCTTCATAGGCTTCATTTGAACTCTGTTTTGTCATTAGCAACGATATCTAATGTCAGAGTTCTTCTTGGTGTTGTCATCTTACGAAAAAATTTCAGACATAATTAATTATTCACAACGCACTTTCTACTTTACGCAATTGTAAAGACTTACGTATCCACGTTCTGATCATTATCACTGTTTTCAGAATCGAAACACGAAATGTATACGGAACAATGACAAATCATGCTTTGTTCACTGTCAATATATGTTTTTGTTGTGAAACAAATTATAACTTAACGATATTAAACGTGATGTATCCATGTAACTGCTTGTACATTCGTATACATTGTATGTGGTGTATCTGTCTTGATCTCCCCCAAAGTGGGGGATGCTGTTGTGACCTGAGATATGAGCTTCGAGGAAATTTAGGCCATGAAAAATTAGCCACTGAGTGTTTAGCACTGCTTCTGAGCCCCAGTACTCCTAAACTCTCATTGACTAAACAACTATCACTAAAGTTGTCGCAATGGACATTGAATGTTTCCTAGTGAAATCATAAATCTGAAATGACGCTTACATTTGTATATCAAGGAGAGAATGTATTGTGTACGTATGAGATTTTTGACTGTACAATCAAACTGAAATAGTTTATCATGTAATAGTGATGGTACTGATGTGATGAATTTATGAATGTATTTTGTGAACACACCTAAAAGACCTATTGATTTTACCCTTATTCTCATCTGCACAATGTGTAATTATATTCTAATTTCTGTGATTCCTAGAAACATATTTGATCATACATTTATCATAACTATATATTTATCTGAGTTGTATTTTGTGTAACTGTACAGATGTGATGAAGAAGAAAAAATAAATATAAAAATATTCCACTTCTTGCATTCTGCATTCTGTCATCACACCTGCATGCTATTTGAAACTAGAATTTTCCGAAGTTATGAAAGACCTCTATCAAAAGCAATGAGTTGCCAATATTTAAATCAACAAGGGATTGAGGTAAATTATTGATTTCAAATTTTGATTTAAGAATCAGAATTAATGCTTCAGCCATGACTTAATATCTAAAATTCACTATGCTGGAAAATTCTATAATCACGTTTGCTAAACATTTTTGAGAAAAAGATGTTAATAGAAAATGTTATCAATTAGTTGACAATTAAAATTAGGAAGAATAGTTGATCCACTCTCTAATTTCCTTAATATCTTTAAATGTGTCAAAGTCAAGTCATTAATTCAAAAAAATTCTTAAGATCACGTAAAGAGTAATTCATAATTTCCTCCATAACATCACAATGTTATGTAGTCATAAGTTATATTAAATTGCTGCTCAGATATTTCTGTCTGAATGATAATGTCTGAAAGAATGTATATTACTGTATTATCTGTTATTACCAAACAGAAAAATTGTTGTTAATAATTCTTTCATTTATTTTAAAAAAATTGAAATAATTATATTTTTATTCTCACATTGTTAGGTATTTCAGATGGAAACGGAATTAAAATAAACCCAACAGTATTATTATTATTAGAATGAATTATAGCATTGAATTCAACCCCTCTTGCCCTCATAAACATGGGAGTCAAGTGGTGTGAATGAAAAGCTACTTATTGTAATAAAATAAACGCAAATACACCCAAAACATACACATACATTTTATGAATTCATTGAATCTTCCAATCTGGAACTACAAATTTAAAAATTACTATATAAACAAAACTATATGTATTCAGTTAATAACAACACATGCATACTCCTGAGATCTCAAACAAATCTTCATTAAGCTACATTAAATTAGTATCGCAAAAATCGATGCCTTGCTTGTTTATTCATTTACCAGTTACTGTACTATCTTTTTATACACAAAATCATTTGCATTTCATACCTATCACATAAAATTAAAATCATACGTAATTACAAATTATAGTTTTTGCAACAAAATTCAAAACTCAAAATTAATATTTATATTACAATGCACCCTCAAATAAATCTCAAATCAGTTTCCAATAATTAAGGTCTTAGAAAAACATTTGCACCCTTTCCCTTCCCCCACCCAATTGCATTTATCCTTACCAGACACGATCTCAATTTTTTTGACAAATTCAAAATATTTTGCACACACATTTTTTAAACATTATTTCTATCTTTCAAAAACGTAATTATATGCTTTATAAATGCACGTGTCATTTCAATAAACTCATACTTTACTTTTTTAAGTGTGTGTGCATCAGCGTAACAGAGCGTCCATGTCCCAGCAATCGCACTCACAAATATCAATAACAATGGAAAGAGTTCCCACGAAGAGTTCAATGTCACTGGAATATGACAATGTGTATCATTGCTTTGCAAAATAACATGCATATCAAAAGCATAAACATCAAATAATTTTATTTAAAGGTAGAAATTAGTATTTTATTGTAACTTCAATATTTAAGCATTTTGAACTATTCTACGCACAACAATATCTACAAGTTTGTTAGAAGAACATTGTCGTCATGTGAACATAATAAATCAATAGTTTTTATTGTGATTTTTTATTGCTAGAGGGGATTTTTGAGAAGGGGAAACTGTTGTACCAGAGAAAAGATTTTGTTGTATATTTTTTCTGAAGATGATATTAACTATTTAAAAATGTGAAATCATTACAAATAACTACACATATTTAGTTAGCATGATTTAAGTTATTCAAGATTGCATTATCAGAGGAAAAATTGAGAAACCTTTTACATTGCAAAGTTTTTTTGTCTGTCAATAAAATAAGGACCGTTATCTAAGACATAGTGCTTTCTGTCACAGTTTATACATTTTGGGGCTTGTTTCTTAATATGACAGTTTTCTGTTTCCTTATTTATTCCACAAATCACTGCTACAGCTCACAATGACATTGGAGTCTGTACAGACAAGATCCTTGTTGCACAGGCCTCGGCAGATAGTAATTCATTATTACAGCCCTGATTTTACAAGACAATTTACCTAAATGTAACAAGTCATATATTTTTTTGAACCTCTGAGTAAATTTAACTACAATTTATGCACAAATCTACATATTTTAGTGAGGGAAAATATATTTTTATTGTGCATTTAAAAACATTTCCTCACCTTTTTCACTAAAATATCATATTTTGGAAAATTTTACCCATCAATGCAAATATTTTTCATATTTTCAAGAATGTAGGCATACAGAGATTAAGAAATGTCTTGTCAAAATTTCACAAATAAACACAACAATTACACTCTAAAGCTATATTGGAATTGTAGGTAAGTGGTGTAAGACACTGTCGTAAACCATTGTTGGAAAAGGTCGACACCACGTTTTGCAATCTAGCAAAGAGGGCTTCAGACGAAAACACCGCACATGCAGTTAAGCTTTTCAGTTTGAACACTCTTTCACTGTAATTCAATGCACTGCAAGAAAAGAGCTCCAGAAGCACGACGCTCGAAAGTTTAGTTCATGATTTTGGAGAAAAGTTTTTCACTGACAGCATGTTTTATAATAACCTTCCCCTTTTTTAGACTGGTGCAAAAAAATGAAAACTTGTTCTTGTCAGTTTTAAAGACCTCAAAAAGTACATACAATACTTACAATTTGCCTTGAAGTGATTTTTATATTTATGTTATATAAAAGAAGATTTTGAAATGAACTTCGTGAATATATATTTTATTTTTATATGTCATGTTTCATACTTTTTTATTTGTCATATTTTATATTTAAGGTCATATTTATATACATTTTAAGTCATAAACACTTGCATATTTTGCTGATATTTTGGTCATGAAAATGCGGGGGGTATTCATTACTTATTTCTTGAACGATGTTGCTCATGGGAACATTACCTAATACAGCCTTTTTAACCTTACAGGCTAGATAAAAACAAGAATAATACTAGAGGTTTTCGGTTAAGAATTTAATTAATTTTCATGGTCACCAAGAGAGTTGTCACACAAACTAGAGAGTTATTTAAAAGAACTGAACACTTACAGCTAATCTCATTTTGGAAATTGCTCAGAAGTAGTTTATATTTATAAACTTAGTGAATGAAAATTCATGGATTCTTTCTGACCATTTGCAGATGGAATGTCATTTTTTCTGTTTATGGAGGGGGGGGGGGGTTCAGGTCAGGGTCCAGACATTTCATCCAAAATATTATTTTGATGTAAATAAATCGCCACTTTTGTTTGTAATTCACTCGCCATAAGTATATTGAGTATTGAACCGGAGTATTGATCTGACTACTGTCCTGAAACTCAGAGTACTGCTGAACAGGATTCACGTACTGAAGGTATGTAGAATGCAGGATTGTTTTTAAAGTTACTGAGCAGTGATTCTAGATCCTAATGACTGGTGTGTTTGTGCTATTCGCAACAAAGTTGGACTTCTTCAAGGTTTGATATAATTTACAATCTCAACAATGTGATCCAATCAATGGTGAAATTGAGTTGCATTAGTAAGAAGTGTGAATTCTATGCATTTCATTCTGAATCAAATTAAAGTACATTGAATCACATTGAGAATCATACTAGTAATAATTTTCCTGAGTGATTATTTATATATATATATATATATATATATATATATATATATATGTATATGTATATGTATATATACATATATATATATATATATATATATATATATATATATATATATATATATATATATATATATATATATATAATGTATGTGTGTTGATTATAATACCTAATTCAAATGTCATAAAATTCTGACTAATGCATGTTAGTAATCGTATACATCTTAGCTGACGTATATTAAATAATCTATTTTGGTATTTTTCTGATTTCTACATGCAGCAGTCGAATATATACAGCACTAAATACGACTTAGTGCTGTAAATATTCGACTGCTTAAAACTCCCGCCGTATTGTATCCTACCTTGCTTGAACTTCTTTTTAAGAACACTAGGTAGCGCTAATGGTCTGAAAAGTAAGCGACAGCGCCGCAGACGCGCCGCCAGTCAGTACTCCTGGTTGCTCAATACCACGGCAGATGGCAGGAGAATCCAAAGCGGATATAAAAACGACGATTAAGTCACTAATGCAGTAAGAACTCAATTAACCGAGCTTTTATTATCAGAAATTTATAATTGTAAAGGTGAGTTATTCTAATTTTACAAAGGAGAGTGCTGTGGAACGGGGGACTATAATCATTTTTGTGCTCTTCATGACTACAGTAGAATGTACTTCATGACTTTAGTAAAATAAAAATTGTTAATTTCGTTCTCGTTCAGAGTTATTTCGATTTCGTTGATTACAAGTACCATTGATAAATCTGAAGACCTAATTTTTGTACTAAGTTCGAATTCCAAAGTCAGATTGGTTTCTCATGGTACACGGTATCAGTGTTTTGCGCAGGAATTTTAAAATGGGATATTGTGAGAAAATGAAGGGGTGTATTAAATGTTTAATGTTCTTTGTTATCTGACCTATGACGTTCACAATCCATTACTGAAAAGAGACCATTCAAGAAATGGGTTCTCAAAATTTTGCTTTTTCTAGCTCACTTTTCTCGCCCTCTTTTAAACAAGCCTAAACACTTATACACTCGCCCCTCTATGTAAACATTCCATTTAGAATTATTCCATTATGTTTGAACTGTGTTGCTGAAATTATGTATGCCCCGACCTGTAAATTGATGTCACTTTTCTTTTTGCATGATTTCAAATAGTCTGCTCTATTTATATTAGATTTAAAACGTTAGTGCGAATAGTTTTTCATAAAAATACTTTGAAGAAATATAAATGAACTGGGCTTCAACATTTCTCTGCATTCAAAATTCCACGTCTGTAGATTTTTTGGCTGACCTCACCCCAAGGGAGATGGCTGACCTCACCCCATGACGTGTGGTTTCGCACACTTTTCTGGGAGTGTTGTAGTTAAAACGTAGATGTGAAATACTCATATTATGTTCATCCTCAAGAAGATGGCTGAGTAAATTAATTGCAAGGAATCCAAGGAGGACATAAGCTTAATCGTCGATTAACGCAGTCCTTATACACAGTACTCATTGTCAGTTATTTCTAACCAGTATATCCGGAAGCTCTGTCGTAAGATTTTCAAATTTTAAAAGACGTTTTAAGAAGAGAGAAAATATATGTTGTGGTGAGGCCTACAATACGGCATATTGTGTTTTAGTTTATTTTTATTCTGAAAGTGAACTACACATTGAAACTGAACGGAATGTACTGCACAATTTCAATTCATGTTCAGTGAGGTTTCTTAAGGGATGCAATTTAGTTGGTAGAGTGTATCCTCATTAATTTAAAACACTTCTTACAAAATAAAATTGACTCTTGCATTTTTACGGATTTCTCATCAGAATATATAAAATGAAGAACTGTCCAATATTTAGGTGCGACGGGTATTGAGTTCAAGAATTTCATAACTAATCATCGGATGTTTAGGGAAATGTCTATTTTAATCTAATGAACATATTTAAAGACTTGTAATGAGCACGAGTGTGGAACGAAAACAAACTTTCTCTTTAATTAAATTGTAATACCGCAGAAAAGTTGTCTTTTGATGTAAACAAACCGAAAATAAAATTTGATAGTAATCGGAGCTTGTGTTGAGGTACGACAAAGTTTCATAAATTGAAATTTTTATATTAATTTCAACCCTTTTATTCAGTTTCTTATTTGCACTATACAATTCCAAAACGAAGACTGCAAACTTTTATCTTTCCTTATTAACAGAAAAGCACCAATTGGTATCAGTTTATCTATTTTCAAGTGGTTTTTCAACTTGTAGTAAGAATAAAACCAATAGTTATCACCGATCTAATAAGCGAGAAATTGGCTTCGAATAAATAAAATATTCTCCCTAAATAATTTTAAAATTTTCTTTCAGAAGAAATAAAATATTATGTTTTGGTATCTGCACGTGTTGCTCTGTTGTAATTGTAACTGATGAAATAAGATTAGATAATATGGTATTCAGTCTTTTCGTGTCAAGACATTTTTGATTCATGCGCGAACACTACATCGTGGTTTGTAACGGAGGGAGACGTATTGAGAAATAGTCGAGTGGTCAAGGAAACAGTCAGTCCCTGAGAGGTTTTATATTTCACCGACATCATAAGGTGTGCATTTAAGAGACAATAATAATAATAATAATAATAATAATAATAATAATAATAATAATAATAATAATAATAATAATAATAATAATAATAATAATAATGGCATTGTCCTTAAAATAATAATGTGAAGACCCTGAATTCACACAAGGGACCAAGTTATTTCGTTTACTATAGTTTTCATTAGATGAGGAAAGTGTATCAATGCAAAGTAAAACATTCAAATTCACGTACTGTCTTCATTATTTAGGTTTTTTGTTATCGGGAAGATAACATAAGATAATATTTTGAAATAATTCACATAATACAAGTAAGTCACAAATGACACATTCAAATATTGTACTTTAACAGATAGTGGAATTCTTCCGGTATGTCAGATCAAACTCCTTTCAACAATTAAGCATTCAGATTTTAAATTCAAGTTTTTAATATTATACAGTGTTACATTGAGAACAAAAGTTAAGCAAATCCATTGTTTGATGTGTTACAGAAAAACTATAATGTTACGAAAAATATTTAATTTACGCCTAAACAGAAGAAACTTAACCGAAGCAATAATAACAACTACTGGTTTAACAACGTTTTTAATTGTGACTAATAATTACAATGAATATATTTCTTGAAATTGAAATACTGTAATAAAACACTTACTTACGGCATTAAGGCATAAACATAAATTAGGTTATTGCCGACAGTAAAATATTCACCACACGGTCGTAGTAAGCAGACTGCCCAGTCGTCCACTTGACATTTCTAAATAATAACAGACCAAATTTGTTGAAGATGTTACTACTCATCCCTGTTGCCTTATAGTAAGATTACAAAACTACACGTAAATTCAGTCATCAGACATTGGAACTTTGAGATCTGGAAACAGAGAGGAAGACGAACTTCGAGTTTTCGACTAAATCTACCTAACAAAATGTAAATTATTAAACATCGGAAATATGAGTTACTTAACACTTTGTGACTAAGGAAATCGAAGACAATGATATAATACCGGTGATATTTGTAATAATTCAAGTTTTTTCTAGATATCGAAGTTCGAGTTATCCAGATTCTAATGCGTTGTCAGGTCTCTGAATTCTGACATTCTCTCTCCCCGTCTCTGAGTCTCTGTCTGGCTGTGTCTCTCCCCTCTCCCCCTTTCTCACCCTTTCTCCCCCTCTCTCCCCCTCTCTCCCCCTCTCTCCCCTCTCTCCCCCTTCTCCCCCTCTCTCCCCCTCTCTCCCCCTCTCTCCCCCTCTTTCCCTCTCTCTCCCTCTCTCTCCCTCCCTCACTCTCCCTCCCTCACTTCCCTCCCTCCCTCTCCCTCCCTCTCCCTCCCTCACTCTCCCTCACTCACTCTCCCTCCCTCTCTCCCTCTCCCTCCCTCTCTCCCTCTCCCTCCCTCTCTCTCCAATTATTCGAGTACTTTCCACCTAACCCTGAGATCCCAAGATCCCAATAGTGGAGAAATTAGTGGGAAAATGTTATAAAGTAACTAACTGGGACAGATTCTTGGAAATTGCCCGTCTAACCAATTTTTTTCTACAATCACCTGCACTCAATCAGGAGAGTGTTTGGTGATTGATGCTCCACATCCCATGGGCCAGCCGGGGCGTTTGGTGTTTTCAAATCGTAAAAAGGAGTTGCCGATTGCCCCCCCTCTCTCTCTCTCGCATGATGAGTGTGCACGACAGATGCCAGTTGATCTGCGCAGCGCACGGCGCGGACGGACGCGTGAGTGAGCGTGGGAGCACGCACGGCAACGGAGGGTGGAGGATGGAGCGAGCGGCCCGGTCGCTCTCCCTCTAATCCCACTCAACGACAACGGTCTCCGCGGCCGAGCCCGTCGTCCGGCGACAGCTGCTTTTGACAAACCGGCCGCTGCCCCCAGGCTTCATGAGACTTCGACACTCCAATGAGCATGGGCTTCTCTGGACAGAACACATTCCCTGAATATTTTAAGGTATGTTCACTTGTTTTATTTGGCTAAAGAAATATTCGGTATCTCATATTGTCACCATTATTTTCTTTTCTTTTATGTTTAATATTAATGTTGTGAAACAATAAATAGGTATATTCAAAAATATTTTGATAGCCTTTATTAGTCAAAATGTGTGGGAAAGTAACATTATGAAGAAGTTTGCAAATTGTAAGTAGTACATGTAGGGGTATCTCCTCAAGCCTGTATTCTCACACCCAACAACAGGACCCACAACAATATTGTTACACACCTTTACTACTGTAACTTTAGTTTCATCTTGGTTCACATTGTGTTTACATTTATTATTTTTGAATTCATGAATAACGTGCTTAACTTTTTTATCAACATAACTTCAATTTATGATAAAAATTTATCGTGACTTAACCTAAAATTCGACGCCGATAAATTAATTCCTACGACATTTCTCCCAGTTTTCACGTGTCAGAGACGTCCTAGCGTAAGTAAATCTCTAAAGCCCATGCCACCAGACTTAGAAACTACTGAAAAAGACAAAAAGTGTTTAATTGAGGAAAGAAGAAAAGACAAATTTTAATAAAATAAAAATGAAGAAAATGAGATTCAAATTCAGTGTATATCAGTATCACTGATAACTGAATGTTGCACATAGTTCAGATTGTATCAATAAGTTCAAAGAATTATGACTTTGCGATGTACAAATATTATCCCATTACTCCCCATTTACCATTATTTATAGTTACCTGTTTAACATATCATTTACATACAATTTCTCCTACTTATTCACAATTACAATTCGCAACATTTATTTTTGATTCTTCTCTTAAGTTTTGTAAAACTGCAAAGTCAATCCCACAGCTAAAATGAGGAAATTGATAAGTTTAAAGCAAATGAAACAACAATGAATACCCTTCATAAATTAAATTATAAAACGAAATATATTTATGAAGGAAATGAAAATGTAAAAATTACTCTTTTTTCCTTGTGTAAATCATTCATCTTCTTATGAATTAGCTGTTAATATTTGATTATAATCATCTAAAAATCCATATACTTTTTGAGAAGTTCTATTTTAGATGTCTTCGAAATCTTTCAAGAATCTGCCATCCTCTGAAAAGCGATTAGGAAGCTCATTATAATCCATGAGGTGAAGAAATTGAAATTAAAAAAAAATATTTTCATGAAATATGCACTAGAGCAAACAACTGCGCGAGAGTTCACAGGAAAATCATACTCTCTTAAATATTTCCGGCCGAGGATGGAAAAATAACTAATAATGAGCGTTTGAACAGGGCTAAAATGCAAATGCAAAACCCGCCAAAATTAAGAATGTGGTCGGTCGATAGGAAGGTACGAATGGTGGATGTCACAGAGGTGGTAAGGACTGAAGAGTGTAGAACGACAATACAACGGGATAAGGAAAGGTAAGAGTTGAAGTAGATATTTCGGGAGTAGGGACAAGAAGAGTGGAAAGACGTAAGTACAGAGTGGGTCCGGAAGTAGGAAAAAGTGTGCAATAGTGTGATTGATTGATTGATTAGTGATTCCGGGCGCATCAACGGCTAAGTAAGTGTAGTGCATGTTTTTATCGCTGCAAGTGGCGGTGATTGCCCGCTGGATAGCGAAATACGGCGCCGACCTACGTCGGCATGGGCTTAAAGGACGATCAATAATCAGAACTTACGGGATTTTCTCCACCCCGGAGCACCGCCCCAGCCGGGCCAAGCTCCAAGCTCCCCACTAGTCTCCCGACAAGTGTCTAGTGTAGTGCAATGGGATGAGCGACGCAAGTGTTTTTATAATAATAATAATAATAATAATAATAATAATAATAATAAGCCGGCCTGTGGTACAGACGGTTGCAGCAGCTGTCGTCTACACAGAGGAGGCTGCATGTTTAAGTCCTGCGTACGAATGGTCGTATTTGTGTATGTCCCTTCACCCCTCATCATCATCCTATCACTTCATAATTCACAATTCAAGGCATAAAAGCCTTGTTCTACCAAGTGATGCAGCCGAAAAGCTTATTCCCATGACACACGTTAATCTCTCTCCAGGATAAAATACCACTGGGCCTCGGAAGAGAACGTGTAGCGTGGTCAGTAATGGCCGATAATAATAATAATAATAATAATAATAATAATAATAATAATAATAATAATAATAATAATAATAATAATAATAATAATTTTCATGGAGGGGGCTTGCACCCCTTGTTTTGTGTGGCACTATCACGGCACAGGCCTACGTTGATGTTTCTTGCCTGAACCTTCTTGCTTCTCGCTGTTGAAGAGAAATTTGGGGATGGCGAATGCATCTTTCAACACAATCTAGCACCTGTTCATAGAGCACGACCTATGGCGGAGTGATTACACGACAATTACAGCTCTGTAATGGACTGGCCTGCACAGAGTCCTCAATTGAATCCTATCGAACACCTTTGGGATATTTTGAAACGCCGACTTCGTGCCAGGTCTCATCGATCTACATCATTCTCCTCAGTGCAGCACTCCGTGAAGAATGGGCTGCCATTCCTAAAGAAACCTTCCAGCACCTTATTGAAAGTATGCCTGCGAGAGTGGAAGATGCCATCAACGCTAAGGGTGAGCCAACACCGTATTGAATTCCAGTATTACCGATGGAGGGCGCCACGAACTGGTAAGTCATTTTCTTCCACGTGTCCGGATACATTTCATCACATAGTATAAGTGAAGTGTGTCTGTCGTAGATAAAGTTGATAATTTGGGAGGAGACATTGATAGAGTACGTATTCGCGCGCGATCTTTCCTACCTGTTCCCTGTCTTCCTCTAACATGCACTGCACTACCACACATGGCACGTGAGACTACTCAAGAGCTTAGATATTGTCCCTGCTGGGGTGGAGCCCCGCTGGTGGGAGATACCTGGTTGCGGAAAACGTCGTTACCCAACGGAAGATCAGCTCCGGATCTAACGATTCAACAGGGAAAGATCACCGCCACTTCCCGAGGACTAATGACCTTAGCAGTTGACGCGCCCGGCATCACCAATCAATCAATCAAAAACCCCAGTCAGAGTCTCTGTAGAGCTAACGATAAGTCATGCAGTGAGCTAACCCGTCCGGTGGTTGGGGTCGAGGAAGCGTGAGGGGGGGGGGGAGAGAATGGGGGAGTGTGGGTGGAGGCTCGAGGAGTGCTGCGAGGGAACTGTTTGTCAGCAAGGTCTGGAGTGCCGCACTTGGCAGATCCATCACTCAAACCCTAGTTTGAGTTGCTGCAGAGCCAACGATAATTCTGGCACTGATCTAACCCATCCGGTGGGTGGGGTCAATGAAGCGTGGGGTGTAGGTACTGGGGGGGGGGCGTGGGCGGAATGCTGCGGTGGAGTCGAGTGGGGCAGCAAGGCACGCGCGCGAAAGCGCTCCCTTGGCGGCGCCGCGGGCCCCGTGGCCCCAATCTGCCACGCGCACCTGCACGCATTTCCCACGCGGCTCGGCGCTATGAGATGCGGTGGCCGCCGCCGGGCGATGCCGCAACGCCCACTCCCCACTCCCCCTCCCCCTCGCCCTGGACCGCTTCTCCCCTCTCACGGCAATTGCGCACCGCCCCAGCGCCGGCGCCTGGCGGGTGCCGCCCCTCTTTGCAGACTTCACTTCCACCCCGAAATTCGAGTCCCAACATTTCATCAGTCATATTGCGTCCTTCCTCGGGACGAAATGCCCATCTCCCCCCGTCACCGACTCTCTGGGATCTCCCCAAGCTGCCTGCATTAAATGCACTTCGCTCCTACGCCCGATCCTCGGGGCTTTCTCGCCACTGACCCCGCATTCCTTCTAACCCCTCGCGCAGAAATTGAACACGCCCCGGCGACGTCATCCTCCCCTGTTGGCCGGGACGAGTACGAACGTCAAGAGCTTTAATTGCTATTTTATTTACCATGCCACTCACTTCAAATAACAAAATCTGATTTATACATTTCTATCCTGGCAAAGAAATATTTTTCTCAACTTACACGTCAATTGCACAGGCATTTTCTTAGCACATTCATATTATATTTTTTATACGCTATTGCTTGTTATTGCTTTCTATACGAATCTTGACATCCATTGCATAACTACCTAAATTGAGAGAATCGTGGTTTTGAGGGAAATATGAAAACAGTGGAATGCTGTTGCGTGTACTCTTAAGGAGGGAATAATGAAAGAAAATTATGGGAGGAAATATGAAAGGGCAAGCCTAGCAAATTAACATCTATTTATATAGTAAATCTGAATCTATATTACTAGATAAAACATAAAATCATGTATGTACCCCGGGCGTCAATTCGTAAACTCTTATATTTCTTTAGAATTAGAACTCTTAAAAAGCTTTTTGTTCATAATAAACAATCCTTCACAATACTTCCCCAGCTCTGTCTTCACTTTTTCCTCGTCATCATGCCATCTCCGCACCCTACACTCCTACAGTAATTACACCCTGCCCCTATGTGGAATCCCCAGGCCTTCTCAATGCCCTAACCCCGTTTCCACCCCTCTCTCCATGCCCCACCCGCAGGAATTGATGACGCCTCTGCGTGGTATTTTAGTGTAACCACCGCCCCATTCCCCGTCTACATTTCCACCCTATCCCCGGCACGCGGCCCCTAGTGCCTAGTGTCTCCGCCTCCCGTCATCGTGCCTCGAGTCCTTCCCCTGACCCTCGCCTCTCTGACGTTGCCCATCACAGTATTCAGAGCACGCGTTCCCCGGGTTACATTCTAGCCCGTCCGTCACATGTTGCTCCCCACTCTGCCCCCCTCGCCCCAGTCTCACTTCAGGTACTCGTGTACATGAGTTTTAATTTCATTTGTGGCATATATCTTCATTTAAACATGCTTACGCGTATAATTAGGTAATAACCGTATACACAAACATATTTTTTTAATATTGTTTGTTAATTATTTCAACCGTTATGACTGTTTTCCTTCCACAAACAGCGTATCATTTCTAGCATCATAACTCATCTACAATTAAATATTTCATGATGATTCCTTTTATTGGTATTTGGGTTTTACTTAAGTGCCTGAATTTACTGCTTTTGAATTTGAATATTGACAAGGGACTTATATGTACTTTAGAAATATGAATTAGAACAATATCGATAAACAGAGCAATTTGTTATTGCTAATATGCATTGTTTATAACAATTTCAGGTTCAGACACAGAAATTAAATTTCTGCTATTAATTAAAGAAATGAATCATGAAGATACCTTCAAAATTAAAAGAACTAGGATGTTCAAGTCAGCTCAAACAAGAGAAAAAGTAAGTTGAGTGAAACATCATATTAAGATTAATTACACTGAAAAAAAGGAATGGCTGCCGGAAATTGAAATATGGCTCTCCCTACCAGAATTAATAGTAAAATTTGGCCCAGCTATTTTGTGTTTGATGCCCCGTAGTTGCCATGTGTGGACCTCCGTGGCGCTCTCCGTGGGGTTTCTGACGGTCCCCTTGTCTACGTAATACCCTGAACTAAATGTTTGCAATTCATGGTCGACTCTCTCGGAACTTCGGCAAGTGGCTCCTCAACCCACATTTTTTCGCCACAGTTACTAAAAAATATTTATACCAACAATGGAATTATTTGCATCAACCCATGGGTTTGCTTGAAGAGTTTTACCTTGTTTTATACCCGAACCTTTTAATGTAAATTTGAATCCAGAAATGGTTACATTAAAAAAATTAAAAATGCAAAAAATTGAAAGCACTTTACTTTTTTTGAAAACTTGACGGAGAAAACTGTGCAGAATGTAAATTGATACATTAAGACTGAAACCAAAATAATTTATTATTTTGACAAATATTTTCTCCAACATTTAATAGAAAAGACGTCAAATTTCTTCCCTATCTAACAAAAACCAAAATAAAATTAAGCTTAATTCAATTATATTGAGTATTTAAAAATACGATTGAAGTTAATTAATTTCTTTGTATTGATTTATTTGGTTCTTTGTTACAGTTAAGTCATTTGCAGCTTCAGATATAATAAATTTATTTGAACTGCAAATGGGCATAACCCGATGGCAGCTAATTCCATAAATAAGAGAATATAACTAACATGCAAATTATATAATAATAATAATAATAATAATAATAATAATAATAATAATAATACGAATATTAATAATGGTTCCATAATAATCACAGAAGCAATAAAAACAGCTGTTAAAACCACGATTACAATATTAACAATAATTATTAAAATAATATTAATAATTAAAATAATAATTATATAAATACTATCTAATTCATAAAACATTAAATTACCTTAAGAAAAAGAAACTTCTATAAACTAACTCCACACTAAATGTTTGTTCAATTAAGACCACGCCGCACTTCACTTCACTTCACTTCACTATGACTCATTAACGACTTCCTTCATTACTTCTCTGTTCTACACTGCACGACACCTCACTTCACAATATATCACTACGCATCGGTCTATAACCTACTTTTCTCAGTTAAGTCCCTCATTTACTTAATAATACCCTAAATTAAATTCCTTAACTGTTAAACGCTACGATACGGTTCAAAGGTTTTTGCAGTACGTCTATTCCATTCCGTGGCAACTTTTGGCGCACAACCATAAATGACGAAAGACGTTTTTTTACATTTCATGAAACTAATTTACCTTTACTTATTGATAGCTGTGTGCTGCAAGTTTCAAATGACTCCAGTGAAACAAGGGTCTGAATAAATTAATACAATATAACTCAATCTCATTAATTTGATAGCAGTTTCCCATGCACGAAAACCACAAACAGGAAAATTAACAAATGTGATAGCATTTGAAATACATATACATATATACGCTATATACATGAAGATTTACTCAAAAGTCTAACTTTTTTTCTCCCATGGCCTGAATGCTCCAGCGAAATTTCTGCGAGTTTGTCCTTCATTGTTAGTGTAAGTGAAGGTACAATTTGAAATCTCATGTCGCTTTTTATTACTTTATTGCCTGTAATACCTTTTATGTGTAAACCTATTTTAACCTGCAAGTCTCAGGTGCCTATTTCAGAATTCAAATCACAGCAACAATTCGAGAAAAGTTTTGTCTTCCATCCGTTTCGTTTGTTTCTACTTTCTGCTTTTGGAATATTTTTAGAGACGATTTCTTGTATGGCATACATTTCACACGTTGTGGACGAGATTTGAATTCCGTCACATAAATGTAGTAAGCACGCTGTCTGCTTTATAACGTCGTCTTAATTTTTTTTCTTCTTCTTGTTGTGGTCTTCGTGAAGGACTGTTTATGTAATAATATGAATTCGAATACATCAGATTTCAAGAGCGAACGCTTGGAAGGAAATGATTATTGACATCGATAGGGAGCTCGATGTAGGCTGAACAACTTAGATGGATCGAGAGGATCAAGGTTACTAGAAAGCAAAATCGCTACATGTTCTCTTATGGAGGAAATTATGAAAGGGAATTATGGGAGGGAAATATGAAACTGCAGAGGAAAATCAAGATCTTACAGGGCGTTGCAAGTTAACAACAAGTTGATTAGTAAGTAAACGGCGCGGTATGTCGGCGCCTTATCTCACTATCCAATTGGCGGGAAACAACGCCTCTCCCATGATAAAACACGCACTACACTTACGATACTAATAGCTCTCGACAGAGTAAAGAGAAAGTTTTGTAATGCGGCGCGAAAAAACGGCGAATTTTCGGCAGAAAAACTCGAATTACAGGGCCCTGGTAACGAAAATGTGGATAAATCTGTAGTTGCTAAATTTAGAAAAAATCCTCTTAACTCGTGGCGTAGCCATAAACCATGTTTTGTGTGTCCTTGACATCGAAAAATTGAATGACCGCAAAACATCTGATGTCGCTCCCCGTTAAATTTGAAACCGATATTTCAATTTTAGGGACTCGACGTGAAGCTCTTCGGATATTTTCGAAATTTCCAAAAAAATGGATCCATTGTTTTTCATTAAATTTTGTTGTTTGAGTGTTAATGACGTTTAAGAGAACGGTGCGTGTCTCATGTTCATTGAAAACTTTCATTTATCGAAAATCTCCAAAGTTCAAAAAATTTTCGGAGTCTTTCTACAACTAGAATATGAGAGAGATTTTTATCTCAATGAAATCTGTCCCTTAAAGATAGATTTTGAAATAAGGTCATGTACAATTTTTCGAAAGTTTGAGTACTTTTCACGTAATTTTTTGTCAAAGTACGGGGGAGACAATACATACTGCTTTAGCACCACTAGTTTTCTTTTCCCTTTAGAATAATGCATTTTAGTATGGACACTAATTGTATATTGTGACAAAAGGAAATGATTCATTTTATAAGACTTTTTTGCATTTTTCGTCGATTTAGACAAGTCATTTTTCACCGTTTACGTCATTTTTATTTTTCATCCATTACATCGATTTTAACATCATTTTGCCGGTACCTGCTTCAAATAAGATTTATGAGATGCAGAAAACGTTCTCCTCAGTGTGCCTGAGTACATTATTCGATTTCTTCGATTAGAAATTGTAATGTCACCGTTGAAAGTAATCTAAGGCTCCTAACAACGACGCCTAACAACGCCGTTCTCGGTTCGGCCGATTTCGGGATAACAAAAGACAGAGATTTCATGGAAAAGAACAGTCCAAACCAAAGTTGACAAGCTGAGTTCACTTGAACGAAAGGAATAAGCCTTGATTAAGTCAGTAACATTTATGTCATTTTCTATGCTTTTATGTCATTTTAAAAACATTTTAAGAGCATTTTATTGATCATTTTTGATGATTTTTTAGGTCATCAAAATACGCCCCTTAATTATTTTCTTGCCCAGAACCCTTCCTTTCATTTATTAATATAATCGTGATGGAAGGCGATGGAAGTGTCGTGGAGGAAATGTAACGGTGGCTACGGAGGCGGCGGGGCAGTGGGGCTCGTGGAACGTGCCGCGCATGCGCGATAAGGCGGCTAAGAAAACAGCTTCGCCGCCCGTTCATTGCAAGCGCCTCCTCCTCCTCCTCTGCCTCCGTCGCCGCCTGCGGCCCAGGCCGTTAACGAGTTGCAAATAGGCGCTCTGCTTCAGTCGCGGTCGCTTCGGCCTCACATTTTAGCTGCGAAATTCGCGAAGCTAGCGATGTCCTCACTCTTGCGTATCCTGTGCTCATTTGGGAACATTTGAGTGTTACCTAGAGAAACCCAAGTAGGGAGAGGTGCACTCAAACTTGTCTCGGGGGGGGGGGGGTACTACAGGTATAGTGTGTAACCGTCTTGATGTTTCTAGTTCAGAATTTTTCATTTCTGCGGAATGAAAAATGTAGAATAAATTTTTACTTGTTGACTTATCTGACTGATTAATCTTTATAACGTTAACAATTTATGTTTTTTAATTACTATCGGCAGTATAGAAAATTAGTATTTTTGAATACGTATCATTGGCTTCTGAGGGGCGGCTGAAACCCAATGAGCCCCTTGGGTGCGCCAATAATAAGCGTTTTTATAACATTTCTGATGTTGAACACTGACGATCATTGGCTCTTTTCAAGTTTCAGTTCGAAGTATGCTTAGAGTCTCATCTAGATTCCCTACAAATCACAAAAATGTTAAATCTAAACTCTTTAATTTGGCCATTCTTTGTTGATTACTTACTCTTCAGACTCGTTCGCGAAAATCTTAACACTTTAGATAATACAAACAAATAATTTGATTAGATCTTCCAATACAATCAAAACAGTTAAGTTGTTTTCAGAATGTTTAAAGAAAACAATATAATCATCGAAATAACATTTAAAAATGAAGAAAAAATTCAAATCACAAAAAAAGAGGGAAATGCATTCTTAAACTTTGAAATTAAGTCTTCAAGCTGTTTTCTGATTCTTCTAGACGAAGCTAAATAGCCTTCATGGTCATTACAAATTACCACTCTCGCTAATCCATCTCTGCTGACGGCAACCCGCATCTAAGGGATTCAGTGTTACGCCACATGGGTGCAGTAGCAGTAACGGCAGCGGCGGTAGCATATCGGGTGAATAGAAACAGTAGTTGTTGGGGTGAATTCACATCTCACCTCTTGACCACTGCTCCATTGATCTTAAGAAAAAAATGTATATAAGAGAGAAAATATTTTTAGAGCTGATTGATTGATTTATGATTGATGAACTATCTGATTGATTTATTTCGTGTGCTAACTGACTGATATATTCTTCGCAGAACTTCCAAAAAGAGTATTACCCACTGGTTGGGGGAGTCGAGCAAAGTGGACTGGTTTGTGAGATAATGAAACTTTAACTCCTCCCAAACATTCCAACCATAGCCCATTAATTGGATTAATTAGATTAATTTCGAAGGACCACCCAGATTCCTGTAAAGAGAGAACAGGTTGTAACCACTCTTGCAGATCTGGGACTGCAAGGATGGAGGAGGAAGGAGAGTGCTTGTTACCATAAAAGAGTTGTAGTCTAAGGCATGTAAACATATATTCTAAAAACAAAATACATAAAAATACATCTTAAGCTATACGGGGAGAAGGAGCAAAGAGGTGCAGCACACAAATCACAATCTAAATACAATATTAGCGCGGTAGCACAAAACTCGCTCCTCTTGTTCTTGCTGAAGTTGGTGTGTCTGCGGGCGGCTTAGCTAGGCCAGGCCCGACAGAGGCAGATGGAAGTCCAGGGAATGTGGTGCCGTAAGTAGCACCGGAGAGAGAACACGAAACACCAGTTGGACAGACGGTGTCGGCAGTACAGTTTGCACAACAGTTAAACACAGGTGCCACAAGGACGTGAATATGAATTAGCTGAGCACGTGGCAAGCAATAGTTTGTAAAATAGTTGATCATGCAGCACATAACGTGAACACATGGCAAGCAGTGGTTTGTTGAATAGTTACACAGCCACGTGGACGTGAATGTAAATTAGCTAAGCACGTGGCGAGCAATAGTTTGTAGAATAGTTACACAGCCACGTGGACGTGAATGTAAATTAGCTAAGCACGTGGCGAGCAATAGTTTGTAGAATAGTTACACAGCCACGTGGACGTGAATATAAATTAGCTAAGCACGTGGCAGTAGTCCAGTTTGCAGAATAGTTACCAATGGCAGCATTGTATGTTGATGGCAGCAACGGCCGCAGAATTGTGCAGTGATACAGCATGCTCACCGGCCATGTTGAAGAAACAGAAAAATTGCTCAGCGACAGGAGCAATTGTTAGGCAGCACCATGGATAGCGTGAGCCCCAAATAACGACGCCAGGAGAGCGGCGCCACCCGTCCGTAGAGCTGGAAGCCTGGACGAGCGCAGAGGCACGCCGTAGGGCGGCGCGGAGGTTGTCTGCTCGACATGAAGATCAGACGAGAACAGAATTGTTCACGCCGCTAGCAGAGCAGCGCGGAGACCCGTCCGTACAGTTAGGCGATCGGACGAGAACTGACTACACGCCACGCGGAGCGCGGCGCGGAGCACATCCGACCGGCATGAAGACCATAGGAGAACTGATTTGGCGGTTCGACGACTCGGCGGATGGCGAGGCGTCGGTTGGATTTCCAGAAAATTCCAGCACAACGGAAAACTCTGGCAGTGGTGGGGGGGGCGCCTTGGGCGCATGGCGGGCGAAGTATCTCGAAGCCCACACAAGGGAAAGCAGGCTGCTGGTTGTTCTCAGGCACCGGGAGTGGGGCGAGCCCCCACCCTCCGGGAACACGTAGCAGGGAGGGGGGCGCCTTGGGCGCGGCGGCCCGCGGGCGGCGCAGCCGTGCGGTGGCAGCTGGTATCGCCAGCCGCGTGCGAGAGCAGGAGAGTGCTGTAAGGTAGTGCACTCTGGTGACAGAAGGAGAAATTAATACGAGACATTGGCGCGGAGGAGCGGCGGGCAGGCCGGCTCCCGAGCAGCCGTTGGGAAAGATAGCGTCTTGCAAGAGATGTTGCGCCACATGGCGTAAGTAGGAATTTTCTAGGAATGCCAGCTGCACGGTTGCTGCCGTGCGGTGGTGGGGGTTTCCAGCGAAGCGAGTCGGTTGCATCGATGTGGCGTGAGGAAAATTCCAGGAAATGAGGCTCTGCCACACGTGCTAATCTGCAGGCTTACACGAAGCATGATTGCGAGAAGTTGCACCATTGTTTTAGAACTTCAAAGAGTTGCATCATTGTGTAAGAGCTTCAAAAGATGTACGTCTTTATAAATGTATAAAAAATATAATTATAAGAATAAAAAATAGCTTGCTCTGACATACACCCCCACAGAACGATTAGGTCGTTCGACAAAAAAGATGTTAGGGCAAGCTAGGTAGTTAGGTATAAGATGGGAGTGGTAGGGTGTATGGAGATATGTGGCAAGGATAGCGAATGTAGCCGTTGGTAAGGAAGGTATAATAAACCTTAAACAAGTGAGCACCTCGAAGAGGTGGCAAGTGCGATGGCATACGATGTAGTAAGTAATCTGACATATTACATAATAATAAGTAATCTTGAATGAGCTTGGACACCTCGTAAAGGTGGTAAAAGGGATGTTGACAACTAAAATGGCAACGGGTGCCTTGCGAGGTGGCAAACGCGGAAGTGCAGTAAGTAGCAAATCTGAACACAGTTAAGCGAACTCGAATGAGATTGAGCACCTCGGAGAGGTGGCAAGATGTTGTCTAAAGAAACAATTACAAGCAAACGCGGGTGGTGGAAAATAGCAAATCTTAGAACAATTAAGTGATCTCGAATGAGATCGGGCACCCCAAAGGGTGACAGAAATGACAATGAATGCCTACCAAGGTTCAGCTCAGAATTAGCGCGGAATAGCTAACACTAAACAGCAATGTTGCCATAGCAAGGCTAATAAGGCAATATCTCGGATGAGACGTTAGTGGTTGCACCTCGGGGAGGTAGCAAGTGATGCAACAAAAATCTTGACATAACAAGACTCATGAGGTATCTCAAGTGAGATGTGTACCTCGGAGAGGTGGTGGGCGCAACAATGCACAAATCCTAATGCAGAATCCTAACTACTAACCTTAATATAATCTTAATTACTAACATATTTACAATATAATACAGCGAATCTTGCAAACAAATAGCTCTAAATAACTAGCACTAAACAGGAATGTTGCCATAGCAAAGGCTAGTGAGGCATATCTCGGATGAGATGTGACAGAATGCACCTCGAGGAGGTTGCAAATTGGAAAAAGCAAAATGTTGCCATAGCAAAGGCTAGTGAGGCATATCTCGGATGAGATGTGAGGGAGTGCACCTCGGAGAGGTTGCAAATGCAATAATGCGAAATGTCGACATAGTGAGGCATGTAAGCGACATAGTAAGACCTCGGAGAGGCGTAAGTGACAATGCAAAATCTTAATGTGACACAGAATCCTAAATACTAACAAATTTACAATACGACACAGCGAATCTTACAGCTAACAAAACAATAAACAACTAACTACAAATAACCAATAGAAAATGACTATGAAAGACATGTACTAATCATGAATGGGTAGAGGACACAAGCGATGGATGTGCCTCACAAAGGAGCCTGCCTTGGTTTGAACTTGTACAGTTCGAGTGCGACCGTCACGACCGGGAAAAGTTTGGGTGATTACCCCTAACCTCCACTCAAGAGGAGGGAGATTGTCATCAATTAACAAAACGGGAGTGCCCGATTTGATGTTGGGAGAGACAGCTGTCCATTTGGAGCGTTGAAGGGATAACAGATACTCCTTCGTCCAGCGCGTCCAAATATTGGCAAGTGCATTTTGAGTTTGACTCCAATGACAGCGTACAGATTGCTGCTGTAGTGCATTGGGATCGGGCAAGGCTGTAAGAGGTCTGCCAATTAAGAAATGAGCAGGCGTGAGATAATTGAACTCAGCTGCGTCATCCGATGGACGTATGAGAGGTCTGGAATTTAAGATCGCCTCAACATGCGTGACAGTAGTTAACAATTCTTCATAGGAAAGCACGGCTTCGCCTATTTCACGTAGCAAGTGACGTTTTAGGATTTTGATGCCGGCTTCCCAGATGCCGCCAACGTGAGGGGACCTGGGTGGAATGAATGTCCAGTCAATGGAGGAATTAGAGCAAAAATCAATAATTTGTTTTTGGAAAGCTAAAGATTTGAAGAGGTTGTAAAGGGCATGCAGCCGTGTGTTTGCTCCCACGAAGGTTGTAGCGTTATCCGAAAAAATCTTAGTGGGAATGCCACGTCGTGATACAAATCGCTTAAGGGCCATTAAAAAGGGTTCTGTAGTTAAAGAGGAGACTATTTCAATGTGTACGGCTTTGGTGACCATGCACACGAAAAGTGCAAGATACACCTTGGTGCGGGATTTGCCGCGAATTCCGTGTCTAAGCCAAAAATGCCCTGTATAATCCACCCCCACAATGCCAAAGGTGGGAGATGGGGTCACACATATAGCTGGGAGGTTTCCCATAAGCTGTTGTGCTGATGTAGGAGCGTGGCGAAAACATGTGATACACTTACGTATCACAGATTTGATTGTTTTCCTAATGGAAAGTATCCAATAGGATTGTCGTAAATGGACGGTTAGAAGCTGAACATTGGCATGAGCCAGTTTTAAGTGGGCATCATTAATAAGTGCCCTAGTAAAGTGATGTTTAGAAGGTAAAATTAGAGGGTGGAGAGTGTCAAAAGACAGCTCGGCCTCTGAGATTCTGGCACCTACACGCAGGCAGCCATCATTATCAATGAAAGGATTGAGCGAAAGGAGGCCACTGCTAGAGGGACATGTGGCTCCGTCGTTAAGTGCCTTAAACACATGGGGAAAGGCAAGATGCTGTACGATTTTGATGCATGTTAATTTTGCATGATTAAGCTGGTGAGCAGAAAGAGATTTAGTGAGTTTAGTGGGGTCCGGAGCTAGCCTTGACTTGGCGGATTTAAGACATGTGATAAAGTGAAGAACATATGCCATAACGCGAAGTGATTTTTGAAAAGAGCTGTAGTAAGAGCATACTCTTTCGTTCAGGTACGAGTCGCAAGGCTTGCAGACTAGCACAGGTGCGTTGTTGACAGTTACAGTAATGCCATTTGGCCATGAGGTTGATTCGAGAGTTAAAAATTGTGGACCGTGCCACCAAATGTCCGAATTTAACAAATCCTTGGGCTTGACGCCACGTGAAAGTAAATCCGCAGGATTAAAAGAAGATTGAATGTAACGCCAAGTGAAGCCGTTTGCGTTTTCCCTAATAAACTGGGCACGATTACGCGCAAACACATTGCCCTTGAGGGGTGGTGAGTGAATCCAGTCCAACACTATCCTGGAGTCAGTCCACAATAGGACAGCATTGGGAGAAAGTTCATGAGAAAGAATTTTAATAGTTTTAATCATAAGCTTGGTCAGAAGGACGGCAGCACAGAGCTCTAAGCGAGGAATAGTTAACGCAGTGTCATCCTTACACTTCATATTAGAGGGCACTACTTTAGATTTGGCACAGAGTAAATTTACAGTATATGTACCGTGTTCATTTACAGAGCGTACATAAATGGCTGCTCCGTAGGCTATTAGGCTGCTGTCGGAAAAGCCATGCAGTTCAATGGAAGAGTAATCAGATGGCAGAATGCATCGTGGAACATTAATCGTAGGTATGTCAATTAATGACGTAAAGACTTCTTGCCATTTAAGGGCAATATCAGGTGGGAGTGATTGGTCCCAATTGAGGGAATAATCCCAGAGTCTTTGAAACAACAGTTTGCAAACAATTATACAGGGGGCCAGTAGGCCTAGTGGATCGAATAAAGAACATATCACAGACAGCATGGTTCTTTTAGTAAACTTTGTAACATTAAAATTAATTTTGTCTGACAGCACTAGGGTGAACATGTCAGTCACAGTGTTCCAAGAAATACCTAAAGTGGATACTGCTTCGGGGGCTTTGGACTCGAAAATTTTGTGGCCTGACTTGGCCAGCAAGTGATCTGGAAGATCTGACAAAACAGACTTGTCATTCGAAGCCCATTTACGTAAAAGAAAGCCACCCTTTGCCAACAAACTGTTTAATTCAGAGATAGTTTGCTTGGCAGCATGCAGGTTGGGAGATGAATGTAAAAAATCATCAACATAAAAATTGGACGTTAGCAGATGTGAGCCCATGGGGAAGTCAGCGCCTTCGTCAGTAGCCAGCTGATGCAAAGTGCGAACAGCAAGAAAGGTGGCTGGTTTTAAACCATACGTCACCGTAGTTAAGACAAAATCCTGAATAGGTTGAGAGGGAGAGTCCCTCCATAAAACACGTTGTAGGCTCCAGTCAGATGGGTCTACATTAACTTGGCGAAACATCATTTTAAGGTCGGCAGCAATGCCAATTTTGTGAATTCTAAATTTAAGTAAAAGATCAAAGAGATCGTCTTGAATTTTGCTACCATTTAATAGCGCATCATTGAGGGAAACACCAGTAGTGGTCTTAGCCGAAGCGTCAAACACAACCCTAGTTTTAGTAGTAGAGCTGGAAGGTTTGAACACTGGATGATGAGGAATGTAATAATTGATAAGACTGTCACAGCTGGGTGCTGGTTGCATATGTCCTAATTGAATATACTCGTTAATAAACTCATGGTAATCTTGCTTTAATTCGGGATCCCTTTCAAGCCTTTTTTCAATTGCCAGAAAGCGTTTAATCGCCTGAGGTTTGGAGTCGCCTAGTGAATTTAATTTAGAATTAACAGGGAGCTTGACCGAGTATCTGCCAGAGGCGTCCCTCGAGTGAGTAGCTACGAAGTGAGATTCTGCTATTTCTTCCTCATGTAAAATTGGGTGCAGAGGCGAGACCTCCTCTACCTCCCAAAAGTGTTTGATCTGATCAGGTAACTCAAAGGGCGTCTGAATCAGATTACAAAGGGCTTGCGAGGGAGCAGTGGAGCGTGGGGTGCGACCCGCAACAATCCAACCTAATTTGGTGTGCTGTAGCACAGGATAGGCACCATCGGATCTGGTTAGCTTATCTGGCAGTAAGATGTCAAAGAAAACCTCCGCACCAAGCAAGAGATCGATGGGCTTAATATTATCAAAGTTAGGATCTGCATAGACTAGATTTGCGGGCAAATTCCAATTGTCGCAATTAAAACTATGTGAAAGAGTGCCAGGAATGCTATGCACGATTGAACAATTTATCTTACAAGACCAGTTATCAGGAACATTACAAGGTCTAATTGTTAAAGTAGTGCTGTGAGTGCTTGTTAAAGCTTCCGGACCAATACCAGAAATAGTCACAGGCATTTTCGTTGTAGGTAACTTAAGGGATTTTACCGTGCTCCAAGTAATTAAGTTAATACCACTTCCAGTGTCGAGAAGAGCAACAAAAGGCTTAGACCTGCCATTATTAGAGGAACAGCTTACTAAAGCTGTTGGAATGAGAGTTGAAGTGGTTGCTTTGGGAGCACTGGTCGCAACAGCTGATGCAGCTTGTTGATTAGCAGGAGGTTTATCACCAAAATGCAAAAGTTTGTGGTGATTTTTATTGCAAATGGCACATTTTATAGCACAAGAGTGACTATGGGTCTTCGGGTGAAAACATCTAGAACATCTACCTTGCTTAACAATGAACTCGTGGCGAGCCTTGGGTAATAATTGTAAAAATGAAGGACAGTCCTTAATCAAATGTTCAGAATTGCATTTAGGACAAATTAGTGACTTGCCTTTTCCCGTGTTGTTGACGTTGCCTGCCCTGGCGGTGTGAGGCTTGTCATTAACGTGAGAGTTTGAAGCGTATACATTAGGATTGTCAAAGACTCTTAAGCTTCGTTGATGTAGTTCTAGATATTGTAACAAAGAATCGAAAGTGGGGAGTTCACTACTATTCAAGGACAGTTCCCATTGCTTGAGAATGTCAGTGGGGAGACTCTTGGAAATTAGTGCAACGAGCAACAAATCTGACAAATCAGTATCAACGTTGATGCCCTTAATTGCATTCACATGTAGTCTAAAGTAGTCAATTAAATTTTGCAAAGAAGAAGCGGAGCCCTTTGCTAATGCAGGAGGATTCAAAATCGAATTTAAATGAATGCTAACGATAGCCCTGGGAGAGTCATATCGTTGCTTCAATAATTCCCATGCAACTGTAAAGTTGTCATCGGTAATAGGCAAGTTATGCAATAAATCTTTGGCTTGTCCCACAAGTGAGCCTGATAAGTAATAAAATTTATTAGAATTAGGCATGTCATCTTGACATATAAGGCCTTCGAAAATGTTTTTAAATGTAAGCCAATTAGTTTGATTACCATCAAAGGTGGGCAATTTAATTTCAGGTAATTTAATATTGCACTTAGAACTTCTAGAGGTACAGTCAGAATGGCTTGATCTGTTGGAAACAGAATCATTGTCAGCGAGAGTTGACTTGTAATTGGATACTGCCTCATCAGCTGCAGCGAGAACCTCATGATATCCATTGAAAAGATCATCTAATTGAGAAGAAGTCTCGTCAGATGGATCAACATTGTCAATGAGGTTATCAAGTTTGTCAAAAATTCTAATGAGCAATTCCTTTCTGGAGGTTAATTGTCGGCACGTGAGCACGGTGAGCGGCTCATTCTCTGAGAGAAAATTTGAAATGGAGGTGCAAGTATTCCTTAACCTGGCCATTAAGTTAATAACCTTCTTAGGAAGCGTTTGTGATGCCATCTTGGATGCTCAATCGGCAATTGATGGACGCAGGGTAAAACAGGAAAGTTGAGGGATCAGAAGGAGGCCCTGACCTAATAACAATTAACACTGGACCTTCCCCCAAAATACATGAACACTAAACAAAGCACACTGTATGTACATGACACATAAGAAAGGAGCAAGTAATAACACTGATGTGTATACATGAGACATTTAAAAAATTGCAATAAAGGCACAAATGTGTGTGTATGTGACACAATAAACACATGAAATTAAGAAAGCACATAAAAATGTAAAACACAAATGTATACAAGTAGTGTGTACAAATTAAAGAGATACACACGTGAAGTGTAAATACAAGTGTACATATGAAATTAAAAGGACCACATACATGATGTGAGTCCACAAATGTACATGTAACACTTGCGAATGGAAATGCACAAACGTATACACATGAAGTTAAAGTAGCAATTAGTGATTGTAATCTTTACAAGCAAGCAAGCAAGTTAATCCCCTGAATAGACGCACATCTATGAAGTTATTACACTTACAAATTTGTTGAAAAAACAGCTGAGTGGTGCAGCATCAGTAGTGGAAGTACAGCATCAGTAAGTGGTGCAGCCTAGAGCCTCGTTACACGATACAGGAGCAAACAGCCACGTTACACGATACAGGAACACAGCCTCGTTACACGATACAGGACAGTAAGTACATGTAACATTTTAAATCAGGCATCAGTGTGTTGCATAAAAAACAAGCACATTGACAAAGCAAATACAATTAACACAAGTATGTTACACAAAAAAAGTACATTGATATGCAATTAGCACAAGTTTGTTAGACAAAGAACAAGTACATTGATATGCAATTAGCACAAGTTTGTATATATAGTAACAAGCACACTCAGACAAAATATGATGGCTTGGAAAGCACATACAAAGTGAATGCTGATGTAAGTATCAGCTTTAATGCCTGGTAGACATTGACAATGGAAGTACAAAAGGGAATAAGTGCTGATGTGAATATCAGCTTGGTACCTGGAAGGCATTAAATATAGAAATTAGGCATATATATATATAAGTATGCATAAATTTGCTGGTAGAATCCGAAGCTCGAAGGTCCAAAATGGTTGGGGGAGTCGAGCAAAGTGGACTGGTTTGTGAGATAATGAAACTTTAACTCCTCCCAAACATTCCAACCATAGCCCATTAATTGGATTAATTAGATTAATTTCGAAGGACCACCCAGATTCCTGTAAAGAGAGAACAGGTTGTAACCACTCTTGCAGATCTGGGACTGCAAGGATGGAGGAGGAAGGAGAGTGCTTGTTACCATAAAAGAGTTGTAGTCTAAGGCATGTAAACATATATTCTAAAAACAAAATACATAAAAATACATCTTAAGCTACACGGGGAGAAGGAGCAAAGAGGTGCAGCACACAAATCACAATCTAAATACAATATTAGCGCGGTAGCACAAAACTCGCTCCTCTTGTTCTTGCTGAAGTTGGTGTGTCTGCGGGCGGCTTAGCTAGGCCAGGCCCGACAGAGGCAGATGGAAGTCCAGGGAATGTGGTGCCGTAAGTAGCACCGGAGAGAGAACACGAAACACCAGTTGGACAGACGGTGTCGGCAGTACAGTTTGCACAACAGTTAAACACAGGTGCCACAAGGACGTGAATATGAATTAGCTGAGCACGTGGCAAGCAATAGTTTGTAAAATAGTTGATCATGCAGCACATAACGTGAACACATGGCAAGCAGTGGTTTGTTGAATAGTTACACAGCCACGTGGACGTGAATGTAAATTAGCTAAGCACGTGGCGAGCAATAGTTTGTAGAATAGTTACACAGCCACGTGGACGTGAATGTAAATTAGCTAAGCACGTGGCGAGCAATAGTTTGTAGAATAGTTACACAGCCACGTGGACGTGAATGTAAATTAGCTAAGCACGTGGCAGTAGTCCAGTTTGCAGAATAGTTACCAATGGCAGCATTGTATGTTGATGGCAGCAACGGCCGCAGAATTGTGCAGTGATACAGCATGCTCACCGGCCATGTTGAAGAAACAGAAAAATTGCTCAGCGACAGGAGCAATTGTTAGGCAGCACCATGGATAGCGTGAGCCCCAAATAACGACGCCAGGAGAGCGGCGCCACCCGTCCGTAGAGCTGGAAGCCTGGACGAGCGCAGAGGCACGCCGTAGGGCGGCGCGGAGGTTGTCTGCTCGACATGAAGATCAGACGAGAACAGAATTGTTCACGCCGCTAGCAGAGCAGCGCGGAGACCCGTCCGTACAGTTAGGCGATCGGACGAGAACTGACTACACGCCACGCGGAGCGCGGCGCGGAGCACATCCGACCGGCATGAAGACCATAGGAGAACTGATTTGGCGGTTCGACGACTCGGCGGATGGCGAGGCGTCGGTTGGATTTCCAGAAAATTCCAGCACAACGGAAAACTCTGGCAGTGGTGGGGGGGCGCCTTGGGCGCATGGCGGGCGAAGTATCTCGAAGCCCACACAAGGGAAAGCAGGCTGCTGGTTGTTCTCAGGCACCGGGAGTGGGGCGAGCCCCCACCCTCCGGGAACACGTAGCAGGGAGGGGGGCGCCTTGGGCGCGGCGGCCCGCGGGCGGCGCAGCCGTGCGGTGGCAGCTGGTATCGCCAGCCGCGTGCGAGAGCAGGAGAGTGCTGTAAGGTAGTGCACTCTGGTGACAGAAGGAGAAATTAATACGAGACATTGGCGCGGAGGAGCGGCGGGCAGGCCGGCTCCCGAGCAGCCGTTGGGAAAGATAGCGTCTTGCAAGAGATGTTGCGCCACATGGCGTAAGTAGGAATTTTCTAGGAATGCCAGCTGCACGGTTGCTGCCGTGCGGTGGTGGGGGTTTCCAGCGAAGCGAGTCGGTTGCATCGATGTGGCGTGAGGAAAATTCCAGGAAATGAGGCTCTGCCACACGTGCTAATCTGCAGGCTTACACGAAGCATGATTGCGAGAAGTTGCACCATTGTTTTAGAACTTCAAAGAGTTGCATCATTGTGTAAGAGCTTCAAAAGATGTACGTCTTTATAAATGTATAAAAAATATAATTATAAGAATAAAAAATAGCTTGCTCTGACACCCACATTTTTGTGTATGATTTTTAAAACGGTTGTTGACTAACAAAAACGAAAAGAAAGTATCAGAACTTATAGAGTAGTAATATTGCTCTAAGAATGACTATTTTGGCGATAAAATTGTGTGCAAATGATAGCACGTCACAAGAATGGCGTTCTCTTGTAAGTTGTATTAGATAGTAAAATGTAATGATAATAATTTCATTGATGACACCCCCGACCAGGTAACTCCCACCAGCAGGGTACCGCCCCATCCGAGACATGCTCTAAGCTTCAGACCTCCTGGCATGTGTGATAGTGTAGTGCAGGTAAGTGTAAATCTGTAAGTAAAGTGTGAGGATAGAACGAGGAAGGAAAGAGGAAGGAAAGATTGCGATCGGTCCGTCGCCTGTTAGGGTACTGCTCCAGCACTCTCCTGGTAGTGATAGGAGAAACAACGGAAAACTACCGATCAGACCAGCCGGTCCCTAGAATTATCCTCTAAACACGACTGAAATCGATCTAGCTAACCAACTAGTGTTGAAAATCCTGTCACTGTCGGGACTCGAAATTCGGACCTCCCGGTCAGAGGGACTGTAGCGAGATTAAATGATATTCTGAGCCATATCTCCCGGTCACTAAGTAGAGGAGCAGTAATCTTCCATCTTAAGTCGGGAGAGAAAAGGAACTTTAGAACGCCACCGGCAACTCAACATACCTGAGAGATCAGGCCGTATGAAGTTAATATCTTCTCATTCATATTTTCCAGTCTGAAATTTCGCAGAGCGAAATGCGGGGCGCGGGGCACGTCCTGTTCCGGTGCGCTTTCGCTAGCGCCCAGCCCCTCCCCGCCCCTCCCCGCTCCTCCCCCCCCGCTGACCCATCGCCTCCGCGACCCACATCGCGTGCGCGAACGCCCGCACTAAATGCGCTGCAAGCGGTGACGCCCGAAGCTTCCTGCCAATCATCATTCAATTATCCGCGCGTGCACTGGACAACTGAAACCTGCGTATAATGTTTGTAAATATGTTTGGTGATTGGCATTAATTTGCATTCAGTAATAGAACTTGTCTTTTTGTGGATCGAAATGAATACCTTACGTTCATTCCGTACCGTTCCGCATACTTCTCTCTCTCTCTCTCTCTCTCTCTCTCTCTCTCTCTCTCTCTCTCTCTCTCGTGTCGAGGCTTAGAGCAAGATCCGCCTGGAGCAAGACAGAAGGCTTAGACTTTAAGACTCCCACTGACCGGGACCTGAAGATCTCTGATTGGGATGTCCTAGGGTTCGAGACCCGATGCAGGTGGATTTTTGGTGCTAGCTATCTTTAGATTGGTCGAATTCTGAATCTGCTGGAAGGAGAATCTACTAATGAACTGCTCTGATCGGTAGTTTCCGTGGTTTTTGAAAGCAATACCAGGAGAATGCCGAAGCAGTCCCTAAGAAATGGGCCAAGGACCGCACACGATATTTTCTTCCTCTTCCCACTCCTACCTTCTCCTCTTACACATACTTTCACTTACATGCACGACAGAACGACATGTCAGGAGACCACAGGGAAGCTTGGAGCATGCCCCGTCTGGTGTATGCCCCGCTGCAAGGAAAGTACCTAGAGCGAAACATCCTACCCAAGCCGACGTGTATGTCGGCGCCGGATATCCCCACCTAGCGGAGGAGGAATACCGCCACCTCCCGCGAAAGAACATTCACTACACTTACTTTTGTTCATTGGATTCACAGTGTAGTGAACTAAAAATTCACAGTGCCGTGAAAGTGCGTAATCACGGCAGAGGGCAATGTTCCTCACCCACTGGATCGTGACTTGCGTTTTCCTCTTCAAGGAATCTCCCCGCATCGGAGGAGCGTCCCAGACGGAACAAACTCTAAACCCCCGACTAGTCGTCCGACATGTGGTAGTGTAGAGTATGTAAGAACATGTGTGAAAGGGGAGAGAACAATGAAGAAGGAAAGATCACTCGCGGTTAGGTTCAATATAGCGAGATATACATGTCTACTACAGTACTAAATTTCATGCATTTTAAATAGTGATTATTCTGATGATTGCCTGATTTGTTCTTTCAATTCACAAAATGGAAACAGTTTTATTATTACAATACTCTTTTTTTCAGGTTGAATTCTTGAATTTCTTGTCTTGAATACTGAGAATTGAGAATAATGAGAATACTGAGTCTTGAATATGTTCCCGAACATTAATAATCAGAAAAGATTTAATTAATGTCAGCGGCTTTATTTACGTGCAGAAAAATTTGCACATAAGAAGAAATCAACGTCGGAAGATGGGGTTATCACCGTCTGAGTCACCATCGTTCTGGTTGTGGTGCAGACCTGTAGAAGTCCAGCGCTCACATGACTCACGGCTTAATATTTATTTGCGTGAAGAAGTAAGATCAAAGAGAACTTTTAAACTTAAAGGATTTAGAAAGTAACATGCAAGCCCGAAAAAAATTAGTTTACACAACAAATTGGGAGTTATTAATTGGAGGACCACAATTGTGGGGAGTAAATCCGAAAGTGGTTTAGACTACGTAATGTAAACAAATTTTAAGAAAATGCATTTAAAAAGTCAAAAATATTTCAAAAAGCATTTAAACCAAAATATGCGAAAAAGACTAAAAAAACTTTGTGAACATGTTTCCCTTGTCCTAATACCTGGTCCAGTACCAAAATCTAATAAATAAGTTCTTTAAAATTCAGTAGCTTTTATTAATAATATTGTTTCTTACACTATAATAATAATAATAATAATAGTAATAATAATAATAATAATAAAGATATTCATTTAACAATATGGTAAATAGCAGTAACGTAGAGCTGGAGTGATACTTATAAACAACTAAGAAACTAATTTACTTTTAAATTTCATGAAGCTTCGTAGAAAAGGATCAATGATAGTCGGAAACTAGTTCAGATCGCAAATTAACAGTTTCCACCGACCGTTTTCTGTTATGTAGTTTTAACTTTGTGCATATGATCTGTTCTGCCGAAGTATGTAAGTTTTCCTAATTCATGATGAATTTCGTTTCAAGTTGGACAGAGTTTTTTTCCCCTTTAAATATCGATTTTTGTGAACATGGGCTCAAATTTACGTATTTTGAGAAACGCTTAAACGCCGTTTTGTGGAAAACGGCTTAAAATTTTCTTTGTAAGGCGAGATTTTACGCCTTTATTATATTATCAAAGCCTTATTTCATTTCTGCTATTAGAGAACCGAAAAATTGAGAAAACGTAAAAAGGAGGCTTTGAAACGCCTATACCAGCTAGAAATAAGGTGAGGCGAAACCGAAATGCTAGCCTAGACTAAAGATATTAGGAAGCTAATTATTGCGAGAAAGATTGTGTTTTTCTGCAACACCCTACTCGGTATGCTTTATCTTTAGTACCTCTAAAAATATATGTTGAAACTCCGCATGATTGTAGCATGCTACTAGCATACAGTAAATCGAAACATTTTGCTGGGTACAAGCAGTGAGGCGAATTCCTCCTATAGCAGATTTTTCAGGAGCACGTCGTGGCCGTTCAGTGAGTGCCGCGTTGGTCGTGGGCGGGGCTCCCTTCCGTGACATACTGGCCCCGCTCGCGCCCCGGCCACGTGCCACATGCCACGTGCCATGCGTCGCCTCACGCGCGCCTCGCACTCTTTCTGTTGTTTATTCAGTGCGTAAATCCACACCAGCCGTCACGCGGGCGGGCGCGAGCCCCAAGACCTCCGGGGTCTCGGTCTGGGTGCGAACGTTTCCGCTGATCAAGTATTCGATGAACATGAATTGTGTGATGAATGAACTTTGGTTGGACCTGTTTGCAATTGTACAAACTGTCGTAAATTCATTTATCCCACTTCGACTAAAATTGTTTCTTAAAGAGCTTTTTTTAATTTGTATTCTATTAGTTTTTTAACTGAATGATTATGTACTAGAGTTACCAGACGTTTTTATTTATTGGACCTTGTCCTCACTGACCTGATTTGTATTCAAAAGTCCTGATTTTTAGTCGGAAATCTATTTATTGTTTACTGTAATTTTAATATTTCTAACATAAATATATAAAAAATAAAACTCCTTTAGAGCAAAAAATATGTTAGAAGTGAAGTGAAGTGATTGTAACTACAAGAACAATAGATATGTCTTATCCTTACATTGTAAGGGAAATATTGAAACAGATAGGATTAATTATCCTTAATTATAAAGCTGCCGTGGTCATAATTTATCTCTCTTCTGTAGTAGTAAACAAACTGTACCTGTATGTCATTATAAAAAATGCCGTGATTTTTCCTGTAATGTCCTGATTATTTCATCTAGGACTCTGTTAACCATAATGTGAAAATTAATGTATTAACAGGCTGACAATACCTTCTGCGATATAGCTTGGGATCAGTGAAAATGTGTTGATTTTTACTGAGTATGATTACATTAATAAGTCAAAAATTATACAATTAAGATTTAACGAGTGTGTCCGTGCGAGAACTCACGTATGTTAATCTCCACACTTTCCCTGTCCTTTCCCTTAAGAAGGAAAGTTGTTAATGAAATATGTTGATTTATTACAAAATATATGAATGTAACTTCATATTTACAGAATATCAAAGAAAAAGAAAAACAATACAATTGACGTTGGAAATAAATTTTCATTAAAGATTTATTTTGTATTATCTTTTTAGAAAAATTAATTCTTCCTTAACAATATTTGAAGTAATTATTCAAACTTCCTTGACAGTTATCTGTTCGCTTTCCTTGATAGTCACAAAAACATAATAAGCCGACCCGGATGGCCGAGATTGCTGAGGCAGTAGGACCGTAGCGATCTCGGACCGAAGGATCGCGGGTATCGATTCCCGCGGGATTCGAGTCCCCCCTCGGGCATGTACACAATATAACCGTATTGTGTTCGTCCTTTCTCCCCCTATCATTATCTTCATATCATGTCATACTCATAGTTACCATGCTGTTACACGCAATAGTGGTCGCTAACGACCTAGTAGTTGATGCGACCTTAAGTAACAAAAAAAAATTAGAAGAGGAAGATATTAGTTTTTACTGTTGAGAAATACAAGTTAAGGTTTCCATGCGAAAATACAGGATCGGGCAAGTACAACCCTACTCTTTTCAATATTATTTAACTTTCCCGGATTTGTTATGAGGAACAGGGTATTTTGGAGGGTGCCAGCATGCCGAGGTGCAGAAATTGAAAAATTTCCGCATTTGAATATTAAAAGGTATTATATCATTTTCTGCGTTCTTATATACTTCAAGAAAATAAATTCTGAGCTAAAAAATAATTAAACTATCACTTTCACCTTTGAATAATAGATATAATTTGTTACCAATAGAAACAATTCAGTAGGCTTAGACTTAAGTTCTATACATGGGAATGTTGCTCAAACGATTTTCACGTATTATCTTAGCGAACAGACATCTTAAGTTTAATATCAAACGGTGTAGTACTTATAATATCAGTTTACAGCAGGACATTGATGTACAGACTTCCAGATACCGCCAACGTTTAAATCGTGCATCTGGGTTGTGATTGTTGGTAGTTGTCGGGTGAGTTGTGCTATTTTTTATATTATTTTAAGTGGGGTTGCTTTTTAAAATTGCTTCCCGTAATATTAATTAATTCGCGTTAATATTTGTTGTACATTTCTTTCAAGCTATTTTACTCTAAGTAATTTGAAAAATTTGTTCATTGTGTTGTGCCATAGCACAAGTTTTCCCCTACCAACTCCGCGCACCCGGGCGAGAACTCTCGCTTATTAAACCCCACACTCTTTCCTATCCCTATATTTTAAGAAGGAAAGTTGTTAACAAAACGTATATATTTGTTTAAAAATGGGTGAAGATAACATCCAAAAATAAAAAAGAATGCCATTGTTTTGAAAATAAATTTTCAATAAAAATTTGTTCAGTATTTTCGAGAGATTTCTTGCAACAATTCACAACACTCCCTTAAAAATAATTGAAGTAATTATTCAAAAACCTTTGAAAGTTAAAGTTTTGCTTTTCGTGACAGTCACAAAAATAAATAAAAAAAGTAGTTTACTCTTGAGAAAGCTATGTGACTGATCACGTTGATTTGAAAGTTCCACCGAATCATTGCTGATAACGAAAATACTGGAATAGGTAAAACACAAACCAAACCTAACAAGACACGTCTTCACTCTTCACTGTACACCCACATCCCTCCATAATTAGGTAAACAGTAGTTGCAGATCTCGGCAAAACGTTAAAGGAATGTTTTCAGTACACGCAAAAGAAACAATCTTAATCGGTATTGAGCAACTATTAATATTACTTCTAGTGGTTGCTGCGAGTGCGAATGTTGAATTAATAATTATGCAAAAAAACGTTGTCAGTCTGCGCCAACCACGATGTACTCAGAAAGCGTAAATAGTATAAGATATAGGTTGAAATATACTTCGGATCCGCTAGCCATTATAATTTTCTTCCAGAGAGCGTCTGAATTCGATCACGCTGTCTAGTAGTGGCAAGTCCATCACCAGGACCTCCTAATCAGAGCCTCTGCAGAGACACCGTCAATCTGACCCTTATACCCAACTGGTCTGAATTTTATGTTTGTGAAATATTCAATCTGCACGTATGTTAAATGCTTTTAGGAAAGAAACATAACAGCAATTGTAAAGTTGGTGGAAATAAGGTTTCGGCGAAATGTGCTTAGCTCTTTCACTTAATTTCGCTTTGATGTCTTTCCCGAATATCGTTGAAAAGACAGACTCTTGGTGTACATGATTGTTGTCTATTTGTATTTTTAATTTAAATTTTTAAGATTTTGTACAGTGTATGAAGTTTAAGTAAATGACAAAAAACAATAATTCTTGTTGATTGAAATAGGAAAAGCAAATTACTGCTACTTTAATGATTTATTTAGAGTGCAATAATTTCATTGAATCCCTGTATTTACTTAAGCAGATTAGATATTCATGTCAGTTAAAAGTGCTGTCCATCCGTAAGAGAGATTCGTTAATTTATTTCACTTTATACACCACACAATAAATCCCTATACAGTATTCGAGTAAAACTCTTTGAGTGAACGTATGTATATGATTCCGTCACTCGCGGCTAGACAACTTCCCGTGCACCAGTCGAGACGTATGAGGTGTCAATGCACTTGTCTTCACTCTCCTGATGAAGAACTGATAATTTGTTTTCCAATCCGGCTGGAACATTCAAATAAATTTCCAAAAATCTGTTGTTGTTTTTTTTTGTTCTGCCGCTGCAATTTTAGTGATAATGTTGGTAATTAAACCAAAGCCTTCTAAATCGATCTATGTTGGTGGTGTTGATTAAACACCAGTACCCAAGGGCATTTTTACTTCATGCGCCATAATTTTCTTGGCACTTGGCAACACTGATGTTGGCAACTTTAAGTGAACAATTGAATTACCAAGTAAATAGCGCTGCATTTTGATATTAATTTAGATTCAAATTATCGTATTTTAAAAAATAAATTTGCAAAAACATACGAACAGTATTGCCTCGAAACTTATTAAACTTGAAGAATTAGTGTGAATAAGGAGAAAGTGTTAGTAATCCTAGTGAACAAATGAACGACTTCGCACTTTTCCGTTCTTATGTAAGTGTGCAAATATTGATTATCAAATAATTATGACCCACAACTTTTTATTAAACGTAACTAACACCTTATTTACATAAACATACAAAATAGTTGCCTTTTAATATTAGATTCGCATGCAACGCTAGATTCGCATACAAAACAATTAATAGAGCAATTAGATGTGAACACAAATTATATTGAGTTTGTTATGTTTTAATATCTTCAAAAATTAGGGGTGAAAAATATGGAAGTGTTAAGAAAATCTGGGGAAGAATCAAATGAAGTTGTAAAAGATGTTACGACAGAATTTTCGGAACTAATTGGGAGCGATCTGCAATTTTACATTTAGCATTTGCGCTCATGCAAATGTGCTATGTGCATTTTTATGTATTAGCAAAAATGCGTAAAATGCAGCTGTACTAAAATTTAACTTTTAGCATCAAAACCTGTAAGTATTTTGTTCGGCGATTATAATTTTTAAATTGCAATAAGACCAGTTAAGGGTTACTAGACGTCCTGATTCATCAGGTCATGCCCTGATTTTTGGATTCTGCCCTGACTGACCTGATTTGTTTTCAAAAGTCCTGATTTTAAATGTATATACACATATTTAAGTATATGTCATCTATTTCAATGTTTAATTTAATTTTATTGCTTTTAGTATAAAATATTCAAAAAATAAAATAGTAAGAGAAAAAAGTGATATTAGGAGTGAAAATAAGAATTTCTAACTATACGAACAATGAGTATGTCTTATTCTTCTATTTGTACGGAGAATATTGAAAAAGACATAGGAAGAATCTTTAATAGTAACGCTGTGCTTTAGTCTTAATATTCGCTGTTAAGTGCAGTAATAATATATAACTTGATATCTCTTCTGTAGTAGCACAAAAAACTTTGTACATATATGTCGTTAAAAAAACGTATTGTACTGATTTTTAGGTCCAACGATCCTACTTTTTCAACTAGGTCTCTGATAACCGTAAGTTCATATCCCATTCAAGGTCATTGGGTGTTGGGAAATTTTGAACGTGAGTATAACATTATCAGCTAATGCACTGTATAACATTGGCAGCTAAAAGCATTGGTAAGTCTAATGCTAGATACTGAAATAATATATTTGAACAAAGCTGGACATGAAAGAAATGAATTATGAAAGAAATTTTAAAATATTAACATTATTTTTAAAATAGTTTACAACGTCGGCGGCGCCACATTTTACTAGTAACAGAATAATTTAATAAAAAATAACACAAAACGAATATAATCAAATAATTCGCTATTCAAACAGCCTTTAACAAAAATGTTTATTCAAGGCAGAATTTTAAAATAAAATAAATACGAAATAAAGTAATAATTAGTAAAGTATATGCTCTTTGATAGAAAACATATTTTCGTATGAATACACTATCCTGCGTGATATTTCTAGTGTATTTTGCTGTTATCTTCCCCGCTACAGCTTGCGCTTGTACACCCATTCCTCGATAAGCTGAGGAAATAAGAGAAGAGTCCGAAAAGTTGCCCGTGCTCGTACAAGCTCCGGGCTTCCCACAAGGGTAAGGGGCTCGTGCGGGAGCAGTTTGATATCCCTTTAGTACTCAGATCTGGAAAGTATATATAGAATCAGAACCCCACCTTCACCAGACTTATAATTAGTACAACATGTAAAAAGAAAGAAAATAATTGTGAAGTTAACGAGAGAAATTAGCTTTTCACCGCTGCTGTTTATCTTATTTATAAATGATTTATTGACGTGGGTACAGAAAGCGAATACAGCGGCTCCGATAATTGAAGGCTTGAAAATTCCCGGACTACTATATGCAGGTGATTTAGTCTTATGTTCGGAGACGATTGAGGGCTTACAGAAGAGTTTAAATATTCTAGAACGGTATAGTGAGACATGGGGACTAAAAGTAAATATTCAAGAAACGAAAGTAGTAGTCTTCAAGAATGGGTTTATCTGGGGTAGCAAAGAAAAATGGCACTACTCTAGGGAAGAAATTGACCGCGTCAAAACATTTACATTTCTTGGTGCAAAATTTTCCATGAATGGGGGATGGAATAATCACATATTGACGGCTCACATCAAAGGAAGAATTGCGCTCAAAGAAATCGTTTGCGCAGTGCGCAGGGTTCCGGAATTGCCGGTAAAAGTATGCGATACAATGTTCAAATCGTTAGTTCTCCCAGCTATGAACTATGGAGCAGAAATCTGGGGAGTCGATAGGATAGATCGATTAGAAAGCATCGAAACAGATTATTGCAAATTAATTCTAGGAGTTTCTAGGTGCGCAGCAAATGACGGAGTCTTAAGAGAGGTCGGTAGTATAGGAATTTGGAGATATTTCAAAATGAATCCTATTAAACTCTGGATTAAATTAGCAGATGAACAGAGTGACACACTTATTCATAGGTGCTTTAGAGTGCAATGGCAGGGAAGCGACCATCGCTACTGGGCGTACAAAATTAAACGGCTACTTGACCGCGCAGGGTTGGGAGACGTCTCTCCGGAAATGGTGGGAGATAGGGGAACCCGTGAGATAGAACGGCTGATTTCCAATAGACTTGCGGATATTAAAAGGCAAGAGATCTGGGCAGCAACGGCTGAAAAACGCTCGCTAGTAGCTCAAATGCATGCGAGTCCGTTATGGGGTTGCGAAAGTTACGTACATACTCTCGGAAAGGACAAAAGAGGGGGATACGCTTGGTTCAGGGTTGGGGTATGGATGCAGCGTAGACTAAAGGACGCAAGTGGTAATGGCATCTGTGAGCTTTGCGGTGATAAGGAAGACTGGATCCACATCCTCTTAATTTGCTGTGCAACCGAAACATGGAGAAAAAAATGGATGGGAATGGGAAATTACTACTTCCTTAACAGGAACGTTACACTCGCCCAAAACATTTTAGGTGATAAAAGGTCTAAATTTATGAAAGAATTAGGAACATTTTTAGGAAAGGTTCGGACCATGAGGGAAACTGAAATTAGGGAGTGGGAAAACAGCACCGGTTAGCTTGAGCGGAGCCTAGACTGGAGAGAAATAAATAAGTCAATAAGCTTACAATATGTAAGTTAATCAGTAATTTTATGTTAAGTTAGTAAACAGTTAAGAAAGAAGTCATAAGTCGTAGTCAATTGGTAAGTAACAGGTCAATATAATAAATAAAATAAAACTGGCATAGTAATAAGCACATTAGGGGGCAAGGTAAGGGGGGATCGAAAATATAAGCGCAGAGGCGTTGGTGCGGACGATCTTCTGTGACGCTGTTTTATTTCAGGTGCTGAGGAGGCCAAGCACTGGAAGGAGACGGAGGGACGCCCGCGCCAGAAAATAAATAGTTAAAATAAACGTCGGATATATTAGAATGTATTCGGCTTCTGACGGCAGGTTTTCCCCCTTAAGGGGTTTTTTCCTGAGCCGTACCTTATGGTCTCTTTTCCGCGGCTTTGATGCGATGGAGAGACCATTTGGGGTGAATACCAGAATTCGAAAGATTAGAACGCGAAAGGATGTAGGTATTGTAATGGCTTAAAGGCCTTCGGCCTAGCCACATACGATCAAGTAAGCTAATTTGTTTGTAATAATTACCTATTAAATAAAATAAATAAATAAATAAAAATTAGTTATTTTTCTTCGAACAAAATCAGAAACTTTATATTTTGCTGCTTTTTTACTTTCTCGTATACTTTTATACAGGCAAAAAAATCATGTAAATTCTTTCTGTCATTTGAAAAAGTTTGGTGCCATTGATTTACCATGAAAAATGTGACGTCAGCAACGTCAGCAACGGTGACAGCAATGGTGACGTCAGCAACGCTCCTCAGGGGACGGGCGGGCGAGCGACCGGTGACGATGACACCAGGCGTGTGGCCGGCTCCGGTAATGCGTTCCCCCTGGGCGCTAGCAGCAATGGATCCGGGAGATGGCACCCTGGTGGGCGGTGGCAACTGTGTCTTTGCCCGTCATGGACCAGGCGCAGATCCCTGCACTCAGGCGATTACAGTTCTCACAGTCATTCACCCTGAGGCGATATTCGGAGTGCGTCGAAATCAAAGCGACACAAGGAGAGCCATTGATGCGCGCGGCTGTGCAGCTCGGTGCGTTAAGACGGCGGCTCACGACAGATCATGCGGCGATTGGCGGCGCGCGGCGTGCCGTTCGACGGTCCATTGTGGTGCACCGCGCCTTCTACCGGAAAACCTTACATTTCCTTCACCTCACGGACTGAACCGAGCTCCTCTCATTCGGAGACCAACTGCTCTCGCTGCTTCCTGCCGACGGAATGAACGAAATCGCTTCCGCAGCCACCTCCCTCGTTTCGGGGGGCGCGTGATCTTCCCCCGCTCATTTCGAGTCGATTGGGCCCAGGTGTCAAGTGACTGTCGTACCCAACACGGTGACTCGCGATCTGTTAAATCGTACTTCCAAACAGATTCCCTGATCCGGGAGTTCTTTGAATTTCAGGCCCACGTGCAAAGCGAGGCGCGCGGTGGAGTCTTCTGCGGGGCGCGCCTGCTCGCAACAGCAACTGCCTTTTGCTTCTGCCGGCGGTCGGCGCTGGCCGGGACGAGGCAACGAGAAATCTGTACATTCCTAGGGCGAACTTACAATAGTACTTGAATTAATTTTCTCACACTCTGCCCTGACGCGTGCGACGGTCCCATTGGAATTGAGAGGAAATGGTATTTTGTTATCTGCAAGATTTCATTACAGAAAAATGACAACCGTTCTGAATTTCCATTTGTAGTATTCTATTATAGTAACGTAAGCTATGCTTTTATTCGGTGTTCCCCCAGGTCTGTTACCGCTGATCACTGAAGATATCTATTTTTCACGCGACTTTGACTTCCCAGCCTCTTCTATTAATGGTCCCAGAAAAATCAAGATTAAATTGTTTTTCTACCTATTCTAGGATTTTGTGATAGTTTCCACAACTTGATGTCTTTTACATAGTGAAATGTTGATGCTTTGAGCATTACGTAATGAAAGTTTGGATATTTTCAACATTATTTATGAAATTTTGAACATAACATAACGAAATGATGTATATTTTGAACACCATGTAATAAAATTTTGGACATTTTGAGAATAATGTAGTAAAATGTTGACGTTTTGATAATTACCTAGAAAATTTTGGAGCAATGATGAGTGTTTAACTTGACGAAATTCCCTTGATTATTCCATTACAAATGGATAGAACCCAGCATTTTTTGCATAATTTTAAAAACCAGAAAATTCATTTTCGTGAAATATAAATTATTTGAACCGTAAATGAGCAGTTTTTATTTGATAGTATTGCTCATGGATAATAGATGGAGTAAATGTTTTATTTAAAAAATTCAAATAATTTGAACACAGTTAATGTATGTAAATATACATTCTTCTTTAATAACAGTGATAAGTATGTAAGTAGATCGTATGAATTTGAAAAAGACATTTTTCATTTAAATTGGTGTTAATGATTATCGTTTAGCGTGTTGCGAACAAACGTTTTCAAACTTTTGTTGTGTGTCAATAGGAGCGTAATACTCGTAATTAAATAGAGAGATGTGAATGTATTCCATTACAAACAAGCCACCTTCTCTGGATTTGAGCTGCTAGTCACAGTTCACATGGATATGCGGTTTATGACCGCTCATTTGCGCCTTCCGCGAAGTGCGACCACCCCCAGCCAGCGGCTCGGCCGCACGCGCCCCGCGCGGCCCCGCGCGATCCCGCCCGCTGTCTGAGAGGTCTCGGCGGCCCTTCCCCCTTTGGCCCAGCCCCCTCCGCCACGCCTCGCGGTAGCCATCCCCACGGCAGGGAGGGGCGGTTAATATGTTTGTGTCTACCACTGGCAGAGAGATGAGAGAGAGATGAGAGAGTTTTCAGATGACAGTTCGGCAGATGTCAGATGACACACGTCAGATGGATCAGAGGCCAGATTGATTCAAATTCGTCAGCCATATGAATTTATATGCTCAACTTTACGCAATCAATGGCATCACTGTGAACGTCACTCGTTCCACGCTGGTAGTCGGCGCGTATGCCTTGCCACGCAGATATCATCATGCCTCAAAGCATTAACGGCATCAATCAGAACTACAGTCTGCCCACATCGCCGTTAATCAGGGCTACAGGCTGCCCATCTCGCTTTTAAATAAGGCTGCAAGCTGCCCATCAGCATCTGCCCTACCGGCATATTTCCGTGTCACTCGCGCGATCGTGGCGTATCTGCCACGGCGGCACGCATTGCCTGATCATTGAGTCTGGGGACTTGGAGCATTCGCTCAGACGTGTACTGTGACATGTGCATCGACCTCTACGCTGCAAGACCTAAGGCCCAGCAACAACAGGGACGAGTTCAGCGCCTCCACATAACAGGTACATGTTTCTGTCTCCGAGGTGCCGAGCCAAGCAGTTCAATTAGGTTCAAGTTCATCCTAAGCAATGCAATCTCATTCATTGAATTGAACTTTTGTGATCATCATTAGCAAGTAAACTTTTGACCACCTTGATTATGTCAAACAATTTTATAGAATGATATTGTAAATTACTAATTAAGTTTTAGAATTATATTTCCATTATTCATAATTCACCGCTCGAGCCTGGCGTGCATTTTGTATATAGTATAGTAGTTTTATAATTGTTTAGTTTTCCATTTTCCTTCTAAGACCGTTATTTGTATTATTTCCAAGAGGCATTATCAATCGCTTTTTATCTTCATTCATTATTAATATATATTCTTAAATTAGTATTTAAGGCAACATCGCTTCTTCATTTATCATTCGGCCGATCCTACCATTTCCTATTACGAGGTGGTCCTCCAGCCCTCTATTTTAGTACCCCTCTGGCTACATCGTCTAGCGACCGGAGGCCGTTATGTGTTGTGTGCTGTGCGGTCCACGCTGTTGGCTCATCATCGTACGTGGCGCCGTGTGGGAGCTGGGTTCCAGGTGATACCGCGTCTGCACGCGCTCGCACAAGGACGCGCGGTGCGCACACACTCACCTTTAAAGTTTTAAAGGACAGGCTGTGTTCAGGAAATTATGCCAGGTTTGTAGAACATTTACCTTTAAGAATTCCTCGTGTTTGTTTTCAATCCGATAACTGCACTTCTTACTGTCTCAGTTCAGGAGGTTAATAGGATGGGATTGAATTTCCAGAATGAGGTAGTTTTCACAAGTGGTGGTTTTCAGATTTTCTTTCATTTTAATTCGAAGAACATTAATGATCATTTGAAGGCTTTTCTGTTATAATTTTTTCCCTTCGACCACGCGTGCATGCACTCTGGGGCTCAGTAACATTATTTAGGTAGCAGGTGCATGTAGTTTATCATGGAATCAGCATTAAGTTAGATCATATTTTTAGGTCGTAGGGTTGTTAGCCCTGGGGATATAAAAGATGAAATAATGATAGTGAGGGGTGAAAGGACGGCACACACATACAGACATACACAAATACCCATACTCGAGGCGGGATGCGAACCTGCGACTCTTCTGTCCAAGATCGTCACGGCACTACTGCCTAAGCGAGCTCGGTCATGAGGCCGGCTTCTGTAATTGTTGTTATTGTTATTAATTAAATAACAATAATGCAATTGGAGGAGAGGGTTTAATTTTGTTAATGTTCAAACCTTTAAGATCTGCAGTGCGTCATCCACCATTAGGGTCTTGGTTGGATCCCTGATCAACCCATTAGAAATTTGTGGTGGCCAATAAGAACTCTTGTCCGATTGTACAGGGGTAATCGCGTTTTGCTGTCCCTCATTTCCACCGGTTTTCCTTCATCATTGTCACTATTTCTACACATTATTCATCACCCATGAACCTCAATGACCTAGGTAGTTAAAGATGAATACCCAATAAATGAATGAATGGAGTAATGAGTGAATGAATGACTAAAAGACTGAATGAATGAATAACTAAATGAATTAATGACTAAATGAATGAATGAAAGAATGAGTAAATGAATTAATGAATCGATTGGATGAAGAATGAATGAATAAATCAAATATCTTGAAAACCTTTTGAGCTATCTATATTCCATTTGTGCCATGTTTTTGCAGATGATGGGGCAAATAACATGTTCCGTTTTCTTGTTTGTACCGTATGTAATATTTGAGATATTGAAAAAAGGTTGTTATTTTAAATATAAGTATATTTTTTCTCCTTCATTCTAAAGTTGTTTTAAAATGAAATGTAATGATATAAATATTGTTAATAATCGATAAGTATTTTTTGCAAAAACAGTGTAATTAGGACTTGGTAAATGCCATGCAATAGCGCGCGAGGATAGCTGATCTTGCTGACATCTTATAGCCCGTGAGTCGACACACCTTGCGGGAAAACGAGAAAGGTCGCCGACTTCAGGTGTCTTAATGGTAATGCTCATGACCTCGGTTTTGAACATTCACAAGTTCTACATGTGCAGTGAAGGAGTGTGCATGAAATAAAATTTCAAAATGAAATAAATAATTTCAGCGACGATGTGTATTTAAATACCTTTATTAAATTTACATTTGGGGAGCCTGTCAAATTCCAGGAAAAAAGAAAAACATGTGTACACTGAAGACATATCATAGTACATTTTTTTTCCTTTTTTTAATCATTTTGTAACAATTCAGTTGCGAAGTTGCAAGTTGAAATAATTCAAAACAATAAAACATTAATAAAGGTATTCTTAACGAACAAAACACAAAAATTACAAAAAATTGATGAATAAAGAGAAAACCAACATTCAAAATATCATGCTTATATTAAACGTTTCGAAAAATGTCAGCGCGCAAGAAATTCACTATTTTCAAATCATGTGCTCTGTGTGTTTCCCGTCGATCGCGATGTATTGTAAGCAGCGCACAAGGTCAGCTGTGCTTGCGCGCTGCGCCATGGCGTTTACCAAGGCCTAATTGCCCTGTTTTTGCAAAAAGTACTCTGCGAATATTAACAAAATTTATATCATTGCAGTTCACTTTTAAAAAACTTGAGAATAATGCAGAAAAAATATACTTCCATTTAAAAAATGTTGAGTCAACATCTCTAAAATTACATATGGTACTAACAAGAAAACGACATATGTTGTTTGCCTCATCATCTGCATCAACATGGCGCAAATAGCATATCTCGATACCTCAAACCGTTTAGAAGATATATGATGTATCCAAATTACAAATTAGGTTGTACACCTGTAGATATGTTGTGATGGTGATGAGCAATAAAATGTACTGTAATAAGTAGTAGTCATTTGTCACAGCAGTAAAAATTATCAGGCTAATGAAGAAATAGCTTAGAATATAACGAGTTTTTGATATTTTTTCTTCAGATTTCTCCATATCCGCAACATAATCAATGAAACGACGATACACAAATAATTCTAAACAGTCAAGACTTCTATAATTCACGATATTATTACGATCGATTCCTTAATTTAACACCTATATAAATACAAAATGTTCCTTAAACAGAATTCAATGGCGACGTTTTCCAAAAGACAATGAAATAATAGACAACGAAGTAATATAATGATTCTATAGTGTATTACAATAACATCAAACCTTCACAGCAGAGTCTATTATGTAACTATGTATCCAATCATTACGTGGATAACCAGGAACCACTACAAAAAATAATTAATTAATATAATGAAAAAATCTCTGAAAAAATGTAATCGCATCCTCGGGCAGGGAAGAATCTGGCGGAGAGAAAGCTCATCAGCCCACGCAGAAGCTGCTGCCGTTGCGATCGTAAAGGGTCATTTCGCTTCCTTTGCGGTGATGGGCGCCGGAGGAATGAGGAAAGAAAGCGCCGGCACTGCTAATTTACTGCGCATCGCCTCCCTTATGACAGCGCTCGCCTCCCCCATCAGGCGCTCCCCCCCCCCCCAGACTGCGCGATACCAGACGTTTCTCCTAGATAGCTCTACTCCCTAAAGATCCCGGCAACAGGTTGCACAGAGGTCATGCAATTTAAGTGTGCTTGTAACGGATGACGAAATGGCTTATGGTATTTGTATCGTAGGTGATTTATAAATATATTTATAACCTGTTTAGTTGTAACCAATATATGTGGTATTTTTCAAAACTTATCATTTAATTCAAAGTACACGAAAGTAGTGCGTTTCAAATGAATATTTCACATTTGACGATCTTATCCCAAATTGGCTGAGCTAAATGCATTTGGTTTTATCTATTACACTGGAATTTTTAATAACATTTTTTCTTTCTCCCCCTAGAAGGCAAATTTAATAATTTTATAGATTTATGCCAATGTCCGCAACAGTGTACTAATACAGAACGAGTCATTTCAAGTATAAACTGGTTACAACAGCAATACGATTTCAAAAGAATATTTTTTTTTTTTTGGGGGGGGGGTACTTTAACTTTTTCAATTATTTCTCAAAAACGGCTATAAATGTTTTATCATATAAAACGAAGAGAACTTAAAGCAATGGAGGAATTATCGTTGAAGTATTTGGATTTTCGAAAATGTCAAAATATTTCAGCGTCTTTCTAGAACTAAAATATTTATGATACATAATTATTGTACAATGAAATTTATTTTTAAAAGATAGAACTTTATACATGATCATGTGCAAGTTTTGGCTCAGTGCGATCAAGAAATGGCTCAGTTCATCAAATTATGACACTGTAATCCCTTTGACCGGGAGATCGTAGGATGGTGTCCCGGCGGTGACAATTTTTGACACTAGGTTGTCAGCTAGATCGAATTCAGTCGCTGACTGGAGGAGAATTCTAAGGGCTAGCTGCTCTGACCGGTAGTTTTCCGTGCTTTCTCCCATTAATGTCAGGTAAATGCAAGAGCAATACCGTAACAAACGGGCCCCAGGCCGTGCGTGATCTTACCTTCCTCTAACTTGTGCAATTCTCACCCCCTTACACATACTTACACTATCGTGCACTACTTTTTTTATCGTTCTTCTTCCGCAGTATCTATGAGGAGGCAGAAACTTATTTTCTTAATTGGTACAGTACGCTGCTGACTTATGGCTTGAGGAGCTAAGAGGGAGGCTGTTCTCAATAACTAGCTAAAACTAACTTAATTTTAGCTTAAGCAAAGAAATCTTGATTAAAGCGCTTTGGCATACCTAACTTAAAACAATTCGCGAGTGCCTAGGCTTGTCCCACACGGCCACACGTCTGGAGAACGCCTGTTGCAGAACGGGTGAGCGAGCGCGGCGCAGTTTGAAAAGGGCGCGCCCGCAGCCTACAGTACTGTTGCGCGCTATGTCCGCGGCACGGCGCATGCAGATGGCAGTCAAACGGAAGAGGGGGAGAGAACGCGCACTACTCCTACGGAGGGCGAGTGCATAAATAGGCGAACCCACGGTCAGTCAGTGTCTTTTGTTCCCGTTCACCAAGCCAGCAGCACTCGCATTAGTTCTTGACCGCCGTAGCAACAACTTCGCCGGATTACTAGGTAGGAGTATTGGACGTCGGACAGACGCCTAGATAGCCGTTTACGAGCTTTGTAGAAGTTTTTTGGAAGAAAGTATTTCTTCAGACAAAGACGTGGGGGAATGAATCTACCCGTTATTGTGGAGCTGAGGCCAAGTACAATACGGAAGTAGGTCTGAGGCCAAGTGCAATACGGTACTGAGGTCAAGTAAAGTTCAATCATCGGGGAAAGTTGGGACAGTATAAGCGAGAAGACATGTACGCACGAAATACGCACGAGTTTTGCAGTGCGGTGCGAGGAACATACGCACGCGGGCGTAAATAGAAATGTCGAGGGGGACGAAGCAGACAAGGACATAAGGTGCTTAGCGTAGAAGTAACAGACGAGGACGGAAGGCGCCAGGCCTATAAGAAGCAAACGACAACAAAAGGCGCCGGGAGCCCAAGACCGGAAAACGATGCGAGAGGGCAGCAAGCAGTCACCGGCGACCTGGGGCCTACTAACGGCAGAGCGGAGGCCAAAGTTTAGACGATCAGAGAGAACTTGTTAGCCAGGAAATTGTGAGGGAAGTAAGCATACAGAAGGTATTAAAAATATAAATTGCGATGAGGAACAAGCAAATGAAAACTTATATCTTATTAATCACAAAATTGTGGTTGCGGAAAATATAAACGTCGATCACAGTCAGGAGGCGGTATGCTGACCAGTAAGAGACCGCCTGTACACTCGGGAACAAACGTATCTTTGATCTGCGCAGTGAATGAAAAATACTTGTGCCGGTTCCAATTCCCGGTGTTTGACTTTGTGTTGTGACATGGTGAGGATTGACACAACTACTACGGATCACCTTCAATAACTCAGTTCTTCCCAGACCTCTATCAGCCTGAATGTTGAATGAATGCGATGTACAAATGTAATTGCCAACCTGCCAGTGGGAGAAAGTACCGTTATGGTCCACTGTGTGAGCGCTACGCCACGGACTTAGGAATCGCAAGCGGCAGGACTTACACCAAACACTCACAATGTTGGGTACTCGGAGTCATATGAAATATCGCCAACTGGCAGCACACGCAAACCAACGTATCCAAATTTTGAAGTGCTATGGAATATTAGAAATAGGGTTTAGGAGACCATTTGCATCAGGGTAATACGTGACCTCCACGCCTTACGCGGGCGAACCGTTGCGTTAGCAGCGCCAGGAACGTTACGTGACGTCTGTCAACCAGTGCCAGCTTTTGTACCGCTCTCGTTATTTTACGACTATGGCAAAGGCCGCACCCGCTTGTCCCTCAGTTTTCGAGGGCACAGTGACCGTGTTCATAGTAATTCTACCGAAGTCAGTTGTGAGGATATTGTAAACTACTTGTTACTTCAAATAAAACTGACAAAGAAACTTGCATAAGGAACGCTTAATACCTTTTCTGTAATAGTATGTTTTAGACATTATAATATTACACCCCATTATAGTGAAAATTTGATTGTAACGCAAAAGCGAAATTATTAATTTATTGATATTTTATTTATATAACATGTTCAGGTTCTCATACCTTTAGAATATTTGTGTGCACCCATGCACGTGTTCAATTTTCCCGAACCTTCCATTTAACACTCATTTTTGTCACCCTACTTGCCACGGACCCTGCGAAGCAACGGAGACCCGGCGACAAAGAAGTTGAGAGCGGAGGGTGTGCGAGGGACTGGCAGCGCGCGGCGATTTCCGCGGTTCGACAGGAAGAACAGTCATGAAAGTTCTGAATAATAATTATCTCAAAACACTCTTACTATGCTTATTAGCACATGAATATTACATTTATGATTTTTGAAAGGTGTTGAACAAGGTGGTAAAATTTTGTTATTGGCGAGCGTTACCTAGATGTGTATCCCCTTCGCTTCTTAATACGAATCATTTCTTGAATAAAAGAAGTTAAAGAACAAAGATGATCATTAAATAAATATATACTAACACTTGAATATACTTATATACATGAAATTAACAGACTTTGTCAGGAGAAAGAATTGCTGCATGTCACCCAGGTTATTATGTTGCTGTCTGTTTTCGTAAATTATTTCCCGGGGCAGCACGCCGTCATAACACTGTCACTGACGGTCTCCACAACACCCATGTCATAGATGTACCGTATCATGGCTATGTACGGGGTCGCCACATCACTCCCGTAAGCAGTGTGATGAAAGCGCAGGTTCACCGAACAGGAACGACTTCTTTTGCGCAGGAATAAGCTGGTTTGCAGTAATCGATGGTGACGATTACTGCAATTACTGCTTTATTATTTATTACTATTTACATGGTCTTCTGATCTCTTTCTATGACCATAAATAGTCCGGAATAAGCTGGAGATAGGGATTCACGTAATCCTTTTTGTCGTAGGAAAATGAGCGAACATTAAGGTAAATCGGACAAAGTTGTTCGGTCCATCATAATCAGAATAAATCAGTATAAACGGGAAAGAGGTAAAGGACCGACGATGCCGATGTACATCTGTTCAAGGAAACGATCCGGGCGAGAGTGTTCGTGCCGAGAAATTTTGGATTTCGGATAAGTGATACATGCGCGAGACCAAATGGTACAATCTTTACGAACAGAAAGCCACACAAACAAAGGAGTAAGAAGTTTAACGGAACTTCTAACACCAGAATGTGATAACGAATGCATCGCTTCGAATACGCACTTTCTCATAGCTTCAGGTATGAAGGGCCTTGGTTGTCACAAAGTGGTATCACACCAAAGCAAGGCTGCATAATGTCATATGGTGAACCTATTGAGTTTTAAAGAGGAATGTTTATGTCCGGAAACAATCTTGAGTTTCGAAATACTGAAACTTACTATTAGTCATCTTCACATAATCAATTAAATCAATGTGAATTTCTTCAATTGTGCGAGACTGAAAATCTGCAGCTTCTTTCTGAGATCAAGCGACGGACTGAATATCAGTTGTAAATTGTGAAATGTATACTAGATGATTCATTTGTTCCGGCGGAAGTTTATCTTTCTGCCAGCTAAAAGCGAAAATAAGAGGTTTATGATCGGCAAAAATTGTAAAGTGATGACTTTCTAAAGTATGGCGGAAATGATGCACTGCAGCATATGCAGCCAAAATCTCTCTAATACGCCGACCAGACCTTTTCCTTCGCAGTCAACGGCTTAGAGAAGAAATCAAGAGGTTTCCACATGTCGTCTGGTAGTTTCGGTTGAAAAAAACAGCTATAGCCGTGGATGATGCATCAGTAAAAAGTGCAATCTCCGCTTGGGGAGGATGTGCCAATAGTATACCATTAGCAAGCAAGCTCTGGCATTCACGGAACGTGGAAAGTGAATTATCGCCCCATTGAATTTGATTCTTAGGTTTTCATCTTGTAATTCGTACAATGGTCCTTGAATAGCAGAAACATTGGGGAGAAAACGACGATAGAAATTAAGCATTCCTAAGAACTTCCGTAATTCCTTAACCAGTGTGGGTGCTTTTAAGTTGATAATGACATCAACATTATTAGTAAGTGTTCGAAACAGAATGACTTTACAATTCTACAGTGATCTAGGCAGAACATTTATTTACATTAAACAAGATTACGTGCTCTTGTAAGACACTAAAAACTTGTGGAACGTGTTGGGTATGTTCATCATAAGAACGAGAAAACATGAGAATATCGTCGATATGTGTGAAACAAAAGTTGCTGAAATTTCGCAGTACGTTGTCCCAGAACCGTTGAAAGGTTTGCTACCATTACGTAACCCAAAATTCATGTAAGCGAATTCAAATAGTCCAAATGGTGCAGTTATGGCAGTTTTCGGTGTGTCATCAGCATTGACCGGTACCTGCGTGTAAGTTTTGATAAGGTCTGTGGAAGTAAAATATTCGCATCCTGCAAGAGATTTGTTACAATTTTGAATGTGACTCATTGGATAGCGGTCTAGTATAGAGCGAGCATTCAATGCACGGTAATCGCCGCATGGTCTCCAACCAAAAATATTTTTTGTTCGTCACGTGAAGGGGAGAACTCCAAGGGCTAGAAGAAGGACGCGCGACGCCTTCGCGTACCAGTGAGACAAATTCCAATTTGGCAGCGTGAAATTTGACGGTATCCAGTCAGAGAGGACGACTGAAGCATGGAGTCCCAGGCGTAGTATGGATAATATTCACTGTGTAGTGAAACGCATTAGGACGAGATGTATCTGGATGCCCAGAAATATCTGGAAATTCTACCAAAATATCGTGAATGACTTATTTAACGGTTAAATTACCAATACGCTTGGTAGGTGTGTACGCAATCTGGTACAACGAACGGTCATGTTAGTTATATTATCCGTTAAAGTACCTGATGAACAGTTGGGGACAAGATGAAAATACGGTAAGAAATCTGCTCCAAAGATAGGCGTAGTTGTGTTGGAAATAATAAATTTCCTCGTGAAATCGCGCTACAGGCCGATGTTCAAATGCAGGAGATAAGGGGTGAATTTCTAAGACGAGGTCTGAGCCGCGGTTTTTTCGAGCCAAGCCTCAAAATCCCAGTTTCGCTTGATATGACGAGGCTTTGGCGAAATTTCGAGACTGCGGCTCGAGTCGCGTCTTCAAAATTCCAGACCTGGGAAATTGTGGTGATCCTCTCTCGATATATGGTGATATCCGACGCCACCTACCGTCGACAAGCGGGGTTTTCCACAAGGTATCTCCAACCAGCGGGGCACCGCCCCAGCTGAGACAAGCTCAAAGTTCCCGATCAGTCTCCCGACATGTGTGGTAGTGTAATGCATATAAGGGTAAGTAAGGGATGAGGTTAGGATTAGGAAGAGGAAGGAAAGATCGCACGCGGTAGAATGGCCTCTTTATTAGAGTACTGCCCCTGCATTCACCCCGTTTTGTTCGGGCAATTCACGGAAAATTACCGATCAGAGCAGCTGACCGGTAGAATTCTCCTCCAGACAGCGGCTGAATTCGACATAGCCTTCTAGCTAGTGTCCAAAATCCTGCCATCCCGGAACGCGAGCTCTAGGACCTCCTGGTCAGAAGAAACTGCAGTGACATCACATGACACCCTGAGCCACCTCTCCCGCTCATAAATTATTTTCGACAATTATTTTCAACTTATAACATCAAAGTCACAGTCCATATTTTAAACTTTCCAGTAAGGTAAGCACAACTAAACCCGAACAACACGATGCATCGCTAATTTAACAAGAACCTATATTTCCACGCAAGGAAGTGCATCCAAATTACTTTGAAACTTCTACACATACCTAACATTTCTCCACTGGAATTCTCATTCTAATTTCTCCAGCCTACTTTTTACAATCGTACGTACTGGGCGTATGGAACGCATGCACCTCGCAGCACGGCGATGACACGAAGCATTTCACTGCCACAGGAACGCCACAGGAATTTCAAAGAGTCCTTTCTGATCGCGTAGGTTCAACTGACGTGTTGCTATATCCTTTCTGAATGAAACGTGTCCAAAATGGGGGTCAAATCGCATTGACTATAGCGTAAACAAAGGTTGTTTCTCTGACACGATGTTATAACAAAGTTCTTACGATTCTATTCAAAAGCCAATATCAATCAGATACAGTCGAAAAGTGAACGTAATAAAACTCATTTTTATTGATTAGTGATTCTAGGCGCAACAACTCTTAATGTCATTAGACCCGTAAGTGTTGTACATGTTTATATCGCGGGAGGTAGCGGTGATCTTCCCCTCCTGAATGGTGCCGTACTTCGAACTTAGGCTGACGTATTTCGGCTTACGGCAGTTTTCCCCAACCAGTTATCTCCCACCAACCTGGCACCAGAGTCTACGCTCCCGTCCGGTCTCCCCATAAGCGTGATAGGCAAGTGCGTGTGAGAGTAAGTATGTGCAATTAAGGGGTGAGGAAGATAAATAAGGAAGAGGAAGGAATGATCGTGCGCGGTCCGTGGCCGTTAGTGTCCGGCTGCATTCGCCTGATGTTGATCGTAAAATTCACGGAAAACTACCGATTAGAGCAGCCAGCCGCGAGAATTCTCCTCTAGATAGCGGCTGAACTCGACCTCACTGATAGCTACTGTCGAAACTTCTGCCACCGGTTCAGGACTCCAACCATAGGTACTCCCGGTCAGAGGAACTGCAATGGCATCATTTGATGCTCGAAGCCACCCTTTCTGGTATTAAAAAATGGTAAATTCTTATTTTGCTAACTCTCATACTATATTACAAGCTATTTAAAATCAATATTGAAGGTCAATAATACAATATAAGTTCATTATTTTCCTGTTTGTAAATGAAGACATCTTTACAAAATGTTTATTAAAGCAGACATACGCGTACTGTCCACTGAAATCATAACATGCGAATTTCCAGGGTCATCGTTAACTTGCCAGGCTATAGTGACGGTGCGGCTGGGCATAGAGGTCATTCGCAGGGGACACGAACGGAAGCACCTCTTGCACAAGTCTTCTCACGCAACGCGTCTTAAATCAGTAGTCAGTGCTGGTGCTCAGGCAGGGGGACTCGCTACACGGGAATTATCGAGTTCATACGGGACCCCTGAAAGAAACAAAAGTACACAGCCACGTGTGAAGCTAGGAGGTAGTTAACATACTCAAGTTTATTTCGTTTACTTTTTTCGGTGCTTTCCCTTTGGGTTATTTAGACAAACAACGACAGTCCACAACGACAGTGAAGTAGTAGCGAAAGTAGACGTGGGTCCTCGTCCTAGTCATTTAGATTAAATGTTAGCCCCTTGCTTTTCCTTCTCTACTACTAATGTATGTTATGTATTAGTTAAAAATATAATGCAGTGAATAATATTTAACGTTTCGAAAGAACTGTCCTAAAGTTATGGGCTTTAAAAAATATTCAAAATTCAATAAAATTCACATTAACATTTGAAATTCAAACTGAATCTGAAATATTCACATATTTCAGGTACATTTAGTCGTATTCACACTCTTAGTGTATGTTTCTTCCGATCTTTTCTTCATGTAAACTACATGTTACTTATTGCCAAAAAGGTGTTTCCTCACATAATTTAAATAATTTTATTGTATATAAGTGTAAATGTTGTAACTTATTGTAACTTACTCCAGAATTTATTTATTTATTTATTTATTTATTTATTTATTTATTTATTTATTTATTTATTTATTTATTTATTTATTTATTTATTTATTTATTTATTTATTTATTTATTTATTTATTTATTTATTTATTTATTTATTTATTTATTTATTTATTTATTTATTTATTTATTTATTTATTTATTTATTTATTTATTTATTTATTTATTTATTTATTTATTTATTTATTTATTTATTTATTTATTTATTTATTTATTTATTTATTTATTTATTTATTTATTTATTTCCCTTAGCCGCGAAACCCCCGCGACTCTCCCTGGGCCTACAGCCCAGTGCCGTCCCTAGACCTACAGCCAGGCCGGACGCCGAACCGGTCTGCGCCTGGAAGACCGCGTGCTTGAGAGGATGGGAGGTATCCCACATTGTTTCGACTCCTACATATCCCAGCGAGCGCAGACGACGCTGCGTTAAGTACCCGGAGGGCTCGCCCCTCCCCTCTCACCTCCCCCTCTGGCGCCATGCTCTCGGCGTCCCGAAGGCTCGTCGACCAGCCTTCTCTAGGGGTCGCTACTGACACCTCGAGACTCGCCACTGACCTTTCTTTAAAGTTTATTTCCGAGCGGGCCTTTCCAGACGCCACCTCCCCCCTGGCGTCCCTATACTCGCATTTAGCGCAGGTGCGCCCCACGGTGTCGCCTTCACAGCGCTGCGCACTGCGACCGCCCGCCCCCTCCCCGACTGCGTCCGGCTGAGGCGCGTCGGTGCACTTGTCCTCGCCCGCGCCAGGACTAGATCTTGCCTCCGCGCGTCTGGCGCGGAGGCGTGTCGCCACGACGCAACACAAGCTTCAGATGAGTATTTGCTGCAAGTATTACGACTGATCGAAATATATCGTTTTTATCGGCCGAAGGAAAAACAAGAAAACATTTTGACGCAAGAAACCATGTGTCTGTACAGTTGATCTTATCATAATCTTAACTCAAAAACCAAAAGTCACTGAATTGTTTTGGTGGTTACTATATAGAAAAAGAGTTTTGTTATTGTATGATAAACAATAATTGTAGAATTCAGCATTTTAATATTTTTAAATCGCATTTTGAAAACAACGCTATAGCATTTTATAGTATAACAAAAATTAAGATTTAGCATTTGTAGAGAAAATTGTTATTAAGGGAGGACACTTCGAGATAAAATATTATTTTGATGTTTTTTTGATTTTACCATTCAAATTAAGAAATAAGGGAAACTAATTTAATGTTTCACCATTTGTTAACTTTGAAAAATATTTGAAGAAGTAATTTTAAATCCGTAGAATGATTCCTGCATTGTGTAGAGCTATAAGCTTCTGTATAACACTATTAAAAGGAGACAATAAATATTGTTTGACAATTTGTAAAGACTTATTAAAACAACACAACAATCTTTTAAAATGTCATGTATTTCATTCAATGAAATCAATGTATATAAATACATGTTATTAATATGTAAAATAATCAATGGAAAAGTAACTAAGAGCATATTTCAATCTTTTCTTCCTTTAACCTCATTCTTCTGGCAGTAAGAATTAAACTATATTGACTGAATAATCATTCAGCTTCTGCACTAGTGGCCACTGTCACAGTAAATATTTTCAAACATCGATGTGTTGTTGTCGCTGTAGCATCCCTAGTTAGAGATGAAAAATATGAAATGATGATAGATATGAAACACGAAGGAAACTACAAAATGCAATTTAGCTTTTGTATCAGAAATTCATGACCATGTCGCACTTTGTACGTGATTTTGCAATTTGCGATCGATTTCGCTTTTTATCGCAGATTGAAAATTTCCAGAAATATATTGTACCAACCGTCCGCACATACTGCATGACTCTGTGAAAGAGAAATTTTGTGCCTAAATAGATAGTTGTACCGTCTTTGGAACGAGTTGTTTCAACTGTTTGAGATGATTTTGCAAATCATTTGTCGGAAGGAAAACCGTACACAATTACAATTTTTTTCAGGTTTGGTAACTTGTCGCATTTTTAGAATTTGACAAAATATGCCATTTTCAATGGTAATATTAAAGCCATATTTAATGCATAGAAAGTTGCTGATAAATATATGACAAAAGAGCTGAAACTGTCTAGTTGGTCCATGCGAGTATGTAAGAAATTTGTCAGTCAGCCATCACTGTGATTTGAACTAATCACCAAAAACATTTCAGCCAAACCCCATTACTTGGTCTTAATCTTCAATAAATATTCACCGGCCGACCGCTCTACCCCACCATTATAGAAAACGCAATATCTATCACAGGCATTCGAACCATGTATCTGCCGAAGTCCGGAACCTCAGAAGGATTGCTTTTGATCTTTCATCTCTGCAGCATTTACGGATGGGGCGCCGCCTCCTACCAATGTAGAAAACTCAGCCATCGCTGGCATTCGCGCCACTGTCAGCCAGCGCCGTTCGGTTTCACGCTGTTCACCAGCCGAACGCCCCACCCGTCGGTACACCTTGTCTCTCGCCAGAGACCCCGCCCGTGACCCCGAGAGGCAGTCGCGCCCACCCGCAGGCGACTGCGGCGGCACGGGGGCGGGGGCGGGGCGAGAGGCTTTCTACGGGGAAGGTCAAGGTCACAGGAGAAACGCCGCACACGCATACGCGCACACACGCCCCGCCCCTCCAACACGTCCGCGCACGCGCCTTTGCTCATACACGCACGGGCGTGAATACTTCACGCCTCGGCCCGGCCCGGCCCACATGCTGGGTGCGCTGGCTGCCGCGGAAGAAAGTGTGTCTGTGGACACTACGCTCGTCGACTCGGGCCTGCACGGCACCTTCAAATTCTGGAGAATGTTTTTTGGAGAATCCGCACACACTGTTTGTGATGTCTCAGTTTGTGAAATTTTGTGCTTAAATATATTGTTCTACTATCTTTGGAGAACGAGTTGTTTCAAATTTTGCAAATCATTTGTCGGAAGGAAAACCCTGGTGTTTAAATGAGTCGTTTCTATAAACATCAGCTCATTCCATTTGCAAACATTCTAGAAGAGAAAAAAATTAAACGGGTTTACATGCGTTTTGAAATGTAAAGGATATATTCTCTCAACATATTAGGTAGGGATAAGTTAGGATTAAAGTACTTAAAATCCCTTATAAACTTAGTAAGCAAAAAAGTAAAAAAAGGTTAATTTTGAAAAATATTGAAATTAACTAGCTTTGATAGGGAAGACCTTAAATAATGATTTCCTTTTGACTTACGTATTGAAGAAAAGAAAAGGGTTCAGACTAAATTTATATTCACAACTCAATTTCAGTCTTAAACGTATAACTTGATGGTTGCATTTTAGTTCATTTCTTGATTCACAGTACTTTCCAATATAAGAAAAAATACTCTATTAGGAAAAACTAATACATGGACTATATAAATTAATAAAAATTAAAGAGAAGAGAATATTCACTTTATTGTACTAGTTTAAATATTAATTAATAATATCATTATTGCAAAACAAAATGTTCTTATGTTAGTTTAGATTTCGTAATATGCAAAGGTAAAATTTGATAAAAATAGCATTAACATACCAACAATGGTAATAGCAATATTAAGACGAGAATGAGTAGATTCGATTATGAAGGTGCTAGCGGAATTTGCAGACATCGTTGAGAGCAGAGGATGATGAAATTCCAGCAAAGATGCTCTGTTGGCAAAAAAAACAACAGTTGTTTCAAAAGTCGATATTTACAATGGAAAAAAATCACTTCAGCAATAGTGTTAAAAATATTTCTCATCGATAAAAATGTGCTAATGATAAAACAATAAAATTGGGTGATTGAGTCACAAAATTTATTGTCTTTATTCGCTTTTTGTTTCTACTTTTTCCATTGCTTTTCTTTTCAAGTATTTTTCAGTTCTCATGCGAATAAGCTCTTACTAGCGTACCCGTGCGAGAACTCTCCCATGTTACACCCCACCCTTTCCGTTTCCATTTCCCTATTCATTAAGAAAGAAAGTTGTTAATGAAACCTGTTTATTTGTCAACAAATGTGTAAATGTACCTTGGTTCTTACAGAATATCAAACAAAAATAAAACTATGCAATTGATGTTCAAAAACAATTTTAATAAAGGTTTATTCAGTACTGTATGAATGTATTCTGGATTGTGATCGTTGGCAGTTGGAATGACTTGCGCTATTCTTTCTATAATTTTAAATTTATTGTTTTTAAATTAATTCACGAATTGTTGCAAGTTATCACGTTTTGATTTTTGTTGTTCATTTCTTTCGAGCTATTTTATTTTAGTTAATTTACAAACTTTCTTCTTTGTGTTGTGTCCCCAATTTTCCCCAATTACCTCTGCGTACCCGTGCGAGAACTCTCGCATGTTAAACCCCACAATCTCCCCTATCCTTATATTTTGAGAAAGTTATTAACTAAACATATATTTATTTATTTAAAAATATATAAATTTTTTAAAAAATTCCAATTAAAAACACAGTATACAATATAAAAAACAATGCAATTAATGTTGAGAAGACATTTTTAATAAAGATTTTTTCAATATTATCGAGAGATTTCTTGGAAACATTTATAACACTTCCTTAAAATATTTGAAGTGACTATTCAATATTCTTTGACAGTTAGCTTTTCGCTTTACGTGATACACAAAAATATTTTTCAAGTTTTTTTACTCGTGAGAAAGCTATTGTAACGCTGACTTGAAAGTTTCACCGAATCACTGTTGATAACGAAAATATTGGTACAGGTAAAACATAAACCAAACCTAACAAGACACGTTTTCACTTTTCCCTGTACACCAACATCCCTCCACAATTAGATACACACTTCTAGACGTCACCAATACGTTAAATAAATGTATTCACTATACGCATAGGAAACAGTCTGCATTGCTATCAACTATTAATAGTAATTCTAGTTGATTCAAGTGCGAATCTTGAATTAATATTTATGCAAACAAATCTCACCAATCTGTACTAATTACGGTGTACCAGAATAGAATAGTAAATAAGTATTCAACAGAACGTATATAATAGAGGAATCTAAGCCTCCTAAAAGTGACGTCACAAACATGAGGTCACAAATATCGCTAAGGGATGAAATCTAGGTAGCATTGGTAGTATCGATACCAGGAAGTATCGAACCAGGAAAAATTTACTAGAATATACAAGAATATTTCATCGTGTAGATAATGGTGTAACGTTTTTTGATGCCTTTAGCCTCCATATTTTAGTTTTCAAGGTCCTACAACACTTCGTTTAGAAGTTATGTCACGATATGACAGACTGGGTGCTGCGGGTTGCATTTGACATGAATATTTAGATGCATTTTTTAAAAAACAAATCCTTCATACTTTTAAAAGTCAAAATGATATTCAGCACTTTTACGTGAAATTCTATTTCTTTAGAAACTTTATTTATAATTATCGGTTTTGCGTGAGAGCCATAAAAGGTATGTATACTACTGAATTAATATAGGAGACGGTATTTACAAAAAAAAAAAATGCATTTTGAATCTCAGCATATTTGTACATTTCTTGCAGATGAGCGAGAATGAACTCTCCTGAATACTGAACGCGTACGTGGATATCGGTAACCTGATGATGGTGACAGTGAAAACATTAACATTACGGATTTATCCGTAAACTTTTCTTATGAATGTGAAGAATACATAAGTATAGTGGTGTGTGAAATTCGAAAGCGCATGTGTTTGTGTCAGTGCAGAGTAGAGCTTGCTAAGTTGCGTTTATGTGTGTTATAAAAATGTCCTGGAAGAAACTTATCAACTAACGTCGTTTATTTATCATTTATAGCGATTACAGACTTCCGCGGAGATCCTCCATTTTATGGACTTGCGCGGTGATCATCCTCTTCATCGACCCGCGCGGATCCTGCACCTCATCGCCCTGCTGGAGAATCTCCAACGGATCAACTTGCTCGCAAATCCTCCTTGTCCTATTCTCCCCCCTTAACCACGTTCACGTGCATGCACAACACTGCCTATCGATAGAAGTGTCTCTGTGCGTAAATTGATGTCACTGCAGAGCCACTGACCGGAACGTTCTAGAGTCCCGACTGTTGCAGGATTTTCAACACTAACTAGAGAGCTGGGTCGAATTCAGTCGCTGTCTGGAGGGGAATTCTAACGACCGGCTTCTCTGATCAATGGCTTTCCGTGGTTTCTCCGAATGCAGGAGCAGTACCGTAACAAACGGGCAACAGAGCGTGAGGATATATTATATCCTTACCCTCCTGCACACACACACACTATTACACTTACAAGCATTACAGAAACACACTTGACGGGACACCATTCGGAAACTTACAGCTTGTTCCTGCTGAAACAATGACACGCTGGTGGGAGGTACCTGGTTGGGAAAAAACAAGATACCCTTTGGCAAACACTAGCAAACATATTCTTTGGCTTACGCCTACGTCATCTTTTGCTATACTGTTTCGACTTCAATTCGTCTCATCAGCTTGGGAAGTGTTGAGATCAGCGACATGGTTGGCCGCATACCCAAGGGCAGTAGTGGGGAGATTCTGGAAAATTTTAGGACCATCATCTACTTGATTGCGTATGCGCGGAGATCATCCATTTCATCGACATGATACGAGATCCTACACCTGATTTAGTTACTTGAAATACACCACATGATCGACTTGATGGAGATCCACCATTTAATGGATTTTCCCCCAATTGACCCGTAGACACCAAGAAGAGCCCCGGGAGGTTTCTTACGCAACTGAAAATGGGATGAGGAATAAATCGAAAAGAAATCATCGACCTAATATAAAGAAAAACTATCCCCATAACTCCGTTCTAATTCCGGCCCTGCCAACAATAACTATTTCCCCTCAAATTGTAGCACGAGTGTCTTCTACTTATAGAAGAAGTTAGAAATACTGGAAAACACAACTTATCACCTTCAATTTTGACTGTCAAAAACTTGTCAAGGCGAAGGACCATTAGTCGTTACACAGCATCTGACGGTCGCTCCGACGCGATTGAAGTGAGCGGGTACTTATATTCAACGTCTCTCTCTCCACGCCTCTCTTCTTTTCACTGATTTACAGCAACAATAAAAAATAAGAGAAGCACAAAATTTAGTCATTAATTGAAATAAAACAGTCCACGCAAAAAATGATAAAGAATTTGAATTAAACAATAAATTTCTGGTAAATGTTAATGATTGTGATAAAGTTAAAGAATTTCTATAACAAATATAAAATATGTAAAAAAGAATATTATATTATATTATATTATATTCAATATACCTATAGATCTAAACAAATTTAATAATAATAATAATAATAATAATAATTTAATAATAGTAATATAATGTAACACAATTATCCGGGAAAGATAAATAAATGAAATTTACCTCTCTCTACCTTATCATCACTCTATCACATCTACCAATTTCACCATTCGTCACACCATCCACCGCTTATCTTCCTATCGTTTTACCTATCGCTCTATCGCATCATCTATCGCACCATCTAATCAAACATTTATCGTTCCTCCCATCATCACTGCACCATCTATCACTCCATCCGTCACTCTCTCTATCGTTCCACCCATGGCCCAATCTGTCACTCCCTCTATCGTTCTATCTATCGCTCCAACTGTCAATCCATCTGTTGTTTCATCTATCGTTCATCTATCGTTCCATCTGTCACTCCATCTGTCGCTCTATATTCTGCTCCACCTGTCACTCCATCTATCGCTCCAACCGTCACTCCATCTGTCGCTCTATCTACCGCTCTATGTACCTGTCATTACAAGGCGTTCGCAGAGCTACTCCGGTGCGCGGGCGGGGTTTCGGGGGCGAAGTGCGCGCTCTGCTGCGGGCGGCGGGCAGACGCCCTGGCGGCGGCGCGCCGGTCCAGCTCGCTCTGCAGCTGCGCCAGCGCCGTCTCGTGCGCCCGCTGCAGCCGCGCCACCTCCAGCGACAGCGACGCGATGCGCCGGTTCTTCTCCTCCAGCAGCGGCTGCACCGCGTGCACGCGCCTGCGCGGAGCGCACGCCAGCGGTGGACATCAAGGGGGGCTTTGGGAAGCGCCTGGCGTGCAGCAGCTCAAGCCGAGGGTTTTTGCACAACGTTCAGGTCGAAATGGAGGAAGTTCCGAAATGTGATGACAGAGGGTGCGCTGAATTATCATACCATAATGCCACATCGTCTTCATTTATATTTGTCCGACTGCAGCTGTATATATATATATATATATATATATATATATATATATATATATATATATATATATATAATGTGTGTGTATGTGTGTGTGTGTGGAGGGAGGTTGAGAGAGAAATTATTATACAGGTCGAAAAAATAAAGTGATAACACCTTTTGCATGTGCTCACTCATGCAAGATACAACGCCGTTTGGACAGTGGATTGCATAAACAGGACTTGATTCCATCATTCTTCGTCATTGCACTATTTTTTATTACGAAATTATAATGTCAACTTTGTTTAAATCAAACCGTATGCTAAATTTGAGCGTATCGTAATGGGCTTAAAAAGACAATTTCAAATATGTGTAAATATACAAAATTCTTTGTATTCAAGCGAATCGTTTTTTAGAAATTGATCTGCTTTTGTAACGTACTTTTCCAGTGAAGTGGACATTTTCCATTCTGATGACTAAATGGGGAACTTTGCGAGTTCTGCCGACCAAGGCGCTAATTTATTAGAGCACAGTAACAATTACTTTCTCCGATACTAATTTCGCCGAAAGATGACTTCGTCGTCCAAGGAAGACGCAAATGCTGCAATCGATATCGACGTAGCTGGCGTTGCGTGGGCGCTCCGTACTTGCAGACGGGCTCTGGCAGCGGCGGCAGCGCCTTGGTCTCCGCGCCGCGCTGCTCCAGCTGCGCCTGCAGCTCCCGCACGCGCCGCCCCTCGCGCTGGCCCTCGGGCAGCAGCAGCTCGTCCTGCGCCGCCTGCAGCCGCTCCGACACCTCCTCCCGCCATTCGCGTTCCTGCGGCGTTGCAAGGAGAGGCCGCTTCGATTTAATGACTCAGCGCGAGTCAATCGCCAAGGACATTGATTCCCTAAGTGTTGTGCATGTTTTTCCTCGGGGGCTCTGATCTTCCCCGTAGGGTCCAGCGGCGACCTACCGTCGGCGAACATGGGTTTCTACAACCAGGTATTTCACGCCAGCAGGAATGATTTGTTGGATCGTCAGTGATTCCGGGCGCGTCAACTGCCAAGGTCATTAGTTCCGCTAGTGTAGTGCATGTTTGTCCTCGGGACGTGGCGGTAATGTTTCCCCGCTGGACGGTGAGATCTGGCGCCGGTCTACCGTCGGCTAGCGGAGTTTTCCCTAACTACATATCTCCCACCAGTGGAGCACCACCCTAACCGGAATAAGCTCTTGGCTTCCGACCTGTCTCCCTCGGCATGTGTGGCAGTGTTGTGCATGAAAGTGAGTGTGTAAATGAAAGGTGAGGATACTGAATTCGACCAGAGGGGCACCTCCCCAGTCGGGATAAGTTATGGCCTTCCGTCATAGGTGGTAGTGTACAGTATATAAGTGTAAGTGTGTACTTAAGGAGCGAGGATAGGACAAAGAAGAGAAAGGAAAAACTAAATGACCAGCAGTTGCCGCGTCCGGAACTAAATCATCAAGTGGACGCCCCACTTGGGGCGTCCTGAGCTGGCAACGCTTATCTATGAGCAAATCGGTGGGGCCTGCTACTTTAAGGACGCCTTTTCAATTATCATAATACAATCTTGAGTTTAAGCAATGTATAATTTCTTAAGCATTTTACGCAAAATCTCTCTGTTGTCGAACTTTTCGCTTAAAAAACACAATTAACAAAAAACAAATTTAATTAACGAAGTTTAACAAAGAAAACGGCTGTGGAGACATTTAGAATTCAGTAATTGCGTTAAAATAGTTTGGAAACAATCCTTTGTGTCGCTCGTAAATTAAACCTCTCCGTCAATTCTTTACACTCAAACAAATATTCATCGCATGGTAGAATTTGACCCTTTCTTTCTATACGCACAAGGTTGTGTTTTTATTGAAATTTGGAACCTCTTCCTTCACTGAAATACACTTCGCACAAACGCACGAAATTAATGGACTGTTGTCACAAAATTCATCACTAAGTTCAACCACGTTCATTCATACGGGATAAGAATGCTGATATTCCCGTGTGTTATTTTTTCTGCTTTTGTTTTGTGATCTCGCGGCACCATTAGAGAATGAAGGTAATTTAGGATAAATGTGCCAAAATAAGACACTAGTGCCGAAGTTGCCTCTTGCCAAGACCTATTTGATTATTATTTTCCCTAATTGGTTATCCCACAACAAGACAAAAGCGGACTCTGGTGGGTTTTCAGATTATCGCTACATCATGAGACTTCGTAGATTTTTCAAATAAACGGGCAATGAGGATAAGATATCAGGTTTTCACTCAGTATCTCAGTGGGACTGAGATGTATTATTATTCATTTATTTGTGATCAAAAACTGTTAAAATAATGTGACGTGCTACGGGGAGATATGTATTCTGTGCACGTTTTATTAATAGTTTTTAACAACTATTCTCTCCGATGTGGGAATATATATTTTCAAGGGCAAATCAGCTATAGAAATGAGTTCTTCCATCACGTCCTTCGTGAAGGAACATACTTCTGCTGCGATGGATGAAAAGGTAGTATCGGATGGAAAAGGAAACACTTCGTGACCTGCTTTTTCAAGTACTGCTTCTTCATTCACCTGAAATTGACAGAAATAAATCACGAAGACGACCGATGAGACTGTCGGCTTCTACAAATTTCATTCAGGTAGTAATCACATTCGACCTATTTGACTTGTGTCGAAAATGCAAGCACTATCTGGTCTTCGAATCAATTTACGATTCATTAATTGATGATTTCGTGTCTCCAGGTGCGTCAGCTGCTATGGTCATTTCATCTCTAAGTGTAGTTTATGGGTTATCACGGGATGTGGATGTGTTCTCTCCCATTGGACAATGAGATCTTGCGCCGACCCCTAAGTCCGCTTTCAAGATTTCCGACATCCAGGTATTACCCACCAGCGGGGTATGTCCCCCACCGGGAGAAGCTCTAAGCTCGCGACATATGGTAGTGTAGTGCATGTAAGTGTACGTGTATAAGTAAGGGTTAAGGATAGGACAAGGAGGGGGAAGGAAAGGTTGCCCGACTCCACCCCTAAGACCTCCTGGTCAGAGGCACTGCAGAGTCATCAGTTGACGCCCGACACACCTTTGCCGGACCGATTTACAAACTGACTCTCATACAACCTCTATATGGTGTCGCAATTTGTAGCACGATGACAAATAAGGTTTATTTTAGGGCTTTGAACGATAAACGTAAATAAGATATAATTGAATATTATTGTCGAAGAAGAGATGACTTTCAAAGTTGTTGTGGTACCTGGAAAGAAGGCGGAGTGTTTTGGGTTAATTGATTTAAACGATCAATTTGAGACCACTCTGTAGTGTGAAGATTAGATACAGAACGAAACGGTGAATGGAAATGGAAGTACGCTCTCCATTCACCATTTCGTTTCTTTCATTCATTTACCATTCCTACGTTTGCTTTCTATTCAACATTTCAGTGGCAGTTTATACTCATTAGCATAGTAGTAGGAAAGTGCGTTAGCAGTACATACCATACCAAATGAGGACGGAAGTGAAATTGACGAGGCTGCAGAAATGTTCACACTTCAAAGTCATTCCAAAGATAAATATTTTGCCACTTAAAATCCTCATAAGGCGTTGTGGCCATTATATACATAGATATATGCGTAGATACCTTATATATAAAAGTTTATTATAAACCAACTTACGAGTAATATCACTTAACACGTCAAACGCTTAAAAAATAATGATAAATATTTCACTAGATTTGTATTTTTTACTGGTTACTACTTGTTTCATACTGCATAATGAACTTCAATAATGAAATATTCTGAAAATCTGCTGAGTTTAATAAATTGTACTAAATAGATATTGTTTCCTCTGTGAATGCACGCTTCAAGGCCGGGTTGTCGCAATATGATTCCATTTCAGCCCAGTCCATATTCAGTTGAAAGTTTATTGTCTTGTTCTTTGGAAGACAGAAAAAAATGCTTGTGGAAGAACTCAATTTCTTGACTTCATTAGCACAAGAGAGTAACATACAAGTCAATCATCAAGAGAGTAGCAGTAGTAAAAGCAGGACAAATGGATGCGATGTAGAACCGGATCTACGAAATGTGGAACGTCTGGCAACGAATCCATTAAGACATTTCCTGAATTAGAAATTTGGCACGCGGGCCCCAGTCGGACCCACAAGGGTCCGGGCACATAGGAGGCCGCTTGGCCTAGCGGTAGTTGTGATGGACGCCACAGAGTAAATAATCCGAACAGACGTAACGGCCAAGTAGCGCTGGCAGAAAACCTCTGCTCGTATGTCGGCATCCATGCCAACACGCTGTGCAATGAGGAGGGTAATCGGTGGGTTTATGTGATCATTTCGCAGCTATAGTGTAGCGTAAGGGCAATTTAATGAAGGTGAAGGTTCTGCAGTGGAAGAAGGAATTTTATTTACTAGAAAGCAATGCGTTTATGTTCCAGAAGACATTCTCTGTTCTTGGCACCGTAGAAAATCACTATTTAACTACTCTGAGTAGCTTTTAAAATAACAACTCAAATTAAAATATTTTTGAAATATGAAATATTTACGATATAAAATTATGTTTAGATAATTCTCTCTTGGGTGTAGTGTTAGGGCGATGTTTCAGGTCTTCTTTACCAAGAATCAAGAAGCTCATATATTTAATGATCGTTCTCTGACCGCTAGCCACATTATACAGAATTTCAAGAGAAATAATACGCCGTTAACATGTGTGCTAGCTGTTCTCAATTTTACAGCAGTAAAAATGACAATGCTAAAAAGCACCCCTTTTCAAAGTTATTAAATTTCATAAATCTACGTGCCGTTACTACCTTCGTTATTTGAAATCGCGTAATTCTGTTTTATAAAATATAACAATTAGTAATTAAATGTTACTAATACACTTTTGATTACCCAAGTATCATTTTTTTAGTAATGGACACAAACATCTATATTACAACTTTTTGACCTTTTAATGTTCAGAACGGTACATTTGTGCCTAATGTAAAATTATGTATTTCTGAGGTTTTCCCAAGAACGGATCCCTTTAACATTGTTTCAATCGCTTTAAAAATGCTTGAATTATGACTACTTCTGTCTGTCAAGAAAGAACCAAAAATTTTAATATGAGTAACTAATTAATTAACATTAATCCTAAAATTAATTAATTTTAAATAATTAATTAATCTTTAGAGTTGTTCAGATGGAGTAAAAGTGAGGATGTAGCAAGCCCTTAGAATGACGTGTCCAAATTCCCAATGAGTGAAGAAGATGAGTGAAAACCAAGGCCTTTCAACTTCGTTGTAAACTGACAGCTACGTTTACTGCGGCCAATTTGCGCCTTATTGTTATTGAGATAGTGCGCAGGCCAACCGGTGGCTGGCGAACACAAGAAGGTGCCCGATGGAAAGAGAGCGCTAATGTTGGAGCATTATACAGCTCGGTTCTATCACGTGCACATTATCATTATTAGTAGGGACTAGAAGATTGGCAAAATGTGTTTTTATGATTTTTATGATTTTATGACTTTTAACAATGGGATTTTAATTGTACTTCTGGCGTTGTTTTGGTAGATTTTAGTTAGCTTTTTTGTCAATTTTAGGATACCCATTTGTAGAATTTTGACTGGTTTTTGCCCCTTTCTTTCTTTCTTTTCCGTCATTGGTTTCTTTCTTTCCTCTCGATATCTATCTCGAACAAGTTAAAAATCAGCAAGCCTGGTCAACACAAAGGGACCGTCGGGTTTTGTCATTCTCCACAACCAGACGTCACAGAGCCTGGTATGTTAAAATCTAAATGAGAATGGAAGATAATATCGGTCAAGACGTTTTATTTCTTTCACAATGGCGATAGGCTTTATTCGTCCATCCTACTTTTGACTTAAGGCCTTCGACTCCTTTTAAGAACAGAGCTCTCCATATGATATAAGATGCGGCCCTTCTCAATGCAGCGATTACACAACGACGACTACAATCGCCTTTTCATTTATGCCATTCCAAGATTTCAAGAAAGGGAGGTAACTGTAGATTTCGTGGAGATAGCGGCTGATCATAGCGGGTGGTCATGTGCAATGAAGATCACAAAGAAAAAATCGATTCTTTCCATGAAAGTGGTGATGAAAATTTTAGTTACAAGACAAATTTGCTCTATTGTTCTTATTAATTTTTTACAATATTTCATTTTAAAGGGGGATTTTTTATTGTTTACATGCCTTTTTGCATCCCTTTTTAGCCAGACAATTTTTTTGCAGACCTATTTTAGCAACAATAAATTATTGATTATCTAGGGGCTTCATTACAAACACTTCTTTACCACATGCTTCACATTTGCCAGGAATGCGTAAAATTTGTGTACAGAAACGTTGGTGAATGTTGCGGAAAGCCCCAGCGTGCGACAATAGCACCCTTTTCCAAGTGTACTGCAGTTTTGTCCACAGTGTCAATGGAGGGTTGATAGGCCCTGTCGACAACTCCAAAGTGTCAGATGGCAGTAAGACCCGATTTACACACTTCACTTTGACCAACGATTTCGACTGTTTTAGCATACGCGCGCATATGCACAGCAGCTCTGCTGGCGAAGAAACTGGTGGGCGCATGCACGCTTACGCTGAAACTGTCAAATACGTTCGTTAAAAGAAAGAGTGTAGAACTGGTATAAGGTGCGGTCATTCTCCAACCAAAGTATTGGTCGTTCGCTACCGGATACTGTGAGTGAAATTATCTGACTTTTTTCAGAAAACGTCTAAAACACTCGAAAATACTTCATATATCCCACACCAAGTCCACAGCTGATTTCTTGAAACATTTGTGAGAAGCACGCTCAAGGTCATGGACATGGATTGCAGATGGTGTTGGCTCTCCAGCGGATTTAGGTCGAATGGAACCGACATAACTAAACAAACATTTTCGTCCGACAGCCGATATTTTCAGGGAAAAATGTGGGATGGGGTCGTTTGGGTTCACTGTGTGCATTTCCGTTTACAAGTACGAGTTTGAACGAATCCGGAAGAACGGACGAAAACATTTTTCTTGAATAAAGTAAAGTCCCACGTCAACTTAGGGCGTTTTGTCCTACTTTCTTTGTTCTTTATTTGTTATTTGTTAGCTTACAGCATTTCGTTCCAATTTCACGTACTACAGACCGTCTGGGCTAAGATGTTTGCTTCGCCGCCTGGCATGGGGAGAGGTAGGACATACACCGTCCATTTAATACATGGTCCAAGATCTTGACCGTTCTTCTCCAAAATGTATTAAACAAAGATTGCAGAATTATGGGAATATTCGGACGAATTTGGGCACAACATTCGTATAATTTTTGATGAAATGTATAGGATGATTTCGCTCCCAGTCGTCCGGTAGCCAGCGACAGATGTTTTGTCCGCACTCTGACCGTAGCCTGTACACCAATTTAAGCACAGTTGCACTTCAAGGTCACGAGCTGAACGGAGAGAGGGACACCGCACCTGGTCCACCTCGGCCTGCATGCCGTCGATCTGCCAGTGCAGCGCGTCGATGCGCTTCTCGGCCGTCTCGGCGCGCTGGTGCGCCCGCGCCAGCGCCAGCTTGTCCTTGTGGTAGTTGGTCATGCGGCGCCGCATGTCGGCCAGGTGCTCCTGCGCCTCCCGCAGCGGGCCCGCCAGCTTCCGGTTCTCGGCGCGCAGCGCGCGCGCCTCCTGCGGCACAATTCGCGAGCGGACTAAGCGGCGCTTGGAACGCCCACAGCTAGGACACCATGATCTTCTTTAGACCACCATAAACCTTAAGTTAATTTCTAAATAAACGAACTATTCCTATACATTGTAACCTAGCTACATTGGAACGCCCGCTAGCTAGGACACCATGATTAGATTCTTGAAACAAAGTAAGTTAATTGGAATATATATATATATATATATATATATATATATATATATATATATATATATATACACATTGGATACTATCCAATGTTTTGCTTGGAATACCTGCTTGCTCGCAGACACGATTAGTGTTATTTAAAAGAAGATTTAGATTTATTCTAAATAAACGTATAAACGTACCGTAAAGTTGAAGAATTAGCGTGTATGTCAATAGTAAGACTCATGTTAGTATTTGGCGTGAAATGTTGGGACACATTTAAAAAATCTTGGTAATCTAAAATATACTTCGATTAAAACAGTAAGATCTTGCGAGCTAGAAGGAAAGGGGAACTGACAGCCAATCGCAATAAATACTTAGTATTTAAGCTCTCAATTGGATGACAGTGTCCCCCCTCTTTTTATAGCTCGTCGTCTTGAAAGGACTTTCTGCTGTACTTGAAGTATAGAACAAGTTTAGCGGGGTGCATCCAAATTTACTTTCAAGGGAACTACAAATTGAGGAGTATGGTAACCCCTTGAAAAAACGCGGATGAAGTCGCAACTCTATTCTGTATACAAAGCGTACACAAGCTAGCCAGCTTGGAATAAAACGCGTGTTTAGAAATCCTACATACTTGGAGAGAGGGTGGACTGGAGAGAGGGGGTTCGATTATCCAATAAGAGGTTTCAGATTCTCCTGACATCATCGCGCAGTTGATGATACTGTGACGTAGTGAAATGAGAATAAATTCAAATAACAAAAATAAAAATAGTATATTGAAAAGTTACAGACTAGTTACAATAAATTGCTAAATGTAAACACTCCGGCAACCTTTTCCTTCCAGTACCCTGCTTTACCGCAGAAAAAAAAGCCACGAGTGATGCGAGCTGTCGGACTTCCGTCCCGTGACAATTACCGTCACATGGCCTGATGCCAAAATTTAAACCGGTCGCCGTCTCGCGGACCGCGTGCAGAAAGCGCCCGAGATCGTCTGGCCCTTACACTCCGGACATCTCGCCCCCACTCTTACGCTCCCTGTACCTACACGTACTAGGCCCTCTGATGTAAACTGAATGAGAACGCGGGCGCAGATGGCGCCGCGTTAAATAGTTGGGGCCTACACCCCCACCACACCCGTTCCTTAGATAGGCTCGCCTGCTGTCGGCAAGAGAGGGCTCGCTAGCCAGCATCTTAGGAGGAGGCTACACCCCCACCACACAAGATTCCCAGGTAGGCTCGCGTGTTGTCGGCAAGCGAGGCTCGCTAGCCAGCTTCCTAGGAGTTTACAACCTAAGGTTAATTTTGGCTCTGCCACGCTGTCTGTGTGAACTGCCAGAGCGCAAAATCCCGGAGGTTCAGGCTCAACCCTTTCCTCCCCCGCAGCGCACTTTCACCGACCTAACGGTTCTGGCCCTCGTATTAACGACGCCACAATACATATTACGAAAAGAAAATGAAATCTTCCATCGCAAAGCAACAGCAAATTGAAGAGCGCCAGTACTTCTTTGGAAATGCATCGTGTTTGGGGATCTGTATCGTCTGTAGTTGTGAGCTCTTATTGCGATTTGTTTCTTGCTACTGCTGCTACTGTTGTGATCTGATGCAAGAACAATCACCACGTGTCTGGCCCAGCTCTACTCCAGCTGTCAAGTGGACAGAAATATTATTCGGACAGTACCTACCTAGCTAGTGTCAAAAATCGTGCCGCCGAGACTCGAACTCTAGGACCTCCCTTTCAGAGGCACTTTAGTGGCATACGTCGGTGTCTGAGTTGTGGGGTTGAGGGCGCACAGGCCTCACCTGCATGTGGCGAAGGCGGCCCTCCCGTGACTCGGCGCATGATGCCTTCAGCGACGCCACTAGCGATAGGTTGTTGAGAGTGACTTCGTTGTAGTAGTTCTTCAGGTCCGTCATAGCCCTGCGCACACGATTCTCAGTGAAATGCATTTTGCCACGAAAGGTTGCAGAGGATGTACAAGTAGTTGTTGTAACTTGCAAGAGTTGGGTTAGGATATTCTATGCCAAATAAAAATTAAACAATTGGTGAAGGGGGAAAATTTAAACAGTCAAATAATAGCTTTTATACTAATGAAAATTTTAAAAATGAAAGTTTTATAATCATATTTCAAAAAAAACAATGAATTGAAAAAGTAAAATTTAAGAAATAGAATGAAAATAAAAAGGATAACATTTTGTCTCTAATATTTCGTTACACGAACATCCGTTTGCGTGCCACCTCTCAGCAACGTTGAAATTCAGAGAGAAGGATCAACATATGTACATAACAGAGTGTTATAGTTAGCTCTTTCTTTTCGAATTACTATCTGTCAACAGCCGCTGTTTGTGTTGCTTTTTTTTTTGTTTTTGATTTACTTGTTCGGGTAATTTGGACTGGGTGCAGATACGTAGACATTAGTTGGTAACACTTGCGGTCCCTAAAAAAGTAATCCAATATAAATTTCAAATTTTGATCCGAAGAATTTGGAATTTCTAAAGAGTATTATAAAATAATGATTAGAGGAATCTAGTCAAATAAATGAGATGACTATATGTAAGTTTCTTGGGTTCTCTCCCTCCTTCTCTTCTTCTTTCCCGCCCTCTCTTCCTTTCTATATTTCCGTCCTCCCTGTCCTCTCCAACTCACCCTCCTTTTCCTACTCGCTCCCCTTCCCCTACTTTCTCCCCTTTCTTTCTCACTCCACTTCCTTTCTCATTCCTCTTTCTCTCACACACCCCTTCCTCTCTCTAATTTCTCTTTCCCCTTTCTCTCTCATCTTTCCCTACTATCTCCCCTTCCCTACTTTATCCCTTCTCTCTCTACTCTTTCCCCTTTCCCTACTTTTCGTACTCTCTCTCCGTCCTCTCTCTCTCTCACTCCCCGTCCTCTTCCACTCCGCTTCCTCCTTCTCCCCGTTTTCTATTTACCGTCTATCGCTTCCATTTCTCTATTAACCCTTTCTCTCTCTCTCTCTCTCTCTCTCTCTCTCTCTCTCTCTCTCTCTCTCTCTCTCTCTCTCTCTCTCTCTCTCTCTCGCTCGCTCGCTCGCTGGCGCCTACTTGGCGTGGTTGCGCAGCAGGGTGTCGATCTGCAGCTTGTGGCGCTCCTCGCACTCGGCCAGCTCCACGCGGTGCTTCAGCTCCAGCGCCTTGCGCAGGTCGGCCAGGTGCGACTGGAAGTGCTTCTCCAGCTCGCGGATCTCGTTCTTCTGCTCCTCCACCAGCGCCTCCACCTTCGACTCTTGCAGCTGCGCATCACAATGAGTCCTCCCAGAGCTGTGAGGTTGGGAACCAAAATGTGCCTTGTTAGTGTTTTCTGTATTCCGGCATTAAAAAAAGACCTTCTTTGTTACTAGAAATCGTTCGTAAAAGGGTATTTAGGGCGGATATTGTGACGTATTTGCCATTATGGCACGAATAATTGCATCGTCACACAGTCAATCACAGCGACAGAATCGTCGGAGTTAGTGCTAAACGGAACAGCCGACCACTGTTTGTTCGCACAAATCTCAAATACCCGTAACGTCAAAATAGAGTTGTTTACCAAAGTTTGATTGACCTATACATTTATAATGCTGTTGTACAAAACTTACCGTGTGCAACGCGTTTGTAATGTAATATACTGCATTCCTACAAATTTGGATTTTTTTTTTCTTTCTTGGAATCGGTGTATTCACTCGGCATTTTTAACAGCAACTCATTGTTTCTATTTTCTTAACGGGCTGCGGAATGTTAAATCCTTAACGGACGTTGGGAATTGTGAGTGGCTTTTCGTTCCTCTGAGTCGTTACGTCGATATTACAAAGTAGCACAGTATTAAGAAAAATAGATTACTGCAGTGCGCCCGGAAAGTCTCTCCGCAATTTGATCACGCTGGTGATAGTGCGTGCAGCAGACATTATGCTGGTATCACGAGAGCAAGCCTCTAGGATAACTCATCAGCAGCCTATTAGCATCTCGTGATTTTTTCTCGTGTTTGATTCCCGATCGAGACAAAAATAGCTGTAGCGTTCCCTTAAAATCATTCCAGTTTCTGTAGCTGTGTGACCAAAAAAGCTAAGGCAGGCGAAGATTGCTAGATACGGCGAAGGTCATGTTTGCCACATGTCCATCTTACTCACCAAGCTTGGGAATTACACTATGCCCAGGGATGGGGGACACCGTGAGCTAGCCATCAAAGTTCGTCAATCGACCCCAAAAAGGGCCAAATACGAGTACCTGCATACATCATGGGAAATAGGCAGCGCTCAGTGGCGGATTCAGAGGGGGCCATGGGGCACCAGCCTCAGTTTTCAGCTTCAAACAGCCTGAGTTTTCGTTTGTAACCTCCCTTTATTTGACAAAATTTATTTAAATATTTGTTTTGCAATTACGTAATTATTTAAAAATAAAGTTATATAGCATCATATACAGTCTACAAAAATTAATATACAATATAATAATATACGTTTATTATTTTGTGCCCCCCCCCCAAATGATCAGCTGGATCTGCCCCTGGCTGAGACCGTCCGAAAGAAAGCGGTGGAGGGGGTGAGGTGACGTCACGCGCGTGACACTAGCGCCGCGCACGGCAGGGAAGCTGAGGGCGGAAGCGGCGACGGTGGCGGCGGCAGCCTCTCATTCGGACAGGTGCAGAAGGACTTCCCTGGCGCGCTCTGCTACTAACTTACTTTGTGCAGGTCCTTTTCCTTCTCCAGCTGGTTCTCGTACTGCTCGCGCATCTGCTCCTGCAGCGCCATCTTCTTCTTGCGCAGGCGCAGGGACTCCGTCACGTACTCTTCGTGCGCCTGCTTCAGCTGCGCCTTTCGCTCCTCCTGCGCATGCGCACAAGCGCTTGCCATCAGTGCGCAGGCTAGCACAAGCACCGGGAACACCTTGCGCCATTTTTTAAAACATAACTACAAAATTAATTATTATTATTAATTAAAATTAATTATTGTTCATGCATTAAGGGCGTTGGAAGGGTTATAATGATCGAGCGGCAACAAAGTCCTACGTCCAAAGGCACTCAGGCTTTTTCTCGCCGCTCTAACATTACAACCAGTGAATATAAGAGCCCATGGTGAATACAAAATGTTATTTTCTATCTAATTTTAACACTTTAAATTTATTTATTAACTAATTGACTTGATGTTAATTTGATTTGGTTTGTATTTTCACATTTCCCTCCTTTCATCATTTACTCTCATCATAAGAGAATCTCTAGCATCATTCGACTATTTCCGTCGTAAACACGATTCTCCCGACCTTGGTACGACAAGCCTGCACAACAACTGCTCCGTATTCTACACTTACGAGTGGACCGTCTGCCCACGAGAGAGCCGAAAGTGCAAGTAGTAGGGGGTAGGAAGCTTTGCGGGGAGGGGAAAAGCCTGACAGTACACGACGCGGCGCGTAGATTGAATGCCGGAGCGACTAATGCTGTGAAATTAATTTCCCACTTATAAAATGGGCGATGTCCAATATTTTAAGTTACAAGGACCGTCATTCACTGTTAACGTTGCGTATCCGCCACAGTGTATTTTCTTAATCGATACTCATCGTAACTCTTAAGCAACATTTTAAAATAGTGACAATATTTAAAACGTTATTTAATTCTAACAAAATTTACAATTTCATAATTATGTGTTCACCCGTTATAACCTCCAAATGATAGCAAAATGAAGAAAATTATGAGAGCAATCTCTCACATCAAGATTCACATAAAAATGATAGGCAACTGCAAGAAGGGTCTAGCAGTACATACATTTCTGACCTTTTTTCCTCCATTACGAATCTGAAGACATCAACTAGCAAACATCCTTCTTGATACATTATGAGATTAAAAGTATTCGGACACGTCCAAAACAGTATTATGGTCTTGTCGTGTTTTTCATGGAGGGGCCTGCACCTCTTGTTGTTTTGTTTGACACTATCACGGCGCAGACCTACGTTGATGTTCCGAACACCACCTTGTTTCTCACTGTTGAAGAGCAATTCTGAGATTACAATTGCATCTTTCAACATGATCGATTACTCGTTCAAACTACACGGCCTGTGGTGGAGTGGTTACATGACAATAACGTCCCTGTAACGGACTGGTCAGCATAGTCCTGACTTCAATTCTATCAAACACCTTTGGGATGTTTTGGAACGCCGACTTCGTGCCAGGCCTCACAGACCTACATCGATACCACTCCTCAGTGCAGCACTCCGTGAAGATTGGGCTGCCATTCCACAAGAAACCTTCCAGCACCTGATTGAAAGTATGCCTGCGAGAGTGAAAGTATCATCAAGGCTAAAGATGGGTCAACATCCTATTGAATTCCAGCATTACCGATGGAGGGCGCCACGAATTGGTATGTCATTTTCAGCCATGTGACCGGATACTTTTGATCACAGAGTGTATGTTACGGGCAAACATGAGATTAGCATGAGTCTTGTTAAATAGAATGCAAAGGGTATAATATTTTATACCATAACGTAAATAATTAATAGTGTTTGTTTATTTGATATTAGAAATATATAATGAATTCTTGCCAGAAATTATAGCAGAAAATAATGATTATTTGTTTGAAGAATAACATTGAATTCTTGTTAGAAGTTATAGCAGAAAATAATGATTATTTGTTTGAAGAATAATATTTTTTGCTTTGAGGGAACCGTCTCATTCAATTAAACATAGTTAATAAAAAATAGTTTCTTTCAGTCATCTAACTAAAATTCAGTATCATAATTTTGAGTTCAGCAAAATACTAATTTGTTATTGCATTGTCGCAAAGCGAATTACATCATAAGCTCTAATAGCAATTATAATATTCTGTGTCCCAATCTAATGAGTAATTCTTTGTAGTTTCATATTTCACATTGTCATACATCAACAACAAACATTTTCAATATAATACAAAAAGCAGTGTTACTTGAACTGTATGTGACCTTCATTCTCGTCGGTTGCTGTTTCAATTTACCCGCTATGGTTTGAATTGCGCATTCTAATTGGTGGTCCCCACTCCTCAAATTTGCCTCATCCCCACTCTTCAAATTTCTCGGCATTGCGCTTGAGTGGCTCACGCGCGGCACTCGAGGTCACGCAAAGTGCAAAATGCTGTGAAGGCCTGAGGCAAGTTATGTAGTGTATATCGAGCACCTAATCGAAACTAATAACAAGAAATCACGTATCAGGAAAAAATAAAATAAATGGATCTGCAAGTATATAAGTATATTATTTTACTAACAACTAACCTTATTACACAGAGTTAATAACAAACTGTTTCATACTCAATTTACAATTAATCATTGCAACGTTTATACAATTTTTTGCAGTTTTCTTCTGGTATTGATCTAAAAGCTTTTTCAAAATGTTAATTATTCAATATAGAAATATAATTTTAAAATATTTTGAATTTTGTTACATATAATAAAAAAATCTGTTTATTACAAGTTCGTGCCTATTCATGTAACAACGGTAGATGTGGTCAGTGTGAAATGCATCTAGCCATGAGGAAGGTCACAATGTAATGGCTGAAACGTTGGTATCTGTACCTAGGGTGCGGCGATTCCCTGACAGCCTAGTAGATAGGGATAGTTGAATACGTGATGATTCGTACCTTCAGTTGATCCATGCCTTTATCGTATTCATCTTTGAGGAATTTGATGTTGGTGTCGTGGAATTTCAGCACCTTCCTGCGCTCACTGTCACCTTCCGCACGCCCGGCTTCTTTGTTTCTAGAAACGATAAATGATCAATATTATACTATACTTTCATACTTCTGTTCTCTTCATAAATAAATTATTTATTTGAGCCAGGAAAGTAAATTGGGCAATTAAAATTGTTAAGTTCTCAAATCACTGTGATAGAAAATGATGTGGAATTTACATTTGCGTCATAATAGTAGATTTGAAGCGGAGTTCTATCGTATGTTTTTATTTTCGCGTAAAGCCTTTTCGGTTAATATAAATTATAATATACGTTGTGTAGCATCAACACACACATAGCTAGTTTGAGTAAGGCGAGCGCTGTCGTTTCTTCATTTACTCGTTGCTCGGCCGCGTGCGCCCGTCAAGGGCTGGGCGTTACCTGACTTCGAGCTGGCACTCCTCCAGCTGCTTGCGCGCCACCTCCCAGAAGGCGCGCACCTTGTCGCGCTCCAGCTGGAAGAAGGCGCGCTCCTCGCGCTCGCGCTTCATCTCGTCCTGCAGGCGGAACGCCAGCACCTCCACCTGCTCGCGCGTCATCGCCTCGTGGTCGTAGCCCTCGATCACCGGGCCCTCCTTCTTCGGGTCCTTCTTGGGCGCCATCGCGCAAGCTCACTCCTCTCGCAGATTGGCGAAGGCTGCCTGCAGACGGTAGACGTGGGTCGATATGACCGCTGAACCTATTAATTCATGAATATGAAGGGAAATAAGTGGTCGCTAATGATCTAGCAATTAATGCGACCACTAAATGCTCTATGCTCTCGATCAGTGGATAGAGGCCCGTGCAGCGAGCATAGGCTGCCTGCGGATGGTAGACGTGAGTCGATATGACATTCAAACAAATGAATTCATAAATATAAAGTAAACTAGCTGTTCGCTTGATTGGTTCGATGGGGGTAGAGCGCGTTGCCGTGAGAAGAGGCTGCCTAACGATCGTAGACGTGGATCGATATTAGCTTCGAACATATGAATTAATGAGCATAAGTTGAAATAGCTATTCACGTGTACAATTTCGAATCGGTGGAGTAGAGGGCGTTGCCGCCAGCAGAGGTTCCCTGCAGGGGTAGACGTGGGTCTTTATGCACATTCTACGAATTAATTCATGAGTATACTAAAGTGAACTAGCTGGAGCGGTGCAATTATTCCTCACTTCGATCGTCAAGGAAACAATTAGTGGCCACTGGCGCAGTACTGACCCAATTTAAGCCCAATTTAAACGATAAGCTTTGCAGGCTTCAAACTTGCACAACATAAAACAGTGGTGACAAGAAAAACGAAACAGTTTGTTTCCCTTTTTCATATTTAGGAATAAATTATCAACTTAAATAACGGCATTCCATTAATGTAACATAATGGTACTTTTTTAGATTTCAGAATCTCATGAGGGAATAGAATATCAATTGACCATTACTGAGTTGATATTCTGACAACTAACAATTTTTTTCAATATCCAAGTGGCCTTTTCACTATTATACAAATCGGAGTTTGAAAATAAATTAATAAAAATACAATTTACTGAAAACACTGGTGTACATTGGTATATTTTTTCTTCTGACCCAGATATTTGAACTGATTTTATATAATTTAAAGTCACTGATTACAAATATTCTGTGAGACATTGTTCAGCACGTCACATTTATTCATAACATAGTTAAAAAATGTATCATTTTCATGTATTGCAGCAGGATCCTACTAAGAAGAACTTCCATTTCTCTTACCAAAAAAGGAAAATAGTGCTTTACAAATAGTTTTAATAGTGTTGTTTTAGTCTGGATTAATAAATAAATTCCAAAATATACAAACTTAAAATAATAATCGTGATGAACGAACTTTCGCTACTTTGATTTTCTGGAATAACAGGAATCCGGGATGTCATGCTATAAGCACCAACAGTAACGTGTTATCATATTTGTGTTCCATATACCTTGATATACCGTTGATACCATATACCGAAGATTGTTTTTATATCTTGGTGGAAGCGCTTACCCTGCTCTTCACTTACAGCACTAAGATTTGAGGGAAATACATTTAAGTGGCTGTGTAGAAAACGCATCTTGACACTAATCGCTCCCATCCTCTGATATGTTGCCAACAAACTTTCAACTAAAACATGGTGGTTATCTGACCTTTTGTTGCCACGAAAGTTTCTTGCAATATTACAAAAAGCCCATAACACATCATTCTCCAAGATTTTCATTGTTTCCAAACATTTTTTATCTTTCAACAGAACCCTTATTTGAGGGCCATCCAAAATGCCAGCTTTTAACTTCTCATGTGTCATTGATGAGAATACAGAGCAGATATAGTTAAAGCAAACATTATCTTTAACCAGAGCTTTCTCAAACTGCTTCATAATGGTTTTATGCAGTGGAAGTAATAGAATTTTATTGCGATCAAAAAGTTCATGGTTTATATTCTTGTCGCCAACTTGAAATGTTTCTCTTAGACAATTGACTTAGAAAAAGTGACAAGTACTTGATACTGGATCCTGACTTCCGAGCGGCCTATCCTTTACTCTGAGAGGTTTCCAAATATGCTCAAAAAATAAGCGGAAACATTGATGTTTGAATTAGTGTATTCAATAATGTAGCACTTATGAAAATAGAAGACATGATCCATTTAAATTAACATTTAATAACATTTGACATTTAATTTATTTTGGAGTATCCAATACGAGAAACAAGTTCTCTCTGTAAATTATTTTTTATATATTTGATAATTCATAATTACAAGAAATAATTTATAATTCTTTCTACATTTTTAATCATCTGAGTTAACACGTAATATATTAATTGATTTGAAGTAGTTGAATCGTTAAATATATTAATTATACACTTAAAAGCAAATCTGGAGGGATTTTATTAATTAGTTTTTGGTTCTAATAATATAGTACAATCCATAACTTTATGGGCGACAATCGAACCTTGCAGAGAATTATCTCACCCGGGTATTCGGGTCGCACTTCGACTGATGAAAGGCAGCGGCAGGGAGCAGTGCTGGCGCTTCAGCTGGCGGAGGCCTAGTGGCAGCAGGCGTCTCCGAGGCAGCAGTCCCAACAATGAAACACCCCGGCTTGTTAGATGCACACCACTTAGCTTTACAAAAAACTACGCAACAATACCGACTAATGCTTGCCACGTTCATGTTATCAATCAGTCGTACGTACTTATGCCAGAAGTGGATTGACACTTAGACCTAAGGATGATTCAGCATATAACGTTATGAACACCTTGTATCAACACTCTTGAAAGGCAGGAATACCGAGCAAGATTTTTTTAATGCATTACAGTAGTCCAGAGAAAACGCTCGGTATTGAGAAAGTGTGATGGTGAACGACCTTGTTATCGAATCGATGATGATTGTTTTCAGAGCCAAATAGGAAGTATTGAGCGTCACATCTTGATTTTAAACAATTATTTTAAATGTTCATGGAATCTTTATAAAAGTTTGGAAGTAATAAAGATTTAATAGTGAGAATTACAATAGCTTTCTTCAGACCTACAATATTTTTAACCACTGGTGTCGTTAGCCGAATAGCTTAACTTCGTAAAGTGAAGTCACGGAAGTTAAGTGACTCGAGAAACGACGGACTCCTGGATGGGTGATGTCTGGCATTCCCGGTTTCTATCGGCGCCAGTCCTTGACCCAAGGGATAAAAGACACAGGCTACGACGTTACGAGACAAAAGAAGGACTTCACGGAAGGTTACTCAACATATATAGACAACAAAAGGCTAAGAGACGTGTTGCGTCAACGACGCAACAAACTTCTAAAAAATGTCTTGAATTTTTTGGGACTATTTTTAGTTGGGTATAAACCTGAACGCAGAAGAGTTTTTGAGATCATTGTATTTTTGTTTCTTTTTGTCACTTACCTGGGCTACATCAGTCTTCCTGGAGTTCTATGGAGGGGTCTACGCAGCCATCCACACGAAATACGTTCGTCGAGATTTTCAATACTTGAATACATCGCTGCTGTGCATCCACATCCAAAGTTGATATCACTAACATCCACACACTCATTCACTTGAATGAACATATGAGAGGATTGTAATGTCCTGGGGAAACCGCATTCGCTTTACTGACCCGCATCGGGGTGGAGAAAATTTCGGACAGCTAAGTAGTTATGGATCAAATATCCTCCAATTTTTTGTGTTGTTTGTGACAAATGAAATTCCAGATCAGAAATTCAGAGCGCCTTTTATTCATTACACTCGTTACACCTTTTTACTTCATTCATTACGTCCTTTATTCATTACAATCGACCTTAAGAATCTCACACTCCAGACATTACTATTAAATATATTAAATTTAGAATACTTAGCATACTTGGTTTCATGCTCACGAGGGTTCAGAATGTATTAAATAGAAATGCCCGCTTGAAATGCTAAACCCTTAAGTTTATGGATGCAAAAAAAAGAATGTTAAAGTACTTGTACTTTACTTGCGTGCAAAAATAAATTAACGTAGAAAAATGATGTCGATATCCGATTTATTTCTTTAAAATACTTATACGTCTTGATTAAACTCAAAGGGAGCGTATAAGCGAACAAATAAGTGCAAATATTTTAACAAAATATTGTCTTAATAAAGAGAGGCTTACAAGAATCACGTGGGTGGGGTTTTCTTATTATTCGTACAATTCTTTTCTGTAATCTAAAAGTCTGGTAGCTATAAGATGAATTCCCCAGAATATTATGCCATATCTCAGGCGGGAATGAACATTCGAGAAATATACACGAGGAGTGTGGAGGCTGACTGAATTTGAAAGAATTTTTAAATAGTAGCAAAAAGAACTTAAATTAGAGTTCAAATCATTTAAATGGACGTTCCATTTATGGTTTGACTGAGAGACCTAAACATTTTGTTACCTTAACATCAGACAATGGCACACCGTTCATTTTCAGTGAAGTGCAGAGCTGTTTATTTGAAATGGAAAACTGCATTGAAACGGTTTTCTTTTCACTTACTATTTATTTGTTATCACGGAACTAATTTTACATATCTGATATTGTACTATTACTGTTTCTTTATTGCAACGAATATTCGTATCGTCCGCAATGAGAACTGTTCTTCCGTTTCTAATCGTCGAGGGCGTATCGTTTACGTATAGTCAGAAGAGAATAGGGTCTAAAACCGATCTCTGCGGGATTTTACATGCAACTGGCAAAGCAATCGTGTAGTGTACATAATGTTCCATTATTCCAGTAAGGTATTTCTACTTTCTGAGATCGTTGTTTATGGTACGTTTACGGTATGAATCCAATCCAGAGCAACACTACGAATTCCATACGAAGGTAATTTTGAGAGTAAAATTTTATGATCAATGACGCCACAAGCTTTTGAAAGATCAAAAAATATTCTACTAGGTGCTTCGTTTTGATCTATGAATGAGGCGACATCTTTAAGAAAAGAAAATATGGCTGTTTTCATAGATTTTGATTTTCGAAATTCATATTGGCAAGCGGAAAACGCGTCGTGTTTACTAAGAAATGGTTCCATTCGTACGAAAAAAAGTCTCGAATAGTTTTGTAAAAACGACAAAAGAGAAATTAGCCGATAATTTTGAATTTCAATTTTGATGCTTTTTTTGAAAAGCGGCATAATCGTAGTTACTTTAAAAATATCTGGAAAATGTAAGAGTACATTAAATATGTGAGTTAATGGGTCAAGTGATCAAGTAAGATTTTTATAATTTTTACACAACGCGTAGTCATCAGCGTAGTAATAGAGAACCTTCCTTTACGTTCAAGTAATATATAGGAGCTAAAAAACCTTGTAGATAATATTCAAAAATTTTATTTTATTAACAATGACCTATAGTAAACATTCTAAATATAAGCAACAAATATTTCATATATTCTTAAACAATTACATAAATTCGTGTTTTAGAAAATAAATGTATATTCTTCAAAACGTGCTGCCCGCAAATTTCAAGTTTCTTATCCCTCTGACACACAGTGATTGGCGGCTGCAGTCGTAAGTGTAGAAGCAGCGATGATCTGTTGACAGCAGTAAGTGGAAATATAAATTTCTTACTTCAAAACTTAGACATTTTAGGAATTAATTATGATTGCACTTTGATCTATTAAATGGTACATAAAATAAAATACAAAAAGTATCCATTACCATTGGTAACGTGAAATTTTCCCCTTTTCGCTTGCACAGTCAATTATTTGAATGTTCTTGGCTGTCCGTGCAGCGTCCTTTTATAGTTTCGTTAATGTTTCAGAAATCATGTGAAATATTTTGCTCTTTTATGTCTAACGAATACTATGACATGAAAACCAAAGCTTCAAGGAAAAGGATGTCAACGAGGCTTTTCCAGGGGGTGAGGAATCGATTGCAAAAGGGCTGAACGAAGTAAATTACACAAAGCCTGTAATGAAAAACCGTGATTCAAACAAATGTTGAGTATTGTACGTGGATGAATTAAGTATGAGGTTTGTCGAAAAATCTCCAACTTGATTCAAACAATATTACTCGCTTTGCTCGCTCATATCCAAATCGGTGATGTGGCTAAAGCATTTGGTCTCCGCGAATAACATGAAAACTCATTGTGTTCAGCAAACGCAAATTTACAATGCGTTTTGAGGCCAAATATAAATACGACAATTTCGCTGTGTCGTTCTCGTAATTACTACTTCTTACGTACATTTTTGCTTCATTAATCCTACTGACTTAAGCTCAGAAACAGCTAAATCCCCCACACTCTGACCGGAGGACCCTAGGGTTCGAGTCCCGACAATGGCGTATTGTCAACACAAGCAAGAGAAGTAGGTTAAATACAGTCGCTGTACGGAGGATAATCGGTGGCCGGCTACTCTGAATGTTTTCTAGTTTTTTATAGTGGTTTCTCCCTTATTCGAGTGTATAGGGTTAGTACCTGTGGTAGAACGGGTTTTGGTCATTAACATACATTGTTATCATCAGGAATAAAAAATCCAGAGGAAGGCCACGACAAGATAGCCCTCAAAACCGGCAATACAACCCACAACGCCTCACCGGCAGCGGTGGCTTAGGGCATCAACTGTTGACACTGCAGTGCCTCCGACAGAAAGATCCTAGAGTTCTGGAGCCGACCACAGTTTTGTGACACTAGTTTCAGCAATGCAGAATGCAGCCACTGTCGGGCGGAAAATTCACCAGTCAGGCTACTTTGATCGGCATTCCTACGTGATTTCTATGATCAACACCACGCAAATGCCAGATCAGTATCCTAGCAAACTGGTCACATACCGCGCGCTAACTTTCCTTTCTATTTTTTGTCCCATCCGTACCCTTTGCATACACCCACTTACACTTACATGTACACTATCGTACACGTGTGAAAGCAGCCTGAAGGTTAAAGCTGGACCCGCTCATGTCGAGGGCGCCTCGACGAGAGAAACCCCGCTAGCAGCCGAGTAGGTCCGGCCCGATATTCATCATCCAACACGAGGAACACCGCAACCTCCCGTGATTAATCCACGTACTACACTTACAAAATTAACGACCACAGAAGATGACGCGACACGTAGCGAGGCTTCGTAGCGAGGCTCGCTGTCGGCCGTCGCCTTCCCGAGCGCTGGCGCACCTCCTCAGTCGAGCTCCTCGTCCGGCGCGGCGGCGCGCGGGTGCGGCACGCGCAGCCCGTCGTCGAAGTCGGCCTCGCGCTCGCGCAGCGCCCCGCGCAGCTGCTGCAGGGTGGTGGCGTGCGCCTTCTGCAGGCGCGCCACCTCCAGCGTCAGCTGCGCGATGCGCTTGTTCTTCTCGTCCAGCAGCGGCTGCAGCGCCGCCAGGCGCCTGCGCACGCGCGCTCTTGCCGCCAACGCATCCCACATCCCACAACGTTTGCACACCCAACATTGATACGACTCGTAACACATACAATTGAGGTACGTAGTGAGTTGCTTGTGAGGTCGTAAGAAATGACGACTAACGATTAACTCCAGATATTTAACGTGAAATATTTGTTTAAATGTCCAATTAGTAGCGTCTTCAAGAGTATAGAAGGTTAGAGAAATCTTGGGGAGGACATAACATATCTTTAGTTCAAGAATACAGAACAAAATCTTCGCAGGTTACAGTTTGTCCAATGATTTGCAATCCAGAACTTACGAACAAAATTTTTTCGTTGAATCTTTGAGTGTTTTATTTACGACTCCCTCAAGAGTGAGGTGAATGGACAGCGACGTTGGGTAAGTGAAAAGCAACGGCATCTGAAATTAAATGGAAAAAGACACGTTCTCGGACGCCTACGGGAGCATAAATTTTTGAGGGACGAGAATCAATTAGATACGTACCAAAGATATAAAGAAAATGCTTATAACTAAGTTATATATGGCTTTTACCTCAACTTGATGAGAAGTTTAGATGTGTTGTAGGCAGATGCAAGAAATGTCTTTGCATGAGAAGGAGAACCTGCCTACACCAGCACACAAGTTACTCTCATCCAATCTCCTCTTTCAAAATCATATCAAAAGCTACGATGTCGTTCGATGTCATAATCATACATTTCACAAACACTTGCAAAAATTAGAAAGCATGTCTTCTAGCGCCGTCTTAGTACAAAGCATTAGTACAAATGAATGGTATATGCAAAATATGGGGGATTGATTGTTAAGAACGGAAAAGCTTACTTTCAATCCTCTTCGCAGACTACGACAATATCTAAACAGCAACACGTCTTAGATGTAAAATTCCTGATACTAAAACTTCTGGACATAACTGCAGTGGCAACGCGGGACAAACCATCAGACACAGAGAACCTATGCTCTGGCATTTGGACCAAAGTAATATAGTTTTGCCACATAAACATGGGGGAAGGGTGTTCTTGTAAACAATCCAAAGGGAGGAAAGAAGAAACTTCCCGGGCCATCATCCGAATTTAGCAGTGTAGTGCGCGAGTATGCTGTGCCAGGGAGATAATATAGTATCGCTACAGACACACGGTAGGAATTTGGAAACATTTCGAAAAAAGAAAGAAACCACTAGCCATATTTATGTTTACAAACGTGCTGTTAGCGATAATACATTGGCAGGTGGACGAAGGTAATATAGTATTCACACTAAAACGCGGCAGGAATTGAATTAATGCCTTATTTTACGTGGTGAGACTCGGGCCATCAGGCCCGCTCTTTCGTCTGACCACGCAAATTTCGCTACGCTCCTTTCACCAACTTGCAGAAGAAGGTACTTCTTGGGCGAGAAACATGCGATTTTGAATTTTGCTCAGAGGCGTCATTGAGGCTTGAGGATCTTTTATTTGCAAGTAGATCTACTAACATGGGACAGCAAGCTTTCCCTCCGAAGGAAGGTGTACGAAGGATTTTTTCGCCCTTAAAAATCCACGGCTTCGATCAGTTTTGAACCCGGCAACTTGGGTATACCAGTCTGATACGCTAACCGTTACACGCCGCGCATGAACATTTAACGTTGGGCCATGGGCAGGAACGTTTAAAGGTGCCAAAAGAAGCAGGAAGGAAGCCGTGTACGCACTGGCAGGTGGGGCCCGGCATTTGCGCAATGGCGATCTCCGCGTTGCGGTTCTCCAGAGCAGCCCTTAGGTCTCTGACGCGCCGCTCCGCTCGCATCTGCGCCTTCGCTCTGCGCAGCCTCAGCTCCGCCTGCGCCTTCTTCAACCGCTCCCCCAGCTCCAAGCGCTCGTCACGCACCTGAACGGGGAAACTGAATGAGAGGAGATTGCGTCCATTCAGCACAGCCTCAACTCAACCCGCGTCTTCTTCAGCCGCTCCCCTAGCTCCACGCGCTCGTCACGCACCTGAACGGGGAAACTGAATGAGAGGAGATTGCGTCCATTCAGCACAGCCTCAACTCAACCCGCGTCTTCTTCAGCCGCTCCCCTAGCTCCACGTGCTCGTCACGCACCTGAATGGGGAAACTGAATGAGAGGAGATTGCGCCCATTCAGCACAGCCTCAACTCAACCCGCGCCTTCTTCAACCGCTCCCCAAGCTCCACGCGCTCGTCACGCACCTGAACGGGGAAACTGAATGAGAGGAGATTGCGTCTAATCAGCACAGCCTCAACTCAACCCGCGCCTTCTTCAACCGCTCCCCTAGCTCCACGCGCTCGTCACGCACCTGAACGGGGAAACTGAATGAGAGGATATTGCGTCCATTCAGCACAGCCTCAACTCAACCCGCGCCTTCTTCAACCGCTCCCCCAGCTCCAGGCGCTCGTCACGCACCTGAACGGGGAAACTGAATGAGAGGAGATTGCGCCCATTCAGCACAGCCTCAACTCAACCCGCGCCTTCTTCAGCCGCTCCCCTAGCTCCACGCGCTCGTCACGCACCTGAACGGGGAAACTGAATGAGAGGATTTTGCGTCCATTCAGCACAGCCTCAACTCAACCCGCGCCTTCTTCAGCCGCTCCCCTAGCTCCACGCGCTCGTCACGCACCTGAACGGGGAAACTGAATGAGAGGATATTGCGTCCATTCAGCACAGCCTCAACTCAACCCGCGCCTTCTTCAGCCGCTCCCCTAGCTCCACGCGCTCGTCACGCACCTGAACGGGGAAACTGAATGAGAGGATATTGCGTCCATTCAGCACAGCCTCAACTCAACCCGCGCCTTCTTCAGCCGCTCCCCTAGCTCCACGCGCTCGTCACGCACCTGAACGGGGAAACTGAATGAGAGGATATTGTATCCATTCATCGCAACCTTAGATCTACCTGCGCCTTCATCAGCCATTCCCCCATCCCATTCGCTCTTCATGTACCTGGACGGGGAAAACGGAATATCTGAGTGGACGTATTTAACCAGTCAGTGCAGCCTTACTTCCGCCTGCGCTTTCATCAGCTACACCATCAGCTGCATACGCTCTTCTCGCGCCTGGACGGGAAAAAGTGGATAAGTGAGTGGTCGTTTTAAACCATTCAGTGCAGCTTCAGTTCTGCTTGCGTCTTCTTCAGTCGTTTCCCAAGCTCCACGCACTCGCCATGCATCTGCATGGGAAATTGTATACGTCTGTGGGCATTTTTATCCAGTAGCTGCAGCCTCAGATCCGCTTGCGCCTTCTTCAGCTACTCTTCGAGCGCGAGGCGCTCCTCATGCACCTGCACGAGCATAGTGAATAGGTGGATGGGCTTTGTATCCGGTTACCGCATCGTCAGCGCAACCTGCTGTTCTTCAGATGTTCCTCAATTTTCGAGCTCTCCTGACGGACCTCTGCAGGAGGACTAAATGGGAAAGATAACTTTGTTATCCTCAGCGTCGCCATCGGATTCATTAGCTGTTGCTCCAGCTGCAAGGGCGTCATTTCATTCTGATACTCTTATGTCAAAAGCTGGATATCTTTAATAGTAGCAAAAATAACTACCGATGTGCAAGCGTTACAATAACAAAAAATGTTGAAATCGGAGTGATTAAGCTTCAAACGAATGGCGCAATGAAATGCTCGTCAAATAACTATATTTTGTGTTCTACGCCAGTCTTCTGCAGTACTCTCTCGATATAAAACGCATTGCGAGTGGCGTAATGACAGTCTTAGAACGCTTTTACATATGCGAGAAAAAGTTTCTTCACATGAAAACGATTACGTCGCGATCGAGATTTAGGAACATTTTCATGAACTTTAAAGAACGGCTGCAGCTGACATTAAATTGTTGAGCGATGCGCGCACCTTGTCGAGGAGGATCTGCATGACGTCCATCTCCCATTTCACGTCGCGCAGCTCCTTCTCGGCGGCGTGGGCGTGGGCGGTGGCGCGCTCCAGCTCGATCTGGTCGCTCTCGAAATTCTGCATCTGCCGGCCGAGCTCCGCCAGCTCCTCGCGCGCCTCGCGCAGCGGGCCCGCCAGCATCTTGTTCTCGGCCCGCAGCGCCCGCGCCAGCTGACACAGGCCACGCTCTCAGTGCGCGTTAATCGACGCCTATTGGAATGTGGCGAATAATTGGGCACCTGATAAGGGTCAGATGGGGTGCCTGGTCGGATACCTACCGTGACGCCTTGTGACGTTTAAATATGTCATCTAATATGGCGGTTAACATGTCTAGTACGACTGCTAATATGACGGTTAAATCGTCGACTAATAGGACGCCTAATGGGACGCATAATATGTCTAATGGAAGTCTAATGAGACTCCTAATGGGACGTCTAAAGGGACGCTTCTTTGGACGTCTAATGAGATGCCAAATATGACGCCTAATGGACGCCTAATGGGACGCCTAGGCTGAGGTCGAAGTTACCTGCACCGCACGATCCTCCCGCTCGCGGAGCTCTCCGCACTCGTCTTTGAGCGTCGCCACCAGCGACAGGTTGTTCAACGTGATCTCGTTGTAGTAATTCTTCAGGTCCGTCAGAGCCCTGCAAAACATATTTCTTTTCAAAACTTAAAGAAATTAAAAATGCGCAAAACCTGAAAATATATTCTTTGAAGATTTCACTTGCAAGTGTAAAAGTTAGCATCTGTGGGTAAAGGGAGTTGAATTTGAAAACACATGAGATGACATGGAGAAGACCATTGTAATACGAGGCAACAGAAGAGAAGAGAAAGAAAGAAATATGATGATATGATAAGGCGTTTTAAGAAGCATTGTGTTAAGTGAGAATGAGCTCGATTCAGAAGACGGGTGCAGAAATATGTGGAAACCCTGTAGAGAAGCAAACTAAGATGTCGCTAGAGAGCAGTTTATTAAATGAGTAATGTCTGATAAGTGTAGAAATACAGGAATTGGAGAGTAAGATGCAACTTGCACCCTTCCTTTTGAGGAACGATTTCGGAGATCTAACGAATTCGCGCTTGCTCAGAGGGCTGCTCACCCTCCCTCCGGAATTGGCTCTGTGCGCGCGCGCGTTCTCTAAGACTCGTTGTTCGCCAAAAGAAAGCGTGAAAATCTTGTCTAAGAGAGGGTGTACGTGAAATCGTGGGGAACAATGTGGGTAAAAAAGAACAGTACGCAAGCGAACGTCAGACCATTTGCACAAGAAGCGAGGATTTAATGGACGCGAGGGAGGGGTACAAAGAAGCTAAACGAACAAGAGCTTCCGAAAGTAATGAGTAAGATCTCCATGATTTGCCGCACTCCGGACAAAACGCCACGGTAACCGGTCCTGACATGCTGGTCACCGTCGTTTGGGACATTGATGTTATGCTCAAAGGTAGTTCCATCGATTCAAATTCTTACATCAACACTATGCATACCCTAAAGAAGCGTTTCCCGCGAGTTCTATCCCAAAAGAATTGTGCACAAAGTTTGTTCTAGCCTTAGAACTCACGCCTACACACAAATATCGCAACAAGAGATGCACGAACAAAAATGGGTTTTGCTTCCACATCCACCATTAAGTCTAAATTTAGATCACTCCAATTTTCATCCCTTTGGGTCAATGAAAACTGCTATCCGGAAGAAAAATCGGGAAGAAGATTGCGGAAGAAAATTGGAAGTTGACGCTAGTCTGATCTACAAAGTGAAGGAATGGTTACGTCAGGAAAAGACTACGTTCGGGCAAGGCATGCTCACCCTTTTTTCATGGCGCAAGGCTGTACTAGTCGATGCAAATTATGTGGAAAATAAAGGAAGTAGAATAACTAGGCATTAATATTGTGTGCGACTTTCAGGTTCTTTGAATAAATAAGTCTTCGTACGCAGATAATGTTGAAAATCGCTAGGCTCTCCCGGTGGAAGGAGCTGCGGAGGCAACGGGAAGCGGGACTGAGCTTCCGCATCCGGCCCGCGAACGGACGCGTAAAGAATAATGGATTGAAAGACGGGCATCTCAGGCAGGCGCCCACAACACGGCGGCGGGAACGGAAAGGTTGGTCGGCATTCGTCTTGGCCCGCGAACGGGAATCCTCTCGGTCAATGAAAGTGCAGCAAATGGCGGAGTAGGGGGGATATGAGGTTTCTGGAACAGGAAGTGCTTATCTTATCAGCTTATCTTATCTACTTCCTGGCCCCCTCCCCCACATCCGGTGTCAACAACCGGCGCCACCAATTATAATGGCAGGAAGTGCTTATCTTATCTGGTGTTCTTATCAGCTTATCTTATCTACTTCCGCCCACCCCTCCTCCTCCCCCCGCCCCCACCCCTCCCCCTCCCCCCGCCCCCACCCCACTTCCGATGTCAACAACCGGCGCCACCCATTATAATGCCCCGCCGAATGTCAACAACCCACCACCCCCTCCCCCCTCCCCCTCCCCTCCGATGTAAACAACCGGCGCCACCCATTATAATGCCCCCCCTCCCCCTCCCACCCACCCCTCCGATGTAAACAACCGGCGCCACCAATTATAATCTCCCCCCCCCCGCCCACCCGATGTAAACAACCGGCCATTTATAATGTCCCCACCGACCGAGGTCAATGACCCCACCCTTGCGACCTCTGGCGGCGAATGGTGGAAGTGTGTGCGCACTCTGGCGGCGAATTGTGGAAGCGTATGTGTCTGCGCTCTGGCGGTGAATTGTGGAAGCGTGTGTGTGTGTGTATATGTTTCAAAAATGCTCCTGCCTGAAGCGGATTCGAACCAACCTCAATTCCCATTTCCTGTGTGGGAGGCGACCAGCACTTTGGCTCTGAGCTACGGTGACATCTCGAGTCAAGCTGTCTGCTTTGGGCTACTGATAGTACACGCGGTCGGGAGGGCGCCGCGCGCTGGCGGCAACGGCCGGGTGGCTGATAAGATAGCGGCGGGCAGGGGGCGCTGAGGGTGCGCGCTGCCGACCGGATGTTGATAAGATAGCGGCGGGCAGGGCCCGGCGCGGGTGGCAGAGGACGCGCGCTGCGCAGACTAATGAGTATAGAGATACGCGCGCTCTCTAGGAGCCGGAGAACGAGATGGAGTTGTGAGCGACGTCGGGGCGCGCATTTTGAATGCACTCTATATAAGATAGCCAGCCGCACGTCTCTCACTCTCTCTCTCGAGAGAGAGAGAGCGCTGACGCTCGCTGCCCCGCTGAAAAGACTTTCATAATAGAAGGGAAACCCTAAAAGGCGGTGATAGGAAAAACAAATGAAAAACAATACAAATTGAAAGAATGTTTTTTGTTTATTGAAATCAAATAAAAATCAAATTATACATAGAATAAATAACATTCATGTTTGTTTGCCTGTTAGATATTTAGCGATTTCCCCACACAATTTCACCGTTAAACTGCGGTGGACTTATCACCAGTGACAACACATCCCCCTGAAAAACATTACAAATTGAAAGAATGTTTTTGTTTATTGAAAACAAATAAAAATCAAATTATACATAGAATTCTCCATCTTAAAAGTCCTCTCTTCTACACTCGATGCACTTCCACTTCGGCGGCAACTCGATATGCGCGTGCTCGAAACAAGGTAGCACTTCTTCTCGCCGACACCGCAAACACTTCCACTTCGGCAACGGTTGTTTGTTGTCGACATGCGTGTGTCCATTGTTGTAATGACGAAGACAAGGAAGGAGGCGACGAATGTCTCGGTTCCGCTGCACGTCTTTCGACAGGCGATGGAAGACAGAAGGCACGTCCTTCGCGGCCCAATGTAATAGCAAGTCCATAGGAAGAAGCTGCAGAGACCAATCATCAAGTCCGAGAAGAGAACACCCGTCATTGATGAAACGTTGTATGGCACGTTCCATCTCGAAATGGCGCTGACGTAGATGGACGTCAAACTTCGTCACTGTCACTATCACTGTGGACTGGAGAGTACGCCGGAGGCGTATTTTCAAATGGACAACGCAGCGTCTGAATGATTTGACGAACGCGAGAGACGCGCTGTCGCAGTGCTTCACCGTACGGATCTTGAAGGAGATGACCGAGAGCTTCGAGGACAGCTAACACTTCAGCGTGCACCGTGAGAATAAACTCTTCCGGTTGAGCCGGTCTCTTTTTAGCGACTCCTTCCGCCCCGTATGAATTGTGGGGTGGTGGTGATTGCTTATCATTGTCTATGATAAAGGGAGGGGGGTCCCCCATGTTGAAGGAATCACAGGGAGCATTCAAAGCTTTCTGGATGACGCAATAGCGCACGAATAAATCATCAGTTTGACACTCACAGCACAGAGAGGAGTTCACTTCACCGAGAACCATCATCATCCATAGCACTTTCTCGTGACATGTAATCGCGAGATTGTGAAGAGTTTTTTCCTTATCTTCTTCGACATCTGATGGTTCTTCCTCGTGACAGCGTCGGGCAGCACACGCCACATCAACGGCGACGTCGATAATCGAGTGATAGGCTGCAGCGTAGTAGGGGCGCTGAAGACTGCTATTGTGTGCAATGATGGCGAGATCGGCGGCGGCGTCGCGGAGGCTGTCCCAGTTCATCATCATCAGCTTCTTCCAATCATCATAAGCTTCTTCGTCTAAGTGAGTTTGTTCCATGGCGACAGGCGATGGACGAGTGTTGAGACCTGTTTCAACGTGTCGAGACCTGTCTCAACATGTTGAGACCTGTCTAAACGTGTTGAGACCCGTCTCAACGTGTTTGCAAACGCTCCCCCTACTACTAGTTGAAAGTGATTCATCATAAATCTCCCACCTACTAAAAGAGTTTAACCATAAATAATATAAAAAATTTTAAAAATACTACTAAAAGAGTCTAACCATAAAATATATAAAAAATTGAAAAATACTACTAAAAGTGTTAACAAAAATCATAAAATAAATAAAAAATCATAAAATAAATAAAAATGAATGCTAGTCTAACTGAACCCCGCCTGCAGGGACGAGCGTGCACGCTGAAGAAGAAGAAGAAGAAACGGACGGACGCGTACGCAGGATGCGGAAATGACCCCATGGAAGACTTGTAAATTTATCGATCCAATAGCGTTTGTCGTCGGACACGGACAACGAACGCTTGTTTTGAACAAATGAATAATTAATATGTGATTTGGACCGAATAGTACATTGTTTGTCAATTCTATTTTCGTTTCGAAATAAACAGTCCAAATAATTTTGAAATTTATAGCGTTTGACGACCGAACGTTGTACTCCCTTCGCCCGAGAAGAACATGCCCGAGATCGGGTTTCGATGGAGTACATTTTTGGACGTAAACCAACATAGCCGAGCAGGGGATCACTTCCGCATTCGTCCTTAAACAACCCTAAGACCTTTTTATTGCGAGGTGTCACGCCAAATGCGTTATCGGGAGCGAAACAGGATGTATCAAACCAGGATGGATGCCGATTCATCTCAGCGTACACACTCGTGGAAGTAGAAAGAATGAATGAATCGGTATCCATGTAGAGAAGGTGAAGATCACAAAGATGTTTTTGACAGTAATTATAAAAAAAGTCATACATTCTATGCTTCGAAATTTCTAATATACAAAACCCCAAATAGATGGGCTTTGTGAACTTCACCTCCGTTTTTCGCAACTCGATGGTCATGAGATCGCCATTCACGTGGTGACTACGCACGAAAGCGGGATCGGCGATGAGTCGTCTGGCCCCGCACCTCCCCTCCCACTTGTTCACGAGGTAAATGCGTCGGTGGTTGCGCACGTCCTCCATCGACTTGCCGTAAATTGAATTGTTCATGAGTTTGAAAAATTTATCCTCGAAATCGGAGGACGCGCGCTGTCGACGTGCGTTGTTCAGGTCCATGTACGTGTCAAGCCAAGGTCGTTGCGAAAAAGAGAGAACGCGGTGAATTTTCGTGAGTTGCACTCCCAACTCGAGGGCCTGAACTAAATTTCGAATGTGAATGATGTAACGACGCTTGGGGAGCAGCGTCGCTAGCAACTTGGCTTGCCTGCTCTTCGAGTCGGGGGGGACGCGGGTTTCCGGACAGGGCGGCAAATCGCTCAAGCGATCGTGGATGGCGTCAGGATAGTCGAGGTCGACCTCCAAAACGTATCCCCGGTCGACTTCCGCAGCCGCCTCTGCGATGTTCAACCGCTCGATGTCGGTTTCCGGCATCCACCGGAAGTCGCCCACCGGAAGCGGATGTGACATCGAGAAACCATATAAGTTATTCGCGTCAACGTAGGCGAGATAAGATGCCTTATCGCTTGGCCGGAAGCGTTCACCCGCAAAGGGATGATTGGCCTCAGCGTGACGACCGATCACTTGCACGAGTCCCCCCCGGATGCCCCGTTCGAAAAAGAGAACCATGTCGATGTCTGTGAGTAGCTCTAGTCGAACGCCGGTGGTTTTCAACATGGCGTCCCACGAAAGCCCGGGAGCGGTGTAGTAAAAGAGAGGATCGAGCCCGTACACCTCCAAACACAAATTTCGAAAGGTTTCCATCGTGTCGGTTTCTAACAGCACGTCGACTTTCAAGTACAAATCGGCGTACTGCAGCAAATTTTGAATGGAGAACGCGTCCCACACGGCCTGCGCGTGCGCGTACTCCGAGTCCGACACGGGTGTGTCTGTGAGGCGACTGTAAAAGGCCTCGGGCGACGGTAACCTCGTGTCGTCCAATTTGGACATGTCATTGACATAATCGTAGGGAAACACCCCCTTCCTTCTGGCCAACTCGAAAAGGCGATCGTCGGGAAAGGCTGCACGGGTGAACTTCAAATCGGCCGAATCGAGCGATCGACTTAAAGAGTCGAGCGATGCACCTAAAAATTTCAATGAATCTAAAAAGCGTAGTTCCACTTTCCCGATTCTCTGGGAAATCGCCACGAATCTCTCGTGATTGTGTGGAACCACGCGCAGCCCGTCGTTGTTCATACAGTTCTTTTCGCCCCAGGCCTGAAGGAGAAAATGCCAATCGTAACCGCTCCCGTTGTGCATGACGACGGGGATGAACTTTGGTGCTGGAAAGTTGACGTTGCACGCTTGATGAGCCGCGCCGCGAAAGACACCCGAAAAATGATCGTGGTCCCTGACGCGAACGGAATTTGGAAGAAAAGGTCCTTTGCATATGTGGCATATATCGGAATTTTGAAAAGACGCCTCGTTTTCGTTGTTCATCACGAGGGGAGAAGGATGACTCAAAAGTTGCTCATAATCTTTCGCGAGACCTTCTAAGAATGCTAATAATTGTATCGCGACGTCGGGACCATGAAAGTTGACCAGTTGATTTCGCGACTCATCAAACGAGCACACCACTTGAAGCGCGGCCGAAAAGGGTTTGTGAATTTGATATGGTTGAAGGAAGGATCCATTCAACGACGGCTCACACGAAGACACGGGGACCGTGAGCGCTTCGAAGTCAACATAAACCGCAATCGCGCATCGTTGTTGTCTTTCGAGATGTTGAAATTGCATGAAGCGCTCCTCCTCTTTGCTCGTCTCCGACGGAAGGATCAAACGTGCGGGGGACCCCACGGATCGACAATCAATTTCGTGAGCCTCGAGATGCGCTTGCGAGTAAAACACATTCAAACATCTGTCGCAAACGAAAATCCTATTCTTGTGAGCCGTATGTTGAGACTTCACTAGTCTACTTAAATTTTTGATCCAAACGTAATGGGACTGTCCGCCATCGCCATGAATCAACAAGAAATTGAAATGGTTCTCTTTCTTCGACCCCGAAAAGTGTACAGGACCTACGATTTTCCAAGTTTTGTTGGCCGAATCATAGTCTAACGTGAAAACATTGAATGAAAAGCTAGAATTTTGACGTTCGAAACGTTTGATCTCGTGAACGGGCAGGGGCCAGGAGATGCCGCGCAAATCGAGACTGTTTTCCAACTGATCGAAAAGGGTTTGATAGTTACTGGTACGGTGGGAACTCAAAATTTTGATGTGTGGGGGCTGACGTTTATGAAAAAGAGCCGAAGCCACCGCCCACAGGAAACATTTCTCGTCTCGATTTTGCACGTTGATCACAGCATGACGACTCGCGATGGACGCCGGAAGAGGAAGATAAGATGAGGCAGAATGAGCGATAGGTTCAAATAAGTGAGCCGAAACATGAAGAGCGACGATAGAGGCCAACGATTTCCCGGAATCTCTCTCGGAAAACTCGTCGAATTTGGAATTTATAGGTTGTGCTATATGAGAAAGGAAAAATTCCGAAATGTCATCCGCTTGCGTTAACACAGCCGTTCGTGCCGAAAGAAAGATAGGCTGCAGCACCCCTACAATTTCGTGCGTCTCGACGTTCTCTTTCTCAATTAAAAATTGACACTCGAGTTGCGCGAAAATTTTGAAATTAGATCGACCGAGAGTGTTGTTGAGCTCTTCAAACATCTTACGATGGAAGGGAACACGACAACGGTTGAGAAACTCGACGGGATCCGCAATGTCATGTGGGGGAGGAGGATTCAAAATGACACCTCGAAATACACGGGCGTTTAAAGACTGAACGACGTCCGTCCATTGGGGAGCGTTTGCAATGTCTCGTTGTTGTTGTTGTTGGTACGGGCAATCTATAGAATCAAACAAAACACACACACACATAAATGATAATCATTCAACACAGCACTAACCACTCCTATTAAAATAAATTTATTTTACCATCCTCACGCTGCGGAGAAGACACTACCGCTTGTCGACCTGCATGAGACTCACTTTCGTCACGACGATTGAATAGAAACGGGACATCTATAGAATCCATGAAAACACATACATAAATGATAATCATTCAACACATCACTAAGCACTCCTATTAAAAGAAATTTATTTTACCATCCTCACGCTGCGGAGAAGACACTTCCGCTTGTCGACCTGCATGAGACTCACTTTCGTCACGAATGTGCCGATTTAACAGAAATTTCTTCATCTCAAATCGAATCACTGAATGCTAACAATCACACGTGACTAACACTCAAATAGCAGTACACAAGACAGAGTTGAATCACACGTGACTAACACGACGTCAACACTGAAATAGCAGTACACAAGAAGGTCCGCACGCTTCAAGAGCAATGGCAGACTAATGGCAGAGCTCTGTGGACATGGAGTTTTAAACCCTATGTTATCTCACACTATCACATCCAGCACGTGCAGTGCGCATGCGCAGAAGCCATTCATCACTCCCCCAAGCGATAGTGATAAGAACAGCAGTCGACCACAGCCGGAAGTTATAATTAGGAAAACAGGATGTCATTGATATCACTCGAGGGCCGGAAGAGATAATTAGGAAAACAGGATGTGTTGATATCACTCGAGGGTCGGAAGTTATAATTAGGAAAACAGGATGTATTGATATCACTCGAGCGCCGGAAGAGATAATTAGGAAAACAGGATGTATTGATATCCCTCGAGCGCCGGAAGAGATAGTGGAAGCATCCGCCGATCCAGCGGACATTCTAATTGGTGCGCCGGAAGAGATAGTGGAAGCATTCGGCGGTCCAGCGGACATTCTAATTGGAACATCAGAAGAGAGAGTGGAGTCACTGATAATTTAATAATCTCAACGCGCCGACTTAAAAAGGGGTTCCATTCGAGCAACGCTCACTCGCTCGCGTGCCCCAACTAGCTAGACACCATGAGCAGCTCGCAACACGTCATGAACGGGATGCCAGAAGACTCCATGGACTTCGGTGGAGAATTGGTTGAAACATCGCCACCAGCACTTCGAAAACGAAAACTGTAAGTCTTTTTCAATTTTTTCAATTTCATATATCATACATTCAGTGAGTAGTTTCAAAGTGTTTCTTTTTTTTAAAGTATATCAGAAGAGGTAAAAGAAAAAAGAAAAGTGATAAAGAAACAAGCGTGTGAAGAGACATTGAAGTTATTATATGATGATGAGGGGGATCAGACAATTGCTCAGGTAGAAGAAACATCAAAAAACAACATGCTTCTCCCGTTCTCTTCAAGACAGGAAGACAATGCAATGCAAGCAGTACAAATGAATGTCAACACAGACTGCATACAGATTAGTAATAGTGCTGTATTTATATACACGTCGAAAAGAACGACCGAGTAAGTGAAATAATTTTCCTTGTAGCTGTTTTACTCTGAGTTGTCATTAAAAATGTTTGTTTTCATTGTTTAGTTCGTGGGAAGCATTAATAAAAAAGATGGAAGCCACTACAATTCGAGTAAACATGAGGCAGTTGCCGAAAGGTATTTTCTTCGAAATTACAGACATACACCTCACTGTCAGTGAGGCATATAAAAAATCATCGTATGTAGCGACTCTGCACAATACATTCGATGTATTTCTCCCAACAAGGTATGTAAAATATGTTTTAATATGTTTGTAAAAAGGTTTTTTTTTTTAAATCATGCAATAATACTTTTCTTTATAGATTTACATCAGAAATTGAAGCCATAGGCAAAGAAGAATTTTTAGCGGAAAGGCCGCATTTAACTTTTCTTGGGATTCATCCTAAGAATAAAGCAAGTGTTGTACTTATATACAAGTACAAAGATTTATTGAAACAAACAAGTTGGGAAAATCTCTTAATATGGTTCAAGCAATATGGACTTCTAGAAAAAAAGGAAATAATGTACAACTTAATAAATAAAACAAAATGATTGTCTCTCTTATATTTATATCAATTTTTTAATACATTCAATAATTGTTGCCAAAATGTTTATTGCACAACTGAAAAAATGATGTATATATATTACAGAATAAAACAAAATATTAAATAAAGTGCAGAGTTCTTCTTATTTTCCTACTCCATTCCCCAAATCCTCAAACTTAAAAATACAATATGAAGGTGATAAAATTACACAGGAAAATGCATCAAATATTTATAATGTAAATTATTACATTCATTTCAAAATTTACCATACAAGGTTGTGACAGGATATCAAATAGTGCATTTGAAAAGTTTTTCTTTATTTAAATCAAATGTTTATATAAAACTCGCAAGTCGAAAACAAAACTCTCAGTCGTATCGATGCGATGGATGTCTTCGGACATGCGGTTCGGGCGCGTCACGCCGTCACAAAGCGATACATCGATGAACAAATCGATGACGTTGTGAAGCGTATAAGGAGAGTTGATGAGACTATGGAAACCGTGATCAAAGAAAGCGACCTCGATGCTCTCGAGCAGAAGCTCTCTACGCGTTTCGGAGAACAGGAAAATCAATTAAAGGCGTTCGCGAAAAACGAATGCAAGGCGCTCGAAAGTAAAATTCCTCCCAGGCTCTTGGACACGTTACCGCAAGTCGGTTCGTCCGGTAATTTCAATTTTCATGACAAACTTATTCGCAAAGTAGGCCCTGGCACAAACAGCTCGGACGTTGTGATTAAGTCGCAATTGGATGGCACGCTGGCGGATGCGAAGAAACACGCGGAGAATCTTTTTCATATACATAAAGAACTAGTCAAAAACGATTTTTCTAATCTCGAAACAAAGATAGAAGAATTGGAAATGCTCGATGTGAAGAAAGTATTGCAGGAGGAAGTCGATAAACGCAAGACGAGTTTAGGTAAAACTCTGACGAGTCGTTTAAATGCATTGCGTGAGGAAGTCGATAAGCGCATAAACGCAGCCGTTTGCGAAGAAAAATTGAAAAAGCTCGAGGCAGATTATTCTAATCTCGAGAAACTCTTTAACAGCTCTCAGAGCCGAGTGTTGGAAGTGGTGAACGATGTTACTGTTCTCAAGATTAAGCTCCGTAAGGTCCTTAACGTAAGTAACATATGAGCAAATGGTAAGTCAATTCCGTAAGTTGCGTGATGTCTTCAATAACGATAAAGAAAATTTGAAAAACCTCAATACAGTCCAGTCTTACAAAGATAATGGGGAAAATGATTGGTGGCACCTCAAACTCATCATTGACGTCTTTGCTTAGCACCATTCCCATGACGTCCTTGATGGGCGCCATTCCCGAGTGATGGTTGAAAAAAGATCGATCAGATTTGTATATATATTTCGACACTTGCGCTCGTGTATTAGTACTGTCATGGTTCGCACCGTGTGTAGAACAACAACGACGAGAGATTGTAGGAGACAACCTGATAGGGAGTTACGACAAAGAGGTGCACAGAGAGAGAGAAGAACTGATTCTTTTCCTGTTTCCGACGCGGTGATTACTCCGACCGCGATGGGTCGCGGCACTTCTTTGCGAGGTCGGTGCGTCGGCGGTCCCTGTAGGAGGGGGAATCGTCGTCTGCAGGGGAGTGGCGTACGAGGACGGAAGACGACGAGTACGGCGCGTGGCGGTAGAAAGAGTAAGAGAGGTGGCTTTCTGCCCGCCCTCATACCTCTGATTCCAACCATCCTCAGCGGACTGAGCGCGCTCGGGACTGTCGCAGGCGGCGCGACCGCTATCGCAAACGCTGTGAAAAACGCCAAAAATAAAAACAAAGAATTATCGGAAATGGTGCGTCATAACAAGGTCATGGAAGAGACCAGAAAAGGCTCGGGCGTGTTGCTAAGGGCCGCGAAAATGCTTCGAACGAGCAGGAAGACGAAGGGGAGGAGGGGGAGGCCTCAAAAAAACGAATGAGCGGAGTACCGCGTCGAGCGCTCACGCACGAGGAAATGTCACGTTTTGCGAAGATTTTGAATATTCCTCATTTTCGTGGTGTGTTTACGCGGGATGCGCTGCCCAAAAGAACAAGGGCGGAGCGTGAGTGCGGCGTCATCAACCTCGACGACGTCAGCGGCGACGGTACTCATTTCGTCGCGTACGCGAAACGAGGCCGAACGGTGCGTTATTTCGATTCGTTCGGACTTCCGCCCCCTCCCGAATTCCTTCGATACATGCAAAGACAGCACGTGACGTACAACACACGTCAAGTTCAACAATACAACGCGAACAATTGCGGCAAGTTATGTTTGCAATTTCTTTTTCACGAATGGAAGAAGAAAAAGGAAGATTAAACACCAGACATTGTCATTTTGCTTTTGACGATTGTGTCATGCGCACGTACACCTTAATCGGGAAGGGTCCAGAGGTCTCGGTGAAGTTTGCGCCGGGTGTCGACCTCTCGAATGATGTATATGAGATTGCCTTAGTGCATCTCAGCACCGTTCACACCATTCGCAACGTGAAGGACGGTCACAACCGACTCCACTACGAAGTTGTCGAGGGGGATGGGGCTCCAGCAAGCTATAGTCTGTCCGTCTCTCCGGGTACGTATACTTTAGAAGACATCTATCATCGTATATCAAACAATCTACAGCAACAGTTTCCCGGCGACTTTGCGGCGAAGAAGCACTTTTTCGAATTGGAAGCGGACCCGCAGACGAACAAAGTGCGCGTCAACACGTCATTCACGCTGCGTTTCGATCACGCCGAGTCCATCGGTCCTCTCCTCGGATTTTCAAAGACCGTGTCACCCACACCTTTCGGGGTGTACGTGGCGGCTGATGCTGCGCCGACGATTGTAAAAGATTTCGAGGTGTTCGTGACGTGTAACGTGATCGAAAGTGGATATATAAACCATCGCATAGCGCACGTGCTGTATCAGTTTCACGTGAACGATTTACCCGCCGCCATCGTCGAAGAAAGGCCGGCTGAAAAAATCTTTCACCGCGTCACGCGCCGTTGGATCGATGAGATATCGATTCGACTGGAGAATGCGGACGGTCATCTGATTCCATTGTACTCGGAAACACCGTTGACGTGCACCTTACTCGTACGCCCCAGAAGCAATCCCAATGCCGCTTTCTTCTAAAAGAACATTGAAAAAGCACTATAAAATGCAGGTCGTACCGCGACCGAGGCACAGAGTGCTTTGTCCGCTCACCACGTTAACACCATCCAGTCGACAAACCTTACGAGCGTTGGGTTACTGTATTTTTTCTAAAAAGAAGAAGACCGAAGAATGTCGTCCAAGAAAATGAAGACCAATCATCATTCTTCAACTGAATTTGTGGACGAACACGCGATCGACATTCTCCGCAAGGAGAATATAAAACACCACATCGTCAACGAAGCTGTTCACGAACACTTTCCATACATTAAATCGTTTGGTCAAAACGATGAAATTCGCATTACTATCGTGAATAAGGACGCCGTTCTCTTACCTTGCGAGAGTTCGCTCGTCATCACGGGATCTGTTGTCAAAACGGGCACCGCCACGCGCACCAACTGTGAATTGATCAACAATGCTTTCGCCTTTCTTTTTAGCGAAATTCGTTACGAAATCAACAACGTGATCGTCGACGTTGTGAAAAATCCGGGCATCACGAGCACGATGAAGAACGTGTGTTTCCTTTCGCCGGCAGAAAGAAGATCATTTGGCAACGCATGTTGGACCGAAGACCTTCTATTATATGAGTCTGCTGTCAGCAACACCAAATTCATGCTCAGTAAGACCGGGGGAAAATTTTACGGTATCGTGCCATTGCGACTGTGGATGGGATTTTTCGAAGATCACACGCGTATCATGACTGGTGTGAAACATGACCTCGTCCTCATTCGAGGTCGTCACGATAATCGATGTCTCACGACGAAAATCGACACACCAGACGAAACAACGATTACCGTGACAGATGTGATTTGGAGAATGCCTCATTTGACACTGAACGATGCAGCTTCCCTCGCGGTGACGCGAACGCTGGACAGTCGGCGACCGATCCCCGTGCAATTCAGACGATGGGAACTTCACGAATATCCCAACGTTCCAAGTGGAGGCATGGGACCGTTTCAGTGGACGGTGAAGACTGCCGCAAAAGAGGATCATCCCTTGTACATTTTCTTTGGAATGCAAACGGGGAGAGACAAGGACCTGAAACAGAATTCGGGTGAATTCGATGGTAACGATATGACAAGAGCAAAACTGTATTTAAACGACGAGTTTTACCCTTATTCCGAACTTCAATGCAATGTAAAATTTTATACTGGCGATGAAAAATGGCACCCGTATCTTTTTGAAATGATGCAAAAAGCTGAACGTTCTTACTACAATCGCAATCCCATCTCGAGCATGGAATATTGGTATCTGAATACTTGGTTTCCTATTATTGTGTGGGACGTCTCCGCCAGAGCGTCTGCCGTACTCCCCTCGCAAACCGACATCAAGATCACGTGGGAAACGGGTACAGCCATGCCTGCCGACGTCACAGCCTATTGTGTCATTATCTACAAAACGGAAGTGCAATACGCACCAATCGACGACTTTGTGGTGAAGAAAAACGTGATCGTATAAGACGTCGCGTGTTTCGTGCACTACCATCATTCCGTGTCTTTCCTTCATGAGATGATGAACGAAGAAGAAGAAGCTCCATCTGCTTCGCCCGGTGAAGACGATGTTGATTCTTCTTCGTCTCGCGATTCGCAACTCGCAGTTTTTATTGACATCAAAGAAAACATGGAGGAGGGGGAGGAGGACATGGAGGTGAGAGTGGCATCAACTGATTTTCCTTCTGCATGCGGTCATCCCTGTCCGATGCATTGCACATCGAAAAAAAAGAAGAAAACCAGAAAGGACGAGAAACCAAAAGAGCGAAAGATCAAAAAAACAGCGCGACGCCGCAAGACGACGACAGAACGATCAACATCCACTTCACCGGATACGGTCTGCTGCGATCTTCTTCTTCCACTGGACGTCGGCGAATGCGCGCGCAACGCAGCAAATTGGTTAGCGAGAGCTGTGCAGATGGCAATTGTATCGATGTCTACCCCAACAGACAACCATAACTGTCATGTGTAATGTGTCACATTTGTATTTTTTAATTATCAATAAAATGATGTATTTCTATTCATATTTTTTTTTCATTTCTTATCCTTATCACACACCGAGTAGGGTATCCCTTTCCCCCTCCCACTCTCCTTTGTTGGTTTTAAAAACAGTCTCCTTCGCTAGCATGCAAACAGTCTCTCTCTTTCTTCGCAAGGCGATGAACGTTGTTCAACAATCGGCGACACTGCCCGTCGTGAACGTGACGGCCTTATGGCGTGGGCAAGATGACGAGAACAAGAGTCGACACGGCCCGCTTTTCCCAGATAGCGTGCGCGCTCTTATCGTGGGACCTTCCGGATGTGGAAAGACAAACGTGGTCGTCTCGCTTCTCACCGGACAGTTCGGACTGGCGTTCCGCAACGTGTATTTATATTCCACCACAGACACGCAGCCCATGTACATGTACTTGAAGCAAGTCTGCGACGGACTCCTTCCTTTTCGTTCGTTTTCGCAACACGATAGCATCGTGCCGCCAGCCGAGGCGTCGCCCGACAGTGTTTTCATTTTCGACGACATCGCCACCGAAAAACAAGACTGCATCAAAGCCTACTTCGCGGCCGGGAGACATAAACACACGGACGTGCTCTATTTGTGTCAAACGTACACCAAAATTCCCAAGCAGTTGATTCGCGATAACGCGAATATGATTCTCATCTTCCGGCAAGACGATAACAACCTCGATTATATCTACAAAGAACACGTCGGAAACGATTTCCGTACATTCAACGATTTTAAGGCGGTGTGTTCCAACGTGTGGAACGCCGACCGTTTTGCATTTGTGGTCATCTGTAAACCAAGTGCACTTCATAATGGTCGATACCGATCGGGCTTCGACCGGTTTCTCGTGCCGACGGACGATGGTGGTGTTGATTTTAAGGTTATATAATATCTTTTCTTTCGCTATAGTCTTCACTCTACGCCATGGTGTACGTGCGACAGCATTTCAATGTCGCGGGACGGGGGGACCGACACTATCGCGGAAGAGGATTTATAGGACGGATGTTGAATCGGGCGATAGACAAACTGCCCTTCGAACTTCACATTCCCGGCGGATATCAATTTTGTGGGCCCGGTACAAAGCTCATGAAGAGACTGCAAAGAGGTGACCGCGGTATTAATCCTTTGGACGAAGCGTGTAGGGAACATGACATCGCTTACCACAACTACAAAAGCGGTGAGGAACGCAAAAGGGCAGACGAAGCACTCGCCAAGACAGGGTGGGAGCGCGTCACGTCCAGAGACGCGAGTGTCGGTGAAAGAGCGGCCGCGCTCGGTGTGGCGGGAGTGATGAAAGTGAAATCCAAAATAGGAGGACGTGTGAAAAAAATAAAACAGATTCGCGAAAACTTGAGAAGAAGAAACGTAGACAGTGAAACAACTAAAAAATATAACAAACAATCAAACATAGACTTGAAAACGCTGTATGCACTTGAGAAAACGAAAAAGAGCTTGCGTGGAAAGACAGCGCGTCCTCGTCCTTCCTCACCACCCGCTCCCCCTCGACTCGTCACGTCGGAAGAGAGGTTGAAAACGGAGTTGGAGAAGGCACGCGAAAACATTCGCAACAAAATGAGCATCTTGAAAGACGCCGAAACGATGCGCAATCGAATACTCGATACTTATCTCACAACGCCCGTCTCGAAAGCGCTGCACCGCTCTCAAAGAGAGGGAAAAAAGAACAACCCATCGTCCACGCGTATCAAATCGGAATCAAGAGTAGAAGAAAAAGAAGAAGGGTCCTCCTTCCAAACTCTCCCAGAGGTCGAAGACGAAGAAGAAGGGAACACAGAAAGAAATAGAGATGATCACAGTCAACATTATGAGCAATTACGGAGCTACTTGTCGAATGCTGCGCTCGACATAGGCGATACGACTTTCGAACCGTACTATAAAGGAGGGCGACCTCACATCGGTAACTCCATCCTAGAACTTGACCCGGAAGATGGAACATTCTCTGTTCAGGGTCACACATTCTATCCAGAACCTGGTCTTCTCGAACTCCTTTTTGAAAAACGCCCCAACTTAGAGGATGTCACGGAAGACGATTTGAAAAAATACAAAACAATTCTCGAACTCACTTCCGCGCACAAGAAGAGCTTCAAATCGAGTTGTCCGTTTAACACGAAAGGAAATCGATGAAAATATCGTACAATTATCTCACATCTTTTCGGTGGAGGGGAAAGACAAAGCAAAAGACTTGAAGAAAGGAAGAAGAAGAAGAAGAAGGGGAGCGGTCTACGTTTTGTGACGGCACCAGACTACAAATATTGGCGCGATCCGAACACACTTGTGGAGAGGTTAAGTCTGTTACACGCTTCGAAAACGGCCGGTAACAATGGGCTCGATGGTGAAATAGTAGAAATAGAAGATGAATTGCGTGACGCCGGTATTATCGGCTAGTGCCTCTAACCATGCAGAACAAGAAGAAGACGACCGTATTGCCGACCGTTCGACAAGGACTCGCTGATGAATTGCATGCGCCTGCCCGACGCCGTTACGCGAGACGGCGGGTGATAACGAAAGGACTCGATGATCTATGGCAAGCCGATTTGGTCGACATGCAACCGTACTCCAAAAGCAATAGAGGAATGCGATACATTCTCACCGTCATCGACGTGTATAGCAAGTACGCCTGGGCGGAAGCGATAAAGAAAAAGACGGGAGCGGAAGTCGTCAAGGCTTTCAACAGCATCGTGACGTCGAGCGGGCGAGTGCCTCACTTCCTACAAACCGACCAAGGCACCGAGTTTTACAATACCGCACTCAACAAGTGGCTCCGAGAGCGTGACATTCGTCATTATTCCACCTTTTCCAACGTGAAAGCCGGCGTTGTCGAACGTTTCAATCGAACGCTCAAGGAGCGGATGTGGAGACGCTTCACCGCCGAGGGGACGCGACGGTGGACCCTTATGCTCCCCACCCTCCTCCGAGATTACAACAATACTAAACATCGAACAATCGACATGAAGCCGAAGGACGTCAAGGACGATAGACTCATGCGCACGGTGTACGGGCAAGTGAAAACGCTCGACCCGCGTCTCCTGAGGACAAATCGATTTCGCGTCGGGGACATTGTTCGGGTGAGTACGTACAAAAGCTCACCGTTTCGGAAAGGCTACGAAGCGCGATGGGGAACCGAACTCTTCAAAATCGTTCGTGTGCATCTCTCGAATCCCGTCACGTACTCGCTAGAAGATCTGCAAGGTGAAACAATCAAGGGCCGCTTCTATACCGAGGAATTGCATCGCACGCGATATCTCGATCGATATTTAGTCGAGCGTGTCGTACGGAAAAAGGGTCCGCTTCGCCTCGTGAAATGGCTCGGTTTCGACTCACGCCATAATTCGTGGGTACATGCGAGAGACATTGAAGCTTAAGAGGGATTTGCATCCTCGCGCGGACAATCACACTTCGACATGTTTGCTGACGTCACAGTCTTGTATAAGAAGGACGACGAAAGCACGACAATCGTCAGTTCTTGTCGCGTGCGAAAGCGAGTCGCTGCTACACCGGTCGATGATCATTGCGCTGTGTCATTCGATTTTTTGTTTTCCTCTGTGACTGTGTGTGTGCTTCTTTGATCATGTTGCGCTACGTGAAACATTCTTTATACAGACTATTGAAAGAAGAAGAAGAAGAAGAAGAAGAAGACGAACAGCGAGACAATGCTTCTTCTTCACCTGAACAGAACAGTTCGCAAGAAGAAAAATCATTTCGAAACGAGAACGAGGGGGAGGGGACTTTGTGGTCAACACAGCCAACCACCCCGTGGCGCGAAAACGAATCCGGTAGAAGAAGAAGAAGACGTGTGCTCACAGCTGTCGCTGATCTTCAAGGGTTTTGGATAGGTGGACAATTCATTATCAAAGTGCTAACCGTCATCCGGGCCCCCAAAGATGATCCTGAGGAACGGTTCGTTCAGAAATTCACCTTTCGTCCACCGCGACCTTTCTATACTTTGAACAGCGACGACAAGAGACAAGTGTGGTGGATCAAAAGCTGCCATCACGCCACACCGCCGTGGAGTAGCGGCCGTTACGATTATCGAGACAGGACGTTTGTGATGTTGAAAGCTTTCGAAGGTGTCACAACGATATACGTTAAGGGAGCACAGAAGAAAGAGTGGCTGCTGGATGTTATTCAAGGAAAACGTATTGTTGATCTGGAGTCGATCGGATGCCCTCCGCTGAAGGAGTGTTTACGCGCGTACCGCGAACTCTACGCTTGCGGTGATGTTAGCTTAGCAGGGCAGCACGTCATCGCCCTGTACGACTGGATGAGTGTCAATCGACCGCACTTATTGCATCATGAATGGGAGGAGTCGAAAAGGAAGATTGTGTAATCGACCTCTTCCATTCAAGGACGATAAGATGAACAAGTTCCTGCATGTTGCAACATGAAGGGGAGGACCCGAAAAGTGAGATTGTGTAATCGGTTTCTTCAGTTCAAGGACGATAAGATAAACAAGTTCCTGCATGTTGCATCATGAAGGGGAGGAGTCGAAAAGGGAGATTGTCGGCCTCTTCCGTTCGAGAACGATAAGATGAACAGGTTCGTGCATGTTATAATCACGCTCTCCACCGCGTCGCTCATCAGTACGATGTCGACTGTTCCGTCGTACGCATCCGCTCATCCGCTCATCTGCTACGTTGCCGAAGTATTGGAGCATACCAGACAAGAGATCAGGCGAGAGACGCGCGAAAACATCGAGCGCGCTTTCAGAAAGTTGTATGAAGCCGATTACAAGCTTACACTTCTCGACTCGGATACATTGAGTCAATTGCCGGTCGAATTTTTGTGTCATTGGCCCGCGTCTCACGAGGTTGAGCGCGTTTTCGAGAAACTCCCTGAAGACATCAAAAAACTACCGTGTATTGAAGAACTTCGTTCGTGTAAAGAGCATTGGAATCGCGGACGCACGCACATCGATGGACCGCCGCCGTCGAAGCGGAATTGTCGCTTTTGCATCTATCTCCGCCAGCCTTGCATCCAACACTACTCTGAGGAGGAGGACGCTGCCGCACCGTCGGGCTGCCCGTCGTGACAAACCGTCACCCTTCTCGTCTGCACGCAGCACTACGCTCAACACGACAACGGATCTCGGCCATTGAAACGGAATGATGTGTGTGTGTGTTTTGTAAGAGGAATATTGTGACGTGTGTGTGCTATGAATTGGATGGATAGCATCATTGTTGATGTAGCCCTCCTGAACTTTGCTTTCGTGTTCGCTGCTTTTATCTGTTTAATATTTTGACGTGAAACAAAAAGAAGAAAAATGGAAGACCAATGGACAAGTGACACACCGCCACCATCACCGCCTCCACCTCCTTTTGTGGAAGTTCGATCCACTGCATCCCCTCCTCTATGTTGCACCATTTGTCAAAACGATGACACTCCCCCTCCTGTGATGGCGCGCACACTGTGCAATCACTTTTTTTGTCTTGAGTGTATACAAACGTGGCTAGACGTGAACAATACATGTCCTATGTGTCGACGCGAATTAAAACCTCCCCCACCCGAAGCTTATCTGAATCTAGATGAATACATTATGGCATCGATGGTGGATGACAGAATCATTATGCAGGCGTACATTTATCTCTGCAACGTCATGTGCACACTTCCCGCCAACGAGAGAGTAGCGGTTCGACAGGTCCTGGAGGCTCTCTGTGATGAAATATGTCGACGACGTACCGCCGAGGCAATAGGTCGACGAGGGGTGGTGTGATATGTCGACAAGAGGGGGATGTGTTGTCACTGGTGATAAGTCCACCGCAGTTTAACGGTGAAATTGTGTGGGGAAATCGCTAAATATCTAACAGGCAAACAAACATGAATGTTATTTATTCTATGTATAATTTGATTTTTATTTGATTTCAATAAACAAAAAACATTCTTTCAATTTGTATTGTTTTTCATTTGTTTTTCCTATCACCGCCTTTTAGGGTTTCCCTTCTATTATGAAAGTCTTTTCAGCGGGGCAGCGAGCGTCAGCGCTCTCTCTCTCTCGAGAGAGAGAGTGAGAGACGTGCGGCTGGCTATCTTATATAGAGTGCATTCAAAATGCGCGCCCCGACGTCGCTCACAACTCCATCTCGTTCTCCGGCTCCTAGAGAGCGCGCGTATCTCTATACTCATTAGTCTGCGCAGCGCGCGTCCTCTGCCACCCGCGCCGGGCCCTGCCCGCCGCTATCTTATCAACATCCGGTCGGCAGCGCGCACCCTCAGCGCCCCCTGCCCGCCGCTATCTTATCAGCCACCCGGCCGTTGCCGCCAGCGCGCGGCGCCCTCCCGACCGCGTGTACTATCAGTAGCCCAAAGCAGACAGCTTGACTCGAGATGTCACCGTAGCTCAGAGCCAAAGTGCTGGTCGCCTCCCACACAGGAAATGGGAATTGAGGTTGGTTCGAATCCGCTTCAGGCAGGAGCATTTTTGAAACATATACACACACACACACGCTTCCACAATTCACCGCCAGAGCGCAGACACATACGCTTCCACAATTCGCCGCCAGAGTGCGCACACACTTCCACCATTCGCCGCCAGAGGTCGCAAGGGTGGGGTCATTGACCTCGGTCGGTGGGGACATTATAAATGGCCGGTTGTTTACATCGGGTGGGCGGGGGGGGGGGAGATTATAATTGGTGGCGCCGGTTGTTTACATCGGAGGGGTGGGTGGGAGGGGGAGGGGGGGGCATTATAATGGGTGGCGCCGGTTGTTTACATCGGAGGGGAGGGGGAGGGGGGAGGGGGGTGGTGGGTTGTTGACATTCGGCGGGGCATTATAATGGGTGGCGCCGGTTGTTGACATCGGAAGTGGGGTGGGGGCGGGGGGAGGGGGAGGGGTGGGGGCGGGGGGAGGGGGAGGGGTGGGGGCGGGGGGAGGAGGAGGGGTGGGCGGAAGTAGATAAGATAAGCTGATAAGAACACCAGATAAGATAAGCACTTCCTGCCATTATAATTGGTGGCGCCGGTTGTTGACACCGGATGTGGGGGAGGGGGCCAGGAAGTAGATAAGATAAGCTGATAAGATAAGCACTTCCTGTTCCAGAAACCTCATATCCCCCCTACTTGGCGGCGAGCTTTTCCACCTGATCGCGCGCGGTCTGAAGTGCAGTAGAGAGTAGTGCGATACTGATGTTACGGCGTGAATTTGCGAAGTCATGGCTTGAGGCGGATTTTGTTAGTCCTCGTTGAGTTGTTTCCGTGTTTTTTATTATAGTTTAATTATTGTTTGTGTTCTTTAAACTAATATTCACAAGAAAATAATTCTGGGGGAATATTTCGTTACAGAACGTAGGATTTGTTTGTTTTTTGATAAATAGTAATGTTTTCCGTAAGCACCTAGTAGTAGTGTATCTGTATGTTTTTATTCATTTAATTTTTTCTAATTAATATTCTTTCGTTGAAGTGTTTATTACTCATAGCTGCACACGCAACACAGAAGACCGATGGCAAATCTAAGAGTGAACGGAGCAGCGTCGCTACAAGTGCTTTGGTTGTGCTCACAGGGCGTGGTTCTGGAGCAGCAGCTCCGTCTGCACGCGCTGCAGCTCCGCCATGGCCGCCAGCTCCAGGCGATGGCGCTCGCTCGCCTCCGCGCGCACGACGGTCACCTGGCGCTCGAAGTGGCCGCTCACGTCCACCACCGTCACCACGTGCTCGTCGCGCTTCCGCGTCACCTCGGCGCTGTGCTCCTGCACACGCCCACACTTGTGTCTACGTCACTCGTTTAACGTGTAGACTACGTAACGTGTTTAGACTAGTTTTCCACATCACGTAACCAATAAAAATTATAGTAAGTGGTAATAGTAGAAGCATGATGAATTGTGATATTAACAATTTTATTTTCGATTCAAACAAATCATACCACTAACTGATGAAGAATTGACAACCTCCTTATCCGTCTCATGAAACCAGTAAGGACTTGTTTCAACTTGCACATCGCATCCGACGCACTTCGCATTCCATCGCTTTTTGCATCCGACTCTTTCCCCTCAAGTGCAATGTCACCGATGCGCAGAAATAATGCGGACATATCTGATCATGTCGCCAACCTCTTCACCCCCGCAAGAGATATGGACCCCTAAATATTTCACAGGGGAGGAAGACATTCCGTTCCGAGCCACGGTTCTCTCTCGTGCTCCGCTAGTTATCGCAGTAGCCAGTTATCATCGCCACACCCCAGCAGACAGTCGACAGACTGTCGCCGAGCGCGGCGAACGGTCGCCACTGCTGCTTGCTCAACTGAGTGTATAAAGTGTTCGTGCTGGTGTACGTATACAAAAAATACTGTTTTCAACCAGATATAAAAAGTTGAAAGACTAATGGCATATGCCATTAACCCCGACACAGGGCTAACTTTAACGGAAGCCCTGCGCACCATCCACAACGGCGACAACGGCGTCGTTACACCAGCGACAACAACTCCAGCTAGCAGCGAGGCCATGGACACAAGCTTCGCTGGGACCCCTATTCCAACCATCGCCGAGGCCAGCAACAATCCGGCCTACCACAGCCAGATATACGGGTCGGCATCTCTCCCAACATCACAACCTGCACTCGGACAAAAAAGGTCAGTCAGTGTTAGTGAAAGTGACTTCGAGAACAAAAAAATGAATCGGTCCAATTACATTACGAGTGAAAATTCAAATAAAACCCTCAGAGTTCCTTTACAATGTCCCCATAATTAACAGATTTACAGAGCTCGGTGAACAAAGTGATGAACGCGAGAACAATAGGTTTCAATACATGAACGAACAAATTAATGACCACACCAATCCAAACACTAAGATACCACCTATATTTATAGCCCATATTCAGAACGTCGCTGAATTCAACAAAGAAATTAAGAACTCAATAACCAACCAATTTACATCAATTATGGTTAATAACAAGCTCAAAGTGCTCTTTAAAAACATATCGGACTTTAGACAGGCAATCAAATACCTTATCAGCACAAACAGAAAATTTCACACTTATAAAGACCCTGCAAATAAAAAATTTTCAATAGTCTTCAAGAATCTACATCCATCCATTACGCAAGAAGAAATTTACCAAGATCTCAAGGCAAAGTGCCCTTCGCTAATCAGTGTAACTCGGTTATACAAAGACAACATCCCCATCCCGGTAGAGGCAGCCGAGTTCGACGGCAGTCAAAATATAGACTATATATTACAAACTAACCAGATCTGTAACTTGATAGTCAAACTTGAAAAAAGGCGCAAAGCCAAAGGCCCCATTCAATGTCTCAGATGTCTTGATTTCGGGCACACTAGAAATAATTGTAACCACAAAATCAACTGTGCAATATGTTCCGGTAACCATTATACAGTAACGTGTCCTGAAAGTAAATCAAACCCTACCTGTATTCTCTGTAAAGGAAACCACCGTGCAGACGTTAGAACTGAAAACTGTATGTACTATAAGGATATTGTCGAAAAGAAAACCACCACTACCTTTAATACAAGAAACTCATTCCAAAGAGCAATTCAATCATCTTTTATCAACCAAAAAGAACAATTTCCATCTCTACCCCCAACCCAGCCTTTACGCAACTTCTCTAGAAACAATCACCCTGTAATCCAACCAGGAACCGAAAACAATATGAGACCACAGCAAATCCGTACCCAACAAAACCAACAAGATAATAACAATCCCCTTTTAAATACAATAATTAATTCTATATCGTCCTGTATTATTAACTTCATAAACTCCCTCATACCTTCAATAATCAATACAATTCAAAGTGCAGTAACAGCATTTTTTAATAATAATAATGTCAATACAAGCCCATAGTAATTTATCACTCACAAATTGGAACGCAAATGGGATCTCATCCAAAAAAATAGAACTAACTCAATACCTGCGCACATATAATATAGACATTGCTTGCATAACAGAGACACACCTAAAAAATAGCAACAAATTATACATTCCAGGTTATAAAATTTATAGAAACGACAGGACCGAACAAAAAGGAGGTGGTGTTCTCATTGCAGTCAGGAATAATATAACCCATCATCAAATTTATACACCAAACAACGCAGAAATTGAAACAGTGGCAATAACCCTAACACTAAACAACGAACCATGGAATATAATAACAGCATACAAACCTCCATCAATAAAAATTCAACCCCAAAATATTCTCAATTTATTCACCCCAAACATAAAAACACTAATTCTAGGAGACCTAAACGCTAAACACACAAACTGGGGATGTCGTACATGCAACCAAGCAGGAAAAATACTATCACAAATCACAAACAATACCACTATCAACATACTATCGCCTCCCGAACCTACATACTACCCAAGAGACGTTACAAAGCAACCAGACATCCTTGACATCGGACTGACTGACAGCAACATAAATTTTTATTCAACACCGTATCATGAACTCGACTCCGACCATCTACCGGTTAATATACTCACTCGACAAATCCCACCCCCGCGATCCCCAACCCCCAAAATAAACACACTCAAATGAAACTGGAATAAATTCCAAAACATAACCAGCAATTTAATACCAAAAATCAAAATTTTAAACAATTCCTTAGAAATAGACAACGCCGTAACATTATTAAACACCATAATACATACAGCTATATCAGAATCGCAGCCCTCAAATACTCAACCACATAATAAAATTAATCATTCTTCCCTACCGGTAGAAATCACAAACTTAATACGCGTCAAAAACAGGACCAGAAGGCTATGGAATCAAACCAAAAACCCACATATAAAGACAGAACTAAATATATTAACTAACATAGTTAAGAAATCAATAAAAAATCATATGAACCTCAAATTCCAGAACAAGATAAGTGCCTTAACTGTACAAAATAACTCTATATGGAAATTCACCAAACAAATACTAAAAAAGAAAACAATAATTCCTCCCATCAACTCACCAAGAGGCAAGTTATACACCCCAACCGACAAGGCTGAGGAAATCGCCAATTATTTTGAGTCAACTTTCACACTTAACCAATCTAAACCGCACCCGGATCACAACACAATAATAAAGTCCATAAATCTCCCAAACTACGGTCCATATCACAATATACATTACACAAACCCTAAAGAAATAAAACAAATCATTAACTCTCTCCCGATAAAAAAAAGCACCAGGTCATTATAAAATCAATAATTCAATACTAAAACATTTACCAGCCCCCGCAATAGCATACTTAACTAATATATACAACTCATGCTTTAGAACAAATCATTTTCCATCCACATGGAAGCATGCCATCATCCTACCTGTTCCAAAGCCAAATAAAAATTCAGCAAACACCGACAGCTATCGCCCGATAAGTCTTCTACCATCCCTGTCAAAAATCTTCGAAAAAATAATACTCCTACGTCTTAAAAAGCACCTACAAATTACAAAAGCTATCCCAAAAGAACAGTGTGGATTCACAGATCATACATCCACACAACATCAACTCCTCAGAATCACAGAACATCTCAACACAGCATTTCAGAGAAAACATCACACAATACTCATATCACTCGACATAACTCAGGCATTTGACAGAGTCTGGCATCAGGCACTAATTTTTAAATTAAGGAAAATAGGCACTCCACATTACATCACCACAGTAATTCAAAACTATTTAAGCAATAGAACCTTTGCAGTAACAATCAACAACAATCTATCCAACCCCAGGTTAATTAAAGCAGGATTACCTCAAGGTTCCCCACTATCTCCCACACTGTTTAATCTATATGTAGCAGACATCCCCAGTGATGAAACAGTAAAAATAGCACAGTATGCTGATGACACACTTATCTTCTCCTCCAGCCACTCTCTAACCAATATCAAAAATCACACACAACTGTATCTTAACCAAATAGACAGTTGGTCATCCAAATTAAAAATAAAATTAAACCCAAACAAAACTGCAGCTAAAATATTCACTTTAAGACCATACACTCCACCAACCCCACTCACATTAAACAATGAGCCCATCCCTTGGTATCCTCCAAATAAACCCATAAAATATCTTGGACTGCACTTAGACACCAAAATGAACTGGAAACAGCATATAGACATCAAAATAACCCAAACCAAAAACAAATTGCATCAATTAAAATCAATAATAAACAGAAATAAATTCCTCCCATACAAAACAGCAATAACCTTATACAAAACAATTATCAGACCTACCCTCCTCTACGCCTGCCCTGTATGGATCAATGCTGCAAAAACAAATATCAACAAAATTCAAATTGTTCAGAACCAATTCCTCCGTACAATAACTAATGCACCCTGGTTCATAACTAACCAACAATTACATAATGAATCCAACCTCGAGCTCATCATGCACCATATCACCTACCTATCCCATAATTTCTTCTCCAAATTACACCATATCCAAACTTTATCTTCATTCAAACTTTGCAAAAACCCCATCCACCCCACTCGCATAAAAAATAAATACCCATTCCATATTTTTTGTAAATTGTTCTCAGAGCTGGAATAGTTCTTATGAGGTGCCAATATGGTCCCCTCAACCTTTGTAGTAGTATTAAGTTAGGATAAGGATAGAATAAGTTAAACATAAGCCTTCAATACATATGTAGAGTTATATATAAACTGATCTATGTACAAAACAATCAAATAAATAAAAATAAAAAATAAAAAAAGAAGGGGAGGAAGACAATTCTAGTCATGACTGTCATCCACATCATAAATAGTTTTGAAGCAAAAAAATGATAACTTGAAATTTTAAAAAATGTTTATTCATAATGGTAGAACTCCTTTGGATGTGATTCTGACAATATGTAGTATTTCTTTGAATAAATTGAGTATAATTGTTACACCCAATATATTAATATTTAATTATGAAATACCAGAATTGTATGGTTTCTTTACATGTCAATAATGTATGTACAATTGTATTTGCCGAATGTTCGAGTAGAACAAATTGCAAATAAAGCAGATGTTAGAAAAAAAATTATGAAATAAATGTTACATTTGGGGGCCTGGTCCTCGTACTTTCGCTCCTGCCCCACAAAAAATATATATTTCCTTTGTCTACTTAGATTACCTTTGTCTAAGCAGTGTACGTTTTCTGCGCATTGTTTACGTGTAGACGCACATCACTGACAGCAGTCACCCCTCATCCCTCGTTTGCCGTTGGAATACTATTTCGCCGAAACACACACAGTGATGGCAAATGGTAGCAAAACATCGATACTTCGACACACCACCAAAAGGTGTCCAATGTCGATGAAAACTTCGACAAAAACATTTTAAATATGATGAAACATTTCGAAGTAAACTGTCCTGGTTTTAATGTGACACACAACAAGTCAATATTAGTTTAAAGTATATTCTGCCATCAATTTCACTGTTTTCACAATTTTATAATCAATGAAATACGCAGTCAAGATTCAAAATGCAATTTAACGATATTACCATGTACAAAGTAATCAAAGGTAATTACTACGAAGAAAGGTTGCGAATAGCAAACGGTTTCGTGTCGCGTGGGGATCGACTGCAGTGACAGTTGTCAATGGCTGTTGTTTGCGAACAATCCACAAATATTTATTAATTGCAAATTCTATTTATATCATGAGATTTCTTTTATGGAAATATCGATGTTTCTCTTCAAATATACAGATCTGAAGAAAACATCAAAAGCAAAACATCTATGTTATATTGATGTGTCTGGTCGAAAATATCAATGTTTGAGAATCATCGATGTTTTTTGCCATCTCTAAACACAAACAATATTTGGATCCCAGGTACGGAAACGTATAAATGCAGGATCTTTAGCTTAACTAGCAACCAATGGCTAAAAGCACTTGTTCTTGTTTTGGCAATTTGGCAACCGCGTGTTTTTGCCACCTTTCAAAACAGCTATACTTCGCACATCGAGACAGCAGAGGGGGCAACCGTTAGGGCATAATCTGCAGCAACGTTCTTGTTTATGTGTTTCTCCATTCAAGACCTTAGGAGGGCAGGTATGCGGCTCACACAGCCGGAAGTTTTTCGTGCTGCACAGAGTGGGTGGTCTCGGGTGAACGGAGACATGAGCAAGAAACACGTCACTTTAGGTGACTCTGTCCAGAATACTTAAGAAACAAAACTATAATACTGAAGATGTGGGGGAAGCTTATGACTGTTTATCAATTTATTAATACCAACGTAACAATAATAAATATTTAATGAAAGTCGGCTCAGAGAGAAATCAAAAAAGATATCTCATGAAACAATACCGAAAATATCTTCATTATTTATAACAATAATAATGTATTATTATTATTGAATGTGATTGTTTAGCAAATAAGAAAGCCTTAACAAAATAAAACAGCCTTAAGTTTATTAAAAATATCAATAAAACATAAATCAATAGTAAATTAATAATTATTGAAAATAATAAAAAAATACAAAAATATAATTTCCTTAAAATGCCAAACAATTGACTGTCGAGTAAAGACTCCAAAAGACCAGCATTTGTCTAGAGACAGGCGTTTACTCTTTCCAGTGTGGTGTCTGCAGTACATTGAAGACTAACAAGGACAGAACAAATGCTTTCTCTTTGTTCCAACAAAAATACATATTGAAACGCGGAAGCATTTCCATACGTAATTAAAGACAAGAAGTACAGGAGTATAATTACTACTCATTTTGAACTGCGCGGCATAGCGGCAGGTGCGAGGACAAACGGTGGGGGAAGAGTGGACGCTGCCTCCGCCGTGGCCTAGCGAGAGAGGGGGGGATTTCGGCCGTTACGAGTCGAGCGCGACGGTTGAAGGCAGTGGCCGGGAGACGGCCGTTGAGGACAGTTGCTGAGAGCGAGCCTAAGAAAGTGGCCGGAAAAAGACGGTTAGCTGTAAGCAGAGCAGGACATTACAAAAGACGAAGAACGTGGAACAGTGTTAGGTTTATAGAATCGCTGATTAGAAGCCGGTAACGTGGAAGTCGGGAGAGATACTCTAAATTGCGTTCGTGATAAGGAATGCAGTGGAAAGAACAATAGAATAGTGAGTAGTGTAATGGATGCCGGCACGGAGTGTAACCACGTGCTCGACGGTTGCAAGAGGGGAGCAGAAATGAACTGAGAAAGAGTGCTGCGACGTCATCCAAGTATATGATAGAACGAAATGGACATCCAGGAGATGCTGTGAGTGTGTGGGTGTGGAACTGAAAGCGGAAACATCCCGGATTGCGGCCGAGGAATTCTCGTCGCCGCCACTGCAGACCGGCGAGGCACGTGTCTGCGCCACCAACCGCCTGGGGACGCCGAGCTGCGGTGAAGGTCAACAGTCGCCGTCGCCGAAGGCGAGCAGCTGCGACAGTCGAATTACTTAATGGGGCCCCAGGTATGATAAGATTATATGGTAACTAGAATCTTGGTACCAAGACATCGAGGTCTTATGTATTTAATCAGGTGTATTAGACGTTGATTCATGAATAAATTGTATTTGTATTTATACTAATTTATTACTTTGATTTACCAATGTATTATCAATTCCCTCTGAAGACCCATTCACGAGTAAGACACCCGTCCTTTATAACCTTGATATTTGCAGTGGAAAGTACCGACAATCAGGTACGTCACAGCTGGCGCCCGAACAGTATGGACTCGTGTATTTAAGAAATGTGGCTCTGAGGAATTTGGTGAAACATTGGGAAATACTGTGTGTGTAATTGAATTGAGAATATGAATATTACTGTATGATAAAATGATTGTGCAACAAAGTAAATGTGAGAGTAATTTGTAGGCAGTAAGAGAATTCATTATTTGGAGGGAAGAAATAACAGTATATGTACTGACAAAATATATGTAAAAATTTGAGAAAGTATAAGGATTACTTGGTAATTACAAAATTTTAATTAGTAGTGGGCAGGTACATGGGATCATTTGGAAAAGTGACCAGTATAAATTTGTTACTATATTTACTGGGCTTATGAAAACAAATAGTGCACATAGTGTAAGTGATAAAGAGCAGTATAACTTCCAAGATTTTGTAATGCAGGTTAGTGTTAATTTTATTGTTTGTGTTATTCATGGCATGGCAACCAAAGAATTTGTGAAATAGAAATAAATTTTGTATAACCATAGAGGTACTGGATATTGTTGTACAAGTTGTGCACATTACTCGATTTGAATACACATTCTGTAATGCATTGTTCATTGGTTGGTTATGGGAAATGTTAAAATGTATTGGAAATGATATTACCTATGAAGTATTTTGAGTAGCATTGGAAATATGCATCTGGAATATTCATGCATTAGTGCTGAGGGAATTTTATGAAGTAGGCATTACACTTAATTGTGTGTGATTGTTGCACATATAATATAGCAGTAATTGAGAGGCGAATTAATCCAAAAGCAAATAGTGGATTTACATAAATTTGGGGTCATGATAGTGACAATTTTAAGGAGTTCATTAGCAGTGTATATTTATTTAGGTGGTAGTGGTATTATATATTGTGAAGGATATTTTTATGTAGTGGTATGTGATTGGGAATTTATGTGATTACAGAATCAGTGTTATTGTACCTTTTGTGGTGAGTGAGGATTCGTTATTGATTATTCAGTATCTGAGGTAATAGTGCATTAAAACAGTCGCGAAGAGCATTTATTGCAGGGATTGGCATAGTCTATTAAGAGGGTAACTGTTGCATTGCTGTCAAAAGAGGCAAATGGAAAGATTGTGCGAACATTTTGGTGCAGCTGGGGTCGAACGGGAGGTTCAAGGCAACGAAATGGAGGCGCAAAGCATAGTGTTGGACCTGGATGAGAAGGTGGGACAAATAAGGGAGTTAGATGAAGGAATTAGAAGCATATTAGTGGAAAGCGGGGATAGTGCTATCGGAAGCCAATTAGACGATACGTCGGGAGAATGTTTTGATAAAAAAGTAAAAATTACGTCGACGCCGATGATCCAGGCAGCAGGAAATTCAAATCGGGGGGGTGGAGAAGATACCCATCCAAATTTAATGCAGAGGATGATGAAGATGTTGGAAGAACAGAGCAGGAAGGCGGATGAACAGAGCAGGAAGGCGGATGAACAGAGCAGGAAGTTAGATGAACAGAGTGGGAAGATACTAGAAGAACAGAAGAGAATGAGGGAAGAATTGAACGGGAAATTGGAAGAACAGAATCGAAGATGGGAAGAACAGAACCGAAAATTGGAAGAACAAATCAAATTGACTAGGAGTGAGATGACTAAAATCGCGGATCGAGTGGAAATTCAAGAGCAAGTAATTTCCGATAGATTCATGAATCAGAAAAAGGAATTAGAGTCCCAAGTAATTAGATTGGGTGGGGAACTGGAGAACAAGTTACACCAGCAATTAGATGCTAAGATCGCCGCGCAGGATGAGAAAATTGAAGGGATGCAAAGCCAATGTCGAGAGGAAATTAGGACAGTGGAGGATAAAATGGAGAATCTCCGAGCCAAAGTCGTGGACGATGGTTGCAGAATGGAAGAAGATGCGAAGAAGCTGCAGTTGGCGGTCAAGGAAGAAATGAAGGAGAATAGACGGGAGTGCGAAGAGAAGGTTTTATCATTACGAGCCGAGGTTGAACAGGTAAAAGAATGCAAGGCACCCCCGATTGCAGCGAGCGGGATGGTGCCATTTACGCCTCCAAGGTCACTGAAGTTTTCGGGAGACGGTAAAGAAAATCCTTGCACATTTATGCGGGCGGCAGAACGGCATTTAGCAGTAATCAACACATCGGAAAGATGCAAGATACTATTCCTATATCTAATGCTGGAGGGGAACGCCCGGACGTGGGCAGATACGTTTGGTGTATTTCCCGAATCGTTAAAGGAATTCAAAGATCGATTTTTCGAACGATATTGGAACGAGGAGATCCAAATGAACTTCAAGATAAGTTTGATGAATAGTTACTACAACTATTCAATGGGAAGCTTACGTGAATACGCAACGAAGCGTATCATGGAGTACAAGACATTATCTCCTCCGATGAACGATCAAGAAATCATCTGTGTATTAACACGACAATTCCCTGTTACGGTGCAGAACTTATTACGCAGCGTGAATCATACCGATTTAGAGAGATTTCAAAACGTATTAGGGGGGTATGACCTTACCTTTGCAGGCGCCCCAAAGAATAGAAGTGAGGGCAATGTAAACATGCTAAGAATGGAACGGAGTCAGGGGCGAGGGAATGATAGGGGCACCGGCAACCAGGGAAATCAACGCGGAAGAGGTGGAGACGGATGGCAGCAGGAGCCGAGGAACCAAAGACTGGAGTGGAGTGGGCCCAACCCAAACCGCACGGAGACAGCTAGAGGCGGAGGTGGGAGTGCACCCGACCAATTAGCACAGCCCAGCACAAGCAGAGGACAGGGAAATTATTTAAACCAATAAAGTCCGGGATGAAAGGTGGCCCCATCGCGGACATAGAAGACGATAAATTGAACGTGGTCTCCATTAATACTATGCAGCCAGTAACTCATGACGCCCAGCCGTGGCAGAGACGTAAGAGTTCAGAGATCAGAATTAGAAAGTGTCCCACGATTAAGATAGAATGCGAGGGAGTGGAAACGGAAGCATTAGTAGACACAGGGTGTACGACAACAGTGGTGTCGGAGGAACTTTACGAAGAATTGAAAGCGAAGGGAAAACAAATAATGTGCTTGCCTATGAATAGGGCGTACGTGATCGGAGCTACCCAGAAAAAGTCAAGCCCCATCACGAAGCAGATAATGTTCAACGCCACGATTGGCGATCAAATTTACGAGGTAGTGGCCCTGGTGGTAAAGAAGCTATTGCATCCAATAATTATAGGGACGGATTTCTTGGTTGATCAAAGAGCAATTATTGATCTGGAACGTCAAGTGGTGGAATTGGGGAGCCAGGCGGTAGAGTTCGATTTGGGGATGGAAGAGGGGTATGAAACATGCACGGGCGTAGTGTCTGAAGAATCAATAGAGGAACAATTAAGGCAGCAGACGATGCAGATAGAAATATTGAATGCACAACAGAAAGAGCAGTTGTTGCAGTTGTTGACAGAAAATAAAGATGTATTTCAGAAGAACCGTGCTCCAATCAAGGGATTTCAGTTTCGCATTCAACTCACGGACTACACTCCGTTTCGACAGCGAAACTACCCAATACCAGCAGCTTTGAAACAAGACGTTTCTGAACTACTGGCATCGATGGTAAAATTGGGAAAGGAAAGGAAGGCGAAACTGAAGAAGAAGACTTACCAATTTAGTGAGGGGCAATCGGTACTGCTACGGGTTCCCAGGGTATCGTACCCAAACCTAAAATTATACGCAAAATTTTTTTCTGTTATATGAGGGGCCATATTTTATAGACAAGGTAACGGACAAGAATGTGGCTAGACTGTTATATGACAGACAAGAGGTGGTAGGACACTATAACTTCCACAACCTGAGACCGTGTCCAATAAGTGAGGACAACAGTGAAGTGTAGATAAAGTGCATTACTAGTATTAGACAAAACAATCATGTATAAATCTGATTTTAGGAAAATAAGTGTATATAATGTATCATTCAGTGTATAAGATGGTGCTACTATCGGCAGAGACGACAGTGGTGGAGTGAATTTTTCTTCGGCAAGAAAAATCCGAAAAAGGGGAGGAGGGGGTGATGAAACGCGGAAGCGTTTCCATACGCAATTAAAGACAAGAAGTACAGGAGTATAATTACTACTCATTTTGAACTGCGCGGCATAGCGGCAGGTGCGAGGACAAACGGTGGGGGGAAGAGTGGACGTCGCCTCCGCCGTGTCCTAGCGAGAGAGGGGGGATTTCGGCCGTTAGGAGTCGAGCGCGACGGTTGAAAGCAGTAGCCGGGAGACGGCCGTTGAGGACAGTTGCTGAGAGCGAGCGTAAGAAAGTGGCCGGAAAAAGACGGTTAGCTGTGAGGAGAGCAGGACATTACCAAAGACGAAGAACGTGAAACAGTGTTAGGTTTATAGAATCGCTGATTAGAAGCCGGTAACGTGGAAGTCGGGAGAGATTAGCCCGTAGATACTCTAAATTGCGTTCGTGATAAGGAATGCAGTGGAAAGAACAATAGAATAGTGAGTAGTGTAATGGATGCCGGCACGGAGTGTAACCACGTGCTCGTCAGTTGCAAGAGGGGAGCAGAAATGAACTGAGAAAGAGTACTGCGACGTCCTCCAAGTATATGATAGAACGACATGGACATCCAGGAGATGCTGTGAGTGTGTGGGTGTGGAACTGAAAGCGGAAACATCCCGGATTGCGGCCGAGGAATTCTCGTCGCCGCCACTGCAGACCGGCGAGGCACGTGTCTGCGTCACCAACCGCCTGGGAACGCCGAGCTGCGGTGAAGGTCAACAGTCGCCGTCGCCGAGGGCGAGCAGCTGCGACAGTCGAATTACTTAATGGGGCTCCAGGTATGATAAGATTATATGGTAACTAGAATCTTGGTACCAAGACATCGAGGTCTTATGTATTTAATCAGGTGTATTAGACGTTGATTCATGAATAAATTGTATTTGTATTTATACTAATTTATTACTTTGATTTACCAATGTATTATCAATTCCCTCTGAAGACCCATTCACGAGTAAGACACCTGTCCTTTATAACCTTGATATTTGCAGTGGAAAGTACCGACAATCAGGTACGTCACTATATATATATATATATATATATATATATATATATATATATATATATATATATATATATATTCGTTATCATCAATTCCAAGTTGCCGAAATAATCGGCGTTCTGTTACGAAAAGTCGTGTTTTCAGATATGTCTTCTATCACTTCGGTCTCGTTAAACTATCTTCCGTCAAGCGTGACGTCCCCGCCTGTCAGGCATGGGTTCGAGAGACCTGGCATAAACCAGGTCACAACCCGTTATGCCATCTATTTGGAATTATTTACCTAGGACTCAAATTTTGTTCCAGGTACAGAGAAATTTGTATTAAGCGAGTTCGTGTTATAGTATGCAAGGGTGGAAATGCAGGTTATAAGCAGATTAAACGCGTGCGTAGGGTAACTTCTCAAAGAGGCCTTCTAGAGTTTACAAAAATGTATATTATTCCTAAAAATTGTGAAAATTATGATTGCCCTTTTTTATTAACGGTCGCGACAATTTGCGAAAAATAAATGAAATTAACTCAAGGTCTTATCGAGAATTTTTTTAGGTTTCGTTCAGCATTCCATATGATGGTCGGGACGTCAGAAACAACAGCCGAGGTCCTTCACAAAAAAAGGTATCAACAGATGGATCACAAAATACTGTTTTATGTGCTGTCTTGTTCTAGCCAGATCTCTTCCAAACTTCATAGTTCGATTGCCTCTCATAAACAGGGAACTAATGAACTGCTTGAATAACGTGCGACAACATTCCGAGATTATTTTTTTTTCGCCATTATTTCATCACTAAAGCAATTCTAGTTCTAGTACTTTATAAATTAAATTTAATTTTAATAACGTTTCACAAATAATTACATCGAGATATGGATGGAGAGAATTCTTTTCTCTGCAATCTCGGTTCTATCTCCAACTGTTGATAACTTTTGTTTCTTCGTAGCTAAAAAAATATACTATACGTCTTCAATGTTATTTCCACAAGATGATTACCATTTACAATGTATTACAACAGTTAAAATAGGAACAAATTAAAATACAAATACAAAAATCGCCAAAAATGAAAAGTGTACAAATTAGAAATAACAAAAAAAAACTATTTGCCTGGAAGAGTGTAAATTGCGTCAAGAAGTGCACTCTCTCTCAAATACGTACAAATCTTCTTCAACTCATTCAAAATCGTGGCTATCAACTTTTGTATATACGAAAGTAGTACGAATAAATATCATAAAGAATGCTCGTGAGCTTTTAATTTTTAAGTATATAGCCGATACCCTAAGATCAAATATTTTTGAAAATGCCGATCTCACCATGTTTGCGTCCTGAATAGACCATTGTTGCTTAGCTGTCATAATGGCCGCTTCTTCTGCCGTGTCTTCATTGTCTAGGCGCAGCGTCACCACATCCGCCCAGATGTCTTGTTGTGCTTTATTGAGCACTTCCATGTTCTCAATCTGCGCAAGAAACACTCAGATTTACGACAAAAACTCAAACGCTTTTTGTTTACTTCCCAAGCTAACATATCTGATGTAGAGGAGGGCTCGGATTCTTATGACCCAAAACGTCTTTCAAAATGTCTTGTAAATGACCTATAAAATGACTTAAAAATGAACGGGAAATGACCTAATTGTTTAAAAAAATACTCAAAATTTGTACGAAAATGTTTATTTATTCAAAGAATTTTACAATGTAAAATAAAATTTATTTATATAATTTTTATTAAATATAAATACTTATTTTAGGAGGAAATATAATCCTCAGCTCTCATCAATCGTCAATTTTTAAAGACCGAGGAAGTTACCAAATATCCGTGTAATTTTGAGAGTTCGAAAAACAAGAATCCACTGCAGTAGTGAATTTCGTCATGAACTGATGATGCAATAAAAACCATGTTTTAGTGTGTCATTGTTAATTCATGAAATATTCCTAACAAAACACACGAAAAGGAAACAAAATGGGTAAAATGACATAAATGGCGCAAATAACAACACAATGACCTAAAAATTGAAAAATGGCAAAAAATGACAGAAAATGGTTCATTAACTATCCATTTCTATGACCGATATGTCGTGTTAAACATTCATTTACAAGTTAGCTGCATATATAATGCACCAATAAAAAGATGATATGTCACCAAAATTCGAGCCCTGTTTATTACTAAACACTAGGTAGAAGATACAAGAGAGATACATAAAGAATATTCTCCAGAATTTATTTTAAAACTATGTATGCTATTGTCAATATTCCTAAAATCATTGGGTAGGGTTGCCACTTTCGAGATGGAAGCCACCCGGAGATGATTGATTACCGGGGGGGGGGAGGTGAAAGTGCAGTAAAGTAAATATTCAAATTTACAGTACTTTATATATTTATATCTTACACTAAAATATATTTAATATAATCCTTACCTTATTATATTACAAAGATCAAATGATTTGTGTAAAAAAATAAATTTTCAAAAGAAATATTACTAATTGAGCATAAGAAACAAGGCAATTAAATTTGGAAACCCAATACTATGACCGCCATACTATAACAAACAGAAAACAGAGAATGTAAAAATTCCTAGATTTGACTCCAATCAATACATCTACTACAGATGGCGCCAAATTAACATGTTTTGACCACGCGCTAAAATCCGTCGAGCCGAAATCCGTGAGTATCCATGATTGGCTGATTCGAATTGATGATTTAAGAACAAATACTGAAAATTATAGATGTTTTCTTATGCATATATCACTGACATCTGACAATCCTTGTAGAAAAAAAAACAATAATTGTCTGCATTTTCTGTAATTTATTGAAATATATATGAAATCATTCGATAAAATAAAATTATTCAACTCAGATTAAACACTTTTTTAAAAAGTCAAAAAAGGTATTACATTTTGTAATAACCCGGAGATTTTCAACAGTAACCCGGAGCCCGGAGATTGTCTATGAAAACCGGAGTCTCCGGGTTAAACCCGGAGAGGTGGCAACCTTGTCATTGGGTATTCTATTGATGCTATTTGTATTTCTATTGACCTACACTTAAATACTTGGCACATAGACTAAGATTTTATGTCTTTTTGTATAAATATTTCTTAAATAAACGATAGTGCGTTGGCTAATAACACGTAACGATACCAAAGATGACAATTGCAACAGTAGCGACCACTTCAATCGTAACATTTGAAAAATAAGAATTGTTGACTTCCCGCTCGCTTCAAACTTACAGATTGGGAAGTTTATTTTCTATTATTTAGGATTAGAACGAAAATAAATTATTTCTTTTCCTTTCTTTTATAATTAAATAATAATCAGAAAACATCTAATTTATATTGGCATTGCAATATTACATGAATTGGTACGCTTTTTGGACTAGTCCCAAACACGTCTGGCCATTCCAAAAATTTTGCAACTTTTAAGTTGCCATTATGGGAAGAAAAGTAGGATATAGAATTTAATTCTTAAAATATTGAACAAATTAAAAATTTGAAGAAACTACGAAAATGTTAACATAAAAAATTTTTAACAGTGACCGCTTCCGAAGCTTTTAGTCTACAACTTTTTTTACTATGAATTCAACCGGTCTCAATATCTGCAGTGTCATTTACGCTGCCAAAATTTGTCCACGCAACATTTTATCGTCAGATAAAGCATGGTGAATAACGCATCAAGGCATTAATGTTGTTCTTAGAAAATGTACCCATTGTTAAAAGAAGCAAGCTAAAATAAGTTACCTTTTTTCACAGAATTTATCGAACGACGATAATCACAAATTTTATAAGATAAGATGTATTCAAATGTCTTACAATTCAATGAACAAATAAGATATGTTACAAATGTTCTGTATGATGAAGTACTATGACTTTCTACAAAACGACTGTAAACATTTAATACTTTAAATTTAGATTATTTATTATTACACTCTTAGAATTATATCTAGTTTGCTTTCCATTGTGATTGTCCTTAATCATTCATGCAGCCATAAATACACATTTATAAATCAAGAACAGAATTTAAAATCTGGAGGTGATTTCAGAGTAATTCTAAAGCCAAAAACGCCATTGAATCTTTCAGATAATTGCATTGTCAAGCAGTGTCTGTCCCGCTTACCTAAATACCGCATGCAGGAACCTTGAAATGTCTATATTTACCAAATTATTACTCATTCTTCCGCTCAAATAAAAATAATACTTTGATTGAGTGGACCTCACCTTCATTTTTGCAATGCTGGTCTGGTACTCCAGCATCGTAAACAGAATCTTCTGCTCGTGGAACTTGATCTCGGAGAGTCGCGCCATATCGTCATCTTCCAGGCGATGATCTTTGTCTCTGAAAGCATGATACGCTAGATAGTCAGATTTTCTGCTACTGTATTCTACATCATATATGGTCCTACCTTGGTATAGTTATTAACGTCATTAGGCCGATACGTAATATCGGTCATTGTGTCGTTAAATACATTTCGTAATACTTCTTAAAAAATAATATAAAAATAGAAACACCTATGCTTTTAATACGTAAGAGTGCGTTTTTTAAGTTTAATAAATAATTTGAAGATCACTGTTCTCTAACAGCCAGGAGCCGTTAATTTCTTAACGGCCCATGGCCATTATGATTACCTTTACATTCGTCTATTGGGTTGCGTTGTACAGATATATTAACGAACAGTATTACGAAAACTATAAAGCAATTCATTTACATTTTCAGAGACGTGTTTAACACTTTGTCCACACACAACAGTGAGTGTATTATTCGAGAAATTAGTAAGCCGCTCTCATTAATCTGGCATCTCATGAAACAATCTCTTTGGGATTTTTGACTGTCCCCATAGTGTGTATCTACTTTTCTGTTGCAATGTTTGTACTGTTCTTCGCAAGCATGCATTAATTTGAGAACTATACTTTTAATTTTCGATTTTTCTCACTGATGACATATGTGTATCAGGGTTTTAAATTAAGATAATTTGCTAACACGAACGCTGTCTTCGTTTAACTTAACACTTTCAATATTTTCAATTTTTACATTGCTTTGAGGAAAGGCTCTCTAGACGTATAATTATTTCTAATATTGTCTACTGCGTATTATTGTGAAGGAAGGGAGTTGAATTAGAGAGGCCATACATTTTTAGAGTGCTGAAATTGAATTCTAGTATTAAATGTGCCACAGTTTATTATTTATGTAGCCTACAAACAGTCGTCCAGACTTAAATAATTAAAAACGATCAATTGTTTGAAGTAAAGTGAGACCCGAGAATATTCATTTATTGAACGGGAGCTCAGGGAGAGAGAAAAGTCGCGGGCGTTGGGTGCCGAGGCACTCACCGTAGCTCCGCGCGCGCGTCGTCCAGTTGTTTGCGCGTCACCTCCCAGAAGGCGCGCAGCTTGTCCCGCTCCATCATGAAGAAGTTGCGCTCCGCCTGCTCCCGCTTCGTCTCCTCTTGGAGGCGGACGCACAGCTTCACCAGCTGGTCCTTCGACATGGGCGTCGTGTCGAAGTCCTCCAGCGACACCTTCTCCTTCCCTTTCTTCCCTTTTTTCGGCATCTCGGTAGCAGAAGGGGGCTACGCGCTCACGGAGAATTTATGCAATGGGTTCCCGGGAGTTTTATATTTGGATTGGTGATCGAACTGCAAAGGAATAAAAAAATGTTTTAAATGATAGTAAGTGAACACACTTTAAAAACTCTGAACACTTCAAATGTGTCAAAGCGACAGCAAGCACTTGAGAACTATACCACAATGCATTTAATTTACATTTTCAGAAACATGTTTAACATTATGTTTTCAGTCCAAACCCTGAATATATAAATTTTGAAAATAATTTTTTCTTAGACTGTATGTAACTCATGATTGAAGAAAATAATAACTGATAAATAAATTAAATACTCTAGACCAAAGTATTTTACATTGTTTTATAATTCAATTGATGTTAATGAAGACAACTCCATCGTTGATTCGATTGAAAATTATGGACAAAACCTGTCTCTAGAAAGTTTTTTTATTAAATGTAACATTACCTGCAAAGACAATGTTAAAATATCCATAGCGTCTACAATCTACCTCTTACAACAATTTTTTGTATGATGAAGTAAAGACCCACCTAAATGTGTTGCATAGGTTTGTTCTGTTTGTATTGGTGAATAAAAAATCAGAAATCACAGAATATATAAATTAGATATAATACATAGAAAAGTAGGTATATATCACATAGAAAACCCTGCATTAATAGGTGAATTAAACTGAAGTTATTACCTTAGTAACTGCTTAAGAATGTTTAAATTAGACTACAATTAAGAATGACATGTTTACTATTTCTTGGATTATGATTGTTGAAATGTGTTAATCAAGACGTACAGTCTTATCTATTTCTGTCCCTTAATTATTTTCATCAGAAACTTGATCAGAAATGGGGAAGATAATAAAAACAGTCTTGAGATACTTTTTAGAATAATTTCCCTGTAGCCTTCACTACACGAAATATAATCTTAAGAAAAAGGGAGGTTTGTACCATTTCTAGGACACTACCACCACAAAACTCAGTTAATTTACAAACTCTGGATGGGGCATTACTGCGCATTTGTTAATTCAATACGACGTTGCGACAAAAATATAGAATTTTATGAATTATACTACAAATAAATATGTAATCGCACATGCAATGCGTTACTCAACTTGCCATCCTGCGTAACATGGAAACTCTGACCTTGTCTCTTCAAACCTCGTCCCCATAAGGAGTCACGATTAAGATTTCTTACATCATTATTTTCAAAGTCAAATCAGAAGTAGATGTGGTTTGTACTGAGTGTGTGAATTTGAAATGAACTGATGTCACTGCAGTGTTTCTGATCGGGAGGCTCTGGGTTCGAATCTGGACGGTGGCAGGATTTTTTGACACAAGCTAGATAGCTAGGTAGTATTCAATCGCTGTCTGGGGGAGAATTCTAGCGATCGGCTGCCCTGCTTGATAGTTTTCCATGTTTCTTCAATCAATACCAGGTGAATGCCAGAGCAGTACCCTAACAAACTAGCACGGACCGCGCGCGATCTTTCCTTCCCTTCCCTTGACCTATTCTCATGCCTTAGTTACGCACACTTGAACTTACATGCACTACTGTACCAACATACGGGGAGATCGGTAAAGGGATCTTAGAACTAGTTCTGGCTGAGGCGGTGCCCCGCTGATGAGATACCTGTTTGGGAAAAAACCCGCTACCTGACGGCATGTCGTCGCCGGATATTTCCATTTAGTTTTTCAAAATCGCAATGCTCCAAGTCAGGCCAGATTCACAGGGCATATTAAGTTTGGAAACAATCCTACGAATAGTTTAGGTGCTAATGTTGTTTACAAATGGACGGACGGACGTTTGAAAAAAAGCGTGTTTCGGTATTTTAGGGCCCAAAAATGTCTATTGCGGTGGAAATCTTGAAATCGATTTTCTACAGCATTTTATAACTTTCTCTTTTCTAAAAGAAAGAAAGTAAAGATAATGACTTCTAATATATTTCTTTATTCATATTCGACATAGCGTACAAGAAAAAAGTAAATAGTCGTTGGTGTTGGTTCACTTACTTGCCTGCATCTATGGATTTGTGAAAATGGAAAATACTCGTAATGCAATTAATCGTCGTTCGTAAATACAATTATATAAACACTTTTGAATGAAATTAAATACATTTACAAAGAAATGAGCATGAAGTACATTTAAAAAACATTCCTAATTGCCCTTGCTAATTTCATGCAAGCTTACGCAATATTTGACGCATGTCTGTGGTTTTCGTGGTTATTATGAGCTTTGCTGGGTCTTATATAAATAATGATTGTCTTTAAACTTACTTTAAATTTACTTCACAATAAAAGGATGCTTCTATGCTACTAATCGGTGAAACTTCTAAAGAATTTTAAACTTAATAACTTTGGTCTAAGAATACCCTCTTAATTTCACATAAAAAGTAAATGCACTTATGCACTAACTATTAATTTCTATTTATCGTGAGACTCAATCTTTAAATTTACAAACGAGGGCAGAGCCCTTTCCAATTGGCTTGTGTCTCTAGGGAATTGAATCGCTCACTAATGGCTTTGTTAAAGTTTCTGGTTTGTAACCTAGTTTTGTCGTTAAATTTATTTACACTGTTTACATTTGTGTAGGCCTATATCTACTCCTATCATTTCATGCTGAATACTCTTCCATTTCATATTCGCGTTTTGTGTATGATTTAATTAAAATAAAGACCTCCCTCGTCTCTAATTTACCTGTCCTATCGAAATAGTTTGTAGTCATTTCGACAAATTTCAGAATCTGATACTTCTTTACTTAGCCATAATAGTTCTTTAGTTTTGTTAATATTCCATGTTCCAATAATCGTTTGCTAAAGGATATTTTGTGTAGTGATTGATGTCACGTACAATTTTTTTACGTCTGTACGTGCGTAATTAGTCTCAATGTAATATCATATGGAAAATTAGGCAATTGTGTAAGCACTCATCCTTCGTTTTCTGCAGTATACTTCTAAGTTGCTAACGTATGCGTTTTCCCACAACACACGATGTATAAACCTTGAGTCCTTGAGTACTGTGCAGGATTGTGCGGGGTGGTCTGCACAGCTCGCTCTTCCTCATGGATGTTCCGTTCCGATAGCAGGGACAGACCCCGTACGCGTATGACGCAGGAGGAGGGCAGGAGCGGCGCGTGTGCCACACGGGAGCAACGTCCTGCGCAGGCCCTCGCGCAAGGCGTCAGGCGCAAGGCAAGAGGCTGGGGCGTGCTTCGCTTGGCAGAAATCGTTTCAGGATTATTTGATGACTAACACTCAAAGTTGGAATACCTATGATTTCATCTTCAGGTGGATATCTGGTAAAATTCACAATTGTGCGTATGTTCTCTCCGAGCAATATCGCGCCAGCTCGAGGGTTATAACATCCTTAAAATTCATAATTTAAAATTAAAAATAAAATGTTTTCCTTTCATTTATCGTCAAAAACAGTAAAAACTATTTTTTTACGTGTAAATGAGATGTATGGATTCTAGTGATACCCTCTATCTCGACCAAGTTGAGAATGATGTTTACAGGAGCGCTGTCTTTGTTTGCAGCCGAAACGATAGAGACGGAGATATAAGGATACTCAACATAAATTGAAAATGAGACCGCGCCAATCTGTTGAGGGAAAAAAGCGCGATTTATTTTGTCACAAGTCTAGTATCTTCCCAATGTATATTTTAACCGTTTTTGGACATGTAGGCGCGTTGTACTAGAATAAAAGTTTACTTTTCTCTGCAGAATGAATAAAATATTGATCGAATTCCCTCAATGAGCAGAAAATGTGTACTGTAACATTCATATAATTCGTTTAATTTAACTTAAGTAAATTCTTCGAACACACAAAAAAAAATATGTTTTCTGTAAGAAGCAACTATCACCATAATGAAAAAAATTGTAGATACTTATGACACTGAAGTTTTGGTTCTCTATTGCATTCCTGACAGATTTCATAAAGTCTGCTTAAATAAGATGAATGAAGAAGAATACAAAATGTTTAAATTCAAGGAGAAAGTAATAAAATTTTAATATAAAAAGAAAAAAATATTATACTCTTGTGATAGAAAGGTAAAAAGTAAAAAAAAATGCTACTTAACGTGACAAAAATAAAACAGTGAATGCAAATCTTACATGATGTCTCTGAAGTTATATTTCATCAGCCGATTCCGTAGAAGCAGTATCAGTCTCTAATGCCATAAGAATTTCCTGGCTGGTGTCTGAGAGAGTGTCCGTGACACTAGATAAGTCACTGCCACTTTCCGGACCTACACTAGTTTCAAGGTCACCAGCATTTTCAAGCAAAGCATCTCTATCCCTGTATTTGTTTATATTTTATTCCTATGAGTGACAGATTTTTTTCAGCCTTTAATTGTTATTTTGTCTATTGACTCTGGTGTCACTATTTTTAAATAAGAAAGTTATATTTAATAACATTAGAGAAAAAGTGTCTTGCCTGCCGGCGAAGTGTCACTTCTCGACGAGAACTCATGTTTCCCAAAGTTACAGCGATAAACAACTCTCTTCACGCTCCTCGTGACTTTTGTTAGCGAAACTGACTGCATTGACCCGTGTATGCACCTTTAGTTCCACGGCGCGCCGCAATCACCTCCTTCATTCTTCGCTTAGTCGAGTTATAACAGCAAACAGATTAAATAACTTTTCTTGAACACTTAAAATTAACATTGATTCAATTTCTTATTCGTATTAACACTCGTTTTCATCATTCGAACGAATAAAAGTAAATCGTTCGTACTCAATACATGAGGTGAAGCCGCCAACAAAAATTAGCGCCATGTTAACATATCTTTAGAATTACCTCTGATGAAGTTATGATGTGAATATATGAATCAAAATAATATAAATATTTTCATTTAATTGTTTAAATTATTGTCATTTACTATAAATATTATTTGTTACGTTAAATTACTTCCATCCAATATTACAACTTTTAACATTTGAAATTTTCCACGTTGTTTCGTAATGTTGATATTCCAAGTCATCCCGAGCACGTCTTCTGGTCTCTTAAAAAGAAAATATTTATTTTGTAAGAATTTATAACAAAATAAATCTTAATAATAGAAATATGCTCTTCTTACATATTAGTTCTTTCTAATAATTCAACATGCAAATGTTCTATTTAATGTAGTTTATTTAAAGAGTTGTGTATTAAATCAGTAGGGCTCCTCTTATACGTTTCTATCAATAATTAATTGTATATTAGTATTCCGAGTATTTTTAATGTGTCTATTGTAATTAATAAGTTTACTCGCTGACTAACTGATGGCCATTTCTACTCGGCTTATGGTTTTTTTAAGAGAGAACAAAGTTACGCAACCATTCAATTTCTACAAAATACAGATACGGTAAAGTAACACATCCGGTTCGATCTAACTCTTGAAACTCTGAATTGACTATTCAAATTGAAGGAATCAACAAATGGCTGTCAACAAACTTAAAAAACTTGCAGATTTCATTTTATTTGTCGACAAAGAAGCATCGACTATTTTATTTCTTAAGTCATTACATATACAGATATGTGCTATAAAATAACAAGTGTATATTCTTCAAAACCTTTCATCGCAAAATGCACTTGCTATTCCGTCTTGACACATAGGCAGAGTCCAAGCCGCCTAGATGTCGGAACACCAATGATCTGTTGAAAACAATAAATGGGAATATCAGTAACATCATACTTAGGCAAATCCAGCTGTTGCTCGTCATAGTATGAAGGCTCTTCCTTAAATACTGTGAACTAGTGCACAGAGAGATTCGAATGTTTAGAAAAAAATATTAATTTGTTGAAAACATATCGCCAGTAATCGATTTTCACAAATTCACCTTTATTGATCACTAGAGGTAACCCGTCAATAATGATGGGATGAAACCAAACTCTCATATTAATAACTCACCATAATAAATAGTAGGAAACAATTATATTTCCTTAATACTAAATTTCAGTTGTTTTTCAAATTCAAACTTTCCTTATTAACAGCCATAGATTCTAAACGACGCTCTTTATGGGGTCGTAAAGTAATTTTATCGAGGTAATTTTATCGAGTAATGCGTATCGAGGTCGAGGCTTAGGTCGATTGTGGCCCTAGAAACAGCACGAACGTGTGCGCAATCTGCCCTCCCTCAGGGCGTCTTCCAATGCGCTGCCCCGGCACCAAGAAGCTCGGGTTTAACTATTGAGAGTTGTATTCTCCTTTCAGTCAAATTTGTTTTCTATTTTATACCACATTCCCGTATATTTATTTCTGCAAAAATAATTTTGTATGAATACTTATTTTATTTGTAATAAATCAGTGTTTTTGGTTTGTCTTACAAATTATTGATTTGAACCTGTCAGTGCACATACAATTCACTTTCATAATTAGCAAACGAATAACAATATGCTACTTCTTTGTTCCGACAGTAACAGCCAAACACTATGAATGTATAAGAATCAAAATCCACAGTATCCATGCCCCACTTGTGGCATTTAAAGAACCCTGGCGGTATCCCCGGCAAAATTAAATCCCTCCGACAATAACTCACCCTAACGAGATCTCACTTTCTCCCAACAGTCAAATCCCAGGTGCATTTAGCGGACCGCTCACATGGTGCGCCTACTCGATGAAGATTCGCAGGCCCGAGTGGGTAGGGGGGATCTTCCAAGGACACCTGGGTCGAAAAAACTTGGGTGCAGATCAACTGCCTAATTTCAGTCTCTCCGCAAATAGCCCCATATGATAAATAAATAAAAGGGCGTTTATGCGGCCTCAAGCGCCCCTGACTAGAAGCTCTACGCAACCTGTCGCACCTTCAAGTATTAAGTGTGATTCTGTGATTCTGAAATATTGGCCGGAATTATTACTTGAACGTTGCCTCGGAAGAGTAAATTAAATTTCTCCAAGATGACATTGCCAATGCATGCCCAAACTTGAGGGAGAACAATAGGGTACTTGGGCAATAGGATATCCACGTGCAAACCAGGACATAAAAAAACTCATACTCCCAATAAAATCATTCATATGTTAAAGTTTTAGCACAGGTAAGCGTAAAACGTGATTAACAATCACGTGACCAGTAGCATGTGAACTGTAAAACATTTCAATAGCGAAGAGTTGCCGGGTCCACTTGTCTTGCATAATTCTCATACTCTTGCCCGCAGACGTGACACAGGGCTGCACCTGATGTTGCTGCAATGCCGGTGACTGGCAGGTCCTACGTACAAATTCCGTCACTAGCTAGATAGCTGGTTCGAGCTCGGCTGCTGACAAGAGGAGAATTGTAGTGAGCTGGCTGAGGAGAATTGGAGTGAATTGGTCGAGATCGGCTGCTCTAATTGGTAACGTTTCAATTCCATATGAATGGCGAAGCAGGGCTCTAACAAACGGGCAACGGACTGTCTTTCCTATCTCTTCCTTGTTTTATCCTTAAACCTTAACACATGCCTGGACACGGGTTCGGCAGCTTAAAGCTCGTCCCGTCCGGGGCGGTGCTCCGCTGATGGGAGATACTTGGTTGAGGAAAATCACGCTAGCCGGCAGTAGATCGGCGCAGGATCTCAACATCCAACGTGGGAAGATCATCGCCATCTCCCGAGCAAACAATACGCTACACAGGACTAACGACCTTAGCAGATGACGCGCCGGGAATCACCAGTAATCGATCAGCAAATTTGACTCACTGGTTCGCGATGCGCGGTTAGTTGCGGTCGGCGTCGTGGGCGGCGGCGCGCGGGTGCGGCACGCGCAGCCCGTCGTCGAAGTCGGCCTCGCGCTCGCGCAGCGCCCCGCGCAGCTGCTGCAGGGTGGTGGCGTGCGCCTTCTGCAGGCGCGCCACCTCCAGCGTCAGCTGCGCGATGCGCTTGTTCTTCTCGTCCAGCAGCGGCTGCAGCGCCGCCAGGCGCCTGCGCACGCGCGCTCTTGCCGCCAACGCATCCCACACGAAAACGTCTTCACAGCCAACGACTCGTAACACATACAACAATTGAGGTATGTAGTGAGTTGCTAGGGAGGGTGTAAGAAGTAACGACTGACGATTAACTCCGGATATTTAACGTGAAATACTTGTTTAAATGTCCAATTAGTAAAGTCTTCTAGAGTATAGGTTAGCGAAACCTTGGGGAAGACATAACATATCTTTAGTTTCAGAATACAGGACAAAATCTTCGCAGGTTACAGTTTGCCCAATGATTTGCAATCCAGAACTTACGAACAACATTTTTTCGTTGAAAGTTTGAGTGTTTTATTTACGATTGCCTCAAGAGTGAGCTGAATGGACAGTGACGTTGCGTAAGTGGAAAGCAACGGCATCTGAAATTATTGGAAATCGCCACGGGAGCATCGTTCACGGGAGCATACATTTTTGAGGGATGGAAGTTAATTAGATATATACCAAAGATATAGAGGAAAATCATATAATTAAGTGATATGTGGCTTTTATCCCAGCATGATGCGTCCCAGTTTAGATGTATTGTTGGCAGGTGCAAGAAATGCCTTTGCGTGAGAAGGAGAATCTGCCAACACCAGCACACGATTAGTTATTCTCATCCCATCTCTGTTTAAGTTATTTTCCAAATGAAGGCAAGTGTCATCGAATCTCATATACACACGTGTCGCACTTACGAAGGTCCACCCCCATAACTTCGAAACGGTTCATGATATCGAAAAACAGTTTTCGCTCAACAATGCGAGGAATACTCATGCGTAGGAATGTTCATTTTAAAATAAAAGCCTATCAATATTTTAGTCGCTACAGTTGTTCACTGACGGATGGACGTTTTACCGTGAAACAATTTTTCGATATCAACGACCCACAAATTCTTGAGTGACTACATAACTTTTTAAAACAAGTAATTTCCTACGTATAGGAACAAGAGGTATTACTTTTTGCTGTATCGAAATATCCTAATACGCTTTTTTCAGTCAAAAAATCGCTTGTTTTTGACACAAAACACACACACACACATACACACACCACACACACACACACATATATATATATATATATATATATATATATATATGTGTGTGTGTGTGTGTGTGTGTGTGTGTGAGTGAGTGAGTGTGTGTGGTGTGTGTGTGTGTATTACGTATAGAAGTACCTACACGAAAAAATACAAAAAACCAGTTCTACAGCCATCAACTATGATTACAAAATGCAGCCAGAGAGAATACATTGGCAGCTTGGTCAAGATATATGAGTAGGATTGCCACTGACTCATGGCGGGTAAACAGTTCTTAGGAAAGAAGAAATAAACTTTCCTCAAGAGCCACCTTTCATTATTACAAGTGTTCAATAAGCCAAAATACAAAGGAAGGTAGTAAAATAAAATGCAACTGAAACGTGTCGGGTATTGTATACATTCCCAAGGAAGCAAGATAGAAATTATTGATAGCGAGAACGCACTGGCAGGTTGGGCCTGGCATCTGCGCGATGGCAGTCTCCGCCTCGAGTTGCTCCAGGGTAGCCTGCAAGTCACGCACGCGCCGCTCCGCTCGCATGTCGGTCTTCGCTCTGCGCAGTCGCAGCTCCGCCTGCGCCTTCTTCAGACGCTCGTCCAGATCCACGCGCTCGTCACGCACCTGGACCGCAGACAGAATAATTGAGCATTTGTGTCCAGTCACCGGCAGCCTCAGCTCCGCCCGGGCCCTTTTCAGTCGCTCCGCCAACTTCACTTGCTCGTTGCGCACCTGGATGAGCATACCGAATAAGTGGGCATTTTTATCTAGTCACTGCGACCTCAACTCTGCCTGCGCATTCGTCAGTCACTTCTCCATGTCAATAAGAAGAAATTAATATAGTAAAGGTTTCCTGATCTTAATATATTCCTTAGAATATAATGTACATTCAGGGGTTTCGCAAGGATCTTTTTCGAGGACAATATTAGTTACTGTTCTTAATACATATCTAATGTTCTGAATATATGCGAAACATATGAAAATTAGTGAAAAATGTTCTTGTGATCTTTTTGTATCAATTTAAACAATAGGAAAAACAACACGAAAGTAAATATAAATTGGAGAGTTTATTTATAGCAGTACGTGTATTATTAATGGATTAATTAATAATAAACTTAGAACAGAATAAGCGTATGATTTTTACAGTGCAAAAATATTTGGAAAAACTACATTAAAAAAAACAGCGCAAAGCTTGGTCACTGAATAAAACTGTTCAAGCTGTGATTTCATTAAGTACTCTAATTATTGTATAAGTCGCCGGTAGTAAAAAATTGTGAGAAAATACGAAATATAAAGAAAATCTATAAAATACGTAAAAATATAAAATTATATTTATATATTTAATATGATACTGAGACCCGATCGGTCTCATTAAAGAAGTAACTAATTAAGGCAGTAATTCAAAAGACGCCCGCAAAACAAAGCAGCGCCGCGAACCGCGATAACGACAAAGGAAGAACGAGACTTCCGCATGCTCCAAGCCCGGGAGAGGCGAGAAGTCGGTTAGTAGCGAGAACGTAGTAGCGGGGCTCGGCAGCGTCGAGGGCAGGCGAGTGTATAAGAAACGGAGGACTGGATGTTATATCAAAAACGGAATAGAATTGTCAAAAGTGTAAGGTGATGAACATGATGAACAATTACGAACTAAATGTGGAATGAATGAATAAGGTAACGACAGAGCAGTATGATGAAAGAAGTCCGCGCCGGTGTTGAATAACTACCATGTGCCAATCATAACAGTGTAAGTTTATGAAAGAGACAGTGGCGGTGGATGGTGCGATGCCAGTATAATTATTTGGATTTGTTTACAACCGTGGAAACTGGTAATTACGTCGCGAGGCGTGGGAGATCATGAGAGAACGTCGTCGACAACATTGCTAGGATAACGTGTGCGTCGGACATCTCGGCGGCAGTTTCCACCTTGGGTAGCGCTGAACATTGCCGAGCATCACCGGGCGAAGCCGAGGTTTGAGAAGGAATAACCTTGGAACCGGCTCGTGCCAATAAGTATTTATGTAGTATTATAATATGAATGAATTCCAGATGGAGTTTTCTGGTAGAAATCGGATCAGTATAGAGGTTTCACGTATTGGTGAGGGAAGTCGTGGAAGTGACCTACTTATGGTGATTAAGCTGACATATTTGTAATGATTCGGCCGGCTGTCTAGTCATTCCAAAACAGGTAGCATGCGATCGTAAGGGTAAAGAAAGAAAAATTAAAGGTAAACACAGTAGTTAGCGGAGATCACCCAAAAGGTAATTCTATGTAATTTTAGTAATAAATGTTTTTCCTGTTGTTTTTCTTTAAATAGGTTTTCCTTTTTAATGCATAACAAGTGCATGCAACCAATAAGATCCCTCCCCCTGAAACAGATTCCCTGACCCATCTTAATAAATTTTTGTCTATATGATGAAATAATGTGTGATAATCAGTTCACCTACGTGCTGACAGACCACGTCAAAGGAGGGTCTAGGGTGAGTACGGTCACAATACGACATTAAAAGTAAAAATGTGTATGCATATATACATTTAGGCAATCAGTTACAAAGACACGAGAGTGCTACACCATTCAAATCTTACTACGCTACCACGCATGTTGGAAGACCAGTCCGGATCTCACATGCCAAAGTTAAGGATCACCAGTGCCCAGGATTCAGCATACACTACACTTACGTGGCTATATTGCAGCTGATTCAACTCAGAACACTAAATAATTAAGCAAGGACACCTTTTGTTAAATGTTAAACCTCACATAAAAGTAGATTTAAACCAATGATAAGATTGGTAAAGGAAACTATCTGCTTATCTAACCATTTGCACCCGAATCCGTCGGATAGCGTATTTTGATATGTTTATCGTGTTTAATCTCCGTAAAGGAAAATTTACAATAAACCGTGTTTTTAAGCTGGTTTTAAATGCATTTTGGCAAGCTTGAACTTAGTGGTGGCAAAAGAGCCATGGACCGGAGAAAAGGAGCGCAAACTACAGCAATTGTCCAATTGTTTCAAAGTTGTGCTAAGCGCTCACCGTGTCGAGGAGGATCTGCATAACGTCCAGCTCCCAACGCGTGTTCTGCAGCTCCTTTTCCTTGGCCACCGCGCGGGCGGTGGCGCGCTCCAGCTCCATCTGGTCTCGCTCGAAGTTCTGCATCTGGCGACGCAGCTCCGCCAGCTCCTCGCGCGCCTCGCTCAGCGGCACAGCCAGCATCTTGTTTTCCATGCGCAGCGACCGCGCCGTCTGTGGCACGCGGCACTTTCTGGACCTACGCTTCTAATTCAGCAGGCATTCTATTTTTCTTCCTTCATGCCGCGCGACCTCACGCCCGCCCGAACCTCTCTCTCAATCCAATGTGACGGTTAACCTAACCTAACGCCTAATCTAATATGGCGGTTGACGTATTGTGAAGCCTAATCTAATTTAACGCTTAACCTAATCTGACATCTAACCGAACCTGACGCCTAACATAATCTGACGCTCAACATAATCTGACACTCAACACAACCTGACGACTAACATAACCTGACGACTAACATAACCTGACGACTAACACAACATGACGACTAACATAACCTGACGACTAACACAACATGACGACTAACATAACCTGACGACTATCATAACCAGACGACTAACATAACCTGACGACTAACATAACCTGATGACTAACATAACCTGACGACTAACACAACATGACGACTAACATAACCTGATGACTAACATAACCTGACGACTAACACAACATGACGACTAACATAACCTGACCACTAACATAACCTGACGACTAACATAACCTGACAACTAACATAACCTGACGCTCAACATAACCTGAGACATATTAACTCAGCGTGAGCGCAGTTGAGTTCGCACCTACCTGCGCCGCCCTGTCCTCCCGCTCGCGGAGCTCTCCGCACTCGTCTTTGAGCGTCGCCACCAGCGACAGGTTGTTCAGCGTGATCTCGTTGTAGTAATTCTTCAGACCCAACATATTTCTGCGAAGCACATTTTGACAAATATTTGCTCGTAATGTTTAAAAAATTTCAAATATACATTAAATATCTCTCTGAAACGTGAAAGTGGCTGGGTATGTCTCAAGGATGAAAAATCATGAAGAGACGTGAAGAAAAGAAAGAGAGTTTTGAAATATGTGATTCTAATGTGTAGGTGAACATGCGAGAGTGAAGTAAATGTGATAGGTTTGAATAAGTGATGAAAACAGGACACGAATACAGACAAAACTTGATAGAAATGTAGTGCTTTGGAAAAAATTATGTACGTGTGTATTAATTGAGGAAGTAAGTATGCGGGAAACGTACCGAGAAGATTAATAGCAATGTAAAAATCTTGTGAAAATAAAACGGCATCGTTGGTGCTACGAGTGTGAACATAAGGGGAACGCTCTGCCAAGAGTGGGAGAGCTCATGAACAACACCAATTGTAGATCCTCGTCTGAACAGAAGGACAGAATATCATACGTTTCTGCTGACGCGTGTGTTTATCAGACGGCAAGTACAAGAAGTGGAAGAGCATGGGGGATGCGCAAGAGCGTTGCGTTGACGAGCGGTACGTAACGTGGGTCCGAGAATAACTGCGAGAATCTTATGCGAAACGGCACACGGGCGCCTTGGACGTTCCGCATAATATACTGTGTTAACGGGTTAACCTACGACGCGCGTTACTTATCGCTAATCAAACGCACGTCATTGTAAAGCTCGCGTGACTCAGACCTAAGAGGTCAGAAGAGGAAGCGAGATGGGTGCAGCGGGCGTGGAAGCGCGATGGAGTGGGAGCGAACGTGCGGGCAGAATTATCACAACCATTGTTAAGACTTCGAAGTATTTTTCTAGAAATTTTGGGAGATCATCGATGTAAAACCAATAATTCAGAGCGGATATATTATGATGCAACTGTAATCTATACCACAATGCATGATTCAGCTTCCTGGAATTCAATAATAATGTTGTTAGCATATGCAAGCGTTACAATCTTCATAGCGTCATTAATACGAAGTACATCAGAAACAATCTTAAATGTCACTTGGTTGTATATTTCTATACCTTTTTACAATTTTTGCGTGCAGACAAAACTAGCTGCTAGCTTTTGTCGCGTATACACTGTGTTACGGGCTTAGATTTTCAATATCACACTGAGTTGATTACGCGATGACGGATAACAGCGCTTTGAAACCAGGCAAAACGACTTATTTGTGTTAACTTTCAACGACTAGCTTCGTTTCGCATTTCAACGATAGCCTAGTAACAGGGTTGCCAGATGCTTCGTACAAACATTGTCCGTTATTTGGCTGTAAATCCACCCAATTTCGCCCAATAAGAAAAATTCAATATTCCAAACGAGGAATATGAGCTTGCATTGAAATATGTATTTGAGTTTTTTGAGTAGTACCCAATTTTTAAAAATTTGTTATAACTATTCTTATGACTACAGCAGATAGGAAGAGTACTTTCAGGGATAAAAAAATTTCCTCGCTTTCCCATTTTTACTCTTCTTGCTCCACATAAATATTTGCGCTTAGAAATATTACCTCAGAAATGCTTACATATGCCCGCTTTTTCCCTACGGCTTAACGGAAAATGCTGGTAGTGACACCGTACTTCCAAATGATGACTAATTTAAAATTGCGTGTGCTGAAATTAACTGCAAGTACTGTCAATGAGATGTATTATATACTCATGTATCTGCAAGACAATGACGGTTTTAGAACACGCACTATACTAGAGGACTAAAAACTAATATTAATCGAAGTAAACATGAACTAATTAATAAATGATTAATGTAACATCCTGTATAAAGTAAAACTAAATAATCAAACTTACTGTCAATGTCGTTGTGGTAGTTTTTGGAAAATTTCGTCGTAATTTAAAACCCCTCGTAATTTAAAATCTGGCGACCCTGTCTAGTAGTAGAAGTTTCCGTTCCTCAAGAACCCGGTGGGTCTACAGGGACTTCACAGTGGCACAAGGCTTGCTTGATCAGTGCTATCCCTATGAGCGAAATGATGAAATACTGTGCAACAAATTTAAATGTATTTGCTTTAGCCTTTTCTCTGCGCAGTGTGGGGGAGAATTTTTAGTGTACCTCGGAGGCTCTTACATCAAAACTGTATGATCTTATACCGGATTTGTTCGAAGTAGGGTTTACAATAATGAACTAGAGGTTTGGCACTAAAACTGAACAATGCGTTGGAGCGGTGGGGGTACGTTTAATCGCAGAAATCATGTTAAAAAGGCATAGGTGAGCTATTGCGCAGCCTATGAGCATCTGGCTTCAACCAATGAGCTTCATGCACCCGTTCGCGTCACATTATTAGCGGAAATTTTAAATGCAGCCAGATCCCAAAATAATTGCCCAGTCAATGAAACATAGTATTCGAAGTATTTTTCTAAAATAATGTAACTTTTGAACTACTTCTCATTCGAGTTATTTTTGGTAGGTCACCGTTGAAAATTGTATACTTATGACACTTTCAAAATGTTTTTCAACGCATCTGACTTGCCATGCAACACTTATTACTTGCCATGCCTGGATATTTAAACGAAGTGATCGTGTTGTGGTTCGTAACGTACACTATTCAAAAGTATCCGGACACATCCATAAACATTTTTCATTTTAGGTGCATTGTGCTGCCACCTTCTGCCATCAAGGCTAAAGGTGCGCCAAAACCGTACTGAATTCCAGCTTTACCGATGGAGGGCGCTACAAACTGGTAAGTCATTTTCAGCCAGGTGTCCGGATCACCTTCTGTATGTAGTGCTGCGTAGAGTGAGCAAAAGACGGTGACCGGGCGAGTGTGTCTTCCCCAAGGCAGAAGTGAGCGTACTGGGAGTGGTTCCTGAGCAGCTTCTCGGCCTGCGCGCGCTGGTGGTCCACCAGCACGCCCAGCGCCACTCGCATCTTCTCGTTCGCCTGCGAGCGCACCAGCGTCACCAGGCGCTCGTACAGGCTGCTCACTTCCATCACCGTCATCACGTGGTCCTCATTCAGCTGCGTCATGTGGGCGCTGTGCGCCTGCGCATCACGCACACGCCCACGCCGACACAGTCACGGTGGCTCATGGCCGTTTCCTCCGCACTAACTCCACCCGCGAGGCCTACCTTCGAGTTCCGACAGGGGCGGATTTTCCATTCTAGCTACATGACTAGCTCCAATTGAGCCGCTGTCTCGAGAAGAATTCTAGCGGCCGACTGCTCTTATTCGTGGGTTTCTCATCATAGTTTCTTCCATAAATTTGAGCGACACCACGTCGTAAACTGGGTTATCACTGTTTCTGTCATCATGCCGGGTCCTTCTTCACGAATATCAAAGTCAATTCTAAAAATTCTTAATAAAAATAGGCCCTACGCCGACCGACCGACCGACGAACTGACAAACCGACGGACCTACAAATACCTGTTTTTGGGTGCCTAATACCCCCAAAACGCGGATTCTGGCTACACAACGTATTAGATAAAGTCATTAACAACATATTGCAGCTATATTTATCAATTTCCGGTATCAGGGGCCCAAAAAGAATATTCATGGAACATTTGTCGTTTTTCCTACAGATTAACAATACTTTATTTAAATTATTTAAGTGGTGTGCGAAAATGTAAACTAGTGAGAATGAAAGACATACGAAACATTTCTCTCTTAATGTCACTTTTTATTCATTAATTGCTCATATTTAGGCTCAAGGGCTTGGTTTTATTTAAAGATCTAAAATTGGAATTACGTTATTTTTATAAATAAAATTAAAAACGAGAAAAAATTAAAAACAAATTTACAATTATTTTACATAAAATTTTGAAAATAATACGAGTCATTGCGTATACTTTACTTCGTGTAAAGTGACTCGCAAAATTCAAGTATCCTAATGAACTTCACAATTATAGTTTTCTCATGCCATATTTTTCACGTTTAAACTCAAAAGCTTGTAATACGACATAGTTCTGTGAGACATACATTTTCGTCATTTAATCTGACAGACGTCCCAATTTTCGGGTTCAAAATTCCTTATACGTTTCCGCCATCTGCATCTTCGATGGGCATGTGTGTACTAAGATACAGCTCAAAAGAACCTTAACGTGTACATTGCGTCAGAAATTAATAAAAGGAAAAAATGAATTTTTTACAACTTACGAGTTCTAAAAGTTCATTTTGTGGTAGGATAGAATTATTTGCATCGAAAACCGCAACCCCTCGCACAATGAAATATTTCAATGGTCATTTACTTAACCCTGTCAATATATATATATATATATATATATATATATATATATATATATATATATATATATATATATATATATATATATAACCTAATCAAACTATCTATAAATAAAACGTGCACTACCTAATAGGATTATAATATTGGGGAAGGATACGAATTTTGAACATAGGCGATGCCCTTCAAAAATATCAGTTCTCACCATGTGAGTGTCCTTCAGGGACCAGTCCTGCACGGCTGTTAATTCGCCCACAATATCTGTCGTACCATCGTTGTCTCCACGAAGCGTCAGTGTATCCGCCCAAATATCTTGTTGTGCTTTCCTCAGTACTTCCATGTTCTCAACCTGTGCAATGAAGAAAGCTCTTATTCAATATCATAAGAAATAATATATCTGAATTTGCATGTTCAACATCAAAGCCCAAAGATTTTCGATGTATTTCCCAAGATGCTCAAGAGGTATTTCTCATGAATGTTTTGTCAGAAGAACTATGCGAGAGAAATATTAAAAGCTGTCATGAATTTATTTTCAAAATAAATCTATGATAAACTCTTCGGAAACGTTGAACTATTAATATTTGCATGATAACGGTGATGTAGAAATTTTGTTTGGGGTAATCGTTATTAAGACATGTAGTAATATGCATTTGCATTCGCACCTGGCGCCATTCAAGCCTCAATAATGTAAACTTTACAGCTTTCTTTCAGAAAATTCAATGCAGGCTGGGCCATGTAGAGTCGTTACATTATTACTTCAGTTGCAAGCGAATTCGGACAACATATTTCTACTCATTAACACATTTTTTCTCAAAATCTAATATGAATGAAATGATTACACTGGACACTACGTATCCAATTATTACATTTGGGGACAATAGGTAACATGCTGCATAATAATTAACGTAATCATTAAGTACCATTGATTCTTCCAATGATTTGGAAAGAAATACAACCAATATTGTTTTATCCGCAATATTCTATACACAATTGTTAACACTGCTCTCTGCACCTTCATATTCGCGTAATTTGCGTGGTACTCCAACATCGTAAACAGAATCTTCTGCTCGTGGAACTTGATCTCGGAGAGTCGCGCCATATCGTCATCGTCCAGACGGTGTTCTTTGTCTCTGCAATTAGCGGAAATATCCCTTAAATAGCAATATGTGGTAATCATGAATCATGATCCTTGCGGTAATCATGAATCTTTTAATATTAAAATATATCATAAACTTCAAATGAAAACCAATGAAATTATTTAAATATTTATCAACGATTTCTTCCCTACCGGAAACACTTTGTTAATGCAATTTAAGACAAAACAGCTTGCGTGCATCGTCTTGATCGCGCAACTAGTTCTTAGAAATTCCCTGTTGCGATTGAAATGGCAGATTGGGTGTACTTCTCAACCCAAATACCTGCTTCTGTATGGAATCGCCCCACAAGAGATGCGAAATAGTGATGACCTCGAAAACAAAACGTCGATGTTTAGTAACAGCAGCGTTACTAAAAATCGATGTTCAAAATTAACCCTTGATGTTTATACATCGACCGAAAACCAGCGACGTTTTTAAACATTGATTTATGAAATATGGTTAAGTAACCTCTGACATTAATTTCGAGGGCAACAAAATGTAATTCGATAGTGATTGCTTTTGGTTTGTAATGATTTAACTGAAAACAAAATTAAAAAATATGAACATTATGACGTTAGTAAGAACAGCGTTCCTTTGGTTCGAACACAAACTTACAATGTTATTATTGCATTTTTTATTTCATCAGTTATTAGTTCATTATTATTTCACCCAATCAGTTAGTTTTTCATGTTTTAACTTGAAGTATCAATGTTCCGTTTTCTCATTTGCTTGATCCGTTTGACAGATAGAACCGTTTCGTTAACCCGGATCAATTGAAGCCGGGGCTGACCCGAGTTAACGAATCGTCGGGTTATCCAGAGAATGAGGCGGAATTTTAAAATTATGATCGTCATACTTTTTACCTAAACGCACATTGCAATTACTTTTTACCTACAAGCACATTGTACTCGTAATAGGCAGGGTAAGTTACGTAACTTTAGCACCTCCTGCAATTTTTTAACTGTTGAAGTTACTGCAATTCAGTTTTCACAGACGTGCACGAGGGAATGGGGCGAGTTTATGCATATATTCATTTCCATTTTATCATTTACATTTTACGATACATTGAGATACATTTTTTCCCAAATTTGAGCTATACATATTTTTAGTCTGTCTTGACGAGCGTAAAAACATGAATTCAATGATATAAATATTGTCATATGTTCGATAAACATTTGTTTGAGTAATTTTGATTTTTGCGACTCCTGTTTAACGGGTATTGTAACGCCCTGAGCGCAAATTAGCGGGGGGAGTACTGCCTGGCGATGGGTCTGTTACATCGAAAATCCGTTAATCCTAGTCGCAAAAAATCAAATAACTCAAAAAACGTGTATATAACATAGGAAAATATGTATAACATTGGATTCGTATTTTTGCGCTCGTCATGATTGGCTAAAATTAGCTCTATTTGAAACAACAAAGTTACCTCAATATCTAGTGAAATACAAGTGATAAAATAGAAACAAATCAATTAACGTCATTTCTTTATGTACTTCCGGGAAAACTGCATTGTAATAACTTCAACGGTTAAAAATTTTCAGGAGGTACTAAAGTTACATGATTCTGTATATTTACTCTGCTCTTACTATAGTATGTCTGATGCTTTTGGCTGTCCGGGTACCGCACGCTGACTCGGACAGACAAGAGCACTCACGTGATTCTGGTCGCAGAAGCTTATTACTTGAATTCACATAGGTTCAAACTTGGTGGTGAGCCTAAGAATGTCCAGGGCATCACCAGAGTCACTTTCCCCCTCCCCCTCCCCCTCCCCCTTTTCCCCTCTCTGGATGGCCTGTAGCTGACGGCGGAGGAAGAGGAAGAGGGTTGGCAGGTGAGGTGAGGGCAATGAACAAGACCGTAAGTTAATTTCAGTAACATACCTGCTGAGAACAGCGATTTATCGTCTGTAGAACAAAACGTCATTTATTACGCTACACAAGAGACTAGAGAGTGGTACGAGCGTTGGGTGCCGAGGCACGCACCGTAGCTCCGCGCGCGCGTCGTCCAGTTGTTTGCGCGTCACCTCCCAGAAGGCGCGCAGCTTGTCCCGCTCCATCATGAAGAAGTTACGCTCCGCCTGCTCCCGCTTCGTCTCCGCCTGGATGCGGATGCACAGCTTCACCAGCTGGTCCTTCGACATGGGTGTCGTGTCGAAGTTCTCCAGCGACACCTTCTCCTTCTTCGGCATCTTGTCGGGGATGCGTTGCTATGTGTTCTCGAGGGGAAAACGTGAGCAAATTGGCTCTCTGGAGGTGCTGATGCTGGATTGGTGATCGGCTACGACCTATGCAGGACATTAAGTAATGAAATCGATGGAACGGCTGTTAATATGTAAAAACTTTGCAAACACTCCAAGCAATGCACTGTAACATGAACTAGTACTATGATGTTGAACAAAGCGCATCAGAATAATATAATACACCATAAATTGTAATTCAGAATCCAAATGAATGAATTTGTATTGTTCATTACATTTATGTATTCCAAAATAGAATTAATCAAACTAGCGTTTGGAATAAATATTTTAATAAATAGTATAATCATACTATTTTACATTGGGACATTATTTTATCGTTTAAAAACATGAACACAATTTGTCGGTTTCTGTAAACCAAAGCCTATATTTGTTCAAAATTACTGCTTACAGTGAAAATTACTAAATGATATATTATTTATGTTCAGCATTTAACAATAATCAGATACGCAGCGACCTGTCTGTAACAACAGTGTTCTGTAGGTTTAAGGTAATATCCATACCAAGATATTTTCGTTTGCTCGCTCTGTTGTTGGTTTTAGAGGATGGAAAAAGGAGTAAACGCTGAATATCTGCTTTAGTCGGTGGAATAGACTAAAGTTATCACCACGGTAACAATTCAAGTGTACATTTGTCTGCAATAATAACCAGAATATTAATTATTATTTCTTTAAAATTAGATTGGTTCACCATGTTACGTGACTAACGAAAATATTTACATTGCAATAATTAAAAACAAAAAGATCATATGCGTGCAAGAAAGAATGCATTCATGTTCAACTTGCATGCGTTTTGAATTCGACAAACTTTTTTTGTGCTTTATTTATTATGGTCGCACATACTATAAGTATAAATATTACAAAATGGTACACATAAATATTAACAAATTTATTACATTTATAAGATCTTAAGATAATGGTATGATTTTTAGATACCTAGTATTTAACTTGACAAGTTGTTTCTAGTAGTTTACAGGCATTTATGGAGGTTGAGTTCATCGAGGAAATGAATCACATTATATGCATTACTTGTATCATTTAAAAGTGTTTGTATGTTGTTAGAAAGATTTATTTTTTCTTAAATAATTTAAATTTGGGCAATGAACTAATATATGGATGACGGTAATAGGTATATAACAAGTTTCACAGAGATTTGGGGATTCCTTTGCTATTAAATGCTTGTGAGTCAAGGTTCAATGACCTATCCTCAAACGAGTAAGAAGTACTTGATCACTTCTTTTTTTTTGAGGAGCATGGTCTTCAAGAACTGATTTTCTGATCATGAACAGTTTGCTAGGTGGTGAGATTTTCCATTCAGTGTCCCACAATTCCTTGTTTTTTTGAAGAAGTACTTTTTTTATATCATTATGTGAGACATTATTGGTGGTCAGAGGTAAGGAGGTAGCTAGTTTAGCTACTCTTTCAACTAATGCGTTGCCTGTTATGCCAATGTGGGAGGGAATCCACCAAACAAGACAAACACTATTTCTTTGTTAATGTTTAACAATTCATTATACAGATTGATAGTCGTTTTAATTATTGGATCTAGTTTGGAGTTGTTACTGAAGCTTTCTAGAACACTTCTTGAATCAGTGTAGATTACAAATTTTGAATTTGACATATATTTGATGTATTCTAAGGCTCTGTATAAGGCGTAAGCTTCACAATAATATATAGAACATATATCACTTAGCTTGAAAGATTGTGTTTGACCATCAATTAAAAGGGCACATCCATAGCCACTAGTGTTTTCGGAACCATCTGTAAATATGCTGGTGTATTGACTCTAAGTAGATGACAATTCATTGAAGAGAGCTAGATATATATACAAACTTTGATGCTTGTATAATAAATTTACAAAATATATAGAACGTACAAAATGTAGATGTGAGATATTTCTCTTTTTGAAATTTATTAAAATAAACAATAATAGCAATCACAGTATTTGCAATAAAAATTGTTGCAAATTAATTCTTGCAAAAGATATCAGTTGAATGTTCTGACGAAGACGCAATAAATATTTTGCTAATAATTTAAAGAAATTACGTGCACCAATTACTTTTCATCGTTTACAGAAAATTCGCCAAGGTTCAGATTACTTAGCACACTAACAATTTCGAATGCCGAAAATTACATGTATTAGTCGTGTCAATAATTATGAATAGTGTAAAATGAAGTGATGTGTCATATGAATAGAAACGTTATGAGGCATGAGTGTTTTATAGTTCACTTTTGACTAAAAAGACTTGCGCCTGCAAAAGCAACCTCCTCTTCTTTCTTGTTGTGCGGGTCGCTGTGCCCAGGGGAAGTAGGTTTCAAAATAATCTTCAGTTTCAATATACGTCGACCAGTGATATCGGACCACTCGAAAAATCTAATTCAGAATATTTGCAGGAAAGTTATGTGTACTCGAAAAATATTTTAATCACCATGGGAGCCTGCAGAGCAGAAAACTGGAACTGAAGATTCTCAAGACGAGAAGAAAGCTTATATTTAAACTAACTGAAGTATCCTGCATTGCCCACATGTTTATTAATCAAGTCCTCTGTTAGAAAAAAATGAAATTATAAATTGATAATTGAAAGGAACATAGAAGTCGCAAATAGGGGTTGCAGCCGAAGCCCAGTCAGCGAAAGTCGCGACGGGATAATATTAAAGCAGATTTAGGGATTTCCAAATAGCAGACTGAATAGTTGACAACAGTCGAGAAACATGTAAAGCTTACACGCACAATAGGCTCATAAACTAAACTTCAGGAAAACCCAGAACATCCCCTTTTAGAGATCCCCTTTTAGAATCATAAATTAATAATGACCTCGAGACATGTTATTAGAATTTTGCAATAAATGTTAATTGTTTGAAAAGAAAAGGCTGATATTTCATTGAATTTCTATCAATTAGTAGATAATTCCACAGAATTTCCAGGAATCGTGATTTCGGTATAGTCTCCCATCCACGTGGAACAAGTAGGGTGACGTATGTTGTAGGTGGAACTCATGCAACTCCTTAAAACAAAACAGAGGAAGTCAAATTATAAGACATTAGAGCAGTAATTTACGAGCATAGCAGGGCATTGCAATAAAAGATATTATTTAAATAATTTAAGAAATAAACAAAATATCTGTTCAACGCCGTGCAAGATAATCGTCAATACGAGGAACATTACAAATGGTTGCCCAAATTGGGGCGTGATAGAATACGTATTATAAGTAATTTATTAGTGGAAGTTAGATTAAATTAGTACAATCGTAAAAACGTTACTATATATATATATATATATATATATATATATATATATATATATATATATATATATAATGTTTGTTATATTTCATTTCTTCCTTTACATAATCATTTCCTAGATTTCGTTTCGTTGTCATGATATCCGCCTACCAAATTTATCCCAATCTTTGTCTTTCTTAAACAACACTACATCAATTATTCTTTCTTGTTCTCATCCAAATACAATAAGAGATAGCTTTATCTAATCTACGTATATGACTAATTTCCAAACCTCTTAGTAACTCACAGTAAACAATGTAGCCTGCAGCCATGTGTCTATGATATCATTGGTTATGAAAGAACTTGGAGGGGAAAGCCAAAATAAATGAAACAGTTTTGATTTCGTTTGAAAAAGCAAATATTTGTTTGTGTTGTTCCGCATATTTTCTTGCAAGGCAAGTCGCCTATTATCACACTCTGTGTTGCTCATGATCTGCATACGACAAGACTTCAAGAAAGAGTCCGGATGCCATTAAATATTGCTTTTCACGTTTTTTCCTTTATGGAAGGGTATTTTTTATATTATTGGAATACTAAGAATAAATGTCTTACTTTGAATTAATTTATATACTATAGTATGTTACTGCGGTATTAATAAAAACAGTTTTTTAAATATTAGATATATTTAAGTGTTATACGATAGTATTATATTTTTTGTACTTGGCTCGTGTCCTTGCTACATTTTGGAAAACCTTTCTTGTGATATTGATCAAAGCAATTTGCTCCTGCAGGCAAATAATATTCATATTTTTATTTTCACCTTTCTCTCCTTAATATTACTAAAATATGTTTCCTTATCACATACTCCTTCCTCTTTCCAGTTCTTCCATTTGCTTCCTATAATACTCAGTTACAGTTAATTCAATATTATAAAATATGCTACATTTAAAATCATTAAATTTTAATTTAAACAATCTAACTTTTCTCCTTATCTACCACTATCTGTCAAAATTCTTTTCAGTTTAAACACCATATAATTTAAGTGCTATCAACTTACTCGGATATCTAATTAATGGAATATAGCATATAAAATGAGTAATTAATATGAAGAAATGTAATTTCCAGAATAATACTAGATAATATTTAAACAAAAAATATAATTATGTCAGTATTAAATTGTCAGTAATGATATAAATGCTGATAGTTCGGAATGGTAATTCGAATTAGAGAGTGCACAGATTCGTGAACTCCCTAATGTCACGTGAAGTGCAGTGAGTTATGAATAGTGTTATTTAATTTCCTCTCATTGCAATTAACGCATAATATGAACGCGTGCCACCCTATCATGAATGATAATGAATTAATAACCTTTCCGCCTGATATAAAATATAAAAAAGCGCATTTGACCTAGTTGTAGCACGTGTTTCAATAAGAGTGGCTGGCCAGAGAAGAGGATGCAGAATCCGCAAGCAAAGAAGTAGCAAGGGCAGCGGGCGAGTTTCAAGTGGTCGGCGTGCCTTTCACCGTGAATCGCCACCGCCACCGCCACCGCTAATTCCTACGCCGCAGTCGTTCCCACTTCATCGTTGATGTTTTGCCGCCACTACCACCAACTCCTTGCAGTCTCTCTCTAGCCTCATTCGAGGCCGTGTGCGAGAGCGTACTTTTTCGTTAACTGCTTCGACCTTGGTGGTCCAACGGTTAGCGGCACGCTGTTGGGCTGTTGTTCCTACGTTGAAGGGTTCAAACCCGATCGAAGTCGTGTGCGAAAAAATTCCGTCGTATACCTTCCTTCGGAGGGGAAGTAAATCCGGCTGCCCCTTATTGTAGATTTCCTGCATGCGAGAGATCCTCAAGTCTGAAATAAACCTCTGAGCTACATTCAAACCGCCTGTTTCGTTGTCCAAGGAATACCTTCTTTCTTCGCTAGTTGGTGAAAGGAACGTATGAAAATTTGCGTGGTCAGGCGGAAGCGCGAACCTGATAATGCGAGTTTCGCCAACAAAGCCAAGGCATGACTAACTAACTGCTTAGGTATTCGATCCGATTAGTGAAGTGCATGTCTCATCTCTGAATAGCTCTTTTAGAGAATTCGGATTTTCGGGTCGACTACCAGCCTGTATCCACCAAATGCTGGAGCAGAATCCTAACAATGAACCACGACCACTGGCAAATTTCCCTTCATCACCCTCGTTTCTATCTCATCCCTTTACCCTCACACATACAACTGCATGCACTACACTAGCACACGTCAGAGAACAGAGATCAGAGCTTGTCCAAACCGCAGCCGGTAACACGCTGGAGGGCAGTAAGTAGCAAGCCCGTGTATGACGGCGCTGAATCAGGTGATCCATAATGGGCCAAAGTTGTTGATGCGCCCTGTAACAGTCACATCTCAAGAAGTAGTGTTGTTGTTCTTCTGCTGGAATGTAAAATCCGGCACCAACTTGCAAGTAACGAATTAAGGGTTTTTCTTTCAGTATCTCACCTGTAAAGCATCGTCTTCGTCGTAACAACCGATCTTCGAATATGAGGTAGCGTAGTATAAGAGCAAGGGAGGAGGGGGAAATGAGGAAGAAATTTCTGGCTTATTTGTTAGAGTACTGCTCTGACATTCCCCTGGTCTTAATCTGCGAAACCTCAAACAATTACAGATTGGAGCAACCGGCCGCTAGAATTCTCGTCGAGACAGTGGTTAAGTTTGACCTTCCCTAATTCTCCCAGCTAAAATCAGCCGTCGTGACTCGAACCATCACGACCTAGTCGACGATGCTACGGAGACAACGGAGCTTCCGCTGAGCTATCGCAGCCCGTTTCAAAACCGTCTCCTCTTCAATTCTCACTTTAGCCACCATCATCGCCGCAGCTATGATGTCACGCCCAGCACTAGAGAAGATGTCCCCTCTGACGCCAATAGTCCCTCATAAAGCAGCCGCAGACGTCTTTCCGGACAATTATGATCACCTTCACTTCTTCACAGTTTCTACATTTGTTTCCACCAACAGTTCATTGCTTCATCTCCAGCAATGATACCGCTCTTTAGTGATTTTAATACAGAGACTACCTACAGACGTGCCAATTTGAGATGTTTTTATCTTAGCCTGTAGCCGCTATCTCTAGGATATTTTCACCGGCACCCTAAGCATCACAATCATTTTCATCACGATCCTCTTATCCAGTACCACCGTTATTTTCTTTACTGTTGTACAGTCTCGGCATCACACATTTTTTTCTTATTTGATATGTGTCAAATTTCCATTTTAATCAACATGGCGTCTTTCTCGTTCGTCTCAAAATCCCTCCTCTATGTCGCCTGACTTTCTCAATCAGCGCTTCTCACTAACTCCTCTGCTGCCCTTCCACAAAGATATCTAGTCGTGCATCCCTGACTACAGCAGTTATAATTTCCACCGCCGTGTTTTTTCATTCCTCCTCCTGCTCATTTTCAGCGTCCTCCATATTTTCGCGCACACAGGTTGCCACTCTCTTTGTTACTGCGACTGTCTCCTTACTTTTAAGCGCCCACATCTCATCCTTCTCCTCCATTACCAACTGCCCCTCCAGCGCCCATGCCCGCTTTTCGACCATCCCCACCAGAGCAGCGACTCCTTTTCCACCGCCCTCGCCATCTCGGCCGATGCAGCATCTGGGCCGCGAACCCCAGCCCCCGCCTGTGTGGGCGCCGATTCGCTCTGCGCCGCAGCCTGATCAGTATCGCACTGCGCGCCTTCTCTTCGCGAGCGAGAGCAGAAAATGCAATCCTTCTTACTGCTTAAAATTCCAGACGCTCGCCTCTCCAGTGTGCTGCCCCTCGCGTTCCTTATAGAAATGATTTCTAGCCTCAAGGAAAACACGATTAATCGGCTCGGGAGAAATTGAAATCCTGGAGAAACAATGGTCATTGTTTGAAAAATTGATGATTTTAACGTTTTCATTTTTTACCTATTAGGCATATATCCCTGAATCTGATATGTTTAGCACAGTAGGCAAACGAAATCAACGTAACCAAACCCTGTCTGTACACTGAGGCACAAAGCGCACCTGCCCCTAGGATAATTGCTCGTTTGCTATTGCTTGTTTTTAATACGAAATTGCAGGGGAATAAAAATATAAATATATCATCACAATATTGCATTAAGCATGAATATAAAGTAATACACAGTGCAGTAATAGCCAATATTCTACTATATTAATTACCCTCAACACCACTTTCTCGCATTTCTTCCTAAGAAGAGAAAGTATTGTAATTGTGCGGCTGAAGTCTACCAATTTTCGATAGAAAAACTCTTATGTAGCTACCGTGCGCTGGTAACGAAACAATGAATAAATTTTGTTCCTAAATGTAGTAAATTACTTCCTCTATCACGTTGTGTAGTCAGAATGCATGTTCTGTTCTTCATGCCGAAAAATCGACTGAGGGCAAAAATGTTTCTCTGTCTATGGTTAACGCTAGTGCCTAAACACTCCGGACGAATTTCTACAAAATTCATATTTCCCAATCGATTTGAAGGAACTCAAGGCCTTATGAGTTTGAAACGGAATATTTTTTTTCTTTACAGCTACTTTACTTTAAGCTTCAACATGAGTCTCAAACTTTTGTCAAAAATCGCAACATTTTTTTTATTAAACTTAGTTCTCTGATACACTTAACAGTATAGAACAGGTCTCATTTTCGTTGAAATCACTGACTTTTTTTAATTGCAAAAGTGTAATATTTTACGCCGTGATTCTACGACTACAATATTGAAGATAAGAGATTTTGTCTAAAATAAAAACTTTGTTTAACGATAGGACTTGAAGTAAGGACTTGTACAATTCTCTGAAAGTACGAGTTATTTTTGCGTGACACTGCATGAAATATAGGCAATTATAAAATTTTCTAAAACAGGTATTTTCTCAAAACGGCTCCAATGTTTTCGTTTAATTTTATCCTCATATGTATCTAAATATTATAAAAATTAAGCTATTCTTGTTTCCGCCAAACTCTCTGTATTTTCAAAAATTGCAAAACGTTAACATTCCTAAACGACAATATTCATTATTATAACACAAAGTTATATGCAAAGGAATTGAATTTTTTTATAGTATCTCTATCTTGTCATTTTTCTGTAACTAATTCATATTTCTCTTCGAGCAGCTGTCCCTGTTTTTCTACGAAACTGAAAGTAGTAGAAGCAAATGGGTCTCTTCAAGGATGCAGTTTTACGGCGTCACGCTTTACAAGTACGCACAACAATCGGATTGTCAATCCAGTGCCTGTGTGGAGTCCTGCTTCTCTCTGATTTCTACTCCCTCGCAATTGCTGTTAGCTTGCTCCTATTATATTTGAAGTATGAAGTCCTGTATAGGGTATAACCTGACGAGACAAACTGAAATTTTCACTCATTGTCTAAATACATTGCTCCAGTACTTATTAATAGGTATATTTTAGTATTTCATGAAATACATTATTAGAATTTATCTTTAGAATATCGATTGAACACAACTTTGTGGGTGAAATGGTGGACGTCATATTAGTCAACTTAAATGTATTACCAGCGCTGGCTTTTGAGGGCTTTGCCAATATCGCGAGTCTATCTATAAGTGGCAAAGATCGGGAGACAGTGCTCTTTTGAAATATTCAAAATCCCGGTCTGTTAATAAATTTCATATTAAAAATATGACTTCCATTATTTCATCTATGAATGATGTCAAAAACACCTCATCAGCATCCATAAATCGATATCGATAAACACAAGTTAATCGAGTAGAAGAAACTTACAGAAGTACTCACCTCAACCGACGTATGGTAAATAAGTTTGAACATTAGTAAGGAACGAGGACGTATCGACCACAAACTATATTACAGTATAACTTAATATTAAGAATTAACAGTCATACACGTATTTCGAAAATAATTTATCTCATCTTTAGAATACTGTGACTGAGTCTACTGTGTATGAATTGCATGGTAATGATTTTTATTGTGATCTCCACATCATTTAAACGTTGCACTTCATTTAGTTCCTTGATAACATTTTTTCTTACAGCTCTGAACCAATATTGGGCTCTTATTACCCTATCTACAAATTCTGAAATATTATCATCTTTCTTCTGTAATAGATATTTAATATACAATTTTACTTTCAAGTTCTTTTTTGTTTGTGCAATTATGCCAAATGTGTGATGGTCTAGCATCAGCAACACACTTGTACCATATTTATCTTGAAATTGATGTTCAAATGTAATTGTTGGGACTATTGAGAGTTCGAGGTAATGCCAAAAATTGAGAGTGTGAAATCGAAAGTCAAAGGAGGGACCAACATCGACGGTCCTAGTCAACCAGACAAACTGACATTTTAATATAATTCCATATTATGCACAATTTCCTTTTATTAACCCGAAAGGCAAAGGTTTCCAAAAGGTTGTAGCTGATTCGCTGATTCCCGAGGCACGAGCAAGGAAGTCAATTGAGTGGAGAGGAGCAGTGGGGTGACCGCATTGTCGAGTGCCGCACTCGCTGCAACCTCGCATCGGCTGCTAACATGACTGATTGATTGATTGTTAATGATTCCGAGCGCGTCAACTAACATGGTCCTTAGTGCCGTAAGTGTAGTGTTCTTTCCCGGGAAATGGCTGTGGTTTTCCCCTGCTGAATGGCGAGATCTGGCGTTAATCTGCCGTCGGCTAACGGAGGTTCCTCTACCAGGTATCTCCCACCAGACACAGCCGACAAGCTCTAAGCTCTTGACCGGTCTCTCGGAAGGTGTGGTAGTGTCGGGCATGTTAGTGCTCTTGTGTGTGTAAGGGGGTGAAGATAGGACAAGGAAGGGGTACGAAAGATCATGTGCGGTGCGTGACCCGTTTGTTAGGGTACTGCTGCGGCATTTGCCTGGTATAGTTCGTAAAAACCACGGAAAACTACCGATCAGAGCAGCCGGCCGCTAGAATTCTTCTCCAGACAGCGACTGAGTGCGACCTAGCTGGGTAGCTAATGTCGAAAATCTGCCACCATCGAGCTTCGAACCTAGGACCTCCCTGTCAGAGGGACTTCAGTGACGTCAGTTGATGTCCAGAGCCATCTCTCCCGGTGGGCTGCTCACGATGCCCTGTGCATCGACAGGGCGGTGACGAGGAAGCCGTTGCGTCACCACTTGGCGCAACCCAGTGCAAACGTCAGCTATTCAGCGCGTGCGGTGCGAGCGGCTGTGGAAGCGGGCCAACAAGCACCAGCGACGACACCACAACCCTCCTCCCTCCACCTCTCCGCCCCACCCTCGTCGCCCCGCCCCTCCCCTCCCCGCCCCAGCAAAGAGAGGAATCACAACAACTGGTCGTTGACTGGTCACGCTCCCGCACTTGCAATCACGAATGCGTTGTCATTTACATAGAACTGGCTTCTCTTGATGTATTACTGAGAAAACAAATACCACCAGGATATTCACTAGCTGGACACATGCGGGAAAGAAATCTGAGTCTTATGTAAAAATAATTTCTTGATTTATCTGCAATGTAAGATTTCATACCAATTTCGTAAATAATACTTGAATAAAGAAGAGAAAACTTCATACGACAATGCTTTGCCATTATGATTACAGTAATAAATAAGAGACGAATTGTGAGGAATTAAATGAAAAGAAAACAGCAGTGTTCCAAAGGACTGTTTTACAAACCATAAATTTCACAGGAAGAAGGTAGAATCAGAGATTTGGCATTCAAAAGTGAAAGGCAAGAACGTCAATCTCCGCATTATCGCACAGCTCCCATTTCAGACTGAAAATGTTTCGGTATTGTCAAGAATCCTTAAAAGAACTAATGAGCGATTCTGTGTTTTTTAATTATCTGCCAGCATGCCATTCTTTATTTATTGTGCCGTTACCTTTCGTCTAAAAATTTAACGCGACTCGCCTCGATTTTTTGAAACCAAAATGATCTGGAAACTTGAAAGTGGTTTGAAACGTTTTACATTTGGGATGCGATGGCTCTTATATATTTCAATAGAAAATGTTTAATACCGTTGTAGTGTGTTCTACGTTATGTGTCACTGCACTTCATGTCTGATAAATTGTAGTCTTTAAATTAAAGGTTGTCGATCACGATAGCTGAGATCGCTAAGGCGTAGTAGTGTCATGGCGATCTCGAATCGAAGGATCACATGTTCTAATCCCGCCTCGACCATGGATGTGTTTGTGATCGTCCCTTCGCCCCTCGTCATCATCCTAAAACATTATTAAAGAAGGATTAATATTTCCCTGTGCGAGCAGCATCCCTTAATGGGATGTGAAGTTGACTAATAAAAAAAAGTATAGATAGAAAATACACAGAGAGCTAGGCATGTTATATTCATAGTGTTCCCAACGTATAAAAACTTGAGAAAACCAAACAATGATGCGAATGCCGGAGCAGTACCGTAACAAACGGGCCATGGACCGCGCGCGATATTCCTTTCCTCTTCCTGGTTCTATCCTTATCCGTTATATACACACACACATACATTTGCGCTACACTGTCACAAATGCCGGGAACCAATCAGAAGCTCAAACCTTTTTTCTTGCTCGAGCGATGCCCCACTTGTGGGAGATACCTGGATGAGGAAAAATCCCATCAGCCGAGGGGTAGGTCGGCGTCCGATCTCGTTATCCAACGAGGAAAGATGACCACCAGTTCCTTCGATAAAACATACACAACACTTACGAGACTAATTTCTTTAGCAGTTGACGTGTCCGAATTCACTAATCAAATCAATCAGTGATTAACGATTTGGAATGTTCCGCAAATATCGCAACCGAAGTGCGAGGCACGGTAAACAGCATAAAAGAGGCGTTCCTAACATTTTGCAGACTCTCACACGACGTTCCTTGACAGGCTCTACCAGCTGCGTAACCAGTTCAAGAGCAGGGGCTCGCACGACCTGATCAAGTCACGCACCGCCGCCTCCGCCGCTCCCTTCGCCCACACGCAGGCCACCCGGTTCCCGCCCGCGCTGCAATCGCCGACTCTCGACCAGGCGCTCTCTGCCTCCCCCATACCGAAACATACACGCTACATTCGATTGATTGACTAGTGATGCTGGGCACGTTAACTACGCTAGACTTCTCCTCAAGGCAGCGACTAAATGCGACCTAGCTGCCAAGCTAGTGTCAAAAATCCTGCCACCCGTCGGAACTCGAACATAGGGCCTCCCGGTCAGAGGCATTGCTGTGTAATCAGTTGATGCCCTGAGCCCTCCCGGTCGTGGTGTGGCGCGGCCTGGCGTGGCGTGGCGTGGTGCCGAGCGCGCAGGAGTATTGTCTGGAGCTCTTACGCAGCCGCAGCCGCCGTCACGTCGTTTCCATTTATCTCGCCTCCGATTTACAGCTCCGTTAATTAAAAAGTCGGCGAGGGAGCCCGGGTATCTGTTCCGACTCCTCGCGGTTGGCCAACGCGCGCAGCCTGATGGCTTGCAAAGGAGGTTCTGAAGAGAGCGGTGTCGACGTTCATGGGCGACGGTGGTGATGGTCACGTGGTTTTTCTCCGGCGAATGACAGTATTGTGACTACAGTATCAGGGCTCTCTGACCTGCAGATGCAGACATTTAGCTCTCCTACCTCTTCTCGATACACTGTGGGGTGAATGGAATAGAGGTCGGACCGCTAAATGACTGGATCTGGGGTTATATCCCAGTTGATGGATGTGATTGATTCATTATTTGTTTGATATTTCCTGGCATATCAACTGCCATGAGTACCGTTAGTGTAGTGAATGCTTTATCGCAGAATATATTCTTTTGTCACTGGATGGGAAGGTCCGGCGCCAATCTACACTTGCGGGGGATTTTGCTCCCCAGGCATTTGGGGGCACCGTCCCAGCCGAACAAGATGCGTAAGAGCGGTAGTGTATTGCTTGAAAGCACTTGTAGATGTGTAAGAAGTGGGAGATTATACAAGATAAGTGGAAGGGTGGTCCGGTGAATGATAGCGACAACAGTCTCTGAACTAAGCTTAGGCGGTCGATTCATGTGGGGGACAAATCGGGTTCACGGCAGCTTTTCGTGCTTTCCCTCAGACTGCAATTCTGCCAACGCTCAATTAACTTGTTTAACCGGGTACTCTGATCGATAGTTTTACGTGGTTTCTGCGATCAACACCAGGCGAACGTAGGAGCAGTACCTGAACAAACCGCCCACGGAACGCACGCGATCTTTTCTTCCTCTAACTTGCTCTATCTTCACCCCTTACACATCCAGTGGGGGAGGATCATCGCCACCCCTCGAGGAAAAAGCATGCACAACACTTACGGAGCTAATGACTTTAGCTTTAGTTGAGGCTCCCGGGGTCACCACCACTCAATGATCAATCGTCCGCGCAACGCCACGCGTCGGCGCGCGGGCAACGCACGTCGAGTCTCGGAGGGCGGACGGGGCCTGTGGTTGTGGCGCAACGCGCTAGCTGCCTGATTCGCGGCGCAAGATGCTTATGAATATTGAAACGTATGTTCAAATATTTAGAAAGTTGAGTAAATTTGCTTAAATAGCGTGCTTAAATAGCGTGCGAAGAACTAATATTAAAGTTACATTAGTAGGCCTCGTTTTACTAAGGCTTTATTGGGGAGGCATAACGTTCATTCATGATTTTTTAAATACTAGCTACATGAACTGAAAATGTGCAACATGATTCAGTAAGTGAATACAGAACACACAATGCTGGGGTAAGGTCAATTTTCTTCTTTCTGTATCCTTTTGTAAGAACAAGCCTCTGCTTCCTTCTTCTGCTTCTTCTAGCTCTGACTTCTTTCCCCTCCTTCATGGTCTCCTTCTCCATCTCCCGTTTCTTCATCTCTATCTTCTTGATAAACTTCATTATTTTCTTCTTCTCTTCATGGTTCACATCGGCGTTGCAGCTAATAATACTGGGACTGACAAGTCCAGGGGAAAGCGTGTAACCCATTAACCCCAAGCGGGTTCTCCAATAAACAAATTACAGATGACAGTTATTCGGGGTGCTCAGCGGAATTCATGAATAGATTTTCACACAAAAATGCAGGTATTGAATTACACAAATGTACAGTCATTCGGGAAAAGTAATATATATTTCTTATTTAATTCAGAATTCCATCGAACATTTTGTCTTTTCTTTAATATTTTCTCTCGCAGTTGAATAAATCTGAAGAAAACCTCAGGTGCTGGAAAAAGTAATTTGAATCTCTAATAAAAATTTTAGAATTGTGTATTTCACCCTCTCACCCCCACATATCTAACTGGGGAATAGGAACCACAATATTTTTAAGAATAAAATCTTTATTTAGACATGTATGCAAAGTAGCTCAAAAAGCTATAGCTCAAAAGATATTTCAACGTGAATCTTACAATCAAAAATTAAGCATAGAATCATTGAGGTGATTCGAGATAATACTGTTGAAGTGAAAAATTATAAACAATATGCAAATGCCAACGAAGTGAAAATAAAGTAAAATACTTAAAAGTGTGAAGCACACTTAAAAAGAAATTGTGTGGAATGAGGAGAAAATCAATTGAGAAAGACCTCACACATAGCATCGGGAAAGAATTGAAGGGGAGACAGAGTTGCGGAGTAAAGGAAGTTGTAGAATGAAATTAATCAGTAAAAAGCTTAAAATGAGTCAAAATGGGTGAAACTAGGCACTTAAAATACTTAAATTTATTGTTCTTGCCAACTTTATGTATTATTGTATCTCTTATTGACCCCTTTTTTGTTGGCTTATATAAAAAAACAAAATGAAATTTTCACATTCTCATTTTTAATTAAATCTTCAAATACACGACGTTTCGACAATATTGATGATATATTTTCGTCTTCAGGCTACGAAACAAATTTATTACAATAATGAGTTGAACAAAATACTACATACATTCCTTGAAAAATACAACTTACATGTTACTGACCTATGCAGGAAAATGTATGTATGTATATATATATATATATATATATATATATATATATATATATATATATATATATATATATATACATAAATTTTGGACTGCTTCAACGGTTTTATTAAACAGCCAAATTTAATTTGTATATATTTGTATTAAAAAGGTCAGCAACATGTTTTTTTTTCAGGAATGTATGTAGTATTTTATTCAACTGATTATTGTAATAAATTTGTTTTCTACCCTGAAGACGAAAATATATCATCAATATAGTCGAAACGTCGTGTATTTGAAGATTTAATTAAACATGAGAACGGAAAAATTTCATTTTGTTTTTTATATAAGCCAACGAAGAAGAGATCAATAAGATATAAACAATAAAATACTAAAAACCTCAAAACTCTCCTTCGAAGTGCCTCCCCCGTCGTCATCTGACGGGATGGACTCTGTGACGCAACCAGAAGACGCCGGTTCGAGACTCGGCTGGCATCGCGCGCGTGCGCACTGGCGCTCGACCCATCGGAGGGTCATCGACTCCCTGCAGCCGACGCTTTTCCCCTCGACCCGCGCCCCGACCGACGAGCACGATACCCGGACAGGGAAGTGCCTTCGAGGACCCCCGCAACGCCCATCAACCTATTGGATCCGCACCCTTCCCTCGCCTGGTCAGCGAGCTGCCTGCGCACAACTACCACTTACAAGACCGAGAACTTTCTACGGTGTATGCTTGACACCTATGTCTTTCTGCAACTTCCTCTTCTGTATGTACTGATTGATTATTTGGCAAGCAGCTTGCGGGAACTCTGCGTCATCAGAAACGAAAATAAGAGGCAAATTTTTATTTTTATTTTTGGCGAAACGTTTGTGTTTGTATTCATTTTTATAATGAATGAATATTTCCAAAAATGTGTAAGTCAATTTTTTCTAAAGTAATATTTATTATCTGAGACATTCTATTTTTGATTTCTGTACTTTTAATAATGGTTCTCAAATATAATTTTAAAATTTTACGTCCTCTCGTAAGTTACCGATAAGTAAAATTTCCTGAGACATTCACAATAATGATTAGATGATTTCAGTGAGTAATTTCAGTTGCTCATGTGTTTCTTTCTTTCTACAGTTCATATCTACAAGTGCTCAGCCATTTTTCTAACACTGTTTATCGTACCATAGCACATTTTGCTTCACTGTAACACATAAATCATTTGAAGTATGAAATAATGTAGGTTGATCTAATCTTCGTTGTTTCTCTAGGAAACAATCAGCGATCTAAAATGCATGGAATAATTGTTACGCATCCACGGTTTGAGGCCAAATTTTGAATTGTAGCGACCGTTTTGCAGTGCTTTTGAAGAGTGAAAAATATGCGAGAATGCAATAACATTAAACAAAACAAACTCTTTGGATAAATGATAATTCTCTACTTATTCTTTTACATTATACTAACACTGCATTAATATTTATGATTTACTGAAAAGGAGAGCTTCATTATTCTCTTGGGCAACCGAAGTAACCCTTTAGACATACACATGGAAGTATATCTCTTTAAAATTCTTGTTCATGGTACGAGTACCTCTGCAAAGATAGGAATCTCAGATAATGAAGTCATTCATTCATAAGACAGCACTGATGGGTAGAAAGTTGTGATTACTTTTCTTTCAAATGATATTCGTATCCAGGAGATTACTTTCCAGAGATAGCTGGGCTCACAAATATAGTTTCTGATGTCACTGTATGAAATATGTTCTATATGTTGAGACGGTCTAATGTTTCTAACGGTGTAACACCGTCATTTGCAAGGAAATTGTTCATAAAAAGGGTTAAAACTGACAGAGGGGACTTTCTGGATACAACAGACAAGAAGTCACAACCTTACTTTTCTCAGAGAGCAACCGTCAGAATGAAGTCATCCTCACTACTAATCTTCAGAGTGAAAGTGGTACTCCATTCTACGCGCTCTAGACTATTTTTCCGTGAGGAAGCTAACCTGCAGAATTCATTTCCTAGACAGGGTCTTCTTGAAGTCGTGGCACCAAATCTTGCACTTATTTGGATTTTATAATTGATTTTAAATTGTCAATCATTTCAATATCCAGATATGTACAATGAAATCACATTAATATCGCCGTATTTAAAAACGGCACTCTGCTGTATATTAAGTAGGATGTCGCATTTCTTCACGGCTCCTTCAATTGCATATTTAGTTACTATCAATGTCATCTTCGGATACTGATGTCATAGGTCAAAAGTATTGTCAACAAGAAGCAGACAAAACAATGCCGTTTCATCACCAGTAGAATGTTCATGCTAATGAGACTTTGAAAGCAAGAAAGGCCTGACGGAATTATCGTATCGTCGTAAAATCCATTAACATTTGAACAAACCGAATTTCTTAACAATTATTCACATCTTCCTAAGTGAAGTGAAAGGGACACTGAACTTCATGGAATTTATAGCCAAATCTGTTACCAGCACTGACTCTACATTGGTCTTGAAAACAAGAAAGAGCTGACAAAATTATGATGCGGTCGTATGATCCATGAAAATTTGAACACACCCAGTTTCTTATCGATCATACCTTCATACCTTCTCAAGGGAAAGAGACGCTGAACCTTCTGCAATTTATAACCAGATCTGTTAGCAGCACTTAGTCTGAAGCCTTGAAAACAAGAAAGAATCGACAAATGTATACTTTCGTCATATCATCCATTGAAATTTCAACAAATCGAATTTATTATAGATTATTCGTTCGTCCCAAGTGCAAGAGATTGTGAACCTCCCGGAATTTATAACGACGTCTGTTACCAACATTTACTCTACATTGGCGCACCATCTGCAAGAGGCTGTGATGTGGTTGAGGCGTCGGACATGCCGAGCGAGCGCACAATCTTCGTGTAGCCCAGGCTTCGGGCGCAACGACGACCACCCGTCCGGGGCGACTGCGGCGACGGCGGCGCCGCGATGGCCCTCAAAGGACGGCGGAACGTTCGAGAACGCTCTCGCTGACCCACATACGGGAGAGAAAGTGCGCGCGGAGGCGGAGGCGGAGGCGGTGGCCTTGTCAGGGACGAGGAGAGACGGCACCCCCGCGCCCTGACAGCCCATCCGACTGCTGCAGAGCGCGGCGCGGCGCCCGCGTCCTCCGCCGTCCGGCCAGACGTCACCGGCTTTTTCGCCGCCAAGGTCACATTGCTCGTCCTCGGGATCATGAGCAGACGACCGCAGTGGCTCATGAGCACACGGATGATCTACCAGCGCTTGACGATTATATAGGGCGCACGTGGCGTAATAGCTAGCGCATTCGGCTGGCATAGCTTGGGCCTAGGGTCGTGCCCCGTGTGGTTCGTGCGTGAGGAATTTGTGATGTCGGCTCCTTTCTCGGGGTTCTCCTGTTTTCTTGTCTTTCAGCTTATCGATTCTTCATCATCATTCCCTTCATAATCATTAGTGCTCTCATCTACTCTTACCCAACTAAATAAATATATTATTTAATATGAATTTTATTATTATTAAATTATTCATAATTTTAATTCTTATGTAGATTAATAAATTAATTGAAATTTATGATTAAGAAATCACCGCTTGTGCAAAATAATACTGTTAATATTGCAAAGATCATGTGATGTTGAGCGGTTAATTTAACAAGAGAGAGACTTAGGCCATCAGTTGATGTCACTGCAGTGCCTTTGATCTGGTCTGAGGGTTCGATTCCTGACTGTGGCAGGATTTTCGACACTAGCTGTGTAATTACGTCGTATTCAACCACTGTCTGGAGGAAAAGTCTACCGGGTGCCCTTATCGGAAGTTTTCCGTGGTTTCTCCGATCAATACCAGGCGAATTCTGGAGCAGTACCTAACAAACGGACTGCGCGAGATCTTTCCTTCCTCTTCCTTGTTCTATCCTCACCTCCTACTTACACGTACATGAACTACACTACCAAACTGCCGCAGAGCTTTAGCCGGCTGGGCGGTGCCGCGCTGGTGGGAAATACCGGGTTGGGGAAAAGGGACCCGGCAAGCCGACGGGAAGGTTGGTATCAGATCTCGCCATCCCGCGGGTGGAGGTCACCCTCACTTTCCAATATAAAACATGTACTACGCTTATGTCACTAGTGATCTAAGCCGTTGATGCGCCAGGAAGCACTAATCAACCTTCTAGAGAGAGCATTGGTGCAGGAAGGCCGTCGCTGTTCTATTTTGGAATTTGGCGTCATCTATAATGACGCCAAAATCCAATGTGTGGTACTGTGCAATTTACGAGTATTCCCCTGTCGGAGAGTACTTTTTTACCTGTCTGGCACTTCTCTCACGACACCAAAGCATCTAAAATCATCTGACTGCTTTCAACCTTTCTGACCCCCTTTTAACCTGAAGCACATTTTTCAACGGAATGCTAATAATCCAAGAGCAATTATATCATTCTTTAGCAGAGTTTTTAGAATGACATGATAAATCATGTCTTAAATCTTCGATATTGTCATTAGCAATTACCTTGAGAACTACAACTTACAAAGAATTTATATTCTCCACGTTGAGAGCAATTGTTACTCATGTTTGATGTAGGTCTTGTATATTTTTGTGCTCATCAAAAAACTTCAATTACTTAATTTCTTTCATTTCCAAGTTTATAAAATCAAAACCGTCGATTTCACTTAAATGTAATAATGAATCATAAGAAGACTACGTCCAACTATTTTAAACGCCTTCATAATAATGTTGTAAGGAAGATTATATTTCACTAAGCTAACAACGAAGAGAGTGCTTTATATTGATTTGCCAAGATATGCAAAAAGATCTGACTAACATTATTTTCCAGCTGTCTTAACTTTGGACGGGATATTCCGATAATTATTTGAGATAATTCCCTTCCAGTTATTGTGAGCGTGCGATCTATGCTGATAGGGACAATGCCCCCAACACTTACCCTTTCACGGCTCTCTAGCAGTAAACATTTAAAAGATGCATTATGTTCCACTAGATTTCTGAACAGGCGTCTCTCATGTTGCAACATATCATTTTGCTCTTGGTGCTCATGCAAGTAGGTGCTCTTCATAGCCTTTCTCTATAACACTTTCGACTGGGTCGCACAGATGGTTTCTTGCCCTGCTCCAGATATAAATAATCACACCAATAAGACGATCTCTTATGACAGTGAATAGACATATTATCATGTGTAATATCTGCCGTAAACAACCTATACGCAGTACGATATAAGAAGAGCGAAATACGAAATAACAACTAAGACTTCAGTTTTGTTGCACGTCAGAGTGACGGTGTGCATGCAACCAGTATTTTCAAGGATAAGTAAGAATGGCTTCAAATAAGTGAAACTATAATTATATAGTAATTTGACTTTGTATTATTTTTATAGAACTTGATGATGGAAACATTGTGATAAATGTTAAGGCAAGGCTAACATTTTGACAATGAAACATTGTGATAATAAAGAAAATATTTTACCTGATATTCCCAATTTCATCTTCAAAATTATTTCATTGTCTATAATATATGGGACTGTATTTACATAACTAAAAAATTATAAAATGTCTATATATTCTCATTTTCAACCAAAATGAAAATAAACTTCATAAAAAGAAATATGAAGGGATTAATTTGTCAGCAATGATAAGCTTTGTTCCTGTGGTTTAAATAATGAAACGAGCTGCACCCGTACGAACGTTCCGTACTTTGTAAATCATTGTTTTAAAAGTGAAAACAATTTCCTACTGGGTCTGAATTTTCGCGATGCGCCTCTGAAAATTGCGTTAAAGCATTGTAGGTCCGTAACGAGACTGTTCGATTGCCGGACTGATAGTTTTATATAAATATCAAGGTTCTACTCAATTATGCTCCCCCAAAAAGTAAACAAGTATCACTCATATGCGGGAGACATGATAAAAATAGGAAATGTGATAATTAGTTGGAAGATCAGAAAGCAAAAAGTGGTGGCATTTCCAAAGTCGAAGCTACTTGGAATATATGACACAATTTGTGAAGGAAGATGGATCTCATCTGACTACTTCTGTATTAGAGTAATTTATTTACGACATATCAGAACAAGAATTATTCACTTCTTCGTAATCAAGGATCTAAATACGACTTTTTGTCGGCTGAAAAATATCCGTTATTTCTCCAATTTTATCTGTATGACATAATATATTATATATAATATTTTTCATTCCTGGAAACCCAGCAAATGAAATCATATCGCAAATTACATTTCCATACAGTTTGTCCTTATGTAGTAAATTAAGAAAATACATGAAAGGTTCCCCATGTGTATTGCATACATAGTTCTGCAACACTATCGCCCAAGATTATGCACAGGAATATTTGCAGATATTTTCAAAACCGCAAAAAATAAGCCTCTTTTTAAAAAAGGAAGCAAAATTACATTCAAAATTACCGAACAAATTCTCTTTAGTCAGGTATCTCTAAAATATTAGAGAGGCTTTTCTATAAGCGAATGGAAACTTTTCTAGGGAAAAACGAAGCGTTTTCGACTGAAAACACGAGTTTAGAAACTCAAAATCTACAAAACTGCCATTTTTTCTTTTCTTACATATATTGCTTCATCAATAGACCAAAATGAAGCACCCATTGGAATATTTTTAGCTTTCTAAAGCTTTTGACGTTATTGATCATAACATCTTGCTCTCAAAATTACCTTCTTATAGAATTCGTGGTATCGCCCTAGATTGAATAATCTCGTACCTTAAACATCGATCTTAAATAGTAGAAATACCTTACCGACACGAAAGGACATTATTTACTTATCTTTCCAATTCCTTATCAATTGAATATGGGGTTCCGCAAGGCCCGATCTTAGGTCCTATCCTCTTTCTGTTATACGTAAACGATATGCCGTCGTCTATTGAAAACGGAAGAACGGTTCTGTTTGCAGATGGCACGAATGTTCTTTGAAAAAGAAACAATAAATAGTACGATTTTAGAAGTCCAAATTCGTTTTGTAATAACAAATTAATAGTTAATGAAGGAAAAACAGTTTCAATGCAGTTTTGCATTTCAAATCAGCAATTGCGTGCTCCATTGAAAACGAATAATATGCAATAAGCTGATGTTAAGGTAACAAAATTTCTAGGTCTCTCAATTCAGTCAAACCTCAAATGGAATGTACATATAACAAAATTAAACCTAAATTATGTTCTATATGTTACACATTCAGAATTCCATCAAATACTGTCACCCTGCATGCAGCTCGTTGGGTGTATTTTGTAAATGTACATTCCCACCTGAGATATAGTATAAAATTCTGGGGAAATTCATCATGTACTCAGACCTTTAGATTGCAAAAGAAAATTATTCGAATAATGAAAAAATGTCATCCGCATTACCCTTGCAAGCCTCTCTTCATTGAGCTTGGAATCTTACCACTGCCTTGCCTATATATTCACGAATCTGTAATATTTGTCAAAAGTGACTTACTTAACCTAATATGTTTGTAACAAATAATGTACTTCAGCTTCCGGGACAATGACCCTCATTTCCAATTTCCCTGATCCATTGAGCAAATGCTGAAACGGCCCCTTGTTTTGCTTCTGGACGTAAATGTAGCTTCACGAGGCACACGTTTTGTTGAACTCTCCTTTTTCTTGTAATGGTAAGAGTAGAGGTAAGGGCGAGTTGCTATTTTGCTAGCAATGCCGAAAAAGCATATTTGCAATTCGTGAACCGATGCAAATAATTTTTCTATAACTCGGAAACGGAAATGACTATTTTTCAAATATTGCTAATGTTGGGATTTTTAAAATTTTTATTTATGTTAAACTTTCAATCGTCTTTCAACTATTTATAGTTAAATGACGGGAAGGGATTCTGGAGCTCAAGAAAACGTGCGCAGATAATCTTCTCCCCCCTACGTCACATACAGTTTTTATTGTATTTTCACTGAAAAAATCTCATCTAAACAAGCTATTCCATCCTCGAGAGGCGAAGAGAAGCCGTTAGGGACATTGGGCGCACTTGAGCGAGCGAACGTACGGCGCTCCAGAACGAAGCACTCGATATTGATGACAAACTCATGTCACTGCAATGCCTCTCCCCTGGATGGGCTAGGGTTCAAGTCCCAACGGAATCAGGATTTTCGACACTAGCCAGCCCGCTAGGTTGAATTCAGCCGCTGACTACCGAAAAATTCCAGCGGGGGCTGCTATGAATGGTAATTTTCCTTGGTTTCTTCAATCCACACCAGGCGCATGCCGGTGCAATACCCTAACAAATGGGCCACGGACCACGTGCGATCTTTCCTTTCTCTCCCTTGCTCAACGCTGCCCCGTACACACACTTCTTACACAAAAATTCACTTCGGGATGTGATAATGCTCACGCGCCAAGAATCTAGCTATTTGTCTTTCTCCGGACACATAAAATTTGCTCCAACTAAGATCTCTATTGGTCTCTCGACAAATATGCATGTAGTATGCATGAGTACGAATGTGAGTGTAAGCATACTCTAACATACGTGTCGTGAGACCAATCGGGAGCTTAGTAGGACCAAATTTTATGTGTGCGGAGAAAGACAAATTGCTAGATTCTTGGCGCCTGAGCATAACCACATCCCGAAGTGAATTTTTTTATGGAATTGAAGATAGTTATGTTACTCATATTTTGGGCAAGTTAAATTTTACAACACGATGCGTCAGTGGTATATTTCAAATATTTGATTATGCCCCTGCTATTTCCATATTCATGACCAATAGTAAATTACTGACTCGTCAAGAGAATGTATGGAATAGGACAAACCAATTTGTGATAGTATGAGTAGCAAATACTGATGAGAATTTTATTAATCTGATTGCAAGACACTAAAATTAAAAGTTCAGTTTATTAAGTTATGACTGTTCTGGTATTGAAATTAATAAATGTTAAATATGTTATTTTATAGAAAGTCAAATTGATAAATATTGGGGGAAAAATGGGTAAATAATGTAATCCAGGTAATTATAAAAATTATTCTTCAATATAACAACGTTTTGGGAAACTGTATTTGTATAATAACATATGATATTTTTTAAGTACCTAATGATGGCAACGAGACAGGTTCCTCAAACGTAATAATGAAAAATAAGAAAATATTTTAGTAATTACGCGTATTATATTATTTTTCCTATTTGACATTTTGCTCAGAATAACTAATAATTTCTGTCTTAAGAGCCTATTTAAAATAATCTAATTTTAAATTAAAGTTGTATATGAAAATATTTGTAATATATCCAATATATGTTTGTTGTATATTCAATTCCTTTTATTGATTCATCACTTATTTCAACTCTCTTCTTTCATTTTATCTTTATTCAGATGGAAACAAGAGGTGCTAGAAATAATACAACACGACTGAACGTCATTCTTGTTAAATATGGCTCGACATGAAGGCAGGGCAAGAAGAGAATTTGACATTTACATCACTGAAACGTGGTTTGCACAGCTAGACGCAGTAAATAATGGTATTCCTACTCCTTTTCATTCCATCTTAACGAGTACACCGTACTTACCCGAGCGCGCTGGAAAGAGCGGCGAATTCAAGTGACGGCGTAAAAGGAATAACAAGCAATACAGCTTCTGCTCAGCGATAAGGCAACACTATTTCAAAACCTCTGCCCTTCCAAGAGCGCAACTGAGCCACCTCAATAAATAGATGAAGTGCGAGATTTGCAAAGCGCTCCGGCGAGACAGCTGCGCTCTTTGTTCCATGGAAGAGTCGCAATAATGGAAAGTGCGCAAACCAGAGAAGAAGCGCAAAGAGGTCGGGCAAAGACCGCGACGTTGCCAAACAAAGGAAGTGCCGTTAAGGGGCGCACCCTGTCTTTTGTAGCCCACGTTCTCCTGCAAATCACCAATATTCGCAGAACTCTTTCAGACGCTTCGCTTTGGACTGTGGCTCCTCTTCCCCTCGTTACCTTTTGTTCTCTTTGTCCTCAGCTCCTTGAAATCATCTAGGGGAGAAAAAGTTCGCTAGATTTTAACTTTCCCTGCGTATCATGGGAAAATAGTTTAGTGAGGTGTACATTCGATAAAAATATTACCAATGATTCTAATTTTCTAAGTGTTGAAATGAGTTTTCATTTTCCGCAACTCATGATTCTGGAAAAACTCAAGTTTGTACATGGAATGACTGGAAACTGAAATCACTAACTCTGGATGTAGTGAAATACTATTTCGAATGTTTTGTACTCGACGTTCAAGATCGTTTCGTTGTACAATTTAAGAAAAGTTAGTAAATTAAACAAATACAAAATATAATAAAACAGTGTCTATGAATCTTTTAGTATAAGATTTTCTAATGCAAATTGTTAAACCAATACAAGCAAATATATTCCAAATTTTAAGTGAAATTATTCCATCTAAAATTTTGTCATGAGAGGCGTATTTAAAACTTTTCACAAAATTGATTCATATATGTGTTTTGCAGTAAGTAAATAAGTAGTGAAAAACTGTAAGTGAACATTTAATTTTAATACGTTCTCTTACTCAAACATAAACATATTGATAATGCCAAACTACAAAAAGGAGTCTTTATGAATGTAAGAAACTGAAACCATGGTAAACAATCTAAAATTACATTCTTCACTTAAAAGAATCGTAATTGAACACAGGAAAACATCACAATGTAGAATACTTTTTCAAAGAAATTCATCACAAGCACATTAAAAGTTCACAACACACTAATAACGAAATGATCTGGTGTGAACCTTTCTACAGTTTTACTTTTCACCAGAATAACGATAAATCACAACAATAAGACCAATCATAATGAGAGTCATCACACAAATGTAGAACATCATTTTTCGATGTTGCCACCAAGTTTTTCGCCTTACTCTTTTGGATTGTTTTTCAAACTGTGTTGCACCCATCTGCAAGGCTTCGCTTCGATTATCCAAGCATGCCAGATGTTGCTCCCTTTCCAGTACTTTTTCCACATTTACTTGCATGATTCCAACCACTTCTTCAACTTGAGCTTTCACCATTGACAAATGCTTTTGGGTCTCATCCTTTTGTAGGGATTCACCTCCTTGAGAACCAAACGCATTCTCATGAAAATAAGGTACATTATTTTCTCGAAGCATTGTAAGGGTGTTAAATTCTTCTAATTAATAAACTTTTTCGGAATCCACAGAGCATAAACAAATCCACAAATATTTCATACACTTTAGCTTCGGCTGCATGTTTAGAAGACATCCAAAACAAGAAACAATTACAAACAAAAAAGAAACGAACACAAAGATGATTGCTCACCTACAGTTTTGTGCACAACCACCAGGTGGCTGTTTCATAAATACGAGTACAATGATTGGTAATGTAAATTTTATCACTGAGTTATTGAATAGTCAACTAGTGTCAATCAATTGTATTCAAAATTTTTTCCAGCTACAGTGTATTTTTCGATATTTGACATTATTTATTTCTTCAAAACAAACTGTTAAAACTATATATGATATATGAAGGGAAAAGCAAAGCGCAAGCCCTACTCTTCTCATTCCCTAACAACTCTTTTACTACCCGTTATTGAACGATGACTAAAGATACCAACAAAGCATGATTAGCAACATCTGAAAATTAGAAATCTTGAGTTGCTGAGTAATAGATAACTTAGTTACATCGCCAAATGCACTAGTGATATGATTTTATAGTATTACTAACAAAATAGCAGCCTACCTCCCTCGCCTCTACTCCTACTACCAATTAGCAAAGGAGAACTCAACAAAACGTGCACACAATGAAACCATATTGTTATTTCCAGAATCAAAACATGGACACATGTCACCATAAGCTCATGATGTAAGAAAAACAACAAAAATATAATCGAGATGAGGATCAAAATATACGGAGGCATAGGGAGATCGAGATATATTTTTGCAATATTATATACCTTTGATATATCACTACAATGAGCCCGAAGGAAGGAACAGTTACGAGTGGAGTTTTGGAACACAGAAGAAATGGATTTTTACAGAAGGAATCGTCGGCTACATTTGCAGTATATTTTAAAATTAACAATCATTGACATTCACATTTTCAACATTAGACTAATACTATAACTATAACTAAATATACTATATAACTATATATAAATATACTATAACTAAATGTATACTAAAGTTCACTTTAAGTAAACGTGAAGAATCGTGTATAAAATGCGCAACTTTATCATAAATGTAACAATTCATGAACTATTTAAGTCGTCGTCGTCGGGTCAACCTCGTGGTCGAGGATCCCTCAGTTTACTATTGCTGCCTCCGTCTTGTCCTGTCAGACCTGGCATCAACAGCAACTGGTGACTGCACATGAAGGAAGTACAGGGGGCTTGTACTGTATACCCCGCCTGCTGCTACAGATAGACACCCTAGAGTCGGTGGCACAGCTAGCTGCGACGATCGACCACGGGTGCCTATCCTTGGGTAGCGGTTATGAAAGAGGAATAGGAATGGAAGATGAAAGATGATAGGAATGGATTAGGAGGCGATAGGTGATCGTGGACTTTTGGAACCATCCCAGCATTCGCCTTTATGACCGAGGGAAACCACGAAAACCCCGGTCAGGATGGCCGGCCCGGGAATCGAACCCGGACCTCCCGATTACGAAGTCAGTGCGCTACGCACTGAGCCACTTCGCTCGGTGAACTATTTAAGTATAATAAAGCTAAATGACCTTACATAACTCTGTAATATGTTTCAAAGTTATTTACACATGGAGTATCGTCGTGTTTAGCAATTTTATTCGTAGTTCAGGGTACTTAACGTCTTTTGGTATAAAGACATTTGTACCATCGGTCTCATTGGATAATTTTCTTTAGAATCGGACACACAACAGACTGACAACAACTTAACAACCATTGCGAAACCTCATACTGAGTGCATAGCCAAAACCGTTTAAATAACACCAAGAAAGTTACAGCTGTCAAAACCCAATGCCCCCTAGAATCCTGAGAATTAATTATTTCTATCCCTGCTTGTAGTGACGCACTGTGTTCGGTTGTGACGTAGCCACAAGGCCGTTGTGGAGAAGGTGTTGGATGGTGGCCACCTTTGTGACGTCACTCTTAGAAGTCTTAGATTCCTCTACCTTAGACTATTTATGATTTCTGTGTACACAGTGGTTTGCGCAGACTGGCGAGATTTAATTGTATAAATATTAATTCAAGATTCGCTCTCTCGCAGCAACAACTAGAAGTACTATTAATAGTTGCTTGATTCCGATGATTGTTTCTTATGCGCGCAGTGAAAACATTTATTTAACGTTTTGTTGAGGTCTACAAGTGCTGTGTACCTAATTGTGGAGGGATGTTGGTGTACAGTGAAGAGTGAAGACGTGTTCTGTTAGGTTTGGTTTGTGTTTTACGTGTACCAGTATTTACGTTATCAGCAGTGGTTCGGTGAAACTTTCAAGTCAGAGTGTTCAGTCACAAAGCCTTCTCAAGAGTACAATCCTGTTTTTATTCATTTATGTGATTATCACGAAAAGAGAAAAGCTAACTGTCAAAGAATATTGAATATTCAAATAGTTTTAAGGGAGTGTTCTAAGAAATAACTGGATAATACTGAATAAATCTTTAGAGAATTTTCCACATCAATTGCATTGTTTTTTATTTTTACTGTATATTCTGTTAGTACAATGGAAGTTACTATTATACATTTTAAACAAATAAATACGTTTCGTTGACAACTTTCCCTCTTAAAAGAGAAGGATAGGGAAGTGTGTGGGGTTTAAAATGTGAGAGTTCTCGCACGGGTAAGCGGAGGTAGTAGGGGAAAACGTGTGCTATGGTACAACACAGAGAACAAACGTTTTAAAATAACTAAATTAAAATAGCACGAAATAAATGAACAACGACAATCAAAATGTGGTAGCCTACGTGAACTAAATAAAAAAACAACCAAATTTAAAATTATAGAAAGAATAGCGCAAGTAATTCGACAACTGCCCAACGATCACAATTCAAACGCATGATTTAAATTATGGAATGCGAATTATAAATGTTTTATCTGGAAATATGTACATCAATGTCACCATTCTTCGACCGACAGTGGGGACGAGAGGTAGTCAAAAGCTCTGCTGGGCGACCCCGTCAGATCTGTAGCGATAAAACCGTGACTTCGTAGTTCGCCACTCCAATAATAGAGTGGCAGGGAGACACGCGTCGCATCGCGACAAAACTAAATCATTATCTAGTGAAGTAAACCACACAAGTGCTACTGATAAATAAGTCATCGAAATAATTCAGGTGAAGTGCGACTCAATGATAGTGCGAATTAGTGTAGTGAATGGTATGCAGCTATGTCACTCCAACAAGTGAAGTCGTACATGCTACTTTGCTTGTTCTTAACAAGAGTGAGAACCAGCCAGCTAAATGGAAAGTTTCATCCCAGATAACCCAAATCAATTCACTGACGACGAAATGGAGGTGACGCTGGAAAACATCAATCAACAGAACAGCCCCGGTGCCAATGGCAAGAAACCGATTCAACTCAACCAACCCCCAACCGTTCAACTACCAGAAAAAGACTCCTCAGACTCCAGAAAAAGGTCAGTGACAGACAATGATATAGAGCGTGAACCTAAACAATTAAGTTACAATGATCAAATCACCAAATCTAACTCTCTATTATGTAATGTGCCGATGAAAAACAGGTTCGGACCTCTAAGTGAACTTGACAAGCAAGCAACCGAAAATAGATTCGCTCATATCAATGACCTGCCTAGTAATTAAAGTGAAACCCCCAATAAAATACCACCAATCATAGTAGCAGACATCACCAATATTAATGCATTCATCAAAAAACTTCAATCTAAAGTCAACACAAACGTCATTGCAGATCAAAAAAAAACAATAAAATGAAAATAAGTGCAAATTCACCCACAGACTTTCGAAACTTAATCTAGTATTTAATTAACACTCATCGAAGTTTTCATTCCTTTAGAGACCCACTAAATAAAAATGTATCAGTAGTGTTCAAGAATGTCAATCAATCCATTTCTGACCAAGAAATATATAAAGACCTAAAACAACGTTTTCCTTCGCTGATAAAAGCAGTTTCAAAAATCGTTACAGTTGATAACCATCACTCTAACCCAAAATCGGTTGAAGCAGGCCTTTCCCAAGACTCCCCAGTATCTCTTGCTCTTTACAGCTCGTATGTAGCCGACCTACCGAAACATAGTAAAATAACAACCGCCCAATTTGCAGATGACACGACTATATATTCATCAGGTCCCACCATAAACTCAATAAAAATCGATCTTCAATTATACCTACACCAAATTGACAGCTGGGCAGGCAAAAATAAAATTAACATAAATCCGTCAAAAACAGCAGCAAAAATATTTTCCTTAAGACCTTACGACCCCCAACCCCCTGACAGATCAATCAACAATCTGTACAATGACATCATCATAATAAACCCATAAAATATCTAGGCCTTTTTTTAGACACCCGACTCAATTGGAAAAAACATATCGACCATAAATTTATTCAAGCAAAAATAAAATTACCCCAACTAAAACCAATAATAAATAAATCAGCTAAACTATCATACAATACTGCCTTATTGCTGTATAAAACTATCACACGACCACTACTATTATATGCATGCCCAATTTGGATCAGCGCAGCCAAATATAAAATAAACTCCAAGTAATCCAAAATCAGTTCCACTGCACCATCACGAATACCCCATGGTACATCTCCAGTGCTCATCTCCATAAAGAATTCCAGCTAGAACCGATAACCAACCATATAATTTTCGTATCCACCCACTTCTTCCAGATCATCCCAACTATACCCAACCTAACCCCGCTAAGACTGTCAAAATCCAATACATAGAACCCGTATTAAGAATAAATTTCCTTTCCATACATTCCTAAATAAATTCTCAGATCTCGAACCAACGTAGAGACATTATATGAAGATACCTCTACCACCCTAGTATTAATGTAAGTTGTATTTTATAATTATTAGTAAGATAATTTTAAATTAATTATAAGTATATGTATAGGCAATTATAACAAATATAGAATGTATTAACACTGACCTTTGCATTGTCTTATCCAAATGAATATAAATAAATAAAAAATAAAACATCAATGTCAAGTTGTAAACTCAAATATTGTATATAATACACCAATTCATATTAAGCAAAAGGCGTCGGATCGCTAAGATATTCAATATGTAAAAACCGTTTGAGCAACATTCCCATGTACCGAAGTGAAGTCTACGCGTACAGAATTGTTTCTAATGGTAACAAATGGTTTTTATTACTTAAAGGTGAAAATATTAGTTTTATTATTTTGGGGCCGAGAAATCAGATAATTTTTAGTATACAATTAATTTTACAATTTTCGCACCCTAGCAAGCTGGCATCTTGCCCCTTCAAAACCCCTTTTATTCCTCATAACAAGTCCATGGAAGCGCTGTACTTGCCGGATTCTTCATTTTCGCATGGAAAACTTTACAGAAAACGTCTAGACGAAACTCGAACTGAGCCTCTCCTCCAAGCGCTACAAATTCATTTATCTTAACCTACCGGAAGTGGAGAGTAAACCGAATGGCCCGGAAACGAACCGTGAGCGAGACAATCTCGACCACTCAGTGATACATTACGGGCCGTCACTGGCGGTGGTGGAAATCGCTGTGAGCGGCAGTCGTCCGCCAGGCGACACTGGGAAAAGCGGCTCGCCAGGAAGAGGTTTACTGCTGCTTGTAGGGGCGGGGCGGGGGCGAGGGCGGTGGCGGAGGCGAAGACGCGGCGCTTATCCGGAGGCGGACAAGGAGCTCCGGTGAACCGTCCGGGCACTTTCTCCGGCGCTGGCGACGTCGACACCGCCGCCGCCGACACTTCGGGAACGCTCTGTGTGCGAGCGGCTGCAACCGCAGCAGCAGGAGAGAGAACTCTGGGCTGTCCGGGAACGACTTCGGCCTTCATGGCCTGCATATCGCCCTGAGTGAGGTCGCAGAATGGCATCTGTGTCTACAACGCGACATATTCCGGACAGCCAAGTAGCTAGTGTTGAGCTGGTGTTTTAAGACTTACTAATTCCACGCAGGCAGGGATGCATAAAATATTTCTTCTTTCCGGTACGTATTACGTATTACACATTGAAGAGCCATGTATTATACTCTGGTACGCCTGCCTAAATTGTGTAGGGCCCCCGAGAGCATGCAGAAACGCCGCAACACGACGCTGGCGTGGACTCTACTAAGGACTGAAGTAGTGCTGGAGATAACTGACACCATGAATTTTACAGTTCATAAACTCGTAAAAGTATGAGGGGGGAGATACTTTTCTAAACAGCACGTTGCAAGGCATCCCAGGTATGCTCAAGAATGTTCATGTCTGGGAATTTTGGTGGCCACTGGAAGTGTTTAAATTCAAAAGAGTGTTCCTCTAGCCACTCTGTATAGCAATTCTGGACGTGTGGGCTGTCGAATTGTCCTGCTGGAATTGCTCATGCCCGTCGGGATGTACAGTGGACAAGGGTGCAGGACACAATGGGTGCAGGTGATCAGACAGGATGCTTACGTAGGAGTCACATGTCAGAATCGTATCTAGACGTATCAGGGGTGCTGTGTCACTACAATTGCACACGCCCCATGCCATTACAGAGCCTCCACCAGCTTTAACAGTCCCCTTTTAAAATGCAGGGCCCATGGATTCATGAGGTCGCCATACTCGTTACCGTCCACCCGCTCGAAACAATGTGAAACAAGACGCGTCAGAGCAGCCAACGTGTTCCAACCATCATCAGGCCAATGTCAGTGTTGATGGGCCAAAGCGAGGCGTAAAGCTTTGTCTCGTTCAGTCATCAAGGGTATACGAGAGAGTCTTCGGCTCCCAAACCATATATCGACAATGTCTTGAATGGTTAGCAGGTTGACACTTGTTGATGGCCCAGCATTGAAATCTGCAGCAATTTGGGGAAGGGTTGCACTTCTGTTAGGTGTAAAGATTCTCCTCAGTCATCGTAGTTTTATTCTTGCACGATGTTTTGGCAGCCTTAGTGATGCCAGAGGTTTGATGATATACAGAATTTCCGATATTCACGGTACACTCGTGAAATGGTCGTACGGGAAAATCCAAATTTTCTCGCGACCTCGGACATGCTAGGCCACATCTCCCTTGAGCCGATTATAACACTACGTTAACTCACATAAATCGTGATAACCTGCCATTGTAGCAGTAGTAACCGATCTAACAACTGTGCCTTAGTCGGGTTGTCTTATATAGTCGTTGATGACCGGAGTACCGTATTCTGATTGGTTCCAGATCTCTTCATTTCAACACTCATGGCTGCTCTTCAGTATATTAGGTACCGTATATGTTATGTATATTTATCTGGTAATCTATGTTCATTCTAAATATTTGTAAGAATTGTTCCTTTTAATTATTATATTTTTATTTTTTGCAACGACCAATACACGCTTATTTGCAATAAATTATTATTATTATTATTATTATTATTATTATTATTATTATTATTATTATTACTGTTGGGTATTGTTATTACTGCTTTTTTAATACAGGATAAAGGAGGTATCAAACACTAAGTATATTACAATATAAATTTTAATCTGAAAATACAGCCATAAATGTGTTTGCTTATAAAAATTTATATTGTAATATACGTTGTGCTTGATTCCTCCTCAATCCTGTATTAATATCATGGATTATCACAATATATCTGCTGTCACCACGGAACTGTTATTAGTATTATTAGTTTTCTAATTCACTACTAAAGATCTTAAGAGTAGATTGATTATAAAGTCGGTACCTCTACAATACTTTGCCCAAAATGTGAGCTGTTCCCAATAAAGCAGAATCTCGCACTACTCAGTTTTTTGAATGGCCTGGGAGTTTAGCCAAGTTCTTAAACAAATTTAGCGTAACAAATCCCAGTTATTCAATAAGTTTTGGGACGTCACGTACTTTTACGCTTCACATTCGGCTGATTACAGACCCGAGTTCACGGGTCAAAAGTGATTGAAAGTGAATACATGAAGAATGGAAATAATAACTGCCGAATATCCTACGGTGTTACATCACAAATTTCACTTAGATTAAAAGTAAATTCGAATTCCGGTCCCCAGCGGTGGCCTCTCTCAAGGTGTAAATCATGACTGCAACATTTTGACACACTATATACAGTCGATAGTACAAAAATGGGCGATGTCCTGAGCCAAACTTTCCCACAGTTTGCACCTCTGCCCCACCCTGCGGGATCGAGCTGAACAATAGGCTTTAGCTTTATTTCAGAGAGGCGGGACTCTTCATCGTGAAAATTTCAAAATGGCGGCAATAGCGAGTTATATTATGGTAAATATTTGAAAATAAATATTAAAGCAACCAACAACTTCAAATAAATTGTAGAATATACATTTAAATAAAGACATGAAAGTATGCAATTTCCCAATAATAACACATCTTAAAACAGTAATAATATTGTTTTTTTTTGTTAACAATTTCATTTGACAAGAAGTAATAAGCTCCAAATTTACATTTTATCTTAGATTATAGTAATATTTATTATACTATTGAAATAACTTGCTACAGTTATCAAATGCTGTCAAATCCTGCCTGTCAAATCCAGTTATTATCAATCTAGTTATTAAAACCACGGCATTTCAAATGATTTTAAAAACACGAAAATAGATTGCCACTGAAATATAGCCAAAAATATTCAGATATTTAAAATACATTTGCAGCAAGAAATCACTGGAATCTAAGAAATGTTTTTCGACTTAGAGAAAAAAAACTTTCAAACACTCCAAACACACTTTCATTTATTCTCCGTCTGTTCACCTACTCACATTCTAATTAAAAAACACCTCATTTTCTCGTACTATGGGTAATGGTCACATCACCAACTTTTTCGCTATAAGCAGTTCAAAGACGTTTTCGCAATCCGAAGTCAAAATTTAACAAAAAATTTGGTGCAATTTTTGGAAATTTTGAAAAATGTCCCAGGGGAATGATCCAAAATACCCGCCAAAATACCTTAAATCCACAAGCAATTATATCGTACATGATATCCTAATGCAATACAATGTTTATACCCTAATGTAATATATTCTACAATATTAGATTTTAAAATAACTTTAATTCACAATTTTGTTCCAAATTTCGAGTAGCATCTGAGATATTACAAGGCGATTTTCTCTTGTCAACGAAATCGTAATTTTCAAAATAGTGCATTAGTGACATCTCCAAGAGCAGTGTCCAAGTTGAAGTGGTAGGGCGCCTGCCTGAAGTGCCAGAGGGTTTGAGTTCAAATCCCGGTTGGGAGCATGGTTTTCTTTCATTCAATGAAAACATTTGTGTGTATGGAGCACAACGAACATTGAAACTAAATGTAGAAGCGAGATTTTTCATAAAATTTTTCTTTGTTTAATAACATAAGGTTTGTAATTTTCCTGCATCTCGTTCGTCGTCTCGTTAAGAGTTTTAAGAGGAGGATGAACTGCTTATAGCGAAAATGTAATATATTACGTGACCATTACCAATTTATAGCTGTTTCTATTAGAATACAAGTAGGTGAACAGACGGAGAATAAATTGAGTGATTGTAGATGGGTTTTTTTCTCGAAGTCGATAAATATTTCTTAGATTCTAGTGATTTCTTGCTTCATTCTGAATTTCTGGCAGTGTCGAAACTCGTCAGAGAGTTTCCCACCTTATCACGTCTCATCATCCAACCTTGGTCGCAGGGGAGGGGAAGACAACGGCTCAGCTCGGCGAGTCTGGGCCAAGCAACACACAGCGAACATTACATCATGCTGAATTGAAATATTTATAAGTAGAGTGTACTATTTTATATGGTCGCGTACATTGCTCTGCATTCTTATTGCCATCTAGGGGTAATTTATTTAATATTTTAAGTTGCAGAAACGCTAAAGTTCAATGGATGCTTAGAAAATATTCGTTCAACATATAATTCCGTCAGTTCTCAGACATGCGTGCGTCTGTGTTGTAAGAACGGCTTAGACGCTAGACTTGTGACTAGAATAGCGTGTGATCGACTCCAACAAAACCGCAGCAATTTTTTTATTGGATGAGAATTGGAAATCAATTCCATATTACAATGTAGAGACTGGAGGTCTGCGTTCTCCGTGATTTTTACCGGCCAGCGATCGTTCGCCTCCCTTCTCTCGGGACCACGCGCTCCAGCGTTCGTCGCAGCCGGTGGGAACTCCCGGTGGCCGGTGACCGGCCGAGACAGCCCGAGACCCCGTACCGGCGAACTGCATCTCGCAAGACTCGTCCGCCACATCGGAATATTTATCGGATGCGAAGTTCCAGGAAAGGGACAGCTTATAAAATAAACTATCAGTAATTTCCATTTTACAAAATTGATTTTATTTGCGACATGTAATTGTTTTAAAAAATGATAAACATTCCAAAATCCCACTCTTTGATGCACCGGAGAACCATAAATACATTTGCTGAAGTTCTAGCTGTAAATTCAAAGAAAGGGTATTCACATTTTCGGTTCTTTGTAATGACTAGAAATCGGATGTTAAGGAAATTGCTTGTTTTGTTCTAATGAATGTGAAGATTTTTGATATTAAGGCAATAACTATGAAAAATTCACAATTTTGCCAAATATTTATTTTGCTTCTTTTCATATAAATATATTTTATGGCATATAAGGCATCGAAGTTTTCTAAGCTTATTTTCTTGATTTTTTTTATATTTTCTAGTCTTGGTTAAAAATTTGTATTGAAGTTATTTGCGCTCTTGCTAATCCTAGTCAACAGGTATCAATCTCTACACAGAGGATGGTATTTGTGTTTGAATTTCATATTCTATATTTTTAGAAATGAAGAGCTGGCTTTTGTCTCACTTCTTCACACAAAGAAAAGAAGCGGTAAACCGTGGGTGACGGGAGGCTCATGTGCCAGTGGTAAGTGAGATTCGCTTTGTAAACATATCACTCGCTTCTTAGGGGGCAAGTCGATAACCCTGACTTCCAACTTTGATATCTCACCGTCCCAGATGTTCGCCCAGGAAAAGTAATGGAAGGGAAGGAAGCCTCTATTTTCAAAAAATTACATTTTAGATCTCTTTCGTATGCCAATTATGAAATTAAAGGAAAGTAAAACATTTATTTTGTCATTTCTAGGCTTATACGATATCAGAATATTAGATATTTTGTTGTTGCCTAAGAATGTTATAATTTAATTAATTTTCTTTCGTTTTATATGGTGTAAATACAAATGTTCTGCTAAATTTAGATACAAGTGCAATGATATATATTCGCACCTTTCACTTCCAAATTCATATTTTCTTTACTTTTTCTTGCTGATGACAAGACGTTTTCACGCAAGGAAAAATAATACCCACCTCAATTTTCATTAGCGAATGCGTTTTTATTATATACTCATGAAATAATAAACAAATGTTCATTGTGTTTAATAAATATGTCTTATATTCGATTTGTAAGAAACTTAAATGACATTACAAGTGGTTCGAAACGAATTATTTTCACTTAACCAATATTTTTGTGCTTTTATATATAATTACGGAATGTAAACATTTTGCTTTATATAGTATTTTCTTTGCTTTTTGAAAATATACTGCAAGTATATATTTATATACTGTAAAAGTGGAGGTCCACATTTCCACATTAACAATATTAGAGATACCAATCAATAAACCTAGTTTTCCAACATTCATTAATATCTCAATGTAAAAAAATGGATGAAAATTATTTTATTTTTTTATTTTTATTCTATTGTATTGATATTGCTAAAAAATTGATTTTAAATTTCTTTCCGGATTCTTTGTATGCTTATAATTCTTTCAAAAATTGTATTGTTTTGTCTCTAAAATTATTTCCAATTAATCTATCAATTGTTACTTTTCAAACAATTAATTGTTTAATTGAAATTACATTCTCTTTCGCTTATAATTAATTAATTACAATTAATTGAATGAGTTTTGCTATCACTACGCGAGGCGACTTAGAATCCCGCACACGCGTTCCGCGGCGGAGACGCCGAGCGTCCGACGGCAGCCGAGCCGATGCCCGACTGTTCTGCAGACAATGTGGAGCCGAAAGACGGCCTGTCGAAATACAGATAAATAATTAAATTAGTTAATAGGTAATAAATAGATTAATTAATAGGGAAATCAGTTGATAAATATTCATTTTCATTGCAAATCTTCCACCACCACAATTTTCCCATTCTGGCAAATATACTTATGGGTAGCATTCCTTTGTGGGCGTAGGAGTTTTCCTGGGCGACGGTGCGCACGCGCGCAACCGGTTGGCGGCGGCGGGAACGCGTGGGGCGCCGACCCGCCTGGGCGCGCAGGTGCCCGGGCCGCGACCCCAGAGGCCCCGCCCGCCCGCCCGCCGGGGCAGGGGGCGGCTTCCGCGTGCTGGCCGCGTGGCAAGGTGCGGCCAGGAGGATCGAAGAGGGAAATGTGACGCTTTGGAAGAAAGGGGAACGAACACGAGAAGAGATAATATGAAATTGGAGATAAAATTAGAAAATTCATTAATTAACCATAATGTATTGTCACCTATATTATTTCAGTAGTATAGATGCGTTTTGATCTCGCTCGCAATCAATCTTTATTAAAAAGGTCTCAAAGGAAAAAGAATTACACGCAGACGTGACAAATTGCACATTGACTTTAATAATATGAAGGATTTGTTAAAAATAATAGGCATGTAAATATTCATGTCGAATACAACTCGCAAAACTCGAGCAGCAGTGTTAAAATTTATGTAGTTATGTAACTCCGAAACGAAGCATTCTAGGAACTTAAAACCCGAAAATTTGAGGCTAAAGATCTTCAGCACACCGTAGTATACAGATTTTTTTTTTTAATTCTATTACGTGTTTGCTGTTTCGGCGCATCTAGATATTTCTTTGAATTGCAATTTCATTTTCAGAGATTATCAAGGAAAGGGAAAAGTAGACTGTCAAGAATTGTATAATTACATCTAATGGTGTTAGGGATGTTCGTGAACTGTTACAAGAACATTTGACTGTTATACTGAACAAACCTTTATTGAAAACGTGTTTCAAATAAGAATTGCATTGTTTTCTATTTCTATTTGATATTTTGTAAATACATTAGGAGTTACCTTCATTCACTTTATAAACAAATAAACACGTTTCGTTAACAACTTTCCCCCTTAACGTGGAAATGGCGCATAAGCATAAGGAAGTAAGTGGGGTCTAACATGAGAGAGTTCTCCCACAAGTAAGCTAGTATCATATGACGAGGCACACTTGTGCTGTAACTTTCCAAACTTGCAAGACTGTTTAAAAATGTGATAATATCTTCATACGGATCAAAATTTCCAGCGGTCAGCCAATCACCTGCATGATAAGCAATAAAGGTCCGTCATGACTGATCTATTGACGCATCAATTTAATTTTACATAGGTTTCGAGGTTATTCTCAATTCTGACCATCAATGCGTGCTACGGAGTAGTGATACCCATAAAATCTAAAACTGCCAATAGTAAAAAGAAGATTCAAAAGGGTCTTACTTTTAGAATACCGCATAAAGAAACATAGCTCTGGATCAACTCCCCCCCCCCACCTTACGGGTTTCGACAAATATTCCTATCCCTCTCTTCGTGACAATGTTCGCGCCATGTTCTCAGCGTGTTCCCTGCAAATTTCTCGCATGGTTCCTCCTACTTTCCCACCGTGGTTATCGTAGATTTCCCGCATCTTCCTCAGAGGTTTCCCGCATGTAAAGTTCCCCCCACAAGAACTGACAGGGGAAATTCTATCTTCCAAACCGTCCAGTCCAACTTGAACCCCCTTCGATCCGGGGGAGGGGCGCGTTGACCAATCGCTACTGTCAGAACTTTATTGTCTTCGTGATTGGCGCAAACTACCGTGGGGCGGGAAAGACGCTGTTCCCGGGGGCGGGGTTCTCGATTGTTTACGTATGAGGCACAAATATCGTCACCTTTCACGGCCCAAGGAGAGTTTGTGCCTCTGCGTACGCCACGACGAAAAAATATTTCTGAGTGGGGTTTTCCGTTCAGATTTACTGTCAATACCCAGTAAATATTTAGCAATTGTACTAAATTTTAGCAATCTATTTGTAATTCTGTCTAACTGCCATATTAAAATGTTAATCTCAGGCACAATTTGCGGATCCTTTCCGGCAGTTCTAGCGCGTATTTCTAATTTGTTTATAAAATTGTAAATTGTTGCAAAATCGTTAATTCGCGGATTTTGTCTGTGAAATATTAGGAGACACTCCCCTCTTTAGAACAGCAAAAGATGGAAATTGTTTATACATTTGCAAATGTAAATTTTTTATTGTCTCCTCTAAATGCCTTTGAAACGCAAAACAAAATTCCGCAATTCATTTTTAATATGTTTTTGTTTTGTTTGCAGTATTAATCTCGTGCCCCGCAACGATACCTTCATAAAGGGCTAATAACATTTTAAATTCATACCAGAATTTTGTTAAATCGCAATTCCCTCTCACTTAATCAATTTGTTTGAGATACGCAAATAAACAATTTTAAAGAGACATATTCCTTAACCCCGACGTCAAAGCGTTGTCTACGTATTTGAAATATCGAGGCGTTCTAGACTGAGAAACGATACATGATTTGGGCGGTATTCATTCACTGGCAATACCTTTGGCGGCAAGCTATTAGTTTCATCGACAATTTTTTTCACATTTATCACAGTAAATGAACCTTTAATTTTTTAATTTTCCTATCGATGTTCACGCGATCCAGGGTCAATGAAAAGTTCCAGAAAACGGAACCTCTCCATAGCTCAACTTGCCCTTCAGAAAAAATATCATTGGCACTCTTGCATCCCGAGCCAGCCTTTCAACATAATAAAATTTGCAATATATCTTAATAAACAGTTTTTTCGCTAGCCAATAGCAACAGCGTCTTTCCCGCCCCACGGTAGTTTGCGCTAATCACTATAGACAGTAAGATTTTGACTGTAGCGATTGGTCAATGCGCCTCTCCCCCGAAGAGAAAGGTGTCCAAGATTGTAAGGACGGCGAAGATAGAATTTCACACGCCACTTTTTGTGTGGGGAACTTTACGTATACGGAAAAGTAATTAACAGCGTCCCGCAAAAGAAGACATATGTCATTTGTTTCAAAAACAGGAAAACGCATTAGCACTCTTTAAATAATGTCACAAATGATATGAGAGGTAATATCTTCAGTCATTCGTTTCTTCATACTTAGCAAAAATGTTATTTTGATCTTAGGGCATTATGTCAAAGAATTTACATTTTGCCATCCTATGCGAGAGTTAGATTGCGTCTGTATTCGCTTTCTCTTCCTTGTGCGTCTTAAGTGTTAGAGTAGAGGTAATCAACAGTCAGGAATCCTGATGAGAAACGTTGTGCCAGTCACCCACTGTGGAGGAAATGATGCCTCAGATGGTAAATGTTTTATATAATGTACCCTCGTTGAACGTATTCATTGCAAAATGGATTTTGTTTATTTATAGTTTTTATTAACACTAAAAATAGTAAAAAGGCTGAGTGGCACGTTAAGGGAGGGATAAATAGGGGGTGTCACACAGGGGCTGCATTTAATGTTCATGTGTAAAGCAAAGGACCATTTCACCTTTAGTTAAATGGATGAACAGAAACTGGACCTAACCGAGAGAGGTCATATACTCAACAAAATAATACTTTTGGGAAGAAGGGTTTCAATTGTTCGCGATTGGTTTGAGGAACGTCCTGTAAAATTCGAGCTATTGATTTGGCCATCCAGATCGCCTGACATGAATCCCATCGAACATTTATGGGACGTTATAGAGGGGACAGTCCGTGCACAATATCATGCACTTTCGCAATTATGGACCGCTAATGAGGCAGAATTAGCTCAATGTTTCTGCAGGGGATTTCCAACGACTTGTGAGACAATTCCACGTCGAGTAGCTGCACTTCGCCGTGCAAAGGGAGGTCCAACACAATATTAGGACTTTTGTCACTTCAGTGTAATAATCCATTCATTATTTCTACCAATTTAAGCTACCTATTTTTTCTACTAATTTTTCTGTTTTGATATTTTTTAACTAGTGTTGATAAAACAGCAAGAACTTCTCCGCCCCAATTTTTATGCAACATTACGCAAAATGTACTCTAATTTTCGAACATTTAAGTAACAGAATTCATTAAGAAACATCTCTATATTTTATATTTTAGTAGCAGAAAGCCGCCGATTTTATTTCTAGAGACTCGGCCGATTGCTCCGAAGAGAGATACATTTACTTCACTTAATCCTGTTTTCAAATAAGTAATGTTTCTTTTGTAATATGTTTATTACTGCAATGATGCGAGGTCCAGGAGCACGAGAAATGATTAAATGCAATGCTTTTACTTCTCAAACAGATTTTATCATAACAAGAAGATAGTTAACAAGTAACAGTTACGGTCGCAAGCATTAATTTCGATTACTCCACTGATAACAAGTTGAACAATTACGAGGTTTCATACTACATGCCTGTGGTGTGCTACAGCGTGAGATTGTTGTAGTTCGATGCTGCTGCATCGCGGAGCACTAGTGTCGAGTTTAACCGGAATGTTATATTAATAATTCGATGATGTATTTGATGATTTTACTTTCTACTAACAGGGTTCGCTCTACAGTTTTATACATACTTCTCCACTCTGACGTTTAATTTTATTTCAAAATTTCTGAGATAGCATTTACTATTGCTTAATGCAATGCTGGGAAATTTACCATCTTTTTATATTTGAAATAGTATCATAAATACACCATGTGAGCAAAAGAATCCGGACACGTCCCACACGGTGTTATGAAGTGGTCGTGTTTTTCATGGAGGGTGTTCGCATCTTTTGTTGTGGCACTATCACGGCACAGGCCTACATTGATGTTTTAAACTTCTTCTTGCTTCCCACTGTTCAAGAGCAATTTGGAAATGGAGATTGCATCTTTCAACACGATCGATCACTTGGGGAACGGCCGTGGGAAAGTGGTTACACGTCAATAACATCCCAGTAATGAACTGGCCTGCACAGAGTCCGGAAACGTGTACGGAAACGTTCATCCCATACTGTACAATCTCCTATGAAGTGTTCAAGAAAATTCCATTTGATTATAATTCTCATGCAGTAACATATTGCCCAACAAAAATTTTGTTGAATGAAATGAATGTGAAAACGGAAAGGAAATACAGAGGAGAAACTCGTCACACATTTCTTTTGGAAGCCAATATTTGTCAGTGAGAGCTCTCTAGGCAACACCCAAAATATCACGCTTTGTAGCCAACCGCACCTCCCAACGCCACTTCTACACAACTCCGTCACTACCGCGCTGACTCTGGAAACCATTGACGCAGTGAACCGAGGAGGTCCCTCCGGATGAGCTTTGGAAGAAAAAGGGAGAAAGTGACTGGAATGCGTCAATGATATGGCATGTTTAGTTTCTTTCCGTCCGACGCACACGCACGGCAACAGATCTTTAACTTCGAACTGAAAAGAGACATATCAACGAGAAATTGCAGTACGTGATTAATACTTCATGAAATTTAGCAAAATTTATTGTGAATTACCCGTCATAAACAAACGAGTAGGGAATATCATCATCTCAATTCAGATGTAGTACACGAAGACTGATTATTTCTTATCAAAATAAATAACGTGCGTTGTCACAGAGAAAACTATGTATTCGTTAACCTAGAAACAAAGATTTCAACAGGACATAGGAAACAAAGATTTCAATAGGACATTTATTGAGATTACTTGTACGTGATAATGAAATGAGAGTGAATATTTAGCATAAAAGTAAAGACATTCCGAATTTAAAACAAACAACTAGTGGGGCTACTGAATGGTACATACTTTCCCGTATTAGTCTTCTATTTATTTGGTCTCGGCTAGCTATATGAACTTGCCACATACTCTTGCCAGCTGCCATCTGTCGCCAACCAAAGCATTTTTTAAACTTTTTAGGTTTATTAATAGTATAACGGAAATATTATTTTAATAATATTACATAACAGTAAAATCTCGTCCTAAATATGAATTTTCTTTGAAAAATTAGGAGTCGGTTTTAAGAAAATGGCGCTAAAACGCTGCTGTTTATTCGCACTTTGAAGTTCTTTTTCACAAAAATATTTTGAATTTTCGAGAAACTACATTTGAAGTCATTTTAAGCTCTTTAACTCACAATTACAAAACTGTTTACAAATTGCTGGAAATGTGCATAATGCGTGAGAAATCTTTCAAAGAAATTACATTTGTGTAACTTCTGAAGAAAAAAAACGAAATCAACTTTACGCCATATTAAAGAGTGCAATTAGAACTATGCATTCGAAAAATTTGAAAAAAAAATTTTGACCCGTTTTTGAGAAAATAGCATTTGAGCAAATCTGAAACTTTAGAGCTAGTTTTCAAAGAAAACTGTTGAGTTTTCGAGTAACTTTATTTCACACTCCTTAAATATACTCATGTTCTCATAAATATAATAATTAGAAGAAATTGCCGCTAATGTAAATATTGACAACGTAAAAGACAACTCAAAAATATTTAATTTTTGTAATTTTTGAAAAAACAAGAGGATTGAGCAATATTGCGTCTATGTCATCTTATAGAATACATTTTTCCTATAGATTAAAGAAAATAGATTAAAGATAGACAAATAGATTAAAGAATAAACATAGAGCCGTTTTTGAGAAAATATTTTTGAAACATTTTAATATTGCACATATTGCGCGAAAACTACTAAAATTTTCAAAAAAAAATAACCTTAATGAAAGAACTAACTATGGAGAATAAATTTATTTTAAGAAAAAATCTCTATCTTTAATTTTGTAGTTGTAGGAAGCCACCGAAAAAATTCACACTATTGTAATCTTCGAAAATTCAGAGTTAACCGTGAAAATCAGACCTATGCCACCTTTATAAGTGTATTTTACTCTATTCTTACAAGAAATTTAATGAAAAAATGGAGCCGTTGTTGAGAAAATTTTCAAAACGTTTGGAGGGCTTTATGAAATGTACCCCCTAATTTTGAAGTATGTTTTTCAAAATCTCAAAGTTTTGACTCGAGGACATGGACAGAGGTTTCTTCAATTTGGAAAAAATCCTACGCATGGTTTAGGCGCTAGTAGTGTTGACAGACACCAGACGGATGGATAAGCTAACAGACGGACGGACGGATGGAGACGGACGGACAGAAGGACGTTTTGAGAAAAAACAACAATTTTTTGGGATCTGGGGTCCCCTAAACGTGTATCTCCATTGAAATCTCGAAATCGATTTTCCGCTTTTTCCGCAAACGTTTCCTATAATACGTATATTACTACTTATATACGTACATATACGGGAAAGTAAAGATATTTTGGACTTCATTCGTTTTGTTAAATGTTTGCAATAAAATCTTAGCCTGTTCACACTCGACAAAATACTCGTGTTTGTTGTTTGTTGAAGGAAATATTATAATCTTAACTTTGTTTCTTATGTCTGGAGTAGGTAAATAAAAGCTACCTCGTTAATTTCTTAAAACAGTTTCACTCTCTAGAAATTACCCATTGAATGTGGGATTGGTATTACCCTTCCAGTAAGTTTGTTTGGGGAGAGTACCAAGAAGAAGGAAATCATCCTTTACCACTTACTGTAGTACGAGTATTGAATGAAAAGTAATGCCTCTGCATTTGTAACTTGAGTTTGGATGGGAATATTTTAACAAATCAAACATAGAAGAAATCCTCAGACTGAGATCTTTAATTACCGACATTTACTTTTCCACACAATCATTAGACAACACAACAATTCTGCCATCGAAGAACACGTTTTCTGAAATCGTCACGGAAGAAGTCGACACTGTTTCTTCATCCAGCATCTCACAGTTCTCTCAACTTCATCGAAAGCATAATGATGTTCTTGCAGATCTACTTTCATTATCGGGCACAGAAGTAAGTCAGACATCATACAGATGAACTTTATGGAGTAGGCTGTATTGAATTGAATTGAATTAATGCCTTATTTTACGTGGCGAGACTCGGGCCATCAGCCCGCTCTTCAGTCTGACCACGCAAATTTCGCTACGCTCCTTTCACCAACTTGCAGAGGAAGGAGGTATTTCTTGGGAGAGAAACAGGCGACTTTTGAATTTAGCTCAGAGGCGTCATTTAGACTGGAGGGTCTTTTACATGCAAGTAAATTTACTAACATGGGACAGCCGGCTTTACTTCCCCTCCGAAGGAATGCGTACGAAAGGATTTTTTCGCCCTTTATATCCACGGCTTCGATCGGGTTTGAACCCGCCAACTTGGGTATACCAGTCCGATACGCTAACCGTTACACCATCGCCGCACCGTGGTGAGATTCAATCTCTGAGGTTCTGCTGTGGTGGCATGTGAAGTGTGTGGTCTAGCATTGTCATGCTGCCGGAACACATTTCGCCTTTCCTTTCGGACCCCTCTCAATCATCGTTTCTAGGTACCAATTGTACACAGACCTTTCGATAGCCAAGCAAAGCAATAGTATGCCCCATACGTTCTTGTGAAATATCAATTAAGCTCGCAATTCCTCTCTCAGTGAAACGATGATCGTCGTGAATCAGTCTGTCAATGTTTTGCCTGTGAAGCACAGTGATTGCCGTCACAGGACCTCCAACTCTACTCTTGTCACGCAAGTCAGCTGTATCCACCTCAACATTTTTAAACTTACTCATCCAACGACGCACAGCGCTCACATCAACATCACTATAAACAGCTTGACGTATCTGATAAATCTCCTTTGGAGTGGCACCTTCTTCTGTCATGAATTCAGTGACAGCACGTTACTTAAATTACATTGACTGACCTGCGTAGGGTTCCATACTTCATACTTTAACAACACAACCCTTCAATGTTAAGGCTTTTCGACAGCTGAAAATGTAGAGGAGACCCTATTAAACAATCCAGTACCTGCCGAATACCAGAGCTGCATCTGTTGAGGAGTTATAAAGGTGGAGACGTTAAATTTTATTCAACATTCATATAATGTTTTTAAATAATGGGTAATTGCTTTCACAACTTCAAGTTACTAGACACATTTTTTCTAATTTATGCGAAGCAAAAATCCGAAATGTGAAAAAAAAGCACAAAATTTCATTGTCATGAACTGTTTGCTAATAAAGAAAATTAACAGACATGTTTTCTAATTGTGTAATATGGATCCATCTACTATATTACATTTTGTAATTTGAAAAGGTGAAAGTGCAAAATCGCAACATGTACTGTTACGCCACGATCGTTGACACCGAGGTTACCTACCCGTTGAAGGCTTCATCTTTGTTCGCAACGTGAGATTGTTCCTGGATTTTCCATGATAATTGAGAAAGTCCATTTATTCACTGGTGTTATGTCTAAACCATAACATTGACAGTTGTGATCCTCTGAAAAAGGACCATATTTATCTACTAAGACACTGCATAAAACTGTCACATGCCATTTTCGGAACCCGAAAGATCGTCACTAAGGCACATTTCTGAAAACTGATGAGTCACAAATAGAAAACAGAAGAAAGGAAAAAGAGGGGTTCCTTCTTCTAAGGAAGAACTTACCACGATTGCATTCCGGTCAAATCCTGTTGGGTTGGGCTTTCTCAATCTCCGCGCCGTTGTATTCGCAGGTCGTTACTCATTCTTTGCCTGGACCTCTGTCTCTTGGGTTGACACAGCCCACGCTTCCTGTGTCACCGACACGCCCACATATTATCTCTGACTCCTGAACATGTCACTTTCTCTTTTTCCTCTTCTTCTCTCCATCTCCTTTTCTTCTCTTTCTTATTCTTATTCTCCCCTTTTTCTCTTCATTTTCATTTTTTCATGCTTCACACTTTTGTTTCTTCTGTGATTTCTTCAACAGAATTTTCGTTTCAAACAGTTTCTTCGATGTCATATTTTCAACTAAAGCTTCAGTTCTATTGCTAATTCTAATATTTATCGTCACACATTTTCCTCTTCTTGTCTCTGTTATATTTCAGTGTGATATATTGTTGATAAATTGTTTCTCTTTTATTTGGGGAACAAGTGAGTGTAAAATTATAAGCAAGTCTTTAGTTACATTGAATATATTCAAAAAAATAATATTTCAGATCGCTTTTCAACATCACACTATTCTTTCTTATTCAATATTTTTAATTGTGGGTTCTATACATGATATTTAATACAAGAAGTTCCATTTAAAAATCAAATAACGCGGAAGATTTATCTGACAAGTAAATTATTGATAGAAGATATCTTATAATACTCATGTCGTAAATAACTATTTGACAACCATTAATTTTAATCTATGTGCATTGCAGAAATCATACGGAACTACTAAGACAATCAGGATCGTAAACGTGATTTTGATAATTTGAAATGTGCCACACTGAGTAGATTATTTCGTGGAAAGAGATTTGGGTGTTCCGCGTTGAATTTAGGGACGCCTTGGATTTAGTTTTTCGGAAACTCAATAGTTTTCTGTGAAAAAATACAAATTTCGAATTTACAGTAGTGCTTAAATGCGATTTTCGTAAAAACGGCTCCAAATTTTTCAATGAAAATAGCCTTTTAGGAAGATGTTTTACTGTTCTTTAATGTTCTTGAAATAATATTGACGTTCCTCTATTAGTAGGCCGAAAAATTTAAAAAAAATTAAAAATGCACATTGGGCAGCGATAAATGGCAGCTGGCTAGAGAATTTGGCAAGTCGGAATAGCTAGCCGAAAACAATGGAAATAGAAAACTAATACGGAAAGGTCTGAGCCATTCTGTAGCACCAGTAGTTTTCTCATGTATCAATGTCACAATTGTCAACAAGCAAAATTAATTGAATACGTGGAATATCAGAATTATAAACAATTGTCAGTTACCAAACTTTAAAATAACGCTTTTTTGTTAATTAAAAATGCATAGAAAATGTAGAGAAATTGAGAACTACTATGGGAAGTCTTTTTAATTTTTTAAAATTAAAGATCGAAAAAGAGGCAGTAAATTCAACACATTTCCACGTATTTACAAGTCAAAAATTGTTTCAGAAATAGTTAATTTAAAGTTTTATCATTTCTCAAGAACTTACGGTTATAACTAGAGAGAGTATTTTTATGCCCTAAAAAAAATAAAATAGCTATTGAAAACTTAAATTTAAAAAAAATATATTTATAACTTCAAAATTCTGTAATATGCACTTTAATACACAAATAAAATTAACAATACTGAATTTCTTGTAAATCTTGATACTATTTCAGAAGAGTGTCTCTAATGAAAATTTATATTTTGTGGTTCAAACATAATATAATCTACTTAATTTTCAGTAGAAATAATTGAAATAAATAATCTCCTCAGTGAAGTACATTGCTTATTTTGTTGCATTTGGTATTCCTGGTTTAAAAATATATGAAGAAAAATCCTACATTTGTATTAATATTTTAAAAGAAAAAGAAGAGAAAAAACGCAATTGCATATCGTTAATCTATTTTTACCTTACAGTGTTACTCTCTGTACGCCCACAAATAAATTGGTTCTATGAAAGGATGAAAAGTTTTGGAGACAAGTCTGTATTCAATGGAAATATTCAAAATACGCACCTACGATCACACTAATATGCACTAACAAGAAAATTCGTCCAAATATGCTCAAGGTTTATCATTTCCCTAGAACTTAGGGTTATAACTATAGAGTGTATTTTTATGCCCTAAAAATTGAAACACCTATGCTTATAAAAATGCATTTATGACTTTTGAAATATGCACTTTAATACGCAATATTTCATTTGCAGTAAAGACATTTCTTCAGTATTACAGAGAAAAAAGTGGCACTCTTTTTACGCTCACAAATAAATTGGTTATTGTGCAATGTTATATGAAAGGATGAAAAGTTTAGGAGAAAAGTCTCCATTTAATCAACAGGAAAAATTGACCAAATATGCATTAACATATTAATCTTCGTAGCATTCAATTCTAACCGAACGTCAAGAAATTTCCCTTAGCTGTGTAAGAGACAAAAGTATGTAAAAGCACACAAATGCGCTCCGTAGTGTAACCGTCAATCCGCAATTCGTAACACTCAGAAACCCAAACTGCTGTTGCTCCAACTGGGGAGATTATAGCTTCCCCCTTCCTTCAGTAAGTACAACACCAGGAGTTCCCGCAAACGGCGGCAACGTAATAGCACTTGAAAGATTTTCTGCGCGATGGGTGTGTTGTTTCACGCAGCAACCGCGGCGCCGCGTTGGCCTTGAGAGCGAAGTGTTTGAGAAAACCACTTTTCTTTGTTCATACTCCGACAATGGACCGGCCGCCTTGTGACCAGAACACTTTTCAGTTACCGCCCCCTAGCTGCTGTTAATGGCCACGACGCCGACGAAACAACACCAGCTTCCTTTTTTTCTCACGCTTGTGTTCCGCCGCTGGATGGAGGTGGGTGGAGCACTTACGCAAACAAACTCACGAAACGCCCTGGCGGCCGCCGAGAAAGAAACCGGAAATTTCTCTCTTTCAGGGTCAGGCGGACGTGGTCGGGCGGGAGTGGTGGAGAGTTCGCGGAGGTTGTGTGGGTCACCACAGCCAACCGGGAGGGTTCTGTTGAACGCGTCGAAAAGGGTAACGGAACGATGCTTGCACTATTGTCAAAGAATAAGACAGGTGTATAAGATGATGCAGTATTTCTGCGAAATTGTGGCGCTCGGGTATGTCCAATCCAAAGTTCAGTTACAAACTAGAATATTAATAACTAAGCCAATAATGCTTACAATGACTACGTAATGATTCCGGGAACGTAGTAGTTCATTAGTCTCATAGAACCTTTTATATTCCTGGATGTAGTGGTTTTTATGTTGGAACGTGAGATCTGATACCGACCTAAACTTGCGGAGGTTTCCGTCCTAGATATCTCCTCTAGGAGAGCACAGTCAGGGTAAGCTACCGACTGGTAACTCAAGAAATGTGGTAGTGCAATAAGTTAAAATGTGTGTGAGAGGAAAGAAGGGACCAGGACGAGGAACAGGCAATCGTACGCGGTTCGTTTGTTTAGAACTGCTTCGGCATCCGCCCTGGTCCTTTCGTAGAAACCACGGAAAACTGTCGATCGGAGCAACCGGGCCCCAGAAGAATTCTAGGAGAATTATTTTCCGACAATGAGTTGTTCAATTCGACTGTGGTCTGTAGCTAGTGGCGAACATCCGCCACCGTTGGGAATCGGCCAACTACGCTGAACACGCACGCACTACTTCCCTGTATATGTTTGTAGCTTTTGAGCAATATTATTTTGGTGTTCTGCGAAATGAGTGATAAACAAATGGGACACAGAGTGCAAAATTAGCATTTATCAGGGCACTCAATGGCCTAAATTCGGATGGGTTTTGTTGTATTCCCTGTTAACTCAAGTGAGCGATTTTTTGATAAGCATTTCTGCCAAATCTTTTTGGGAGGCGTCGGATTTCAGTAAAACGTATAAATGTTACGCATTGTATTTGGCATTTTGAGTCTACTGTCCGACTTCGCCGGCTAACTAACGGTGTCCCCATGGCTGGCCCTAGTTAATACCCACGCTTGAAGGGAAAGAGAGACACGTGGCAACTAGTAACTAGGAAACTTCGCCAGCCCCACCTCTGTTTCGCCACACAGCTACAGAAACGGGGACGATGTGAAAGAAAAGCTACAGTTATCAAACCCGGGATTACAGCATGTGAAGGTAGTTCGCTTCCTATGAACCATCCTAAAGGCTTGTTTTGAATTTCACAAACTTTAGCAAATTATGCTGGGGCTGTGGTATTTCGAATCATTTTTTTCATTCCTACAAATGGAGAAATCAATGTATTTATATAGCAAGCACAAGAAAAGACTCTTCAGACCATCTCTTTAAAGAAAAAGTTGACTCCTGTTCTAGTGAACATCTGGGCCTTTTTGCACTATATTCCATATTCTCCAAATACGGTACATTTTTCGAATGATTATTTATTTTGTTCTTTCAAAGGTGCATTCAAAATGTAATTATCTTTTCACTTGTACTTTCATTTTTCACAAACTAAATATCTAAGTGCAACCTTAATACATGTTAATGCCTCTTACTGTATTGGAGTATTTAGTCTTTGCATCCCAGCCATAACCACACTTGTTTTCTTTTGATTGGGTAAATTTTTTCACTGCATTCACGTTGTCCTAGTGCGAGTAGATTTCAGTAGTTGGTATAATAATAAGTCGATCCTCGTCGACGAAGTCTGCAGGCTGGACACAACTAGCATTGATGGGCTTTGTTAGTGACACCGTTATCTCTGCCTCTTTCAATACGTCAGTAAAACGAATCACTAGACCTTTTTAGTGTAAACCCTTAGTGTTAAATGAGTTCGCAGTTCTGAGACATACTTTTTTCTTGGATATTCTATTTACTACGTTTACTGTAACCGAATCCAGTAGTTAACCCGAACTATATTTGAGTTGACCACATTCACCGTCTAGTGTATTATTTGCAAGGATGAATCTTTATTTAAGTGTCGCTTTTTTGCGAATTTAATGGAAAGTGTGTTGAAAGTAAACAGCGCAGGCTCTTTGGCGTAAGACAATTATTGGCTGTCTACTTACTTGAGAAGTGCATGACATTGCATTGGATTTCTATATCAAAGAGTTCACATTAAAAATCTCCCAATTTTTACAAAATTTTGTTTTGTGGCGATATCGAAAGCAACTAAATCGCTCGTAAAAACTATTCCCAACAATCCAACTGCAATAACTGAACTGTCACTTTTCAGGCATTAGAGCCTTTTTCACAGGCAAGCGTGCAGCAATTCACTGCGCTTTTGAACCTACTCGCATGTGCCAACTCAAAATCGAAGTCGAAGTGATAGCGAACCCCGCTGATTCTCCGAATTTAGCAGGCCACGTATGATAATCAATCACTCAGTGAGGTCACGCTATGTGGAATTTGTTCGCACTGTGGCGGCAGTGTGCTAGCTAAATTCTCTTGATTTTTCACGTTCATGGCATCAATCTGTATAAATTATCAATACAGATAAATCTTAAGTGTTTGCTCGTGATTTTCGGAATTTCAGCTTATTCAATTACTAAAACGAATGCCAAGTCAAATCAATTGTTGATCGTCTGACCGATTCAAAACTGTTACCTCAGTTATTTGTAATCTATATCTGTACTAATACATAAAGACACAAGGATGTTGAGTAACAGTACGATAATCTCTGAATATACTGCACCAAATGGTTGAAACGTTTGTGAAAACTTCCTTTGAAAGTCGGGAGTACTGTAGGTTATGATTTACTACCATAAACATTATTATATTTATAAAATAATTACTTTTCAGGACTTTTTGTCTAGCATTTCATTACATATTCAAGAATGCATCAATGTGCAATAGTTTAGCTGCGCTCTACCAGAGGATGATGACTGAGATCTACGATTGAGTTCACCAATGCACAGAATTTGCATATTTATAGGAGAAGGATCTTTGATTATTTTCACATTATTTGTTTGTCTCCAAATGATAACAGAGTACAGTGATGAATTAATATCTTGTAATTAAAATTATCTCGGTAGGTTTTACAAAGGATTGTAATTTCCTTAGTTATTCTCTCTTTAGTAGCTCAATCATATTTCGTGTTTAGAGACCATTCATCGTTGATTGGGCATCAATCTTACATCACTTAGTCTGGTAATGCATAGCCCGAATAGAATTTGGTCACCTATTTCACTCATTGTAGTCACCGTTTTTGAGACGATTATCAAAGGATAAAATAGATTCAAGGCACTGTATGCATTCGTGCAGTGTTTTATTAAAAACTCATTACGTACATGAAAAAACTATATTTTGTAAGTGAGCCCTGCTTGGAAGATGTAATGTTGGAGAAACATTTGTATTTATTTTGAAAATTACCCAACAGTTGATCTCCCATAGTTCTCTGTGGCTTCGGAGAGACAATGCAAAAGTTGGAACACATTATTGTTTTTGGAAACAACAGCCGTAACCCTCTGAGTGATAGCTGACATGCCATGACCATGAAGCGTGTTTACGGTAAAATGAACGTTTTCCTTCTTCTCGGCCCTTTGTAGCGCTAATCAAAAGACACCCATTGTAGAAATATTCCATTGCAAATAGCAAAAAAGGAAGAAATGCAATAATTGCTTAAACACACAACTTAAGTAATGCAATTCTGAAAATGAATGTTAGAACCATTCATAGTAATACAATGAAAAACAATATTCTTACTTCGCTCTTTTCTCAAGAATTAAGCTCTTTATTTATAACTTGATGCTTCGTAATTTCAGTTTTTTTATTTGTATGTTATTTATTAGTTGCTACCAAGAAATTGTAAGTGTTGACCTTACCCAATGAATTACTATGTAAAATAATGTTCTGCAAAGAATCGGCCAGCCAAGGACATCAAATTTAAGGTTCTGACACGGTCCCTCGTGGCGTTGTTCTTAGTGACCCACTCTCAGCCGAGAGCTGCAGACTCCCAAAGGGGCCAAAGTCTTCAGTCTGGGCTTCAGAAGAAAATTCACGAAGAATTACATCACAAGAATACTCAAACTTCACTGAGCGAGGGAGTTCGGTCCTGACGTTATGTCAGGCGTTGAAGTAGAGATGAGGACGTATTCTGCCGCGGCACACGCAGGGCTGTGAAATCATCTTTGCGTATAACTGCGTCGCAAGTCTGAAATGCATTTTTCTTTAAATGAAATCATTTCACTCGTGTATTTTTCAGTCATCACATATACAACGCAGTGACAAATAAGGCTTGCTGTATTTTCAGTGTTCATTTCTTTCAGACAAGACTTTGTTCTGAGCAAATGTGACATTTTTTGTAGTTTTTAAAGAAGAAATACCATCCTACAGAAAATATTCAATAGGTTCATTCTAACAAATACCAGTGAAACGATTTTGAGAGAGACCTAGTGACCAAAATTGGAGTTAGCAACTGAAGTTAGCATAATTTCATATCGCCATTACTTCAAATCAGGCCCCTCAGACAGCTTTCTCTGTGTAATTGACAGGTTTGCTCGAGATCCTATTATCACATGCTTCGAGTACCAGTTTCGATTGAAGATACAACTTTCTCCACTAGTATAATGTGTAATTATATTGAAAAGTATATCTTACAAGAGTCTTGATCCCCGTGCTACGATCTTGGTTACTGGTTTCAACAATCGGAATGTTTAATCACCACCAAGACAATTAACACCCCCTCCCCACACACACGCATTAGCATATCTACTATCGTTATTTTCAAATCAAACACACAGCACCGCAATTTCTTTGGTCCAATCACAATATCCTCACCAGTCTTCGGAAATTCCAGAGCGTTTTTGGAATTCATGTCCATTGTAAACAGTGGTGTTTTTTCTATTGTTTCCATCCATTCGTCTTAATATTCTATTCTATTGATATTATTGCTTTGATGTTCTAATTTTCACTCTCCTGCGTCTAATATTTTTATCTATAGAAGATCCAAATACGTGCATACCATGATGAGAGAAGAATTTCTAGTTAATCTTAGCGTGAATATTTAAGTAGGGGTAGGTGTTACACCTTGAACATATATGTACTTTAGACCTAGGTTAATTCTAGCTCTACCTAGCGAGATATATCAATACTATATGCAGGTCATGAAACTGTCAACAATGTTGTGTGCAGTTGAATTTGTTTATGTTGCAATTTATCTGCAGTAGAAGTTATTAAAAATTACCTGTCAAAAGTAAATATTCTTCCTTAGTTTATTTTTATTACAGTGGAAAAATTTGCCAGATCTCATTTGAAATAAAACTCCTGATTCTATATTGCTTTAAGAGCAGAACAACATGTTTGAAATAAAGCTCATGCTTCATTACAGCAAAATGGAAAAAAGACACGCACTTCAATGTTACGATGTGTTGTACCGTGGACCTATCAAAAGTGTTTTATTTTGGACAGTACTCTTCTATTTCTTTATTTACGAATAGCTTTACAACAAAATATGAATTAACGAAGTTTTCTAAATTGTATTTTCAGAAAAAAAGTGCAATATGTGTCAAGAGAAAACATGTATTCAAGGAGGCCGTTGAAAAAGCCCTAGCTATGGTGTTGAAAAAACGTACTACAATTTATATGATTATTTATTAATAATATAACATTATTTATTAAATTTATCACATTAAAATTATGACGTGCAATACATGAAAGAGAATCTAAATTTTCAAAAATTTACGATGGAAGACACTACCATATATGCAATCAACAAGAATGATAACTTAATAAAGCTCCATATTTTTTGTCTCGAAGAGGCAAATTCATAATGGACCCGAGATTCAACACCTTCCCGTACCTGCTGTTCGCCGGGATAGGTCATGTAATCTCGTCCCAAGCTACGAGATCAGGAAATCAAATCTCCATTCTCTCGTGTCAGTTATCCTCATCTCAGGTTGCGTGCTCGCCCCTCTGCCCACCTCCAGAGCTACGAGTCATCAACCATGTGGCGCGGACGCGTGACCGACAGCACTGCGCCCGGGGCGCGGTCGCTCCATAATGGACAGCGAAAGAGGCGGGGGCGCAGGAAAGGGGAGACGCAGGCGTTGGAGGGGAAGGTAAACGGCGGCAGGGGAACAGGACGTGTGGGTTTGAGATGGGGAAGAGGGCAAGGGGGAAACAGGGTTGGGGCGGAGATTTGGGGGAAGGGAGGATGGGATCTGGAGGAACGGGGGTCGGTGGGATAGAAGCCGGAGGGATGGAGGAAGGGGATCGGGAAGGAGGAGTGGGGGCCAGAAGGATAGGGGAAGGATAGACGGGAGCCGGAGGGATAGAGGCAAGAGCGATGGAAGCAGGAGAGATAGAAGCGGGGGTTGGAAGCAGGAGGGATGGAAGCAGTTGGAATGGAATCACGAGATATGGAAGCAGAAGGGATGGAATCAGGAAGGATCGTATCACGAGAGATGGAGGCCAAAGGGATGGGAGCCGAGGGGATGGGGGACGCACTGATGGGAGACCGAGAGAGATACGAACTTAAGGCTGTGAGGGGGTGGTGTCCTGAAATCCCGCCCAATAGTCGCCCGCTTCACATAATTAAGGCGCCGATTGGGATGCGGGGCGTCTTGAGATGGTGAATCTTCGCTCACTCTCCAGCCAGATGTGAACGGTCTAATGGCGATACTTTATTAACCCTGGACTCCGTTTCAGATCAATGCCTGCCTGTTTTTTTTGTTTTTGTTTTGTTTTTTTTTAGAAAATATAGACTCTTCATGCTTTGTTTTGTTTAGTCTTATACCAGAAGAGAAGAGAAAGACCAAATCCTAATGTGAATAGGTGCTGTGTAGGAGTGTTGAAGTCAGGGACTTCTATCCAATGAAAGAATAATACGAATAATAAATATGTTTAATTCTGCCAGAGATTACCAATAAAATGGAAGTTAGCGTCTTTACTCAATAGCTTTAGGACTACTGGGGCCTTATTCTATATGAAGGATTCAGAGCAACGTATTGCTAATCATTTCAAACATGCAAAACGCACACAATCGAATTTTAAAAAAAGAAATATCTATAAGCTGCGCAAATTAGTGGCATAAAATTGATATTAGCCAATACGAGACGGGTATGATATGTGAAGTACGTGACGGTGACGAGGAATAGGAGATTCATGATAAATTGCGATAAGTGAGAAATGCAGAAAAAATAAATCTTTGAGCCATGCCAGTGAGGAAATTCTAAGAGTAATGAGTTACAAGTTGTGTGGTTACCAGTTCAACTGTCAGTCGTAAATTTCTATTTACACAATGTCACGTGACGTAACCTGACTCTAAACCCAACTTGTCAGTTTGATTTGCCTTTCCGACTTGGCCATGAGGCTGCTGCCTTTGGTCTTCGCGATTTAAATAACGGGACCTTGAAGCTTTGGAAAGCATAATTTATACGTATTTTTGTACCAAATTACTTCTTGGGGACAAGCAATACTCCTAACACCCAGGCATTACGTTACTTATCCATTGCCCTGTAGAAAATGGAAACATTATCCGGATGATATCCACAATGTTCGTTGTGATCCATTTCTGATTTGATCACAGCTTGATCACATTGTGCATCATAGCTGAATTTGATTGGTTGATCGTTTACTTATTCCAAGGACGTCAACGACTAAGGTATTTAGTCCCGTAAGCGTAGTGAATGTTTTATTGCTAGAGGTGCCGTTGATCTTTCGCTCGCTGGCAGGCGAGATCCGGTGTCGACTTTCGTCGGCTTACAGGGATTCTCCTCAAAGAGGTATCTCCCTCCAGCAGTGTATCGCTCCAGTCGGGACAAGCTCTAAGCTCCAGACCGGTCTTCCGGCTTATGTAGTTGTGTAGTGTATGTAAATGTCGGTTTAAGTAATGGGGCGAGAACGGGACAAGGAAAAGAAAAAGACAAGGGTAAGATCGCCTGCAATCCGTGACCCGTTCGTTGGGTACTGCTCTGACATTCGCATGGTGTTCATCGGAGAAACCACGGATCAGAGCAGCAGCCGCTAGAATTTCTCCTCCAGACCAGCTGAATTCGACCTGGCTGACAAGCTAGTGTTGGAGGCTGACTGAGGAGGCACGCGGACTGAATGAACTAGAAGCCTACCTCTTCCAGCTTTACCTTGATAGCTTTGATGAAAACTCGGAGGACCACCGCGTTTAATGTGATGCGGACGCCTCTAATTGTTGGTATTTACAGACGGAGTCACTACGAACTTGAAAGAATTCAGAAGGCATGTAGTAATTAAAGAGAAAAGGCATATAATAATATATAAATTATTCACTTAATTTCGATAATAATTACACTAATGTTATAAAAGTTGAATGAATTTAGTAGACATTCACAGTTAAAGAATTCAGTGTTACTTGCTGTTAACATAGAAACATCACAATGAATTGGCAATTAGATTTGAAAACTGAGTGGATTGCACATACTCGTAGCAAATAATATGAGTTCAAATGTGTAATATTGCTTGAAAAGGTAGTGCTGAAATAGAAACATTTAAACATGAACAGAATCACGTGCTGTTGCAGCGAAGGCTTGTAGAGAGCGCTCGCGCAGGGCACGTAACGTGAAGACTTGTAGAATGCTGACGCCTAAGCCACGTGTGATTTGCCTGGAGAAGAATGTGGCTACGGTTGCATGGCATACGCTGTAGCAAACAGCAGCTTCTATTTACCATGACTGATTACTGGTAATTGCAACATTTACATTGAAGCCGTGGAAGCAGACATTGTGGCACAATAGAGGTGTTGTTAGCACGTGTTTTAGATTACGTTACAGGTGAGTTAATAACTGTTCACGGCGGGGGCATATTTACAGTTTATGCCGGCATAAACGCACATCATGATAAATGGCAGTACATTGTTTATGCAACACGTGGTGCACTATGCGCATTACTACAACTGATGAGTTGTAATGCACTCAGTTTATGATAAATTACATAAAATCATATATTAATTGAGAATGTTCGATTGTGGAACAACGTATATGAGACATGTAGCTCACTGGTTCATGAATAAACAATTGTTCACGTAATATATTAGAACTTACATGCACGTAGTGACATCAGTTCAGCTTGAAGTACACAATATAAAAAAGTATGGAGAACAGTATGGAGAACTTATTATTTCCAAATTATAGCTGGAGGATGATATGTCCATGGGTTACGCGCAATGCATGTATTACGCATCACGCCATGAGGCTAGTCAAGAAAATGGGTGGTATGAATAAAAATGAGCACTTGCTCAGGAGTAGTTGCTGCGGAGCAAAGTGAGTCTATAATTAGTAGACCTCTCGTTACATTCGTCATATTTCAAACTTAAGCTGTAACATAGGTAAAAAATGCAAAAGACACAAAAAAACTGTTTTTTCTATTCCGGCATACAATTACCAAAATTCAAGGTTTTCACTGTTTCCCCACCCCTTTGTGTGATATCTGAATGTGTTTTTATTAATGAGCCATACAAACAATTGTAGTTCTTGTGATTATGAATAGTTTCGGTGTGACGTTTCTTTGTAGTCATTTATTTAAGGAACAATAGGAGTGACCTCCCTCTTACTATCTGAGATTCGAGTTCGTGTTCCATTGAAACGTCAACCCGTCGCTTGCAGTGAGAGTTTAGGGTAATCGATATCATTAATCTGATTCCCACCAAGTTACCCAGTTTCCTTTAAAACTCTTCGTGGCCCTGATTAGGAACGATTGAACTCTGTGCCGGAAGAAGACATACTTGGCTGATAATGGAGGATTCTTATTTAAGATATTTTAGAGATAAAAAAATTAACAATTCAATGTTTTTAATTTGTTTTGATTTCCATAAATTTTATAATTGTTATACTTTTATTGCACATATATTAATTATTTATTATTAATCTGCAACGCGCTGAAAAAATAATACGTAAAGCATTCGATATAATTTTAATTCTTCACCGTTTTAATTCAAGTTTCTCACGATTGCAAGAACATTTTACTGACAATGTTATTATTCTTTAATTTTTCGTTCCTCCTTCCTTTCTCTATTTCTTTTTCTTCTTTCTTCTCTCTTTTTTGCTTCTTTCTTTCCTTCTATCTCTGTTTCGTTCTATTTTTATTTTTATCTTTCTTCCTCGCTCCTTTTTCTCGTTCCCCTTGCCTTAGAAAATTATGTTCCGAGGCTCCGAGTGCAGTCGTCTCGAGAAGCAGTCTGGCAGAGGGCGTGGCCGCCGCGCCCTCCCTGGGCGCTTTGTTGGCACATTGTAGGGCGCGTCGTTCCTCAAGTGGCGCTGCGGCAGGGACACTTCTCGCCGCTGGCCGAGAGCGACCTGGCCCGTTGGCCGTCCGTATTCGCTCCTTGTGGAAACGGGTGGCGTGCGTAATTCTACTGCTCTTCGCGTGGGCAATTCGTTGGGTGCAGCATAGATGAGGTTTCGACGTGCTCTGAGTGGTAGGAAGTTTGAAGTAATACAGACTTTGGCACTTCATAATGTGTGAATGGATACCATAACTGTATGCTCATAATCTCTGCCACTATGATGATCGTTTAATGGGATTTAATGAATGTGTGTCTTTGTTATCTTATAAGATAATATTATTTATTTTAAGAAAAGGTTGCACTGATTGACGAATGAAGAACAACCCTTGGTGTAACGGCAAAGTTTTTGCATTTAAACCGCTGATACCAGAATTCAATTCCCGGCCGAGCCACATGGAATTTGTGGAGGAAATTCGCTACAATTTTTTTTAATTTCCCCGTATTCTCTGTCTCTTATTTAATCATTGTCATATAATCGTTCATCATTTTGTAGTCAATCAACAGAAATTTAAATGTAGTAGTTCTTAAATCAGCAAATTGTGATTGTGGTTGATTTTGATGATTCCGTCATATATAAGATAGGGCATTGATTCCAATAGTGGCCCTTGTGTTTATAGAGGCCACTTTAACATAAAATTTGAAAAATAAAAATTGGGGGCTTTTCACTTGACTCTAACGTGCAGAACATGGAGCTTACCCCTTCTAGTGGAGAGTATTTGGACGAATATATTTGTTTCCCCTTATTTACATTTAAATAATAATCTGAAAACCACGTATCAATATTAGCATTGAATTATGATGAAAAACGGACCAGTACTTTTGGATTTCTGTGGTCTTAAATGTATTCCGAGGGTAGAATATTGATTGGCTCTTATTGAGTAGAGTAACTGATCACTACTATAATCTCGAAGTTTTCAAGTAGCCACTATTAGGACTAAGTCAGGATTTAAAAATAAATTAATAAAACAGAAAATTATAAAATTAGATCATTTTTAGAAACAAAAATTTAATTCAGAACTGTATTTCCCCGCATTGGGCATGCTATTGAAATGAACCAAAACCTTACTTTTATAATAATTAAATTTACAATATATTTTATTGTATCTCTCTATAATTACTTTTCCCGATTTGTTTATTTTTCCGTCTTTGATCATGCTATTGTGGTATTCACAATTTGCCCCTACAATTTTTCTCAATTTTTTCTAATTAAATGGAGTGTCTAGCTCGGTGTTTTAGTAAATTTTTAGCGTCAACATACTTACGCTTTTTCAGAGTATTGTTCTTTTCTTCGTGAGCTAGAAAACACCTCTCATACGAGTATTCGGCTGGTCAATAATTTAATTAAGATAGGAAATATTTATTACTACTCTTACTCATAATTAATTAGATCGCTGGTCTTACTCATTAATTAAACAACTTGTAAATTTCGTTTACTGTATTGCCAGCGACATTAAGTGTCGTCTGCCAAACTTTTCATTTTAATTACTGATTAGTTTTGATGATCAGCAATGTTTCTTTATCTTTCCCTAATTTTGAACTGATTGATGGACATCGAATCTCTATAAACAAACATAACAATTATTTATCTACCTTAATGTTACCTTACAATTACACACAACTTGACCTTGCTACAATATTTCTGTTGAAGTTTTTCGCCTCTTATTACCTAAACTTTCCTTTTGAAGCTTCTTCTCTGCAATCTTGGTGTTGTCATCGAAATCAGCAACTGTTCCATAAATCTATCTAGAGCTCTTCTTACGTCCACACTGAAATTAACTTTTAATTTTAACTGGTATTCGTGACCTAATTATCTCATGAATGTTAATGTTTTCTCTCTAATAAATTACTTTTCAAATACTTTCCTATTCTCTTATATCCTTGGATCATATATTCATAATCTATCTCTAATTACACTATATAATTGCAAAATATTTCAACTTCAAGTCCTGACGGCCAACGATGCTTCTCCTACCAAATTCAGCGTAGTTCCGACCAAAATTGTTCGCTTTCACTTCCTATCCGACGAAACCAGTTCACTTGTTTCATTGTTATTCTTCTTCCTGGATGCGCTCTTGTCGCACCCTAACTACACATCAAACGTCTTTTTTCCCATATCAACAATGTCCTATCTTATTTCTCTATTTTCGAAAAAATTCCTAAATTGTTAAAAACTTATTTCATCCAATTATTATTTGGATTTTCTGACTCCTTCCACCCTCAATGTTTCATTTTAATTTGCGTCATCACGCAATTCCTTATATTGCGCAAGATATTCGACATTAAAGTTTTGCTTACAAATGCCAAAAATATCACAAGGCATTTTGTCTTGCCTCAATAGGAACGTATGTATGGAATAATATATGTTGTATAGGAAAAGTTACGTAATGCTGGGAAAATCAATTTCGAGATTTCAATGGAAATACATGTTTTGGGGTCCCCTGATACCGAAAAAGTGTTGTTCTTTTTCAAAACGTCCGTCTGTCCGTCAGCCTGTCCGTCCGTACGTGAACACTACTAGCGCCTAAACTATGATGAATTTTTTCCCAAATTGAAGAAACCCCTGCCCATATGGCTCGAGTCGAAGCTTTGAGATTCTTTAAAATTTGCCGGTACTTTACATGAATCCTCTGCTGAATTTTCAAAACTTCCTGAATAATGACTCCTATTTTTTTAAATTTTCCTGTGAGAACCAAGTAAAATACACTTATGAAGGTGGCATAAGTCCGATTTTCACGGTTGACTCTGAAGCTTTGAAAATTGCAAAAGTTTGATTTTTTCTGCGTCTTCCTACAACTACAAAATTGAAGATAGATGTTTTGCCTACATATAAAATTTATTGTCCATAATTAGTTCTTTCATTAAGGTCATGTACATTTTTTTGAAAATTTTAATAGTTTTCGAGCAATATTGCGTGCAAGTTTTTCAATTTAAAAAAATACAAAAACAAGATTTTCTCAAAAGCACTCAAAATTTCTTAATTAAACTTTTTGTAAGGATAGTGCTAGATGCAGATGCAGATGAGTAATTGATATATTGTTTTATTCCTTTCTGTTTTTAATACAAAAATGTAATTTTTTACGTGTCTCACACGCTGTTGACATTTAGATTAGCGTCCATTTATTTACATTCATGTATTTACAAGAGCGTGTGCTTTAAATAATGGCTTATAAAGTTTCTCGCAAACTGAACAGTTTACTGTGAAAACTAGCTCAGGTTTTCGCATTTTCAAAAACGCTTAAACGCAATTTTTTTCAAAAGTCTCCAAATGTTTTTTTTTTTTCAAACTTTTCGAATTCATAGTACTAAACACACCTTAATATGACTTAATGTTCATTTTGGGGTATTTTTGTTCTTTTTTAAAAAATTACACAAATATATTTTTTAAACATCTCTCATGTCGTTAATATGCACATTTCCAGCAATTTGTAAGCACTATTTGTGATTTAAAGTGCTTCAAATGAAGTTTTTTGAAAACTCAATGGTTTTCTGTGTGAAGAGATTCAAAGTTTGAATTTATAGTAGAGCTGTAGCGCCATTTTCATAAAAATGGCTCCAAATTTTTGAAAGCAAATTGCCATTTATGACAAGGTTTTACTGTTGTTTAATACTCTTAAAATAATATTTCCGTTCTACTATTAGAAAACCGAAAAAGTAAGAACATTTCAAAAAAATTTACTTTAGGCGGCGATAGATGGCAGCTGGCAAGCGTATGTGGCAAGTTTGAATAGTTAGCCCAGACTAAAGGAAATAGAAAACTAATAGGGAAAAGTCTGTTCCATTCTATAGCACCACTAGTTCTCTCTGAAGTATAGATAAAGGTATGAGCACATACAAAATGTCAGCTGCTCATACGTTGTCAGTATTCCCCACCCCCACCCCCCAAAAAATGGGGCGGAATGCCTTGCATTGCGGATTTGTTGAGCCTTATTGTCTTCGTTGCTACTCAGCGTGGTGCTTCTGCTGCCTGCTATCAGTTGTTTTATCGTTGTTGCTATTTAGGAAGATTGACCCCGCTGCGCGAGTAGATACAAGTTTTACTTTCAAAAAATTATAGTTCAGCTTTTAATTGGGTTTAACCTTATACCTAAATCGTATTCACAAATTGCATGATTGTGAAATTACATTTCACTTTTATTGTTATTTAATGCAAGATTTAAAACAGTTGTATAATTTAACATTATAGAATGTAAATGATCTGAAAAGTTAAAAATGAAAAATTAGCGAAAATTTGTAAACTAATGTAAAAAGCTAATAATAGTAAAAAATATGAAATAGAGCTCTTTTCCCTAATAATTAAAGCGAAAATTTACCTCATTAAAACACAAATTAATAAAAAAAATTATAGCAGCAACTGCAACCATCCAGTCTTCTTGCTATATTTCACTTCGAGGGAAAAGTCTCGACCATGGAGGTACAGTAAAACTTGCTCAATATAGAATCTCAAATTAGGGGGTGAGTATTTTTTTCCGCGATAGACAAACATCCACGTTAAACAATGTATCATTGTTTGCGAACACCGCGGTTAATGTTAACTCTGCGCAAATTCCCGCATTATACACTTTCCGAATTGAACAAGTTTTACTCTATTTCATATTAAGCGATCAAGATCATAGTGCTACCATTTCGAAGATTGTATAGTCTTGGAATGGAAATGCGTCATACGAAGATGTATCTATAATGTTTTTTTAAATTCTTCCCGTGTATGTGAGCAGCTGAAAATGTATATGTGTGTATGTGCGTGTGTGTGTGTGTGTGTGTGTGTGTGTGTGTGAGAGAGAGAGAGAGAGAGAGAGAGGGGGGGGGGTTCCTCATTTTCATTCAGATAAAAAAATTAGAGCAAGTTTTCGCACGACACTTCTGATCAGTCCATTGTCAGACTATGACTCATGGATCAGCTCACATACGACAACTAATTTTTATAGAAATAAAAGGGAATATGCGTCTGTCTATCGAATACAAACACAAAAACTACTCTACCGAAAGTTTCACAGTATGTTATTATTAGTATAGGGAGTATTTAAAGAGTGCTTTGAATTAAATCGGATATGTGGGGTTATTTTTACAAAGTTAATCGACGAGGTGGACTCTACGCCGTTCTCAGGGGACCTTTCTTGAAGTGCGATCTAAGGATATCTTTTTGAACTACACAAGTTTCGATCTAGAAAGCAGGAAGTCTGAAACAAATGCTGTCGGTACACAAATTATTCGAATATTTGATTTTTATTGTGTAGCGTAATATGGTAAAGTGTAGTAATACGTAGGTAATCTTCATTAAATAAATTGATTTTGAACTTGAATTGTACTTATTTAATTCACTGTAATAGCAAACCACTGACAGGGTTCAATGGTTCGCCATTATTACAATGTTAAACAGGGCATTGTGCTGCGCCTTGTGTGCCGTTGGCGTTCGGGCTTCGCACTCGCCCCAACTGGACCGTGCAGCCGCTCCGTCTTTTGCAGCGGAGGACTGATAATTGCGGCGCGCGCGTTACCTGCGCGGCCTCGCAGCCAGTGAGCGGTGACGCAACCGGCCTCCACCCCCACCCCACCCACCCCACCCCTGCCCTTTCTCCCTCGTCCTCCCTCTCACGCGCAGGAATAGAGAGAGGGAGGCGCAATTTATTTAGGCTGCACATAACTCTTTCACGTAATGCCTATGCATTAGAGGGCCTCTTAAGTGGAAGCCTACTTATTATTTTCACGCCGTGAATGCGGGTCTTTTTTAGTAACTTTAAATGCGTGTGCATTCTTTGTGTCTCTCCGACGCCCTTGCTGCTTGAGAAACGCTTATTTTCCGTTAGGTCGTTTAAGTTGAGAAACGTCTTGTCCCTGGTAGTATTTGGCCACATTTACATGGTAGAACCTCGAAAAAGTGTGGGGCCGGCTTTTTCATGGGGTAAGAACGTGTCAGTCACCGTATCTCCTTTCATTATTTATTCTATTGTGTAATAAATGAAAGCACTTTTGTAAGAATGAAAGAATTTTCATTTTAATTTAGATGTTTTTGTTTTCTATTTTTTAATGATGCACGATAAAACCACCCATAATGTCGCAATCAATTGCACTAATATTGATTTTGTTAATCTGTACTTCAACTATTCAAAAACTTCAAATCAAATTCAAATATTTATTTCTTTTAAATCTAATTTTAAGTACAAAAATACAGATTGCAGTTTGCATACTCCTTATCGTCTGCCTTTTCTTATTCTCAAAGATATGGTAATATACTCACAGTTGCTAAACCCCTCAAAACAAATTTTTGAGAAGGAACCAAATAAATGTTAAAACATTTCATCTTCAAACAACTGTCAGAATCAATGGTTGCGATCAATTCTGAATATTTAATGCTTTCTTTATTCGCGGGCGGATGTCAAAATATCCCTACGTGTACCACTGTCTCTATATTTCAGTTTAAACAGAGAAAACCAACGTAAATAGCAACTTATGAAAGTATTGTAACAAGGAACAATTTCACGGAAAGATTGCAGAGTAAATCATCTTGGGAGAATGTTGTAAATTAATCCTTTGAAGTGGAATGATAAACGAGCTCTTCGTAAAAACGAATCCCCTTCACCACAACAATCCAGACGAGCCTATTTTATTCTGTTATTAGTTTTGTTCATTCTACCGACGTCTACACTACCGTTGTAAGCTACTGCTGCAATTTTAATCTAAAAATATAGTAATACCGAAGTGCAGAATAGCAATTAATCATCAATCGTTTTATAAACTTACTTTAATAACAATTTTCACATGTCTTAATAATTACGCTAATTATGCTTAATACTTCACTTCTCATAAATGAATGTTGTTAAGTATTTTATGCGGAAAAATAATTAAATGTTCATTTCTGTATGATTTTAAAGATGTTGTGGGAACAGTTTGGGCGTTGGTCATTTTTTCCATGACTAATCCCAAATATACTTTTTCAATCATGCGTGCTTTTTAAGTCGATTTAATCATTTTTTCTCATTCCATCACTTGAGATGAACTATAAAGATGTTGATAGAATCCGTAAAAAATTTCCGATAAAATGGCCGAGATTTTCAAGGCAGTAGTATCGAAACGATCTCGGACCGAACAAGCTGGTTCGAGTCCCGCCTCGAGCATGATTATATTTGTGTTTGTCCTTTTACTTCCTATCTTCACCATACCGTGTCATCTTCACCGTTGCAATGAAGTTAAATCCAATGGTCGCTAATGGCCTAGATGCTTATGCGACTTTAAAAATAAAATAATTAAAAAAAGCAAATGTGCTTTAGATACAAATTTTGTAGTCAAAAGGAACGAATACGTCTTTTCTTTTTGTTTAACCTCTGAGATGAATCAATTGAATTTAAAGGATTAAAAGTACAATAAAGTATAATAATTCATCAGGTTCTTCCATCTCCTATTGAAGGCTACGATTTCGGTCGTCAAACCATCTTCTTAGGGGTAAAGCCGTAGTCGAGTGAAAGGAAAACACAATCTTTACAGCGGCTGCCCACCTCCGCGAATTCGCTCTGAAGAAGATTGCAGTAAGTGAACCTACGAAACGTTTACAATCATGACAAGCTATGTCAGCGTTATTCTGAACAGCTAAGAACTCATTGATCCTGATCGCGGAAACGTATGTCTTCAAGGATTTTGAATATGTCTTCTGGCATTTCAATGTAGAAACTCTTTAAGTAGAAAAACTTACTTTAAATTTTGTGGTAATCACTAATACCGGTTACGAACAACAAGAATTAGCTACTGGACGTTTTAAATGAATCGTTCAATGAAGAATAATAATATCAAAATTAACCGAGTATAAAACTTTGAATCCCATGCGTTGTGTGTTACTACCAGTAATGTAAAATGCTTACTCACTTTTACTACTACTTTTGATTTCATTCCCGATCCAATTGAAGTGGCAAAATTTCTAAGTGGTCAAAGAATAATGTCCATTTCATCGATTTGTTTAGTGTCTTAGGGATTTTCCTCTTTATTAATTACGAACAGTTGTTTATTAAACGTCTATGACATCATACTTATGTATTTTCTTCGTTTCCGAATTATGGATTTTTTAAACGTTTTCTTAACATCTAATATTTTATACTTCGAAATATTATAATATTTATTTATTTCAACAATACTGTATCTGTTCGTCAAGGTATATCCGCCTTGAGAAAATTTATTTGTGGGTCGAGAGAACCGTCCATACGGAATTGTGGCGACGAAAGTTACATAAATAATATTTATATTTAATTATTTACTTGGATTTAGGGATTCTATCTACCATTATCAAATCAAAAATATCTATCCTTGAGAAAAAAAACTTATAATTTAACGTCTTTCTGGGTTTAAACAGAAATAATGCACACAACACTTCTATAACAAGAGTAGGAAAACAAACAATAACAACACATGAAAATTTTCACCAATTAACAGTTCGTATTCGTTCCATTATTAATAATACACACAATCTTTTTGATTTCACCATGTACGCACGGACCCTTATTACACTTATTTAAATTACTTAGTACCTAAACAAAACTTGATCTTTCCACAAATATTTGTATTACCCCTGTCTCTTTGCCATCTCCCTGGTACTCGTTACTCTTCACCCTTTTTGATCCTCTACACTCTTGATTGACGATTTTGGCTGTACTCCCCAGTTATAAGCAATATATTTCAATGCCTCGTCGTCACATCCAATTACTGTATTTCCTTCATTAGCCTGCATGTTTTAATGCTTCTCCTGACCTCACGAATTTGCACATCCGGCTCACGCCGTAACTCGCGCAATTCTACCTCACGTGTATCTCCCGTCCGATCGTCACCACTACTAGAGAGCTTCTGCCTCCGCAGTTCATAAACCGCTTCTCACTTGTTTACTTTCAAAATGCGCGGCACCAGAATCATTTTGTTTTTCTTCGTACTTTTGCGCGATTTTTTTCTTACCTTTCACGCCTTTTTTTTCTAATTGGATACGCATCACTGGCGCTAGATAACTCTTTACTCTTTGGCTTGCGATTCTCCCATACTCTTATAATTTTAATTTATCCCACGTAAATTCCTCGCTTATCCATATTAAGTTTATTATTAAAACAATTTTCACTATTTTGCTCGTCTATTTATCCTATTCCACTTTCTTTGAACTCTCGGTATACCATATGTTTGCTGCGGATCCCCCATTGTTGACATCGCACGTATTTTCATAACACTTAATTTTCTTGATCTACTTAGCCCTTTAATGACCCTTTAAGCCCAAAGAAATTCCAAAATTTAGAAACTTCTAATATAAAAGCAAGAACTCCATTTTTCAAAGAACCAATGTACTCCGAACAACGTAGACCTAGTTGAGCAGTCGATCCACTAGAACCGATTTCGAATCAAAATCCTCCACAAAAAATCAAAAACGGGGCTTCAGACTTTGTGAACTGGAAAGTAAACCAGAACGAATAAAAGTCCGCTCAACGCTCTGTACTAAAGGATGTCTTCGTGCCCAAGAATCTTCTCTGCTCTTTCCGGTCAGCGGCGCGGTCTTTCCGATGCGCTGCTTGGTGGCGCCAGGTTCGCCGACCGGAAAACGTCGGCCCACCGCTGGCGATCCGCAGCGGGTGTCGTGAAGCGCGCCAAATTCATCAAAACCTCTCCGGTCCAGTAGTTCGCCGCAAAGAAAATATTTTCTTGAAGGTGTTTTGATTCTGACTGTTATTATCCTACATATACACAGGTGGAAAGATATTCACATGCAAATACGTATTTTACAAGTTTAATACAACTGCCCTATATTTTTTTTTTAATATTGCAAGTTATTCTGAATGAATAATGCCCTTAAAATTTGTTTTATATACTTTGGTATAATCACATAGTTTTACATATTGTACATTCAACTTCATATTTTGTTTCTTATAAATATATATCATGTCGGATACGTTATTGCTTGTAGTATTTGCTTCTGGAATCGACACGATGATACACAAATCAATGTAATAGTGTTCCTATCATGTCTGTACCTACGCCTTAAATTGTCATGACCATCCCCTTCTCGGATATCGCGTACTTGGGATCAAGGATGACGATTGCATCCAGGCCTGCTGAGTTACCTCAGAGCAGCTGAAGCTGTCTCTGAAGCGACTCTGACCTCGACTACGTCCCGATGGTGACGTAATTTTCCACATTAGCTATGTAGCAGATGGAGTTCAGGCGCTGTCTCTAAGAGGTTTCTTGCTAGCGGCTGCTCTGATCGGTAGTTTCTTCCATCAGTCCCAGGAGCATACTCCAGAAGTACCCTATCAAACGGACCACGGACAGGGTGCGATCTTTCCTTCCTCTTTCTTCACCTCCCCTACTCGTTTTCTCACACACACAAATTAATGAACTACACTATGGTACATGACAGGAGGCCAGTCGGGTGATTGGAGTTCGCCCCAGCTGGCGGAGTGTCCCGATTGAGGAGATACCTGGTGGTATGGCCGACATGATGTCACCCTCTAACAGAGAAGGAACACCACCACCTCCCGGGATATTGCATTCACTACACTATCAGGACAACAACCATAGTTGATGTGTTTGAAAACTTCCGTCATTCATGTGAGATAGGAAATTATCGTCCACAACAATCACAGTTATAATATTTGTTGGAACATACCCAAAGTTAACTTGCGGGAAACACTTTTCCCTGTGACCTAACCCACATTAAACATCAATATCCTAAAATAGGAAAGTGGACGAATTCACATTAAAAAGTACATGTTGGTTATATGTTATGTGTTGGCACGTTTAATTACCTTCAGTCACTTACTAACATGCCACAGTGATTTCAGATTGCAATGTCCCCAAATAAAGTATTCTATGCAATACAAGTTTCATGAAATATTCAAATTCATGTTTCTCCCATTTCCTTCAAAGTGGGTTGGTGCACTCTGCCTCTCATAGCCACAAATCACTGTGTGTGGCATGTTAGAAAGTGACTGAAGGTACTTAAAAGTGCACATAACATTTAACTAAAATGTATAACCTCAAATTAGTCCGCTTTGCTTCCCACAGAGTGCGTCAAATGCGAGATGACAAAAGCAATATTGTGGCGCCACATAACGATCGATTGCAAAAGGTTGTTTAATCCACTATGCAGTTGATTGTTCTACCTTTAAAGATGTTGTGCGTTAGTCCACTCCATCGTTCATAGCCACACAACATAATTTGGGGTGAACGGATCAATGTATGGAAATTGTAATGTTCTGTTTTATATGTAGGGTTGATGGTCGGTCACCAATCGATAGTTTTACCAGATAAGTGACAGGTATTGGAAATATAATAAAGGGTTCATGCAACATTAATCCTTTAGGAACCTGGCGAAAAAGTTATTTCAAAATATTGAAGGGAAACACTACCTTGAATTTATTTAATTCTTAGGTGAAAGAGTCAAGAATATATCAAAACATTAAAATAATTACTAGATATAGTACTTTAATAACTGTTACTCCGTTCGTCCGTGCGCCAGTCACTAACGGTTAACTTTGGATTTGAAAATGTAAATGTCCCTTGCTCACAACCCAAGTCAGACACATTATAATCACGAGGAAAAGAGAAATGGACTTCATCGATATTTTCATTTCCCCTCAAACCATCGTCAATTTCGCCAAATGTAAATAAAAAAGTAAAACAAATCATTGACCTATGGAAGAACACCGCGATCACCTACAACAAAAACCGCATAACGAACATGGCCTTTAATCGCTCCGCTGACACGCACAAGCAATCACAAAAGGTAAAAATAGCCTCAATTCTCAATCAATCCAAAAATGTAAAAGAACATTGGAATCTTAACAAAAAGAGAAACGCTCGTGGCCAATTGATTTCGGTTTCCTTCACACCGTCCCATCCATTTACTACGCTACAAGCCAAAACAGCCAAGCAAATCATTGAACTATTGAAGAACAGCGCGATATCGTCGACAAAAGACGCGCAGGCAGCCAGCGCGGCCTCTAGCTCAGCACAGGAGACGGCGGTGGAGCGGCGCGGGCAGAGCACGTGAAGGCCCGCGTTTCCGCCCCCCCCCCCCCCCCCCCGGCCTTTGGGAGCTCGGCTCTCTCTGCCGCACTTGCTCTCCACTGCTTCCGCCGGCAAGCGAGCCCTCTTCCGCTGCACTAGTCCTGCTAACTCCTAACAGATTAAAGCACTATCCCCTAGGTGATATGAACCCGCTTGTAGATCTCCGCGCGGTACGCGACCTCTAACGTTGTGATCCTTACTTCGGAAAACGATACTCCATGAGAATTATCTGGTGAATTTGCGTGGGAGATATAGTACGACACAAGTCACATGAACAAAATGTTCCCAATTATGGCGGCATTTTCTATTGCTAACTTTAAATTCTCATGATGTAACATCATGTTGGTGGGTAGATATCGAACAAATGCGATTTCGAGAACGAGCACAAATCGCACGCTCCGACCTAGTCAGTGCAGTTACTCAGACAGTTCACTAAGTGTATAACAGTGAAGTACTCGTTGTGTTGTGAAGTTGTGTAGTACAATCAGCGTGCCATAAACCAACAGTCGCTTATCAATTATTATTAACGGTGAGCCCCCTTCAGCCAGCTGTGACCTAGGTCACAGCATTGCAGGAGCCATGGCAACTCTCTACGGCAGCGAGTATGCCATGGACAGTACCTCCAGCAGTCCAGAAATTCAACAACAACATCATCTCGTATTCGGAGCCATCCCGAACTGCCAAAACCCTCAGCTTGCCTCAAACATGTATGGGCAGTTTGCAACTGTTCAAGGTGCCGATTGCAACTCGCAACAGCTCACCGGGGCCGGAAACCTCCAGGTCGGTAACCTCTGCTCAGCAAAAGACGCAGCTAGCGGCGAAGCAGCCTTTTCCGACAACAGTGAGTCGTTAACAATTACTAACAATGCAAAAAGAACCCATACCTCAGGAGAAATAGACCTCCTCCCAAATAAGAAATCAACCACTTCAGATTCAACTCAGTATAATATACCAGTGGGTAACAGATATGCTGTGCTAGAAAATCTATCAGATCAAGACAAAAGATGAGTTTGCCAATGTCACTCCGCCCCAAGAAGACGAAAACCTAATAATCCCTCCCATCTATGTAAAAAATATCTACAATATTTCAGAATTCAACAAAGAGATTAAAAGCAAATTAACCAGCCAATTTACAACAGATTTCAACGGAAACAGAATTAAAATAATGTTTAAATCAATAGCAGACTTCAGAACAGCCATCAAATACCTCATTGAAACTAAAAGACAATTTCACACCTACAAAGATCCAGCCAATAAAAAAATTTTCTGTCGTCTTCAAAAACATTCACCCAACAATTACACTTGAGGAAATAACCGAAGACCTTCAGCACAAATTCCCGTCCATCATCAGTGTAACAAGACTTTATAAAAATAACGTGCCCATTCCAGTTATTTCAGCAGAATTCAACGGTAGTCAAAATATCGAACTGCTACAAATTACAAATTACAAACACAAATTAATCAGATCTGTAACATTAGTGTTAAGCCAGAAAGAAGAAGAAGGCCAAAAGGTCCATATCAGTGTATGCGGTGCTTAGACTTTGGACACACAAAGAATGACTGTAACAATTCAATCGCATGTATTTTCTGTGCACAAGATCATTATTCTGTTAATTGCCCTAAAAAAGACTTACCTGCAATCTGTAAAAATTGCAATGGATCTCACAGAGCTGATTTAAGATCAATAGAATGCCCATACTATAAAAAACAAATAGACACCCCCTCAAATAACCCCAAATCAGGCAATATTAAAAATAGATTAAGAAACAACCCCCCTCCAAGACTCACCTCACAAAACTTCCCATCTCTCCCCACATCTAACAATATTCCCAATTTCACATTTGCTTCAAACCCTCCCCAAAATACAAATCAAAACAACCAACCTAACAATAACCCATCCACACATCCTCCTCATAAATAATTCTAATAATAACTCTTTCATTCATTCCATTATTAACTCAATTACCTACTTCTTAGTCAATATTATTAATAATATCATCCCAACAATAGTCAGCAATTTACAAGCACCTCTCTCAGCCTATTTTAACAACAACAATGCAACAGTACCATAAAAATAATTTAACTCTGCTCAACTGGGACGCGAATGGCATCAACAATAAAAAAATTAGAACTAACGTATCTTTTAAATGATAACAAAATAAATCTAGCTTGCATAACGGAAACTTATTTAAAATCAGATGTTACATTTAATATATCAGGCTATAGTGTAGTCAGAACCGACAGATCAAATGCAAACGGAGGGGGTGTACTAATACTAATAGAAAAATCCATACCATTTATTAAAATCAACCTTCCACACACTCCAGGTCTCGAAACTATAGCCATTAAATTCCCTCTAAACAATAGATTAATAACCCTAATAGCGGCATACAAGCCTCCGAAAACAAAAATTTCTGACTCGAATATTTCACCGCTATTCCAGATGAATTCGCCCACTCTTCTGATTGGGGATCTTAATGCTAAAAACACTATATGGAGATGTAGAAATACCAACACTGCAGGACACCAACTCAGCAAAATAATTACGGACCTCAAACTTCAGTTAATTATCCCAGCAGAACCCACTCACTACCCCACAGATCACAATAAACACCCAGACATATTAGATATTGCAATTTATAACACTCAAACCACTTTTCACTCAGCTCCCTTCTTTGAACTAGACTCGGATCACCTGCCAGCCGTCATCTCAACTCAACAAATTACGCCCCTCACACTCCAACTCTCACACTTAACACACAAAACATCAACTGGAAAAAATTTAAGAACATAATTCAAAAACAATCACCCCACTTTAAAATATTAAAAACTCCCGTAGAAATAGAACAAGCTATAGACTTCTTAAACAATATGATAATTAACACAATCAACATTCTTAATAATAATGCTCAGCCCCCCACCACTAAACATTTCAATAAAAAACTTCCGAAAAACATTCTCACAATTATCAACACTAGAAACAAAACAAGAAGACTTTGGTGCATCATGAGAAACCCACAGCTTCAGAAAGAGTGAAATTTACTGTCCAACACCGTAAAAAAATCACTAAGGGAACATAAACAAACAACTTACAATACCTTAATCCAATCCCTCAGCCCAGATAACAACACGTTGTGGCAATTCACTAAAAATATCTTGAAAAAGAAAGCAATAAAACCCCCATTAACAACTCCAACGGGCAAGAAATTCGCTTCTTATGAGAAGGCTGAAGCATTAGCCGATCACTTTGCTAAATCATTTACTCCCAATGCCACCCCAACTCACCCACTGCATTCAAACATACTCGAAATAGCATCAGCCCCCAACTATAACGTACCACACAAAATCAACTACATATCCCCAAATGAAGTCATTAATATAATTAAGAATTTGCCAATAAAAAAAGCCCCTAGACACGACAAAATAAGTAACAAAATCTTAAAAAAACTTACCTAAACCCACAATAGCATATATCACCAATATTTACAATTCAATAATTAGAACTGGTTACTTCCCCGTTATTTGGAAAAATTCAAATGTAATACCCATCCCCAAGCCATTCAAAAATCTATCCAGAACTGACAACTACAGACCCATTAGCCTTCTTCCCACTTTATCAAAAATCCTAGAAAAACTAATCCTTAAAAGACTAAATTCCCATCTGTATAAAACTCAAACAATCCCAATGCACCAGTTTGGCTTCACGAATAAAGTTTCAACTTCTCATCAATTATTAAAAATCACGGAGCACATACACACGGCATTTAAAAAAAACACCATACAATAGTTACCTTTTTAGACATTTCGAAAGCTTTTGACAAAGTGTGGTATCCTGGATTAATATTGAAACTTAAAGAAATAGGTACCCCTAACTATTTAATTAATACCATTAATAGCTTTCTCCAAGATAGAACATTTTCAGTCACAGTTAATAATCACACATCCAATCCCCACAGAATTACAGCTGGACTACCTCAAGGCTCACCACTGTCCCCTACGCTTTTCAACATATACACAGCCGACATTCCCATAACATCACACACGCACATCGCCCAATTCGCCGATGACACCGCAATTTTCATGTCCAATCATTCAACTTATCTAATCTGTAAACAAATTCAAACACATTTAAATAAAATTGATGAATGGTCTGTCAAATGGAAAATCAAACTAAATCCTACAAAAGCATGCGCCAAAATATTATCATTAAGAACATTTTCAACCCCAACACCACTCCTAATAAACAATAACCCAATTCCATGGACCTCACACAATGAATCTGTCAAATACCTAGGGCTGAATCTTGATACCAGACTAAATTGGAAAAATCACATAACAGTAAAAGCACAGCAAGCCAAAATAAAATTAATTCAACTAAAGCCACTCTTAAATCGCAATAGTAAGCTCTCATTAAACAATGCCATCACCATCTATAAATCAATAATTAGGCCCCTAATGCTTAATGCATGCCCTATCTGGATCAATGCTTCTAAAACTAATATAAAATTACAGATCATCCAAAATAATTTCCTCAGACTTGTCACTCATGCACCCTGGTTCATCTCAAACATTCAACTGCATAAAGAATTTAATTTACCTCCTATACTTTACCATATCGCGCTCCTATCTAACAATTTCTTCTCCAAAATAAACACAATAACCCAAGCCACCCATTACGGGCTAGCCACCACCTACCAGCTCCCAATAAGAATAAAAAATAAATATCCATTAGATTCATTCCTCAGCATATTTTCAAAACTCAATTAATCACATAGATGCTCTGTGAGTTTCCTATTCATGTGTATTTAGATTTAGTTGTAAGATTAGCATTTAAGTTAAATATAAGTCATAAAATACATATGATGTAGTATAAATAATACTGAACTATGTACATTCGTTCACTAATAAAGATATACTAAAAAAAATGCGATTTCAAATGTGATAATGGGAATTTGCCGTTATCAGCACTCATTGTCGACACTTTTCGAATATTTACAAAATTCCAGCGGTATTAACTTCTAACGTTGCAGGTTTCATGATTCATCAGTAAATCTAAAGTGTATCATATTGTTTGTCTATTTTACGTTCTGCAAAAACTTACTACATAGTAATAGTGAAGTCGTAGATCAGTGTTGAGTAGGTTGCTTAGTGGTTGGAGTAGCACGTCTCGCATCAGCATGGCATGGCACGAGAGTATCAGCGCACTCAGTTTTCCTTCAGTGGCAGCGTTTTCTACCTACAATACCATTGTTACTTACTGAATATGAACTAGTTTGATCCATCAAAAAAGATGTGTACAGGAAAAGAAATGAACAAACATTTTCTTACGCTTACGTCAGAAATCAATATTTGATAGAGTGCATAGGATGAATCTGCAGGATACCTTAAAGAAGACCAATACAAACTATTGCTACAACAACGCATACTTTCTCGCATTATTTCAGAATTTGCAATTTTCGAAAATTTAGAGAGTTCAACGAAAATATCGAGTTGATGCAGCACACCCCATGGAGGTGTCTGTGTAAACTTCCGCAAGAACCACCGGGAGAGGTGGCTCATCTGATGTCACTGCAGTCCCTGTGACCGGGAGGTCGGAGGTTGGAGTCCCGACGGTGGCAGGATTTTCGACGTTCGCTAGATAGCTCGGTCGAGTTGCATCACTGTCTCGAGGAGGATTCCAGTGTCCGGCTGTTCTGATCGGTAGGTTACTGTTTTTTCACCGATCAATAACGGGTGAATGCCGGAGCAGTACCCGAAAAACGGAACACGGACTGTGCGCTATCTTATCTTTCTCTTCCTTGTCTTGTCCTCACCCCACGTATACAAACACTTGCATGCAATTCCCTACCGCACGTGCCGTAAGCCCAGTCAGGAGCTTCCAGCTTGACCGGGCTGAGGCGATGACCCGCTGGTGGGAGATAACCCGCTAATCAAAAGGTAGCTCTTACCATCCAGCGCAGCAGGGGAAGATAACTGCCACCTTCCGAGGGAAAAAAACAAGCACAACACTTACTAGTCAAACGACCTCAGCAGTTGACATCTCCGGAATCACTAATCAATCAATCAATCAAATCCGCAAGAAGCTCTTTGTAACTTCTCTAAATGTAACTTCAATTTAACTTCTCCATAAAGCACGTCACATACAGTTTTTAACTGTTTTTGACGTAAGTAAGTAAGATAAATAAATAAATAAATAAATAAATAAATAAATAAATAAATAAATAAATAAATAAATAAATAAATAAATAAATAAATAAATAAATAAATAAATAAATAAATAAATAAATAAATAAATAAATAAATAAATAAATAAATAAATAAATAAATAAATAAATAAATAAATAAATAAATAAATAAATAAATAAATAAATAAATAAATAAATAAATAAATAAATAAATAAATAAATAAATAAATAAATAAATAAATAAATAAATAAATAAATAAATAAATGTAAAAAAAGCTCATTGTGCGCCCCTCGCAGGCCGCCATGCCTGACGCATCCTCGGCCGCGCATTAAGTAGGCACTACGCATTCAGCGGGAGGAGGGCGCTGGCGGAGAGCGCAGCCGTGACCGCCCGCCCCTGACCTAGTGCGCGCGTCTGCCGAGGGGAGCCCGCGGCGTTGGCCGATGTCGCAACGCCCCGGCGGCCCCATGCGTCGTCTCGCTGTGCCAGAGACGTTGATTACGTTGCTCGAAAGAAAGTGCTTGCAAACTGAGCCCGAGAAATCGACGCGCAGAAAACTTCGTTCTGGGCGTTTTTGATTCAACTGCGCCCAGAAAAGGGAAGTAGTTGTTCGAGAGTTTGTGATATTGTGAACCATCCGAAAGAAGCAGACATGTTCACTTTCAAAAAATACATTCCAGGTAATGGTTCCAGCTATTAAAAAACATATTTAGTATATTGGCACATGTATTGTTATCAATTGCGGCACAGGTTAGCATAGCTGTGAGCAGAGGGAACCAGAGGTGCTACAGTCCCCCTGAAAACTGACAGGACTACCCTTACATTATTGAACACAATTAATAACATAATTATGTTAAATCTTCGATACACATTGCCAATAGAACGTATAGACACATTTTAAACTTTACAGGGAAAATAAACGGATGAACACATTATTCTATCGGTATATTGTTACCATATGAGTGTGTATTATTGCCTATGGATATAAAATTTGAAAAGAATCGGCGTTTTGCTTAATTGTAAAAGTCAGCTCTTGTTGTTTGTACTCAAACTTAATTTTTATGTTGATTTATGGCTTCTGTATTTTCGCAAACAAATATCTATTTTATTGCTAAAATTTGCAAATTAATTGCAAATTTTGAAGGGAAAACCGTACAGCAACTTCCGAATATACCATAGAAACCCCTAAAAATGCGACAAAAGATCAAAAATTGCTCGACTTCAGCTAAAAATTCTTACAAGAACAAAAATTTAACTCGAAAACTGTAGATAAGTCGGAGACAATCCAAAAATACACAGTAAAAATTTTTGTAACAGTAAAATGTGTGTAATTGAGAAATTGAATGAATTAGGGAACCCAGAAACGTTTGTCCCCGCTGTTGTTGAAGGCTGACAAGCAAATGTTTTCTACAAGCTTTTCTTTGAAAGTACATTTCAATATCTTTAAAGATTTCGGCAAAAATTGAAGTAAGTGTTGATCTCATAAGAGCTCTCTAAAAGAGAGGTTCTCATATGTTAATCGATTTTCTGTTTCACAAAGTTTGTGCTTTAGCTCAATTACCGCATTTGAAATCACATCTTATTAAGCTTTTTTCACACCGTTTACGCATCTGTTGTAACGATAGTCAGTGACAGTAAAAGGGACAACCGCAGTAATACACCCTGTGAAACTTATTCATCTTTCTATCTATCTATCTACCTTCCTACATATCTAGCTTGCAATCAACCTACCGATCTATACCGGATGTCCAGGGAAGAGACAATGAAACATTGAAAATAAGCTCCTACGTCAATTTTAAGCATTTTAAGAATTTGCCTAATAAACTCCTTCAATATTTCCACAATAAGCACTCAAAAGTTGTTTTGAAAAAATACTTGCTATTCAAAAATTTGCATTTTTGAAATATATAAATACTTCAGAAATATGTAAATTGTTTATTATTATTGAGTGCTTATTGCGGCTGAAGCATTCGAATCCTTAGGGAGTTTATTAGACAAAGTATGCTTAAAATTTGTCTTGAGAGCTAATTTTCTTAGTTTCGTTGTTTCATCCCTGAACACTATATGTCAACTGTACTGTAACCGTACGCAGGACCTAAGTCCAACAAACTGCCGAAAATAAATATTATTGTTTTGGAAAATAATTGTTTAGTAAATAAGCTGGCAGAAGAAGAAAAAGTGACAACGTGAATGCGAAACCGAATTTTATATTCTCGTTAAATTACAGGGTAATTTTCGGGATAGAAAACAAGTGTTAGGAAAATAAACAAGCCTACGCAACCAATTTTGAGAATCATCTGGCAGCATTTCGAAATGGGGGTACAAAAATTTAGGAGAAAAACTTAAACAGGTAGAAAGATACTTACACCGAAAGACAATTGAATGTAGGCAACCGATGTAAGTAGCTTTCGAAATAAGTTGGAATTTCGAAAAAGCAGGTGAACCAGAAGGCAATGACCTCTGGGGAACGAGACAAATGAAGAGGCAAATTTTTTTAGAACCTCTTAAAAGTTCCAAATCAGAAAAGAGGTAACGAAAATATAAAATGTTCCAAAAAGATTTCGGTGACAGAGGGCTATCAACGCTATCACTTTCAGGGAAGAGAACATTTTGCAGACATTACCCCCGCGTACCTTTATAAGAAGGCAAAGTAATGTAATGTATTTTAGTAAAGCTTGGAATATTGTACATGGCCATCAAAATTACAAGTGCACGGTATGAATGAGAAGAGTGTAAATATTTTTGTCATTAAGTGTGAATGTTATATTTAGATTCTTGGGTAATTGTGTAGAAGGGTTTTTTTTTGTTGTTGTTTTTGAGTAATGGTTTTATCGGAAGCGTCACAGAGGAAAGTGGCGACGGCGAAGATTAACGCCGCCGAATAAACAATAGTACCACGGTACGGAATACAATGTCTAAGTCTTTTTTTATTCGTAGATTAGGAAAGATAATGTCCCCTCCCATCACCAATAAGATGAGAATATCATTTTTCCTTATCTTGTGCGAGAGGGAACTTCAGTTCCACGACCCAATATAAATTTTCCAGTGGCAACGCCGCGCCGCTCGTGCCGAAAATTTTATTTTTGTAAAATTTTTAAGCAGAGTGTGGATCTGAGGTAAAAACGTAATAGGTGTTAGGAAATTATCCTAAAACTGAGAGAGGCACCACGGGAAGGCCACAGTACCCTTGTCCCTGGGAGCGAGGCGTGCCATCCCAACAGCTGCCGCCACGAGCGCCATTAAATCGCGCGAGTGCCATTGTCCTACGGTTGTCAGGATCATTGCCAAGAGACAGATTGAAGGTCGGACGCATCTCTAGCACATTCATCTCTTTAAATGTCCGAAAATATCTTTATCCCTTTTCGTGATCAGACATTGTCATCAGTTTTGTCATAAATATTATTGTAACAAAAAAATACTACCCCTTAGACGTGCAGGTCGGCGACGGATACCGCACAAGACATCTAAAAAATAAATCACCTACTATTAACAAGTATCATTAATATCGTAACAAGTATTATTCCAACACAATTGTAAACCATAGCTTCCAATCGACTATAAACATCAGTGTGTCACATTTCGCAAGATCAATTGCCCCCAATGTGTTTCGGAAATTTGTACGTCAGGTAATACGGCAATACTAGCAGCAACCACTCGCCAGTGTAAAGTTAGCATATAACATTTTTTTCTTGAGCGCCAACGGTGGCCTCAATGTTTCTTTTAATTCATCTTGTTTAGAAGTGTCATCATTTCTGGACTTTTTACAAATTATGTTATATTTGCATGGAAGATACGTGGGAACTCACCAAAGACTGCAAATTCATAAAATTTATATTTTGTTTTGTTTTGTGTTTTGTTACAAGCTTTGTTTTGTCACAAAATGTATTTACATTTTCTTACAGTTTCTTAATTATGGTCAGTCGGGTTAATATACAGCAGATACCGCGAATGCTTATACGCTATAAGAATATTTTCCTAATGATATCCAAAATTAACAAAAAAATAGCACACAGGAAATATATTAAATTATTAATGACCATAAAGTAAGAAATCAGAATGTTACAGGATTTGAGTATAGCTAAAGATAAAAAGAATTAAGTAAATACTATTGAGACACTATACCTTGACGTGTCATACTATAGCCCGCTCGTTGTTCACAATCAAAATTCATAGAGATTTCAAGCATCACTAGGGTTCCATCAATATAGCGTGTAGCCCATCACGGGGGGGGGGGGGGGGGTAATTTGATACACACTTAGGATTTTTTTTAAATTTGTGGTAGGTCTTGAGTTTTTTTTCCTTAGTATTCGTCTTTAGCAGTCAGAAGGCACATATTTAGTTGTTTTTTTTCAATGTGTTTACTACAAACGGTATAGAAATAAGTGAAACGTTTGATTTCCTGTATCATAGTAACCCCTATTGATTGAAGTTAGAAATATAAAAATTGCATATTATAATATTTGTCGTTGAGTGTCGGCTGAGTTAGCCCAGAGCCAGCATTGCAGCTTTCTCTGCAGCGGCTCTTACAAGGACAATTTAAATCTAAAAGAACACGCCGGTCGGTCGCTGCTGCATCTCCCCCATCAGCGAGAGACGAACACCGTCACCTCACGGGATAAAACATTCCCTACACTAGCGGCAGTGATGGCCATAGCCAGTGGCGTGCCTGGAAACTATATCGCCGACCGCATTCAGTGCAAGTTAAATAGTTTCAAAAAGATAAATCCCTTCTTTCTGCTCGTGCTCAGCGTGTGACGGATTGTGGTTTCCAAATCCAACTTTGAACGAGATGTTGAAAAGTCATGCGAGGATTGTGGCGGAGGATTGTCGCATTTAAGACGCACTTCATTGCCAAGATAGAAAGAAATTGGTTTCGCCTGAAAAATCCCGTTCCAAAAATACTAAAATCTGAAATGACGGATAGGTTGTGTTTTAATCACTGAAAATGCCTCAAAACCCATTAAACAACACCTTCAATCACTCCCAAGAAGGATCCTGCTAAAAATAGGGCCGGTCGATTTGTCTTATCGAGAGGAGAGAGGAGAGCTAGCTATGATTGTAGTTTCATTAAAATTCCTCCCAAACACATTTTAGATATTAAAATACCTCTTTTTTATTTTTTATTTTTTACTTTTTTGAAAATTGGCTTATAATGTTCTCAACGGATACAGAAAGAAGATGTTCAGTTTCCGACCAGAAGACTGAGATGCGTCGAATGACACCATTTTTGTCTTAAGGTCTGAAAGGCGTCTGAACGAGGGCGACGGATGGACGGTTGGAGTATATCCAATTACTCAACATATGATATCATTATTTTTTTAAATTAATATGCTGAGGATTATTTATGCAAGTTATTGCATATTGAAACATAGAATGTTTCCTTATGTTAATTAGAATCATTAGCATAAGAAATTTGAGTTCATTTTGGACTGCGTAGTACAGGCGGCAGACGCGACGGACGGCAGTGGGGAGGCCCGCCGCCGCCGCCGTCGCTGCCGCGAACACAGCGTGGGAACGACGGTTACAAACCGAGCGTGGAGCGGCGGAGAATTCAGCCGTTACGACAGTTGCGAGGAGGGAGACGGACGAGGCGGTCGCCAGGGATCGGCGGTGGCCGAGGTGTGGCCGCAATGTGGCCGGTGAAGTAGAACGTTAGTTAATGCAAGATCTGTTGAAACAATAGTTAGGAGGCCGGAAAAGTAACATGTAGAAGAGATCAGTGTTAGGAGAACAGTAAATCGCGCTTATGCTATTTGACGCAGTGAGAACAATACCAGAACTGTGTGTTGCGAAGCTGACGCTGGCGCGTGCAGTGGCCACGTGTTATGTAGTTTTATCAAAACGGTGAAGGGTAATTAGAGGGAAGTGCAACGCCGAAGTACCAGGAGCCGAGATCGAGGGACCTGCGAGGCCGCCAGCCAAGGCGACCACTACACCACCAGCCGCCGTCTACGCCAAGCTGCTGCGGAGGTCGGCGATACCTGCCGATGCGAGCCGTAATTCAAACAACGAAGGTATTTGTTGGGGCCCCAAAGGTATGATAAAAACTCATGTTAAATCTGATCTTGGTACCAAGGCAAAGCGTATAGGTGTTATAAATCATGTAATTAACAGATTTGGTTTGTGAATAAATCCTGTTTATGATTGTACCACATTTACTAATTAAATTCCCCAATGCTATATCGACTCCTCGTAGGGACCCATTCACGAAAAAGATACCCTCCTTTAGTAATTTCTTGCAGTGAAAGTACCGGCATTACCAGGTACGTCACAATATATTTTTACATTCAATTTAGACACTAGACAACCTACTTCTACATGGTGTTCGGTTGTACATCATAATGAGATTTTTTAAAATTTTGTAATTGGTTGATCTCAAAGGTATTTCAAGAGGGGGCAAATAATGTTCGACGCCCTTCAACAATTTCTGAAAATGCCCCTTTGGAATATGATGTGACAAATGTGAGAATTGTTTTCTTAAATGAAGATAAAATACAAAAGAAATATTATAACTATGCGCGTGCAATGCTGTGTGCCACACTCTTTGCCTGCACTGAACCTTTGGTCATGATTTTACCAAATGGTTTTCTAACACCGCAGCATTAAAAATAAATAGAAGAGTAACACATAATGAGAGAAGGCGAAGGGAAGACAGGAATCGTGATAGGAAGATCGTGAAGCATATCGATAGCAGATCGCGAAGGAAGCCCTGCTCACATGGGGCTGTAGTGCTTTGGAAGCAGAAGAACCCATACCGAGAATATTTCCTTTTCCTTTGGCAGATAAAACACATAAAATATCTTGAGGGTTGATTAGTATGACGGCATGACTGTCGTTGTACAATATATTCAATAAATTGTGTTTATTGCGTAAATGGGACCTCTTTTAGGTATGCGTGGGCGCGAGCGAGCGTGGGGGGGGGAGTTCAATTTCAAAGAGAAAATGGCTGATATTCAGTGCACAAGAGGAAGAGAGTCATCCATTGCAGATGCCGCATATTTCTCTCCTGATTGGATATAATTACGATATTTTCGAAGTTTTTCTAAAAACTATATACAGTGGAGCAAGGCTCCAGTTACGACACTGTTCATAGTTACGGTAAAGACAATGTTATTGCAGTTACATCGTCACTTTGGTGCTTCCGTAATCTGAAGGATTCTACAATGTTCTCTAAAGTTTTCGCCATCAAAGGTACCGCTTCACACCATTTGCATGAGTTTGTGAAAGTCTTTTACACCTTGACAATTAGACTCTGTTTTGCAGTGAAAGTTGTCTTCAGAGTTGTGTCGACAATGTGACACGAAAGGAAGAAAAAAAAAATAAATTTGCTAGGGAATATGAAATGTTACACGTAATGCATAAAAAAATTGATTTTGCAAACCTTGACCTTGCGAAGTGCTTCTGCCATTTATTCAAGTTATGTAATGCGTTAATAATTAATGAAATGTATCACTAACTTCTTAAAATTATAGCTAAGCAAATACTATTCACTCGTCGTGACACTACTATTTTATAAGTATTCTTTTTTTTTATACATAAGTCATTAAATGTTCTACGTAAATCAAAATAATTGAATCCATTAAAAATCCCAATCACGAGATGACGTACTGCTCCAAAAAATATGATTTACTAAAAAGGTTGTATTGTAATCACCGAAAATTCGTGCAAGAGCTCCCAGCATTTTTAAATTATTGCAATAGACTGAAAATATGCTGTTTCATAGTCTAAAAGATTCATAATTTAGATATTGAAATTGGCTTAGCGCTAAGGAATGTTTCATGAACGTACTAATATTGTATGGTGTTATGCGTTCGCAGGCTTCCGCGGCCGAAGTCAATACATCCTTGGCTATACGGGATGAGCCGCGTCTCGGTCAATTGTTCTGACGTGTCGGCAATCTTGCTGTGGCCTTCTTCAGAGCTATACTGCTGAAGGCCACAGCAAGACGGCCGAAACGTCAGTACAATTGACCGAGACGCGGCTCATCCCGGATAGCCAAGAATGTATTGCATAGTGTTTCCCTCTTTTCAGCTTTTTGGTATATACACTGGTAGTTGTAGAAATTGCAATACCAAGAAAGACACGTACTATTATAATGAAATGTATTCCACAGATGAGGAATATTACAATATACAAATTATTAGAATTACAGAACTGTACCTGCATTTTGACCTTGAGAATTTAGCACGGTGTGAAGCAGCCACGCGCTGCCATCATAGCAACTAGACGTCGTGGCATGGAGTGAAAGAGACCCTGGATATGCTGCTTGGGAACACACTGTCAATCGCTTCCTATGCCTGACCATAAACCATCAACAGTGGCTACAAGACCATAACGACCAAGTTGCCGACCCCAGACATGTTCGATGGGCGTCACGTCAGACGAATGGGCAGCCCAGGGAAGCACTGGCACCCGTCCTTCTTTGCAGAACGCTTGCACATTTCTCGTCACATGCAGTTGGGCATTGTCCTGCTGAAATATGGCATGTGGAGCTTCTTGCAGGAGGGGCAGTACCTCGCACTCTAAAACCTCCTTGATAGAGCGGATGCTGTACTGATTGCCCTCAAGACGCATGAGGCGAGATCGCACAATGTATGCAATGGCGCCCAAAACCATCACACTTTGTGTTTGTCCGCTATGGCATGGAACAATGCAGACTGGCAGATTGAGATCACGATGGTAGCGTCGAACGCGTTTGCGTCAATTTTTGTGTAATGGTGGGAGGTTTGTGGAATATAACGTGTATTTTCTACAAACAAGGTTTTTGAATTTAAATCTGTCAAGCATACGCTAAAATTATTATCTCTCAATCTTGAACCATTTATTGAATTGGAATGTGGCCAAAGTTTGTGGTGTTGTAATGTGAAAGTCAGGAATGTAATCAAAATCTTATATCGTAGAAATTTGTGATTATTAAGAGCGTTTGTGTTACTAGAAATATATCTAAAAGTATTAGATACCCAATTACGATGAATCATTCATTTATAAATAAACCTACATATTCATTTTTATCAGTAATAAATTTACCTTGAATCTATAAATATAAAATTAATATTTACAACAAGTTATGGTTAGGTTAAGGAAACGTTCATAGAAACATGATGGAGAAGATGCTCTCTGGATTTGTTACCAACAAACTGTAGTGTAAATATTAGAGAACTGCATTTCTCGCCATTGTAAATTGAAAAATATATTTTAATTTTAATAAATGAAGGTTATCACATTATCTTCCAAATTAAAATATTATGAAATGTCAATAATGTTAATTCTTAAATTTTCCACAGTTGCTTTTTCAGCCGCATTTCGATATTTTCAATGGTTTAAAAATTAGATTACAATTATTGGTAACTCGGAACACTTTAGTATGTGTGGTCACTCCCATAATCTAACAAACCTCCTAAAGAGGAACTTCAGTTGATACGATTTCCTATCACAATGAAGATAACAAACTATCGCCTCTAGTCACATCACTGTCGAAGACACACACTACGAGCATTATCAGCAAAGGCCACAGGGGCGGGGTTCGTACTTCTCTCCCGTATGTCACCTGCAATTTTTGCTATTCTTTGACGAAAATGAATCAGATCAAATTAAATGCAATGTGTCATTTGCAACATTCAGATCTGTGATCAGCTCGGATACTAGTAGTGAAAATCTATCAATGCTTTTTCTCCGCACTCATCGTTGACCGCCGTTTATCACTGCTCCTATATAAACGCGCCGTGAGCAATCTAGACGGTAATAATATTAAGCTTCCTAATGGCATGATATTGTTCATGCTAAGGCTTTATTTGTGACTGCAATTAATCTTTTTTTACTTCTAACACTTTTTACATGCTTAGTATTACACAGATCTATTTTTTTACTACTTCTTTTCGACAATTTCATTACTCAATAACTAACACTATTGTGTTTTTTACCACCACCGAGCAAGATTCTATCTAAACAGCGAAGAACAAGAATAAAAGCAAAATAAAACTATGAAAAGTGTTGTAACAACAATAAAGTCCCAATTTCCGACATATTTTGTTAAAATGACAGTTAACTTTGACGAGTGTTTCTGTAACACCAAATGCTAAGAGAGTTGGGTGGGATCCCAATAAACAATTTTTTTGGAACTTTTGTTTAATTAATAAATAACTGTCTTTTAATCTACAAAATATGGATAATTGTGTAACATCAATATACTATCGACACACCAACGTGGGCATGAGAAAGGTTAACTCGTCTCAACAGTGTCTCGTTTTTTATTGACTGAAAATTCAGTTTCAACTAGTAATATCATTATTATCGTAATTGTAGTGCATGTTTTATCGCAGGCGTTGGCGGAGATCTTGCCCCGCTCGGCGGTGACATCTGTCACCGACCTACGTCGGCTTGCGGGGATTTTTCCCCAACCAGGTATCACCCACCAGCTTGGCACCGCTCCAACTGGCTCCTTGGCTCCCAATCTTTCAGCTCCTGACTGGTCTTCCGACATGTGTTGTAGTGTATTCTGTGTAAATGTGTTTGTGAGTAAGGGGAGAGGAAACGACGAGGAAGAGGAAGGAGGGAACGCGCGAGATCCGTGACTCTTTTATTACGTTACTCTTCCGACAACCGCCTGGTGTTAATCGCAGAAACTTACGGAAAACTTCCGAACAGAGCAGTCGACCGCTAGAATTCTGCCCCAGAGACCTGATCAATTCGATCTATCTCTCTAGCTAGCGACGAAAAACCTGCCACCAACGGGATTCGAAACCTACGCTCTCCCAGCCAGAGGCACTGTAGTGACATTAGTTGATTCCCTGAGCCACCTTTGAGGGTAAACGAGTCTCGTTTTCCTCCCGCCGGCCCTCCAAGTGCTCCGCGCGGTCGCCGCCTGTCACCGCCCTCATTGCGTCCCGCGAAGCGCATCGCCCCGCTTACCACTTCCCTCGCCCGGGCGGCTTCTTCGCCGCCCGCGGAGAGGCAGCGATGCTCGAGGCGACGGGTTCGCGACCGCGACGCGGTGCCCGCAATGGCGTTTGGTTCGCGCTCCGTTTCCTCTGACATCGTGGGTTGGAACACAGACACGAGTGGGTGTTAGTTTTACACAAGTGTTTACAGTAGATCCTCACTGTATAGATTGAAGGAGCTAACTGCATTCACTCCCCCTCTCTACACGCGTCTTGCGGCGGAGCAAACTAGGTGATTTGCAACTCGTCATTTGATTGCCCTGGCAGATTCATCATCTCCCCTGCAGTGGTAAAGAACCACTCAGCCGTGCCCGAACTCATCGGAGCACCTCGTGTACACAGCCCTCCGCGCCAGCCTCGGCGAACAAGTTTTTGAAGACTAGCTGCAGAAAATGTTACCCACGAATGGCTTCGCAGCACTCCTTTATAATGGGCCGAACTACGTGGCTTGGCACGTCTTCTTCTCTCTCGCCCTGCGCTGGGGCACTCCGTCGGCGAGCGGATCCCCCACGTGACATTCCACCGCCCGCTAACCTCCCACCACTTAATTCCTCTTGTTCGGTGTCGCGCTCATTGTTCGGGACAATATTTTTAGCTACCCTCGTGCCTATACCGTGCATGTGTTTCCCTGGTGCAGGAAGCGTAGTCCTATGACGCTACACGTCCAGAACCTCGATCTCTGGTTCGCAAGGTTTTTCGTAGCTTACGTATCGATCACTATTTCACAGTGATTTCGTAAGAGTTTTTGAAGGACACAAATTAATCACTATAACTGTTGACTCGAGCCAGTTCTATAGACAAAGGTTTCCCTGGGCATCAACTGATGTCAATGCAGTGCCTCTGACCAGGAAGTTCTGTTGTTAGTCCCGATGGAGGCAGGATTTTCGACACTGAATACATGGTTAGGTCGAATTCATTCACTACCTAGAGGAGAGTTCTAGCTACCAGCTGCTCTGATCAGTAGTTTTTTCGTGGTTTCTCCGATCAGCACCAGTTGATTGCCGAAGTTGAACCCTAAGAAACAGGCCACGGACCGCACGCGATCTTTCTTTGACCTTTTCTCACCCTACTTACACACACTATGCATGCACTGTTCTACCACACATGTGAGATCGGTCGGGAGCTAAGAACTTGTGCGGCTGGGGCGGTGCCTCTCTGATAGGAGATACCTGGTTGGTGAAAATTCCCGCTAGCCGACGTAGATTCGCACGGTATTCCCTACCCAGCGAGGGAAAATTATCTACCGCGGCAAAACATGCACTACATGTACGGGCCTAACGCACTACACTACGAGACTTTGGCAGTTCAAGCAGCTGGAATCAGTAATCAATAAATCGAACCAGTTCTAGTGTGTTTGAGCTATAATCTAAAAAATCCGTTATTGAAATCAACGCCAAAGGATTAAGTTCATAGGCGTGTACAAAGGGAGCAGGGAGACTTCCCCCCCCCCATACGTTTTGAAAGGGGCCCCGTAATCGTACGTGATAAAACATGTTATTTCCGTAAATATTTTCTATCCTTTATTTTTCTCTGTTGGTATATAGGCCGCCAAATTAATTCAAATTTGGCGCCAGGCTTCGAACAGATGAGTTTTGCAGCTCTTTGAAGGGATTTTAGATGGAAAGATCATTCATTTCAAACTTCACGCCTCGTAAAAAACCGCGCGAATTCCTTCCCAATTGACCAAATATTCATTTTTGTACAAAACTTTGAAATCGATTTTAAATTGCTTCGAAAAATCACTAATAGGATCAACCACCTTGTAGGACGAAAGAATTGCCCATTGTCAGACGTCCCGGAATCCAAATTTTTTCCACATTAGAAGCCACGAGCTCGCATTGTTTGAAATTCAGAGGAGCCGCGACCATTTTTGTAGTGATCGTGCCGAGGAGCTAAGCAATACGCATACCGGGCGCATTGAAAGTTTGTGGTACGTTGGCAGCAAGCAATTATTGTGTAGTTTCTTATAACCAGCGCTCTGAGACAAGGAGTGAAAAAGCTGAAAGCATGAATGACGTGAAATTCGTAAGGAGAACGTTTATTTTCGTTCAGGCAGAGGTAACAATCTATTCAATATACACCGATTCCTTCGGCAAAGTAAATAATCTTATGTGTCGCTTTTTTTCAGAATTCTCTTGTCTGATGGGAACACAGAAGACCATGCACAAATATTCTCGTTGCAGTTTCTTCTAATCTCTCCCAATTCATCTAAGCAATATTTCGCAGTCGCAACATCCCCATTCCCTAGTAATTCAATTAGGGATTTTATTTAATTTAGGTCGCTTTAGAAACAGTTGAGGTTATTAGCGACCACTATTATTTTATGCATAGGTATCAACATTTTAAAAATTATAATAAACATAAATTAATTTTAATTTCAATGTTTGTCACAATTTAATTGCCCAAACCCAGTAATTGTAAAATTGTTATACTATTTGGGGACGAGGATGTGGACAACCTTGTAAATATTTCAAGATGAAACAATTTGTTTTATTAATAGTAATCCTTAATCATATAATTTAATTCTCCTTGAATTATAATTCATTTATTTACTTGTAAATTATGTCGTACGTAACATAAAAGAGTTCAGTGGGAAAATGGTCCCAGAAATGTAGTTGGGCCCCCTTCTTGTTGTAGGTTGCACCCCTAAGATTAGGTCATTCCACCTTCTTCTGGCAAAGGTGTCTGCCAATGGCCATCTCTTCTTTTTCCTTCCTCTCTTTTCCCGTTTGGCATTTAATAATAAGCAAGCTTGCGCTATTTTTCATTGTTCTTTCTTTTCCAATGATTTGATCGGATTTCTATTGCTTTTAGCGTGTTTTAATGCTACTTATACCCAATTTCTTTCTTACGTTTTTCGTTTTTTATATTGATTCAATACCTTGGCGGGCCTCAGGAATTGCATTTCTTCTGCGATTGTTGTTCTGTTTTCTCCAAAATCTCACTCGTACTGAAAACAATGCCAAAGTTATCAAAGTGCCAGGAGGTAATAATCAAGTTCAAACGCTAGTACCGTCCACCAGAAGAAGTCCACATACGTAGTCAAATCACCAGAGTTTAGAAAGGAGTATCAACTGTGACCGTCAGCACGGACGGCGCAGTAAGTACCGAATCGCAAACGGCACAATAACTTGCCAAAACTGATCTGTCTTCTCAGGCGCCAGCCAGCTCGTTACGTTGTCGGTTGCGCTGCCAGCCCAGACCCGCTCCTCGGCGAGCGCTTGTTGCGGCGTGAACAGCAACCTCGACTTCCGTCGTTGCAATAGAATAGAACGCGCTAGAATAGAATGTTCGCTATGCATTCAGCAGGGAATAAAAGGAAGGACACAGAATTTTAGCTTAGCTTCTGCAAGCTCTTTCTTTTTCAGTTCGTTTGACGATGGTGAATGATGGGCCTGGTTTGCTTCCAGTTGTTACTTGAGAGTTACAATGCTAACATATATGCTATTGTGATTGATTTACACCATTTTAGTTTTTAATAACAAATACTGCCGTATTTATGATTGTCAGGCAACGAATTGTGAAATTGCTTGCCCGTTGTGTCATGTGCGTAGACACAAGTTCGTGATGTGCCTTCTTGAAAGTATTTCTAAAGCGTGAACCAGATCTAGAACGTTGTTTTTCTGAATTTTTTCCGGCACACTAAACTTCAAGGAGTCGGACATTGATGCTCCGCGTACTTGGCAATGCGACTCGCCTGGCGCAGTGCCACCTTGCTAATCGTCACTGAGTTATCTCGAGAGCAAGTCGCGCATCCAAAAACATAGCCTCACAGTCAGGTCTCACACAGGTAGCATACATGTAACACTGCTTATTAGGTCTCAAGGAAAAATGGTGGATTGTGAATTGTGATTTTACAGCTTCATACCTGTAGCTGAAAATTTAAAATGGAAATTACATTCCCGAATGTAATGAGGCGAAATGAGAAGTTTACAGCAATGAGTAATTAATGAACATTAAGTCACTTCCGATACGCATAACGTGGTTATATATAATAAACGAGTATTTAAAACTGAAGCTTTGAAAGACAAAAGTGTCTCAAAGACTAAAATTGAATTAATATTTGTTTTAAATTTATTTTTGCCCGTTCGACTCTCGTCGTTTGGGACTTTACAACGATATAGGTTTTTACAGACGATGTTTCTTGTTGTTCCTCAGGGGAATGCAGGTATCAGTGAGAAAACGCTTCGCTGTTTTTGCAGTCAGTAAGATTATCTACATTTAATTTACTTAAGTTTTTCTTAATTTAATTTGATAATTTAGATTAAGAAGATATGGAATTAGTAGAGGTGACAGATGTAGTTTTATAATTTTTGGTGGCTGGAAAAGGCCTTCAGAAAAACTAGATTGAATGCAAGAAGGGCGATGTGCGCTTCGACCTAGTTCGAGCATTAGAGAGCTGATGCCCATCGAGGGGAGAGACGAGAGTTTTTAAGATGCTTGTGAAATACACTTGGATGGGAGTGGTGCTTGTAATGCATAATGGATTTTGATAAATTAAGTGAGAACTTAAATGTGAAATAACTATAGAGATTATTTAAGAGTAAGCAGCGGAACATTTTACATTGTCGCTTAGCTTTGCTTCTGTTTTACGCACTATTGATTAGGTAGACAGCACATTAATTAATACGTACTTGATTGCAAATTTCAAACAAGCTTTAAATCCATTCAACCCACCCGCACTCAGCACACCGGCACTTGTCACACAACGTACTTACCGAAACCCGCGCAAGCGACACACCGACGTGTCGAAAACCGAACACGTTTTCGGCTTGTCCTCTTCTCCCCCCCCTGCCCGTCACGCCCGCCGCCTCCCTCCTTGGGACGACACGGCGGCACGTGTCGGACGCGCCGCCGGCCGAGCAGTTGCGACACGCGCGGCGGCGTCGAGGCGTGTTTCTCTGCGTTGCGCGGCGCCGTCAATGCAGGAGCGCGCGTGTGAGTTACGTCACACACACACACACACGCGCGCGCGCGCCTCCACTCGTGGGCTGTGGGCGTGTTGTCGCCCCGCAGGGCCGCGCGGGTCGATGCCCTCCATGTCGCGAGCCAAAAGCGCAACACACTCCAACGCGCCGGGTCAGCGCAGGGGACTTCCTGCTGCGGTGGAACGAATGGCTTGACGCACAAGTGGTGTCACCGCGACCTCGGAAGAGAGAGGGACAACCGACTAATGCTTGGGAGAGTCAGGTCCAGTTTCTAAGACTTAGACCTGTTTTAGTCCTTCGCACATTTTCTCTAGTCTCTACACCCCAATGAAGTGTACTTAGAACACATTTAACACGGTTAACTTACAGTATCATTCAACAAAAAGAGAAATAAGGCTCTGTGATTGTATATATTTCATATGTAAAATCGCAGAGCTTTATTTCTGATTTTGTTGAATAATAATTTGATGAGTTTTATGAAATGAAAACGAAATTGCAATCGTTTATCTTATTTTCTTAATCTTCACTTCACAACGCAAGTAATCGCGAAATGAAATATAATGGAAAGGTATTAACAAAACATAGTATGAAAATGTTTAATTGCAACCCTTTTTCAAGAATATTCTCTAAAATAGTTAACATCGCATCTAACTATATCAGAAGGTTATATTTAAAGTTATTTGTACGGTATTTTTACTGTTAAATTACCGCATGACATTTTTATCATAAAATTGTAATACAGAGAAAAGTAATACTTAATATTTTTTTTAAAAGCTTTCGTCAAGAAAATTTTAATTTAAAATCAACCGTGCATTCGTTCCATAATGCTTGTACATTGTGAGTCGCCGGAAACTTGCAGCAGGTGAAAGTGTTCCTCGAAAACTATAATTCACAAAACCCTATTGGGAAATAGAAAGTTAATAAATTGCCTAAACAATCGCCTCAAGGTCAAGACATATCCTGACAGCTATGATTTCTTTGTCGTTTTCGGAGATAAAATGCATAAAGAAAAGGTTCTCCGTCACACTAAAACGAAAATAAATTTAAAAGAAGGTAATTGAATTTGAAAGCTTCTTCTCGACGGCCATAAATTTTCTCGCTCAAGACTGAGAATGTGCTGGCTAGTGAAGTAAAGATTTAAGAAATATTAATTCAGAACTTACATAAACTGATTCTGAAAATCTATCAACAGGACTAATGAATATTTTCAATAATTCCAATATAATACTCTTTTACATAACTTGACACAATAATACGAAATCTATATACTGAAGTAGTTTTAGTTTTTCCTCCCCAGTTATTAGCCATTTTACATGAAATATCACAATACGTTCCTTATTAATGGAGATAAGTTCCACTAAAATAAATCAGATTGCGCTATTTTATCTTAGTTTATATAGTTACTAAGTATTTTGTAACACCTCATCAAATTATCAAGGAGCAATGTCTCTATAATAGAGGAATGTAAATCTTTCTTTGGGGTCATTAACGTAGTACCTAATACACACATGGAAATTTCCAACTATCCATGTTTTCTAATGTATGAAAATGAGTCCAATGAAATAATGAATAGTTTAGAAAAACATGATGACTGGTACACTGTACAATTCAAAGCTAAAGTTAGTTCCTTTAAAATTAATTTTTAAATTAATATCGAAAAATATATGGTTACTTTAAATTTTCGAAATCAGCATACCCATAATTGAAAATCAATATTAGGCAAGTAGCATCGCAAATAATAAATATTTAATGATTTAGTGTTTGGGTTGGCATAAGAAATCCAACTCAAACATAATTGAAGTATGAATTTCGTAAAGTAGGGGTAAATTGAGTGGTTAATGAAATAAATATGTGCACTTGAACAACCATTCACTTGAATAGGTTTACAATGTTTGATATTTCCTGACCTAAAGCACGAGCCTTTTATATTATAACTTATTGTTAATACAAAATAATATTAATTTACACTGAATTGAATGATTTGGAATGAATAAAAGTTTTCTAGTTTCTGTAGACAAATGTTCTTTGCTAATGTTGCTCATTTCGTTTTGAGAATTTTGACTTGCTTATAGTTCTGCTTCGCGCTTCGTAAAAGTAGTGAAGAATTTACAACACCTTTTAAGTTATTTTATCCTAAATGAGGCAATATCTTCTGAATTTCGAGTTGTGACGTCGATGATATTGGTGAATAAATGTCCTCGTGTTTTTTCTTGCCGTAAAACACACCACACATTAAATACTACGTTTGTAAACTGTGAAACGTTGCATTAAATTGTACACTGCCATAAATTAGAGAACTTGTGCGTCAATATGCACATAACGCTACCAGCAGCGCACCGATTAATTAGAACGCAACTGAAAAGTGCAAAAGCCCTTGCAGCTTTATAACGACCGGTCATGAAATGAGAAGAGACCAGTGCTAGAATCAGTTGGAACACCACCTAGATATACAGGTGGTGTTGGTTGGAACACAGATGTCTAGGGGGTGTTGGTTGGAACTCTTTGAAGACGACGAGGCCGTTGCAAAATTTACCACAACATTGCCAGTTGCAGCGGTGCCGCTTGCGTTACCTAGTTTAAGTTTTATTTTGTGACATTTAGTGGTGCAAACATTGAATAAGTGAACTAACAGACGTGAGGATGCAGTTTCTAGAAGAGGAGACGGAATTGTCAACGAAGGCGTAATTTCGTTCTTGTACAAACGGGACTTACTCTAGTTATCTCCTTCCACATTGTTTCAGTCATACGACACTTACTATGTAAAAGAAAATGCTTCAAAAACTAAGCAAGGCAATGAAAAATCAAAATTGTGGAATACTGACAGATATCTAGCAGAGTAACTTTACAATTATTAAAATGTTGATAGATATTTGAAATAACCCGGATACTAAAAAAGTTAATTTTGATTTAATGAATAAATAAATAAAAATTAATGAAATTAATAATAATGTCCATAAGAAGCGATCGCTGAAATATTAAGTTCATCATGCAATGGGAATGTCTTCCTAAATTGACCTTGGAGCAAAGTCAAAATAGATTGCTGGAAAAAAGAATCTTGTTTATTTAAATATATGATGTAAATGTGTTAATATGAATATTCTATAATTTAAAATTTCAGAGTTTCCGATAGTTAGAAATAAATTCATTAAAAGAAAGTTGTTCAATGCATACTTTAAGTAACTAATTAGCCGTAAAAATAAAACTCCTATTAAATTTTTTTAAGCCTACAAATGAATAAGGTTTACGTGACAAAGAAACATTCTTCATTTTTAACAATTATTTTTATAATTTGAATTGAGCGATAAAACTAATAATCAAACTTAAGTTTTTGTCACCATGACCTTTGATATTACATCACAAAATAAACAACAGGTTTTTGAATTATACACATTGTGTAAGTTATATTCGTAAGAAATCAAATGCGGAAACCGCTGAGGCGAAGTAGTTGACAAATGTCTACACTTCACGCGATGACAATCAGAAAACTTTCGAGAAAAGAATTTAACGATTCCACATGCATTTGTCAGGAAGGTCGTAAAATCACTTTTAGGTGATATCATATGCATGTTTAAATAATGCACATATTAAATGAGTCATAGATCAAAGAAGATACTGCTTCATAAGCAGAATACAGTAACATGTTTATTTACATTCACTATTCAAGATGAATGTATGGGCATATTCGCAAACATTATATAAGCATTGCTTTAAATTAAATTGCTTATATATATATATATATATATATATATATATATATATATATATATATATATATATATATACCTGCATGAATTAATTGCTTGACGCTTAAAACGCAGACAATACCACTAATACTACTACTATTACAAATGAACATACATGTAAAGAGTTAAAATAATGCATCATAATGTGCAATCTCGTTCAAATAAAATTGAAGTTATCGAGGCAGCATTACAGAGTGATCTTGGTCATATAGATGTTTTTGCTTTACAGAACATTGGTTGTCTCAAAATGATCTAAACACACTCAAAATTCCTAGTTTTTACCTTCCAGGATCGCATTGTAGAGCGAGGGAATTAAATAAGGCCCCTGCTTGCGGAGGTTACTGTATTTACGTAAGAAATGATATTGATTATATCTTCAATTTATACACAGTAGAAAAAGCGTTTGAAATAACAGTCGTACATCTTACTAGCTTACTTTGCATCTACAGAAATCCAACAAAGCGAGCTTTAGATAATTTCATTTTCTTAGAAAATCTAGAGATAACTCTGAACAAAATTACTAATCTATCTTTTAAATCCATTGTTATATGTGATGATTTCAATATTGATTTTCTGAGCGAATCCCACGAAAAAGAGTAGTTTCTCAATTTACTGCATTCTTTTAATTTAGACATTTCAGTAAATGAACCTACGCGTAATACATGTAATCACAAAAAGCAATAGATCAAATTATAATAACAAAACCACAATTAGATGTGAAATAAAAACTACTAATGTAGGTTAGAGTGACCACGATGCATAAATTCTTACAATTACTACTAACAGGAACACTGATACAATAAATAACACGCGTGTGCAAACAGTCGCTAAAATTAACATAAAATTATTTAATGTCTACTTGCTCAAGATTTAGATTTATTTAGTCCAAAAGAAAACAGCAAAAAATGTATGTGACGTAGGGGGGGGGGATATTATCTGGGCACGTTTTCTTGAGTTCCAGAATAGCTTCCCGTCATTTTAACTATAAATAGTTTAAAGATGAGTAAAAGTTTAAAATAAACAAATACAAATAAATTTTAAAAATTGCGAGATTCGCAATATTTGAAAAAATAGACATTTTCGTTTCCAAGTTACAGAAAACTTATCGCATCGGTAAACGAATTGCAAGTACGATTTTTCTGCATTTTTACAATATAGTAACTCACCCTTACCTCTACTCTTACCATTACAAGCAAAAGAAGAGTTCAACAAAACGTGCGCATAGTGAAGCTACAACTTACAACTACAAGCTACACTTTACGTCAAGAAGCAAAACAAGGAGCCATTTCAGCATTCCGGAGGGGGGAAGAGGGATACGAGGTCCTAGGGTTCCAGTTTCGCCAGTGGCAGGATTTTCGACACTAGCTTATCAGAGTTCATAGGAGAATTCTAGCCGCCGGCTACTCTTATCCGTAGCTTTCCGTAGTTTCTTCTATCAACAGCCGGCGAATGCCAGAGGAGTGTCCTAACAAATGGGCTACGGGCCACGCACGATATTTCCTTCCTCTTACTTGTCCTATACTCAACTCTTACTTACACACACTAAACTAGGGAGACCAGTCGGGAGCTTAGAGCTTGTCGCGGCTGGGGCGGTGCTCCACTGGTGGGAGATACCTGGTTGGGAAAACCCTGATAGCCGACCGTAGGTCGCCGAAGGATCTCGCCACACAGCGGGGGAAGACCACCACCACATCAGGAGCAAAAACATGCACTACAATTATGGTACTAATGTCCTTAGCAGTTGACAAGCCTGGAATCACTAACAGTCGGTCAATCTATCGGCGCCGGATCTGGCCAGCCAGCGCGGGATGATCACCACCACCTATCACGATACAAAAGAAACACGACGCTTACATGGCTAACGACCTTAGCAGTTGACGCTCACGGAATCACTAATCATTCAGTCAATCAATCAAAGCCACCGTCGGGAAGTCTATCCTTAGGACCACGCGGTCAACGACGCTCGCGAGGCAATGGCGATGCCAGCGATCTAACGCCGCCCCTGCCAGCGGAGAGGACGCCATCGCTTCGCCGCGGGGCGCATTCCGACGAGGCGGCGGCGGCCGAGGGATCAGGTGGCTCCCTGAGGAAGGCAGAGTGCGCGGAGAAAACGCGTCGGAGGCGCACTCACTTGCTTTCTAACCAGTCGCGCAGGGCCCGTCCGCCCCCCCTCGCCCCGCTGCCTGATGCGCCCGGCGCCGCCTCCCGCGAGGCACGTGCCCGTCGGCGCGGCGGTACCGGTCTCGCCGAAGCTAATAGGCATGCTTGATGCCGGTTGAAATGTAGCGACTTCGTTTACTAGAAGTCATGTGACGAACCAAGAAGTTGTAACTACTTACGTTGTGAAAGACACGATCTTAATAATCGTGAGTGGTGGATGTGACATTCATGCTTCTTGTTGTAGACACCCCTAAAGGAGGGAAGAAATTATTCATGAAAGGTTGATTTGCTATTCGTATTGTAATAATTAATAAACGCGTTTAATTTATTTGCGATTTTATTATTTCATGTTATTCATTATACTGCATTGGGACAATATTTCTACTTCCACTGCTACAAGAACGTCCTTTTTCCTTCATAAATTGTGCATGTCTATAGGAGTGCATTTGCAACTTTAAAAATGGAATATAGTTGTAAATAGGAACTGTGGGTTTTTTTCTTGGGTGGACCCTAATGAAATGATTCTCCAAAGTGAGGTGGTTGCAACTTGTTTTCTCCAAATCCACAATTATAGCGAGAATTCAGGGAAAATGTCAGAAAAGTCAATTAAAATGTTCGCAATGCAAGGCCACATAAAATGTTTACGTGGAGTTATAATGTTTACGTTACCACACCTTCAAGAACAGCCAATTACTCGAAATCTGACATTGCATCCTACTCATTGCTCAGGAAAAGAAAATGTATATTTTATTGCAAGATAAAGATTTGTTAGCAGTGACCTGTACAGAGGTTAAATTTCCTTATTTATTGTCTACATCCATTGATAGGTAATGCAACTTCGTTTGTCTCTCGACTACGGCGCAGTGCAGTTCGCTCCGCTTATCGCAGTCGATATCGCTCGGCGCCGGACAGGCTACCTCAGCCTCAGCACGATCGTGTTTAAGGTTAATGCTGGTGTTCAAACACTCTTAAGTATCTGAACACACTAATTATACGGAAAAGGATTTGGCGTATGCCATTTCCAAATTTAGCACAAACTCAAACCGTCCCAAATTTTTCACATCAAAACTAATCCACAACAAATCCTTCAAATTCACAAAATCAAACTCGCAACCACTTCCAACCAACTTCTAACGCAAATAATAATTCCAACAACATAATTACAACACAATCATTAACTCCATCACCTCTTGTATAATAAATTTCATCAACACTTTAATATCATCTGTAATGTCAACCATTCAAAATTTAGTCACAGAATATATAAGTATTAATCATATAAGACCAAACCAATAAACGTTTAATCATCATGAATTGGAATGTAACATCATCCATCAGCATTGGAATGTAACAGCAAATTCCAAAAAACGAATCTATTCATTTCTTGCATCATTACCAGATTGGCATAGCATAGGTATTACTAAATCACACTTGTGTAATAGAATCATACTTTACATCCCCAACTACAGCATTTACAGAAATGATAGAAATGAAACAAAAGGAGGCGGCGTATTTAGCGTAATATCATCACACATCATTCATTACCAAATTGATATTCCACAAACACAAGGTATAGAAACAGTAGCAATACGCACAACACTAAATAGCCAAACAATTACTATAATAGCAGCTTACAAATCTCCCTCAACAAAAATCAAAGATGCAAATGTAATTAGTATATTTACTTCGAAAGAAAACACATTATTACTCGGGGATCTCAATGCCAAGCATATTAGCTGGGGCTATACCTCTCCAACAATCGAGATGGTAAGATCCTTGCCCAAACTATAACAAAAATAACTTAAAAATAATCACAACAGTAGGACCAACCTACTATCCACATGATCGAGCACGTAAACCAGATATTTTGGATATAGGTATATTAAGCACAAACATCAAATTTCACATCACCACAGTATCCGAGCTAGATTCAGATCATATTCCAGTACTGATCTCAGCACAAAAGCTAACCCAACAACATGCAACAGCTTCCAAATCAAACACATTAAAAATCACCTGGAGAAAATTCCAAGAAATACTAAGAAATAAAACCCCGCAATTCAAAACAGTAAATAATCCCATCGAAATTAATCAGGCTGTATCACACATCAATATGCTAATTCACTCTACTATCCAAGGATCACCCCTATCACTGACTTCATCTGACTTAACTTATACGTAGCAGACATTCCCAAACTAAACGCCATTCACATTGCACAATTTGCTGATGATCAGCCTTCTATAACTCCGGTCCTTCACTTACTGATTGCAGCAACAAAGTTCAATTGTGTCTTAACCTAATTGACTGCTGGGCTTCAAAATACAAAATTTAACTCAATCCAACGATAACGCCAAGATCTTAACACTCCGTCCACACTCACCCCCGCGACCGCTAGTACTAAACAATGCAATAATCAACTGGCTCCCTTCCAATAAACCAATCAAATACTTAGGACTGAACATGGACACAAAATTCAATTGGAAGCAGCACATAGATACAAAAATCATTCAAGCCAAAATCAAGCTAATACAATTAAAGCCTTTAATACATAGATGCAGCTCATTATCATACAATTCAGCTATACAAATATACAAAACAATAATAAGACCCTTGCTACTATACTCCTGCCCAATCTGGTTAAACGCAGCAAAATACAACCAGAGGAAACTACAAATAGTACAAAACTAATTTCTCAGAGTTATTTCAAACGCTCCCTGGTATGTCACCAATAATCGGTTCCACAACGAAGAGACTAGAGACTATAGACCATCATATCACCTATCTAGCTACCAACTTCTTCTCAAACATACCAAAATCCAACATATGTAATTTAAAGTAAACTATGTATTCACCATCTGTGTAAATATTTTTTTAAGTAATGCAACTCTTTGTACTACCCTTTCAGAACGTCTTTCGTTACAAACTTTCTTCATGTTACACTTGCTAAAACTGACGCTGAACGATGATAAAGTCTACCAATCACATAAAGTCGCTAGCCATTAGACTACAATTATGCCACATTACGCATTACGTTAAGCAGGATACTGCGATATACTGCAAGCATTGCATGCAAGTTCTGCAAGCATTGCTCCGAAGAAATGCAGGTTATAAAATTCCTTACATAGTGACGAGTAGCATCCCTGTCCATCCATCTGTTAGTCTGTCCGTTTGTATGTCGGTCTATCCTTCCCTTCCTCATTCCTTTAGTCCTTTCCCTCATTCCGTCCGTCTGTCCTACCGTCCGCCACTCACAGGCAGACCCCTTTTGGAGCACTAATCGAGACAAATGACGTTTCAATGGACACATCACGATCAACTGATGGGAAACGAATCATCGGTCTGGCGATCCATTCAAAAGATTCTTAAAAATTTCTCTAAAAATGTGTTTTTTAACAAACTAAATCGCAGTTTTTTTACTCATCGCACCTACAGAGGTAATCAATTGCTAATTCGATTTCTATTGTTAAGACAAATTGATTGATACAGTTCTTAGCTAATTCCTTCTAGGATGTTCTGGAAGAATTCTGGAATACTTCGTGTTTTTTATGGTTTCAATGCATCAACAAGAACTTTGGGTACATTTTGTGAATTACTACACTCTCTTTCCGGCATTTGCGCCCTAACCATTACACATGATTAATCAGATTGACGATAATTGAACTTAATTTATTAATAAATTATCGTAAAAGTGTAAATATGTGTGTGGACGGGGCGCTAAGCACCTAAAACGCATATTGGAGTTTTAAAACCACTGAAGGTGATTACGTTTGATTGTCCTCTACTGACCTAATGCATTGGTCAGTATTTCTATCTGCTATTTCAAAGCAGATATTTCTACAATATTCTAGATGAATTCTATAAAAACAAGTATTTGTTGTTTTAAGGAACAACTGTACTGAAATGTTAAGGATTTTTGTATTACCTTTCAGGCATAACGTAAATCCTTATAACATGTTTCATTCTGTTGACGATAGAGAAATTTAGTAATGTAATGAAACCGAATTGTTTGAAATTCTATCAATTCACCTTAAATCATTCTTATCAATAATTTTTCAAGAAACGTTCTATCTGTGAAGATAAATGAGCGAGGCAATTTCATTGTGTTTAACAGATATTTTAACCCATTTAACCCCAAATTATTTTGAAACTTTTTCAATTTTTTAACAATGTAACCACTACTCCACGTGGTTACCCCGACTCACCTGATTACCTGAATTTCCTCCGCTTCGCGTTACCCCGGCTACCCCGACGGTAGACTCCCTAGAGGGAGGCATGCGTGATAGGGCTAATTCTAATGCTACCACAGCATTCTTAATTTTTGTCTAATTTTTCTTGAAATGTTTTTAATTATTCTTTTTTTGTGATCGAGGTGAAGCCTTTTTCTAAAATTAATCTTATGAACTATCTTAAAACTATGTATTCTTGGCTATCCGGGATGAGCCGCGTCTCGGTCAATTGTACTGACGTTTCGGCCATCTTGCTGTGGCCTTCTTCAGAGCTATACTGCTCAAGCATGCGTCAGCAGCATGCTCAAGCTCAAGCATGCGCAGCAAGCAAGCTGCATCAGCAGTATAGCACTCAGCCCTTGTCCGTCAGAGCGGCGATCGGGTGGCAGGAGGCGTCTTCCCGGGGCTCAGGAGCCCCGAATATATATATTAAATTTGGTTTGTTGATACATGGACCGCCAAATTAATACAAAGTTTGCGCCACGCTTCCAACATCTCCGTTTCGCAACTCTTTGAAGGCATTTAAGAAGAAAAGATGATACATTTCTAACTTCCCGCCTTCGATCTAATTTTGGCCAAAAAACGAGTAAATTCTTTCCCAATGGACAAAAAATTCATTTTTGTACAAAGCTCTTTTAAATCGAGTTTCAACTGTTTCGAAAAATCATTAATAGATCGCGCCACCTCATGGGAGGTCGCGACGGAAGATTTACTATTGTCAGATTTCCCGCTATCCAATTTTTTCCACATCAGACGCGACGAGCTCGCATTGTTGGAAATTCAGAGGGGCCGCGACCATTTTCATAATGGCCGTGCAGAGAAGCTAAGTAATATGAGTATTGGGCGCATTGGATGTTGGTAGTAAGTTGGCAACAATTATTATGTTTCTTTGAACCTGCTGTCCGAGACGCGGAGTGAAAAAGCAGAGAGCGTGAATGATGTGAAATTCGTAAGGAGAACGTTTATTTTCGTCCAGACAGAGGTAACCACAATCTCTTCAATACTCATTGATTCTTACGGCAAAGTATTAATCTTTGTTAATGTGGCAAGTTTTTGCAAACGCCAATCATCTAAGCAATATTTCGCACCCTCGCAGTTTCTGCAAACGCTCTCCTAATCATCTAAGCAATATTTCGCAGCCTCAACAGGGTTTTTTATTGTTCGATCAAGGTAAATAGTTTAAATATAATAAAAATGATACTTTAAATTAAATTTTATGAACTTGTTCATAAGTATGTGCATGTAGAGGAATGTTTGACTTCCTTCATTTTTGTAGTGTTTTTCCCACATCTAGACTGCTTGTTAACACATGTAAATGATCGAGCACATCATCATGCACACGCTGGCACATTTTCTTAGAATCCAGTGATGATCATCCTAATGAAGAACTTGTATAAGGAAGTTGTACTTGGAAGTAACACTTCGAAATTTGCTTCGTAAATCGGACAGGTTTATCCACAATGTGCTCCTTGGTGCTCTGCTTTCCATGATAAGATATCACTGCTTCGTCAAAATACATTTTCTTCGTTTGTAAAAGTACAAAGTCACCGCTCGTTTAGCATTTTCAATAAATGAAAATTATAGCAAATTTATCTGAACTTGACAAATGTGAATTACCGATCACTTCAAGTCTAATTTTATCAAATCCAACTTTATTGTATTGGAAACCGCTACATTATGTCAGTCATCAGATTTTACCCAGTACATACGACATGTAGGAAAGGATTGTATCCTTTGAGAATAAAAATTTCCAAGAAATTCTCATTTCTGCACTAGTTACTTCAAAACAAAGTCATTATTATGCCTGGCATATTAATTAGTAAGTTGTACTATTATATTTAAAACTTCATCTTCATAAAACATTTCAAACAACTTCCCAGGCTTCATTCCTTCTGCTATATAAGAGGGCCAAGTCCGTTCTTTTGTGCAATCGTCCTGAATATCTATGTGGAACAATTTTCGAATAATCTTTCTCTTTGTATTACAATTGTATTACATCAATTGTATTACAATCTGATTTGCAGGCGATCAGGGTTTGTGTTTGTATAAATGGTAGCTTCAGCAGGACTTCAGTGCATCAGAAAAGGAGTTTTATATAAATTTCCGGTCTATGAAAAACAACGAACAAACGTCATACTTGGCTTACATCATCATCGAACATTTAGATTGAAGATTAGTTATTTGGTCTGAGAGACGTGTTGACCAAAATAATAACCGATTGCTTTTTATATTTCAGTTGTTTTTTTTAAAACATAGTTTACTCAAATTTTCAAAACATTTCTAGCAAGCAGCCACAGTTTTCTTTTATTCCCTTTCTTGATCGAAGAGAAGAGGAAATATTTAACTTTGTGCTGTTTCACTGGATTGAAGTAATAGTCCATTCGCGACCAACTAATCCCTTCACTGTTACCCGTATGAAATAAGACGGTTTGAATATAAATGTAAATTTTCAATCAAAACATACTATACTACGAAACGTGTTATATTCTTTCACATCCAACGATTTAATACAAAAATAAATCATAATAATTATCATCTCTTACTTGTGGCTGCGGTAAATACTAAAAATACACTTTTTTGTATTCCAGCATTATAAAAGAACCTTTTCTGTTGCAAGAAATCGTTCATAATCGGGCATTCAATTGTCAACATAAAAGTATCTGCAGCCGGAGGTGCCAGGGTAAGCTATAACTTTCGAATGTATATTGCGTTTACTTTTATTTTTATATACTATATAAAACATACAGGTTAACAACCGCAAATGTACAAAACACGCCAGCGTGTTCTGCACAATGAGACTCATAAAGGTTTCATTACTGCACAGCAGAATATTCACAAATTATCTTTTTTCCTAGCGTACAAAGGTTGTTCTTATGATGAGTGGATTGCTTTATTGTTTCCGAGTGCAGACACGACTCCGACGGTAATTTGTACCGCCAGGGTAGTGAATGTTTTATTCCGGAGGTGGCTGTGTCCCTCCCCCTTGCTGGATGGTGCAGTTGCCTTCAGAGGGATTTCAATCGAGTGCTAAAGAAACTAAATAGTTTATTAAGAACGCCGTTGCTCATTCAAATTATGCAATTATTATTATTATTATTATTATTATTATTATTATTATTATTATTATTATTATTAGTATTATTATTATGCAATTGAAAGCAATCCAAAAATAATTCTGTTGCTCTATCTTCATTGTGTAAATTGAAAAATAAGGTGACTACAAATTGAAAGTAAATAAAAATCAGTAAAAATTCTCCATCCTACATTACCGCATTTCTTAATCCTTCCAACCGACGTCACAGCATGCCTTTGATTGGGAGGTCGTAAGGTTTGAGTCCCGACAGAGGCAAAATTTTTGACACTACCTAGATAACTAGGTCGAATTCGGCTACTCTATTAGGGGGAGTTCTAACGGCCAGCTGCTATGATCGGCAATTTTCCCAGGTTTCTCCCATCAACACCAGGCGAATGCCAGAGAGTATCCTAACAAACGGGCCACGACCCACGAGTGATCATTCCTTCACTTTCCTTGTCCTATCCTCGCCCCTCACTTACACACACACACTTACATGCACTACTCGACCACACACACTAGGAGACTAAGAATTTCGGAACTTGGAGCTTGTCCGGGCTAGAGCGATGGAAGATAGCCGGTTATGAAAAACAGCAAGTCGACGTGTAGGTCGGAGTCGGATCTCACCATCCAGTGGCAGATCACCGCCAAGCTCTTGATAAAACATGGACTATACTTATAGGATGTATGACCTAGCAATTAACGCCCGCAAAACCCAAAATAATAAATCAATTGAATCTTCCATGTGTTCCAAAAGAAAGTCCGATACCCGAAGTCGAGAAAGTGATCCCCATTTGCGTCTGTGACTTTCATGAGAAACGATTGCTCCCCCGCTTGGAGCTGGCAGGCATTGTGGGCCCCAGCGCTGAGCTCAGGGATCGGTGGAACGCCGACGCCCCGCAGAGCACCCGATTCACGCGCTGCGCCGCCCCACTTTCACTTCACTTCACTTCACTTCACTTCACTTCGCGCGCAGGTGCGGCGAGTGCTCGGCGCGCGCGTGCACACACGCAGCCACGCACGCACGCACCGGCCTATGCGCTGGATGCCGCCGCCCAGAAAACATTCGGGAGTTGCGTGCGCTTAATCGGAAGGTCCTGGGTTCAAGTGCGGGGCGATGCCCATCGACCTGGTTCGGTGATTTTCGGGCCACGGCTATTTCTTCCCCGAGTGAGAAAAGTGAGAGTCGATTATATTTCCTCGAGAAGCAGCAGTGTTTTCCTCGTAACATCTTTGAGTAAAAAATCTGAGAGGAAAATGTATTCTGCATGAGTTAATAAATCCATCCTTGCTCAAGACAGTGATTGTTCTACGAACTGAAGGTTGATTACCAGAATGATGAGTTTTTTGTTACCCGCTTTTTACATGCACTTGTGGTCTGAAGCGGCGAAACATGTCTATTTATTAGACATCTCATAAAATATTTTAAGAATGTAGTATTTTTCGTCGATAGCGCTGTTACTCAGAGCCTTGTCTTTTCCGTGATCTCGTAATAAAACTGAAGCATTTTATTAAAAAAGTCGTATTCAAGATTTACAGATTTCCCCACACCAGAGGATAGTGTCATATGTACAATCGTTGGCAAACAAGACTATATTTGTGCAAAAGCTTAAACATGAACAAGTGAATACTATTTTCTTCCAAGAAATAGTGTACAATAGTACACATATTTTTTGACCAGCCCCAAATTTTTCAAGTGCAGAAAGGTGTGTTTTTGCCTCAATTTAATTTATCTACGTGAGGTTTGAGAAAGCCTTACAAATAAACAAAAATCGTGTAACTGTTAATGTAGCATGTTCAATTTTAAATTATTTTGTGCCGTTCTTGTTTGCGTAATCACAATTCGTGTTTTTAATTTCGTATGGGTAAGACTGAACCTTCTGGACCAATGATGGCGCTTTGAAACACTTTTCATAGAGCAATGTAGCAAGAAACAAGCAAGAAAGCATCAACATGCATCCAGATAACTCCAAGAATGGCACAGCGCTCACAAACTCATCAAACAATGGGCGGGCTCTGTACACGAAAAATAATAAAAATAAATATAGATTTAAAAACCGTACGATGCTGTCGTTCGATGACACTTTACAATGTGAGACAATGCTGTTTCAGTTACTGTATTACATTGTACTGGATCGTGAAATATACATTGAATAAGGAAGAAAATAGAAACAGCATTATGAAGTGGCACTGAAATAAAACACAGGCTGAATAGCTAGATATTTTTTTTAGTCATATAAGTAAATCATCCACAGAATTTTTCATTTGTACAGAAATCTTCAGTTAATAAATGGAGTGAGCCACTTGTTAACCTTGTGTGGTACTACCTTGGTTCTTTATAAAACCTTTGCCTGGAGGTCTGGAAGACTAGGTTAACCAACAATTTGTCTGGCTGTTTGATGTGGGAAGCGTCAGTCTTGTCGTCGGAACTCACCAACCACCCGGCAAAAAATTCTGTTGGAAAACTTGCCTCCACCCCATACAATTTGGCGGATAGATATTGGCCGGTCGGGCCGACAAACTGATACGTGTGTAGTGCAAGGAGTAACAAATACACCGAGGCGAAAGCTGCGGGTTATAACCACGCGTGATTTCTGTATGCGATTGTAGAGAGTATGGCTTCTTATTACGAAGCGTATCACATCTGTTGTCACCTCATTGTCTTCCATTTATTATCATCTTTCATACCTCATGATAATCTTGTCGTCCATGCTTTCAGAGGAAGGGAAAGACAAAAGTTTTGTGCCCGTTTTCCCAAGAAAGACAAGATTACAAAGGCAAAAGCTTCGTTCAGATATGAGTTTGTCACTGAACAACATATCATTGTCACAGAATGTAGAGTAGACAGGCCTGGTAGATTCTTCACAGAGAGATTGCTTTCTCGCTCGTATTTTCACCCATAACACGCGAAAAGTACTAAAATATACATGATCTTATTTCAAACTCTGTCTTTAAGGAATAGATTTCATTAAGAGAAAAAAAATGTGTCTATATTATTTTAGTTGTAGGAAGACTCCGATAAAATTTTAAGTATTGAACTTTTCAAAAAGAAAAAAAAATTCAACGAACATGCGACCTACAAAATTCTCTTAAACGTTCTTCACACTATCCAACGAAATTTAATCTTGAATAATTAAACCTAAAACAATTTATTCTTGAGAACAATTACTCCCTCAAATGCGTATTCAAACGTACACTGTACGGAAATGTATGTGCATTTCTCCATTGTCCTTGTGAAGACAAATTGCCCGAAGGGCACATCCTTTCATTAGGCGTTTCCTATTGTCCATTCATTGTGAACATGGTCAACAAGCAGACAGGTCTTGGCCGAAAGAGACAATCTGACGTGCTAAGAAGTATGACATCAAACGTCGAGTCATTCTCCCGAGAGATCGTACATCCTCCTCAGTTTTTCAAATAAAATATACGAACATTAGTAGGTAGGCAAATATGGAACATATTACATTTTATGTGTATGTTCACATTTCACAATGTTCACATTTCGTATTATTGCAACGCTTTCTCTGTTTTTATGTAGGCAAGAAAAAATTATATGTGATTTATTTCTCAATGTAAAAAAATGTATTTACCATCGAAAACCAAACAATGAGCTATTGCTAACATTGTTCGGTTAACATATTTTATGTATACGTAAGCTTCCGCGGCTCGAATTCATAAATTCTCGGCTATCCGGGAGACGCCGCGTCGTTAGCTGGGGTGCCGACATGTCAGGCGAAACGTCGGCACCCCAGCCGACGACGCGGCGTCTCCCGGATAGCCGAGAATTTAACATATTTTATATTACATTACAAATTATAGAATTCTAAATGGAGTTGTACATGAAGACTGGACTCGTGAATTGAGCATAAGATACTCATTGAATCTAAGAAACTAACATGGTGTTTATTTGCATTAATGAGAAACTGACAAACAATTGGTCATGATGCAAAAAAGATGCACTTAGCTAGAGATACTTGCCAAGGCTTCCGTCATACATTGCATCGTGCCTCACCGCAACAAGCTTTCCCTTCTAATAACCTCCATCATTTTCTTTAGTTATACAAAATGTATACCCAGGTGAACTGTCTTCCTGAATATCATTTTTATTTTCAAAATTATGTTAGCAACGATTCTTATGCCTGGCAAAATTGTTCACATGCGCTAATAGATTTTCGGAAATAAGTACCAAGTGATTGTGAATATAGTTATAAAGTTCATGGGATTATTTCAATTGCAAAGAGTATTCCAACTTCCGAGTCCCCAGTAGCACCGGTTTCTATATTACTCATTTTGAATATTTGCATAAATATATGGACAACTAAACAGCCTGTGGCCATGAGAGGGATGACAATTATTTCGATAGATACCCAGGTACTTGAGGAAAATCAAAGAACATTTCAACAGTTTCTATTTTGAATGAAAAACGCAAATATTCAATTATGTTCACCCACAATTTCTCATACCTGATTTTACAAATATATTCCCATAGTCAATGCGTCACTGCATACGTCACAGCTGACGTAATGCGAAAAGGAAGATAAGAGAAGCTTCAGAATTCGCAAATGCAGTTTCAGAACAGTCAATTTTTGCTGCTGCAAGACCTCATTTTCCACGTCCTTGACAGCAGCATTTTTGCCACCGCAGGCTTTAGTCCTCGCCTGGAGCAGATTCCAATGAAGAGAAGCCCCGCGTTGAAAGTTGAAACGCGAACAGCTGAATGTGGAAAGTTGCCCGCTCATCGTGTACGCTGTTGAATGACGTTATTCAGTGACAACAATGTAGACATTAATGTATGAATGTGTTTTCAAGTTGTTAATATCTGATGAGCAGTGGTTAAAGTTATGGAAGAACGTGGGAAAGTGTGAACAGATTACAAAGTGCATTAAATGCTAGGAACTGTATTATAAGTAGGAGAATGTACATTTTGCAAATAAAGCAAACATTAAAAAATTCTGTGGAAATACTAATTAAGGTCCTTCGGTATGTGCTTATTTACCCAACAATTGTCTATCCAGGAACATCTGCAAACTCTGTTACCAAGTCGTCACACACTCTGGCTCAATTCCGAAACTATTAGACTAGTAAGGAGTCATACGAAATTTTCAAATACTCAAATGTATGGGATGTCAAAGCAAAATCGACGGCAAAATTATGATACCCAATTTATTAAAGCAACCGTTGAAATATCTTTCAAAATGAGCGATGAGTAGAACGTACCTCAATAGTTGTCAATTTAGTGCATATAACTATTATTTGGATCTGTATATTAATTGTTTCTTTCCTAAAAATGACAAAAGTTCATGAAGTAACTATTCGATATTTTCACTATTTTAATCATGTTACTTAATGTATATATTTTTAATTAATATTACTAAATAAATGTGTTTCATGTATTTAAATAATAAATTAATTTTTAATTAGAATAATTTATATAATAAATTCTACTAAAATATATTTTCAACTACATTTTCTAGGTTAACTCTCTTATTACGAAATTATTTTCTGGTTCCCAACATCAAACTGCAAAAATCATCTTGTTCTAAAATTATTCCGGCAGTAATACTAACACTTTAAATTCCCATTCCCAGTAGAATTAGCAGCCATAACCCAACTTCCTTCTCCTTCGAACATCCAGCACCACGTTACGCCCTCGCATTCGTTTGCTTCCCCACTCGGTCACGGCCACTGCATCGGTCCCACGCCGCGACGCCCGGTCGCTTCGAGCGGCTTCGCGCGCTGGCGCGGCGCGGCGCGGCGCGGGCGGGCGCCGAGGCCGCACACGGGTCACGCGCGGCCGGCACACGGCCCGGCCTCGACGCCCGCCCGCCCGCCTGGGCGCCCACGTGGCCGGCAGGCTCACGCCACGCCCACCCGCCCACCCGCGCAAAACGAAGCGATGTTAACCGGACGAGCGCGATGAAAGTAGATGCCTTCCCACCACATGCTCACGTCTACACTCTCAGAAATGTTATTAAGTAGAAAGTAGCTTAGTGTATTGTAGGTGAAACTTAATGTAACCTTGTATATTAAAAAGAGGATAATATATTTGTACATTAAATTTAATTCACAAGTTAAAATCAGTGTAGGTTCAATGAAGAGGTTCTTTCGCTTCCTCTGCCTCACATCATTCATATCGTATATTCATGATCACCAGTCCATGAAAATCACTCATTCCAGATATGACCATTATATATACCTGTGACTCTTGTATCCAAACGCACAGTTATACATTAAATTTAATGTGCGTTGAAGATAATTATTTTAATGTATTTTACATTAATGTAATGCGGAAATTTCTGACTATAAGCTGCCATCATTCGACTACATGCTACAACCATCATTCGACCTCTGTAATTTGTATGATTGCCCAGTTTGATACAATGCTGCTCCTACCCACATATTCATACTTCAGATATTCCAAAATAAAACCGTCGAATTCAGTAGCTGTATTGAGGAGAATTCTAGGGTCCGGCTGCTCTGATCGGTAGTTTTCCATGATTTATCCGATCAACATCAAGGGAATGTGGGAGCACTACCCAAAGAAATACGCGGAGCGCGCGCGACCTTTGCTTCAACTTCCTTATCCTATCCTCACCCTTTAGTTACACACACTTACACTTACATGCACTGCTCTACCACACATGCCGGGAGACTGGTCGGGAACTTAGAGCTTGCCCCGCTGGTGGGAGATATCTGGTTGGGGAAAACACCGCTAGCCGACGGTAGGCCGGCGCCAGATCTCTCCATCCAGTAGGGGAACATCACCGCCACCTCCCGAGGAGAAAACATGCACTACACTTGGGAGACTAATGACCTTATCCGTTGACGCTGCCGGGATCACCAATCAATCATCAAAAAACGGACCATGCGCGCCCTGCCCCGCCCACCCAGCCGACGCCACACGAAGTGACGGAGCGGAAAACGAAGTGATGTTTATCGGACGAGCGCGTCGAGAGTAGGTGGCTTTTCACCACATGCACACTTCTATCACATAAAACCATCATACGACCTGTTATTACGCTTGTGCAGTCCGAACTTTGTCCTTCGTTAGTATAACGGACGCTTAAGAAAATAGCACATGTCTCAAGTTCGTTAAAATACCAGATTTTTCATATATTGCAAAATACTAATTATTAGGGGGCGTCTTCCAAAACTATAATGTTCGAGAAACATTGTTTCCTCAATGGTGCTAGTCCCACTTTCGACATCTCTCCTTTTTTTCGAAATTTTTAAAAAGTTCACATATCAAAACTACAAATTTAAGATAGAGATTTTTACCTTACACAAAATGTGTTGATAAAAATCAGCTCTTTAAAAAAGTTCATGTACAGTTTTTTGAGAAAAAAACTAGCATTTTTCGCGTATTTTGTGTCTGAAATTTATGAACGTTCTAAAATGTTTCTTTTTCTCAAAAACCGTCTCGAATTATTTTCTCCAAACTTGTCCACAGAAAGAAGAAGGGATGCTTTAAAGATTTGTGAGAGTCTTATTCGTTGAATACTCTCAACTTTTGAAAATTGCAAAATTTAGAAATAATGCGAGAAATAGGTGCTGATGTAGCACCATTAGCTAAACATGAAAAATGTCCCCGGCCTCATCCATATTTAGTAGTTCTGACAGACCGCCCAACTCCGAGACTCAGGGAGGCGGAAGGTCCAGATGGACGGTAGGCTAGGTTCTCGAGGTTCCCGGAGCAGAAGGTGCAAATGAGCCCCGCCGGCGCAAGCTCGCGCGAATTAAATCGGAGCAGCTAGTTTTGTTTATTTCCAAGTTTTGTGAACATATCATAAATTATTACTTGTGTGCGCATCTTGGAATTTGTTGCATACTATAAGCACAATACATAGTATACCCGCGAAACGTGTATTGCATGCTGCATATATAACTAAACCCGTTTACCCGGCTAGATGTGAACTATAGTGTTATGGGGTTATATTGTAAGTGCGCCTTGACGTTGTTAGGTTGTCAACACTGTGTCACTAGATTGTCGTTGCGAAGCAGTTGTAGTCAGTTGAATTTATGTTCAGTGTTCAGTTTTGACTATTTTGTATCCATCTTAATCCACATTAAAGTTTATCTATTTAAATTAGTTACAGTGTTCTTTATTGGCTTCATAACATGGCGCAGTCTGGAAATATTTTATTTATATACTGAAATGTGGAGATATATTCGGCAATTGATGATATCAATCTCTCTGTGAAAAGTGAGGTTATATGAACACGAGTTGAATTGTGGATTGCGAATGAGTACAGCATTCGTTAATAGGTGTCTGATATTAATATATATGAGAGACGTATATTGATATAAAGCTATAATGGAAAGTTTGAAGCCGCCACGGTGTTTAAATTTGAACTCTTCAAATATGTCAGAGGAGTGGAAAATTTGGAAACAAAGTTTTGAGACGTATATGGTGGCATCCGGTGGCAATGAAAAAAGTGATTTGGTGAAGATTGCTATTCTTTTACACGTTTTAGGTGAAGAGACAATGCGTATTTATGATACGCTTGACATTACGGAAGATGAAAAAAAGGTTTATGCCACAGTTATGACGAAAATTAACAACTATTTTGTACCTCAAGTTAATACCAGTGTAGAGACGTATAAGTTTAACTGTCGTGTGCAAGGACAGTCAGAAACTTTTGACAGTTTTGTTACGGATCTGAAGAGAATGAGTGCACTTTGTGATTTTGGTAATGCACGTGACAGACTCATAAAGGACAAAATAGTGCAAGGTGTATGTGACCAAAATCTAAAACGAAAATTGCTTGCTGAGGCAAACTTAACCTTAGCTAGCGCAGTTGAGATGGGTAGAGCAGCAGAGCAGACACAACAACAATTGGAGACAATGGAAAGACAGTCATTATCTGTCGAGACCATTCAGAAGAATATACCGAATAATGAGCAATACGCGAGGAAGTCCACGGGAAGCTCCTGGCAGGGAAACAAGGTACAGCAGCCGTCAACGAGTAAAGCCTATCAAAAAAAGGGGTCAACTTCAACACCAGTCAGAGGATGTGGTAAATGTGGACTTAAACATGAGTGGGAACAGTGTCCGGCATTTGGTAAGACGTGTCGAAAGTGTAAAGCGTTAAATCATTTTGCGAGAATGTGTAAAAGTAAACTAGTGTATGAAGTAAACACAGACAGTGAGGACGACGGAGATTGTTTCATGGGTTCAATTCAAGTAGAAAAAACAGTAAATAGCATTGATTATAATAAAAACGACTGGTATCAGATTGTGGAGTTAACTGATTGTGACAAAAGAGTGAAGTTCAAACTAGACACGGGGGCACAAGTTAATGTGTTGCCTATGTCTCAATTAAAGCAAATGAAGGTTGATCCGGAGTTCATGGTGTCGTTCACTGACCTTCGGTTCCTTTGGTTCACTGATTCGGTTCACTAATCTCGTGATTCACAAGGTTATAGTTTCACGGTTCACTTCTATCACTGGAGAAAAATCTTGATGGCATTGATTCAAAGCATAAATATATACACAATTTGGTTGATCACAATTTAACTATGTCACTTTTCCAAATTAAGTTATACATTTTTCCAATTACGAAACATTTTTTCTTCATGACGATACATTTTAAATTTCAATTCACTTTTAAAATTTCACTTCACAACACTCTTTTAAATCACTAAATTAAGACTTTAGCTTGCATGGTTGAAATAGACTTGATTTATTAATAAAACAGCCTCCTAACAACACATTTAGTTGTTACTATGACTACAAAATTATTTACTTCATAATTTTATGAATCGTCAAATAGCGAAGAATTTTGTGGCGTGGATTTGCGTGTTTCATTGCCATTTCAAGTTTCTTTTTAATTGTTTTGTGTGTCTACCGAGATGGAAGGTATAAATTCAGAATTTTTTTATGATTTGTGCCGAAAGGGACGTTTGAATGTGATTCAGTGGTGTCAGAAAGTGGGTTTGCTTGCGTCTCGACGTGTATGTAATGTATGCAAGAATGAAATGAAATTTATTGAGAGAAAGGATAGAACAGATGGTTTTGAGTGGATTTGTAGAGTCAGAGGCCAGAATGGTCATTGTGTGAAAATGTCTGTACGTAAGGATTCTTGGTTTGAGAGGAGACTTATAAATTTACTGAACTTTAGTTCATAAGAAGTAAAGAGTGTGTATTTTTTCAGATATAAGCAGATTTGGTGATACATTGATGAATCTTTGAAGTTTTTCGTGTCATAAGGATGTTCTACGTAATTAGTGCAGATATGTTACACTCATTTTACTACCATAGTATTTTTAATACTCTAAAAATTCTATAATTTCAGCGATTATGTGAGTTGATTTTTTATATTTTTTCTAATAAAATATTGCTATCTTTGACATATAGTATTTGTTTGAAAAAATAGTCTGGTTGATTTTATATTATTAAAATGGGGGGTTTGGGGGGCGATAGCCCCCCAATAATAAAAATGTTTAAATAGAAAGTGTTAGTGAAATATACTGCGAATTCTAGAGCATATAAAAAAGTGTTAAGTAGATAAGATGCTTTTTGTGGTAATTAAATTTTGGCTTTGAGTAGTAATGATAGTTTAAGTAGTATGTGAGTGTTAAATAGAAAAATTTATATTTAAAAATCTACAAATATGTGAGTTTTTATTATTTTATTGCGCATTCTAGAGCGTATAAAAAAGTGTTAAGTAGATAAGATGCTTTTTTTGGTAATTAAATTTTGGCTTTGAGTAGTAATGATAGTTTAAGTAGCATGTGAGTGTTAAATAGAAATTATAATTCTTGCTATAACATAGTGACCATTACAACATGCGAACAATAAACAAGGATTCGGTTCAGTGAGTCGATTCCCCTCTAGTGAACCGGTTCAGTGAACGACACCATGAACTCCGGATATACCCAAATGAAAGTGGAACAAAACATAGTTCATAGTAATGAAACGTTGAGAACCTTTGCCAACACAAAGATACCAGTTGTTGGTAAAATCACTTTGCAATGCAAAGCAAATGACCGTATTAAAAATTTAGAGTTTCAGGTTGTAGATTTTGATAAAAGTTTTCCAATTTTAGGTTTGAAAGGAATCGAAAAGTTAGATTTATTGCAAAGGAGTGTGAGTGAAATCAAACTAGAAACTGTTTTTTCTACGCATCGGGATTTATTTCGGGGTATTGGAGATACATCAATAAAAAAATGTAAAATTGTGTTGAAAGATGATGCCGTACCGAAAGTGTCCGCGTGTAGGAAGATCCCATTTAAACTACGAGATAAAGTAAAAGATGAGTTAAATCGAATGGAAAAATTAAACATTATACAAAAAGTGACAGCGCCTACAGATTGGGTTAATCCAATAGTTGTTGTAAACAAACCTGATAAAAATGTCAGAATTTGCTTAGATCCGTTTGAATTGAATAACACGATTAAAAGGGAACATTTTAAACTACCAACATTTGAGGAATTAACGGCTGATTTGAACGGAACAAGATTTTTTTCGACGCTTGACGCTCATAAAGTGTTCTACCAAATTCGTTTGGAGGACGAAAGTTCGGATTTAACGACTTTTAATACTCCTTTTGGTCGGTATAAATTCTTAAGATTACCTTTTGGCCTATCTTGTGCTCCTGAAATGTTTCACGCCACTTTTACTTATATTTTTAAAGATATTGAGGGAGTAAAGATTTATATTGATGACATTTTAATTGCAGCAAAAACTCAAATAGAACATGATAAAATATTAAAACAAGTATTGGATAGGGCAAAGGAAGTAGGAGTGAAATTTAATAAAGAAAAATGTATATTTGGAGTCAGTTTGGTTAAATTTATGGGACACATTTTGAGCCAAGATGGTATTCAAATTGATAAAGATAGAATAAAAGCAATATTGGAAATACCGGTACCAGGCAATAAAGCGGATCTGAGCAGATTTTTGGGTATAGTGACATTTGTATCAAGATTTATACCGAATATGACTAATTTGACTTGTACTTTGCGCGGATTGTTGAAAAAAGACGTAACTTGGAACTGGTCGAATCAGTGTCAAACAGATTTTGACAAGCTGAAAGAGTGTTTATCGCAGGCACCGGTATTGCATTATTTTGACGCCAATAAACCGGCAACACTTTCAGTTGATAGTTCGCAGAATGGTCTTGGAGCAGTCTTACTACAGGATGGTTGTCCAGTGATTTATGCTTCTAAAACATTAACTGATACTCAGCAAAAGTATGCCCAGATTGAAAAGGAAACTTTAGCGATTGTTCATGGCTGTGAGAGATTCCATCAATTCATTTATGGTCAAAAGGTTGTGGTGGAGACCGATCACAAGCCATTGGTTTCTATATTTCAAAAACCATTGGACAAGGTTCCTCTTAGACTTCAACGATTGAGACTTAGGCTACAGGGTTATGATTTAGATGTTCGTTATAAACCGGGAAAAATGTTATATATCGCTGATGCTTTATCGCGTGCGAGTATTGATGATGTAAATTTCTGGTTGAATGACGAGTCTGATTTACAAGTTAATTTGTTGAATGTAATGTATAACGTAACTAATGAAAAGTTGAACAAAATAATTAAGTATACAGAAAAAGATGATGAGTTACAAAAACTAAAAGAAGTAATACAAAATGGGTGGCCTGTAGAAAAACGATGTGTTCCGCCGGAATTAACTCCATATTGGTCAGTAAGGTCAGAATTGAGCGTTTATAATGGCTTAATAGTAAAGGGGCTACAGATTGTAATACCGCGACTACTGAGACGTGAAATGATCGACAGAGCACATTATAATCATATGGGCGTTGAAAACACGACAAATAGAGCACGTGATTGTATGTACTGGCCAATGATGTGTAAGGAAATTAAAGATAAAGTTGATAGTTGTTCTGTCTGCCTTTGTAACTCGAAATCTAATCAAAAAGAAACCCTTGTAAATAGGGATCTTCCTACGAAACCGTGGGAAATTGTAGCGATGGATATATTTCAATTGGGAAAAAAAGAATACCTGCTGATAGTTGATCTGTACTCAAAATACCCAGAAGTCGCGCAACTTAGAAATATGTCGTCAGAATCGGTGGTAAATGAATGTAAAGCTGTTTTTGCTAGACATGGCAAGCCTGAGAAAGTCTATTCAGACAACGGGACAAACTTTGTGAGTAGAGAATTTCGAAATTTTGCTAAGGAATGGGAATTTGAGTGTACGACTTCGTCAGCAGGTTATTCACAGTCAAACGGGTTTATAGAACGGCATGTCCAAACGATTAAAAATTTGCTTAAAAAATCACTCAAAGATAATAAAGATATTTATTTAACACTGCTGGAGTATAGAAATACGCCGTTAGATAGTAATTCGCCATCGCCGGCGCAGTTGTCATTCAATCGTAGACTTAGAAGTATGTTGCCTTATACAGATAAATTACTAAAACCTGAGATTCAAAAGGATATTGTAATAAAAGCGCAAAATAAACAATACATTCAGAAATATTATTATTTCAAACAAGCGAAAGATCTAGTTCCGTTGCAGGTAGGAGACAGGGTTCTTTTGCAAACAGAAAAGAGAAATTGGAAACCAGGTGTGGTACGAGACAATGAGTAGACCGCGATCATATAAGGTAGAGCTTGAGTCGGGATCGGTGTTAGAGAGGAACCGCAGATTTCTTCGAAAATATAGTGCTGTGGTTGTTGATAAAAATAGATATAATGATATTTCTGAAAATATTGTTGATAATGAAGAGAATGTTGAAATTGAAGATAGTGTGAGTAGTCCTACATCGGAAGCAAATGTTAAAGTAGACAAAGTAGTAACGAATGATAATTCGCCGAACAATGTAAATGCTGAAAATATTGTTGTTGACCATAGTAATGAACGAAACATTGTAAAATCAAGTCCAGTTAGTAGACCTATAAGAATTACTAAAAAACCTTCGTATTTGAATGATTATACAACGTAACATCAGGGGAAGATGTTATGGGGTTATATTGTAAGTGCGCCTTGACGTTGTTAGGTTGTCAACACTGTGTCACTAGATTGTCGTTGCGAAGCAGTTGTAGTCAGTTGAATTTATGTTCAGTGTTCAGTTTTGACTGTTTTGTATCCATCTTAATCCACATTAAAGTTTATCTATTTAAATTAGTTACAGTGTTCTTTATTGGCTTCATAACATATAGGAAGGGAAAGCACAGTAATATCTTTATTTTTATTACTTTTTGGAACAGAGGGGCTACTTACTGCAGAGATTTACGAATGTCAGTGGAAAGAACACAAAATATTTCAGTCGTGGCGGCAACGTATGGGTAACTCCTCCATATAGGCTACTTCAAAGTGTTCAAATAAACAATTTGCAACATATCTACAAAAGACAGACTCTGTAAATAAATCACATCGTGCTTTTACTATCACATTTTAGTTTTTTTGCACTATCGTTTTGCAGTAATTTATATCTCTCCACCCCTAAAATCAAATCTTCATCTAACATCTAATTGCACTAAATCTCGGGTACCTAGAAATCCAGTCTCAAATTAACTGCGTATAATTACGTGCTTACGAGTAAAAATATAACATTAATATTAATTAACATTTTACCAATGACTGCCAAGTTAACAAGAGTCATGTCCAATAAAAGCACTCTCTCTGTGTGATAGTGTACAAATCACATCCTCATTATCTCTGTATAACTTGACAATGCTGAATTGATGAATTTAATTTTTAAAGGGAAGTGAATATAAAGACATTAGATAGATAACACTTAATAATTTCAAGAAAGAAATGCCTATTCAGGTCAAAAAAGTTTTCTCTCGCAAACATTTCACTATTACTATGATTTCACTATTATTATGATTTCACATCGCCATGTATTGGTCACATTAATGTAAGCATTTCTTGCAGGATGCAGAAATATTACAAATGCTTTAGACTAGAATAAGGTTTCAGAGATTCTAGACATGTAAATAGAATGGATTTGCACTGTTGATGCCAGCCAAGTTGAGATTAGGTTCTCAGTTGCCAACAATACAAAACAATCGCGTCCACTCCAACGCATTTAATAGACGACAAAAGCTAGCGTGTTTTCCTATTACCTTCTGAACTTCTTTTAAAGTCGAAGATAAATATGTATATCAAAATAATGCAATTTTAAGCGCATTTCAGGGTTGGGCTAGGTAATTCGAAGAAATAATAGCTTCATAGAAATCTGGAAAAATGGTTCCTTCAGATCTACAAATAGATCTGTATACCCCACAGTATTGCATCTGTACACCCACAGCTTTAAATAATACGTGAAACGGATAGTGCGTGCAACAATCAGAAAATAACCAAAGATTCAGTCTTAAGAGTTATTATACAAAAGGGAGGTAGTTAAACAATAGGTATCTGCGTTTCTTGAGGTGTCCAGTCAAATAAAAAGGTCGAAAAAGGAAAACCTCGGGAAGGAGGGGCGTTACACTTTTCTTATTTCCCTTTCTTATGATACAAAAGTGCATCATCAATGATTCACTTCGAATGTAGCAACCGTGTGTCTCATGGGAGCAAATTGGTTGCCACAGGGCCGATTACCACATAGAGCAGGAGAACGTCCAACGTTTTTTCCTCTCTCGTCTCGCGAATCACTGTGCTTACAAAAGGTAACGAGCGTAACATAGCGTCCTACATCACATTTCGTTTTCTGACAAAATACTTTATTTAAGAAGCTCCAAATATCACACACTCCAACCAGTTAGTCTGATTGAACCAGATGTTTCAAAATGCTGAATCACATATCACCTTTGTCACGCTCGGTGAATCATTTGTCAATAGACGCCTGAGAACTCAGTACAACGGACTAATGCTTCAATATGCTTTGAAAAAAGAATACGTGTTGAATTTGTTACGAACATTTGATTAAAATATAAATAGATTGCAGAAATTAAAATTATTTCTATTTGGTTAGCCATTTTTGAGACATTTCATGTTAACATGAAAACAAAAAATAAAAAAATTAACAACACCTGACTGAAATATTTTGTACGCTATTCCTTATGTCGCATGTCGTACGTCGCAAAAAAAGTTCGGTTTTGTAAACACCTCGACCGCGGGTGGGGATATAATACCAAGATGGCAAATACATGAACACTACACTTGTATTCGAATCAGGCACAAGATAGGTTGAAATGCGTTATAATCAATGTAATAGCGGCTCACATCGTCTGTGTATCTTCAACAATGAACGAAAGATATTCTGCTACAGTGAGTGACAGATGCTAAAGCAGACATTAGCCCATATGCTGTGCTTATTGTAAAATTTATGGCGTAACTCTGTCTGTAGAATTATCTCGTAGACAAAATGTAATGTTGGTCTTCAGAAATGGAATGAATAACGGTAAATGGAAAATAATAGAGTAAATTATGAAAATTTTGAACAACTGCCGCAAGGTTCATCGAAACGAGGAAACTAACTTGTGTCCGTTGATTCTTTGTGACACTCCTGGTGCCACAAAGAGTACAAATGAGGATAGTACGTAATTTGAGATGTACGTATTTTAAGATAGAATTAGATAGATTTAAAGATAGTTCGTAATTTGGTGAGAACATGTATACGTATTTTGTTTTCATTAATATAACTATTAGAGAAACTACGAAGCGGAAACCTATGCTTCCCTTACGTCACAGAAACGCGCTACTCTGGTCTATTTTATCTGTTGAGCTAGGTAAAACAAGACACTTGACAAAGGATGATCCTTCTAATACTCTTCTTAGCTCGTAATATTCCCCGAGAGCAGGAGTACAGTAGGACATCTGAAATGAAAGATGAAAGAATAACTGTGGCATAATAATGGAATATTTCATCATTTACGAGTTGTGGGTTCCAGAAACATTTTAATTTATTATAATGAAGACATATGCATTATTTACTCAGTGTTGACGTTTATACTGAAGATTTATTGACATCGTATGACATCTTAACTATTCTGAAAGGAATTGTTGGAAAAATAAGAAAAAGCTGTTTTTATGTATAGATGAATACTGTCTGAAGAATTGATATTCATATAAATGAAATACATGACAATAGTTATTTTAATGCCGATTGTCTTACTGAGTTTAGATTAGCGATAAATTAAATCTTTTCAAATAATTTTCAACGTTTCAACATTTATTAAGCCTTCTTCGATGGAACAACAAATTGAAAGTAGTGAAAGTAGTACCCTGTGGAGGGCTCAATAAAAGACGAAACTTCTGAATTTTTTCCAAGATTATCTTCTTATTACTTTTATCGATCACCTTGACTCAATAAAACAATGACCACTAATGATAATTGGGATGATTGATTGATTAGTGCTTCCGGGTGCGTCAATTGCTAAGGTCATTAGTCAAGTACGTTTAGAGCGTGTTTTATTGCGGGAGGAGGCGGCGATTTTCCCCCACTTGATGGCGAGATCTGGCGCCGACCTACCGTCTGGTAACGGGGTTCCCCGAACCAGGTATCTCCCAACAGCACCACCCCAGCCGAGTGAAGCTCTAAGCTGCCGACAGGTTTCCCGGCCGGTCTCCCAGAAATGCGGTAGTTTAGCGCATGTTAGTGTGTGTGTAAGTAAGTGGTAGAATAGAAAAAGGAATGGAAAGGAAATATCGCGCGAGGTTCGTGGCCCGTTTGGAAGGATACTGCTCCGGCATTTGCATGGTATTGATGAGAGAAACCACGGAAAACAACCGATCAAATCAGCACCAGACAACCAGAATTCTCCTCCAGGCAGCAAAAGAACTCGATCTAGTTATCTAGCCAGTGCCGGAAATCCTGCCACCGTCCGGACTCGAACACAGGACCTCCTAGTCAGAGACACTGCAGTAACATCAGTTGATGTCGTGAGCGACCTCTCCCGGTGGTAATTGAAAATTGCACTAAGAATGGACATCGCAACACGTCATAATCATTACACTTCTAACCAATATTGATACGCAAAATTAAGTGGTAACCCTCTGAAGGCAACGGGTCAAGCGGCGCGACCTTTCTCCTTGAGATAAACCCGCAACCCTTCTTTTCCTACCTGCGTGCGCCCAGCGTTTTCTCGACGCCAAGCATTCCAACGGGTGATTAGCGGGAGTTGACCCGCCAGCCGCGCGCGTTTCAGATGAAATATGCGAGATGCAAAATAGTTCGTTCGTGACACACTTGGAGGCGCATCTGGGCGAAGCGGCACATGCGAACGGGACGCGATTGGTCAACGCGGCGATTATCGTCGATTACCGCGCGCCCGCGGGAAGAAGCCGCCGCCGCCGCCGCCGCCGCCGGAGAGCGGGAGAGAACGCTAACGCGCTTGCGCAATGTGGAATTGCGCCCACATTGCCCGCCGCCCGGCTGCCTCCCATCAGTTTCTCATCAAACCGCGTATGCATGTTTGCTCTTGCAGAAAGAGTTTGTGTATAATTTGGACGCTGAGCGGAATCGGACTATCCATTCCAATTTCTGAGTGGCTCCTGATAATGTTGTGCCAATGAAATGCAAATATTAACCCCTTTGCCTCTTAATGAAGCTTTCAGACCGGCAACCAACGGACATGGCACTTGAGTTTGGTATTTTGAAAATAGCCTCGTGTTTGCCATCATATCGTTTAGAAACAACTTCATAAATATGCAAGTCCTGTTTTGCCTTGTGTCACTATTTTTGTCAGGAATAAAATAGGTAACCATGTAATTGGAGATTTTGGCAGTGGCGGCTCGTGCCTATCGCCCTTTCGCATTTGCACACCCAAATTAAATGGGTGCATTTTCTTTTAAACATCTCTAAACAAGAGGTGGATATAATTTCTCTCAGAGCGTTTCCCAAACAAGGAATTTCAAAACGCTTCCTTCCGCATGGAAGCAGCGATTGGTAGCCGCCGCCAGTGCTCTTCGTGGAAGCCAGCCGGCGCACACTCGGGAATTGCGAACGAGTAGATCGCGTCGTTGGCTGCCGCGGGGCTGGAGGGGAAAGAGGGAACACAGTGTCTTAATGTACGGCAGAAGCATTTGGCTGAGTGTGCGATCGCCTCAGCGAGTGCCTTGATAGGTCTCTTGGTGCCTTGATAGGTCTCGAAGAGATAACACTCAGCTAGCACAAGGTTGTAGAAGAAATAAGAGTAACATTGAACGAAGAAAGTGTGAGATATCTCTCCTCTGGAAAGAGCTCTCATCCCTTCCAATGAAACAGTTCTTCCCTAGCGCGCGAAAGGCGAACGCAATGCTGTGCAGTGTTGCAATCATAAGAATTGTGTTAATTTCATATTATACGCACATTTTCTTATATTTTGAAGTGAGTTGCAATTGCAATTCCATTTCGCATTATTGAAAATCCAAATGCAATTTGCAAACATATGTAGTTAGCTAGTTTTCTTAATGCGTTTTGAAAAACCGACGTTAGAGTGTTCGTTTTCTTGTCAAGCGTGGAGAAAAATTTGCTAAATATGACAGCATTGAACTGACGTCGTGTTCCGTCACACACAGCAGACGACTAATTAACTATATTGTTTAAGTTTTCGGTAACTTGTTCTTTTAGCCAAAAATGTGTACGGCGAGCTTATGGAAAATACTCTGTAGCAAAGCTGCGAGTAAAAATAGTTTTGAATCAACGTGTACAATAGAACTCTTAACACTCCTGGAAAAACTGTTCCGGATTGCGCTAAGTAGTGGTAATCTGACTCTAGTAATAAATATTTTGGAAGGGGTCCTTGTCGAGCGAAGTCGAAGCAAGTGTCTGGTATACTATCAGACTTCTGAAGATGATCAGTGTTTAATTGTCATAAATTATGTCAATGTATATATATATATATATATATATATATATATATATATATATATATATATATATATATATGGGTGTGTCTGTGTTTGAGAGAAGGGGAGAGGAAGGGAGAGAGAAGAGGGACGTTGCATACCCTAATGTCATGACGACGAGCCGCCACTGTATGTATGGTATGGGAGAGTAAATGGGAGAGTTAAAATAAGATTGTTTATTGCACTTGTAACGGTGAATGAGTTACATTGTGAAAATTATTGAAAAAATTATATTTAGAAAACATTTCCTCCGTTTTATTTTCGGGTAGATAAAACGTGAATTATTATACACAGTTCACCAAATAAATTTAACATTTCTAATGGTAATTAATGATTAATGATGATAATTAATTCGCCAAATGCAGCATCATAACAAGTAGCACTTGTAAATCGATGTTTAGATAACCCGGAAAAGATGTTTACAGCAAGTGAATCTTTATGACAAGCAGTTTATAGCGTGCAATAAATGGATGAGAGTGAAAAGATTATATAATACAATTCTGTTCAGTGTAAACAACAATCAACTTTCGCCCGGATCCTCCAATTACCGCAAGAGTATATAAATCCCGACCGCCGCCGGCCAATACCAGATGTCAAAGAGAGGGCGATGTCGAAAAGGCGCGATCAGCAGCCACCCAAGCTAAGAAGACGGATGGCCCGGAGATGGATAGTCTGGGCTCGCTGAAGAGCTCGTGCAAAGGCACTCATTAAATCAGCCACCTTGCATCACCCATCGTTTTCATTGTTTTTCGCCAGCCGTCGGAGATGCCAGCTGATCGGTACCTTATTTGTACCTGTCGACGATCCCTTTCTTTGCGCAAGATCCAGGTGCCTAATAAACAGTTCGCCATCGAAACCCTCTCCTTATGAAAATTAATATATTTTCTGCAAAGTTTCTACAATACACTGTTTCTTAAAATGTCCTCATCATTTGTATCTCACGTTCTTTGATTTAATTGGAGCACTTTGAAGACCACGTTTGTATTATACTCATCAGGGAATATCTATAATTTCAAACAATTTATTTCAAGCCACCGGTAGAAGAGGCTCATGGCATCAACTGATATCACTGCGGTGCCTCTGACCGGGAGGACGCAGGTTCGATACCCGACGGTCGCAGGATTATCGACACTGGCTAGACAGCTAAGTCGAATTCAATAACTGTCTGGAGGAATTCCAGCGGCCGATTGCTCTGACCGTGGTCGATGTTTTTTTAGATCAATGCCTGGTTAATTGTCGGAGACGTATCCAAACAAACGGCCCACGAAGCGCGCGCGATCTTTCCTTCCTCTTCCTTTCCCTCACCCCTTACTTAAACACACTTACACGTATACAAGCACTTGTTGGGAGACCAGTCGGGAGCTTAGAGCTTCTAGCGGCTGGGGCAATCCCCAGTTGACGCACTTATTAAATCAATTATTACATTGCATTCGTTTCCTTGCACCCATCAGTGAATATAAAATTAAATGGCCAATCGTTTGTCATTATCTGCTATTATGACCTAGTTCGCGCTCATGATTCGCCGTAACACGCTTTTACAGAAATCGTGCAGTGATTTGAAGCGAATGACGCTGGGGCAAAAGTTCGTCTGAAGTGGATTATGTAGGAATTGTTTAAATAAATACGCGCGATCGAATGCAACTAATGTATTCGCAATTGAATTTTAGTAAAATGCTACACGTTCAGTTGGTTAATATTAATTGATATTTTTTATTTCCAAACCTAGTCAATAGTCTGTTGGCTGAAAATTACTTCATGCTAGGCGATCTTCGTCTTCAGATGACGCTAAAACCTGTTCACAGCATTTCTATAAACAATGCTTTCTTACCATGTATCAGACAAGATATAGCCGATTGAACATTGTCGATTACGAGCAAGGGAATATTTAGTGATACGAGGGAACGCTAGTGGGTATATTCCTACACAGGAATTGATATTGGGTGAATCGAGAGAACTAATTCCAAACTTGGCAAGATGAATCAATAAGTTTTCTTACTTATTATTCATGTTTTTACTTGTAGTTTCCGTAAATTCCTGTAAAACATGTACCAGATGCACATGAAAATATCCAAAACACAATACTGATATAGTTCTTATCGAAGGAGTCGTTGTGTTGCCAAGAAGAAAATCAGAATTCCATGAGTATTCAAATAAATATATTTATTTGGATTTTTTTAAATGAAATAAACCCAAACATATATAGTCAATGATATTTTGTTGACAGAAGTAACCCTTTTAGTTACTGTATAAAAATACATAAAGACATAAACATACATTAACAAACGCTACTGTTTTTTTTGTCTTCTTTTTAATTCTCACATAATTAATCCACAATAAGTTCACCGCATCCTACCGGCACAAAGAGACACAAACAGACGTGCAGTCAATCATTCTTCCAATTTTTTCCTCGTGAATCGAGGAATTAACATTATGAAACGAACGAGAAAAATAGTGATTAGAAACAATCACTGTAGCTGACTTATTTCAGTGCATGGTGTATTACGTTTCAAACATTAAGGAAACATAAAGAATCATTTATTTATGTCAGGTAGATCTTATTTTATATGAAAAACACTAATTGGATTACAAAGAAATAATTGTGTATGTTAGTTTTTAATTCAGTACACTAAATTCCATTATATTTAATTCAAACATAAAGTTTCTTAATATTCAGAGGTGCAACGAAACACGAGCTTTGAGAAAATAAGTCTCTCCTCAAATACTCTAAACGTGCTTTATAGCAACGTCGAATGCTTTCACATTCCCTTATATCTTAAGTAATGAGACGCTCACCTTCAACAGTTGCTTCACAGTGGGCAATGCATTCAGCACATGGCCTTCATTCGATTTGCACAAGTGTTGCTCCTCTGGGGATCATAACGAACCAGTATGAACTAGTTTCAACATTCTCCACAGTTTAACTATTACATTAAACCACATTAGAAACAGCCATCGTACCTCCAAGTAGAGCAAGCAGATGAGGCATGCTCAATTAAAGATCTTTTTAAGATGCTGAAGTGAATTCGTACCAGAAGAGATCCCTAAATCGTACAATCGAATGTGAGAGAAGATATGATTCGCGTATTCAGATTAAACAGTGGCTTCAAGTCCTCGCTATTGATAGGTCCAGCAAAAATCAAATAGGACACAAAAATATAGAAAAGTTTTCATTTTACATATCCATCCAACGAGAAAATCCACGTGGTAAGTACATTTATTTGGATTTCATTTTTTAGTCGAACAGAAAAATAATCGGCCCCATCAAGCCTAGAACTAACGACGTTTGGGTATCCTTCGTGCACCTGCGAAGAACGGGTGCAGTTTGTTCCTTAAACTAGTGATTTTTGTGGAGTATTACCATAGCGTGTAGAAGAGACGTGCTAAGGTGTTACTCCACAGTGCCTCCACTACTATTCCACCACTACTCCATTACCCATATTTGTCTAAAATACTGTATTCAAAACCATTTAAATGTGGATTACGACGTATGTGCGTATCTATGTATTCCTGTCTTTGAATTCTGAACCAAAATTAGATAGCAAAAATCGACATACAACGATAATATTTGCCTATCTTAGAATAGAAAAGAAAATAATATACTCTATGATATTCCGAGATGTAAATGAACAGTTGTATGGTAGCACACATATTTCATAATATTTAGTGCAAAAGAAAATAAATTAACATGATGGAAAATATCCGCTTATTAAATCGTCTGTGATGACCGTGACCAAGAAGGATATTTTTATGAGGAATAACAACTAATTTTAGAATCAAAGAAGATTGCGTTGATTACGATGGCACGAATGGGTTCTCCATTGTAGTTGTAGTTGAAGTTGTAAAGAGTTGTGCAGACAAAACTCTTGGAAAATATTCCCAATCTTCCTGCTTCAATTTTTTAAAATAATCATTGGATTGATATTAACGATAAACCGCTACACAAATATGTAATAGTGAAAATAAATGTTATAAGACAACAGAACGCAATAAAATATCATCGTTCTTGGTAATCTGTACTACGAGAAATTAATCTTTCCGTAGGTTGTGAGCGATAACATTGCAACACGAAGCATGAGCGAAGGAAGATGCAACAAACAAAATTGCACCCACATCTTACCTCGTGGAAGACGTGAACATCCAAGGATGAAAATTTGTATAGAAAATAATGTACGTCAATTCGAGATTTAAAAGACATAAGTTCAACTCAGAAATATACGAAAATGTTTGAATAAGAAATAGATAATAAAAAATATAATTTCCATTATTCCATTTGCACTCGGCGTGTTGTATAATACTTCATACCTGTACTGAACTTTCAGTACCTGATTTCATGAAACCGTCACATACCGGAACATTTCATCACATTCGTACATTAAAATTGTTTAGCACAATTATACAATTGCGTAGACGTAAAATAAGGAGAAAGCAACGCAATTCTAATTCAATATTCACAGCATCTCCTTCAAAGATGGAGTGAAGAAGGTTGCTTGCGTGTACTGAACCAAGAATAAAGAAAATTTACTAACTTGAAAATCAATTGCACAAGAATATGCAAAAGCAGTAATTTGAAAAGCACGTCGAGTGAGTAAGTGACAGTTTCGCTGAATGCCGTCTCAAAAACATCGACTTCCTAGATTTTGAACGGTCAGCTTCGACACAAAAAAAAATAACTTTTACGTGTATGAAAGCACATTAGAAAGACAATGCAATATACAGAGTGTTTATTTTATCGTTCGCCGAAGAATCGGGCCGCGTCGCCCGAGCAGTCGAAGTTTCATTCGCCCAACGAAACACTGACCCAATGCCGTGCTGACATTCGAGAACTATCGCTGCGACGCTTACCTTATCTTAAAGAAGATGCTGAAAGTGGTGTCCTTCTATAATGTTCTAGTGGCACAAGAATACATTATTGGCGCCTCCGGAACATATTCTGAATTACCCTTTGAAGTAAGTCTGGAGGAATTGCCGCGATTTTTTCTTTAATGGAGCGCCGGAGCTCTTCCTCCGAATGCGGGGTTTTGCATACACGTAATGTAACCCCAAAGGAAAAAATCATAAGGAGTCAGATCACATAAGAGGCCATAACCCACGACTAATTATTCGATCGTCATTATAAACATTATAAAAAGTTCATAGATCGAACAGCAGTTTCAAAATATGCAGCAGCATTTGCAGTGAATAGTTGTCGAATCCTTTTGAAAATACAATTCACGCCTCAAACATTTTCTTGGAGATTACTGTAACCTGGCAGAGATTTCTTTCACCTTCTCTTCTGTCAGGACATGACATTTTCGACAGTTGTTTATCACTTAAAATTCATGGGTGTGTAGTTTCTTTACCTGCTTCAAAATTGTCGATCGATGTGGAATATTCACGCCCGGAAATTTCTTAATTAACCTCTTGCGGCACTTTCTGAATACTTAAATCGACTACTTAAATCAATCTACTTAAATCGAACGAAAGAGTCGTTAAGAAATGCTCTCTGCTTCAGAGAAAATTTTATGATGCAGAGTTTAACGCTTCTGGGACTCTGGTGAATCGGCCGGTCGCGCCGAACGACGAACGCGCCAGATGAACGGGGCCCTTTTTGACAATTTCCCGTGGAACCGAGGACTCGATCGTTGAGGCGAGCGGCGCGTCATCTTCGGCGAAAGCTAAGATAAACACCCCTTATTACAAACGCTTCCAAAACAAGTTTCTGGGCTATGACAACCCCTAGTTCTCATTAGACTACCTCATGTTTTCTGAACAGCGGTAGAATATGTACATGGCACTGCGCATGCGCAATGTCTCGCTAGGGCTTTAACTCGAGTGCACAGATAACTCGCGTGAACTCTACTTATTGTTTCGGACAGCGTGCTTTATGTAATTAGTTATGAAAGAGCAATGTATATTAGATGTGGAAAGATGGAGAGGTTTCTCCCATGACACAAAGTAAGATCCCATGCCCTCCTGCTCGTCGGCTTACGGGATTTTCCTCCTTCAAGACTTTTATCCCAACGGGATAACGCCCTAGCCTAGACAACATCTAAGTTCCCAACTAATCTCCCGTCAGGTATGGTGGATGTAAATGTGTGTGTGTGTGTGTGTAACAGTTGATGATGGATCAAGGATAAAGAAACGTCCGCGCGCAGTTATTATCTTACTTCTCCAATAATCGCTTGGTATTTATTAGAGAATCTATAGAAAACTACCTATCAGAGCAGCGGGTCGCAAGAATTCTCCCGACAACGACTGAATTTGATCTAACTAGTGTCGACCCCCCACCGTGTGAACAGAAACCCTGGGACGCGCCGATTAATGTATTTACAGAAGAAAGTGTTGCCGCTGAGCTATCGCAGCCGGTAAAAGCATGCCATGTCGAAGCCATCCTCTGTAAAAGCACTGATATGTTGTGGCTGCATCAGTAAGTACTAGGAACCTCTGTACTCTTAAGACGGCCATAAAAGAACATGCAGGACAATGCATACAAATCTTCCTGAATCCCCTCGCAACGCTCGTCCTGCAGACGTTGTGGAGAAATGCCACCTGTTCCGAACGCTCGCCAGTTGCTCAACCGTAAGTAGCATGCACGTTGCGGTGGCGTGTGGCGAATAGAGCAAGCGACAATGAGGCGACCGACTCAGCTGGAGGGACGAGCTGGAGCTCGCGACGGCGCACCGGGGCGGCGAGCTCATCGCGGGCGAAAGGAGGCGGCCCTGGCCCCGAGAGCGCGGTCGCCCGCGAGGCCCTGCGCTCCTCCGCCGACACGTCGCGCCCGCTCGGGATTGCACATGGTAAAATAAACCATGTTTTTAAAAATCATTGATATTTTCGAGCAGATGCATCGATATTTTTGCTTTCCATGTTTTCCATGTTTCCATGTTTTCCATGTTTTTGGCATCGATGTTTTTGCTTTGCATATTTTCTTCAGATTGATATATTTGTTCAGAAATACCAATCTTTTAAACGTCGATGTTTTGAAAACGACATTGAAAACCTTTTGTTGATGTATCGTTGCTTTGCCCAAAAGTTTCCACCACAACGCGGGATATCCCGCCGGCTTTTTTTATGAACAGCTAAAATATGTCAATAACTCTAATTGTAATTGTTTGTAATACAGTTGTAATTGTTCAAATTCTAATTATATTTGTAATCATGTGTGCCTCCGAGTATAAGTTCAAAGCTAACTTTAATAAATCTATGTATCTATCTATATATCTAACTTTCTATCTAATTTGTGCAAATGTTGCTCATGAAACTTCCAAATGTCGTAAACAATAAGAACTAAATTTTATAGGAGAGCTAATATACTGGATATTCCTTTAGAGTGTGAAGTTAAACTTTGTATAATTAAACTTATTTGTTGTTAGTTTCATACTTTAACATCGGTAATACCACGAGTGCTTTGGAAATTATCGATAAATTCCTGAAGCATGGTCAATTCTGTAATTTCTTCTTAGATACCGTTAGATTTTGAAGGGTTTCAATTATTTATTATTTTATTTATGATTACATCATAAGCATTACTTTACAGAACTTGTTACAAAAATGCATAGAAAAATATTGCTTGGAATTTAGAAAAAATCAATGACATAATATTGCAAATAAATCAGACCCAAGGACTCAAAAGTAGAACTTTGAACATAGAAGCATGTATCATTTTAATATTGGTATCTATCCTATCATCTTCATTTCATAAACGTCGAATATCCATTCACCTCTCAAAAGTAGTACCATTATAATGCTATTAGTCGTACAATCATTCTTCAGTTAGAATAAAAATGCAATGTGAAAGCGTAAAGAGGAAATTAAATTAGACATCTCATTAAAAATCAAATCAAGGTTGATAAAAGAGTAGAGTAGTTTGAGAAAGAGTGTATGTCGAGGAAGCAGAGCATCAAGGAAAAGAGATCTAGTTGGTCGAATAATACCCGTTGCGATATCTAAATGGCAGCATTACTAATGGTGCTGTAGCGACGTGAAGCGGGAGCTCCTGGAGTTCGAGTCCAGCTACAAATCTGGATGCCACTGGAGAACAATATTCTTATGGACGGCTGCTCCGATCGGTTGCTATTTTCTCCGATCTGTATAGAGCGCTTAACGGAGCAAATAAACGAGCCTCGGACTGCACACGTTATTTCCTTCCTCGTTCTTGTCGCTTCATCTCCCTTCTCTTCCCACACAATTACACTTACATGCACTACACTGCCATACGTGTCGGGACCACACAGCCTGTCCTAGCTGGTGTCCTGGTTGGTGTCAGTTCTCACTTTCCAGTGGAAGAGGAATACTGACACCTCCCGGGATAAAACTTACCCCTTACGTATGGGACTAACGGCTATTAGAGTTATCGCGTCCGAAAACGCTACACATGAATCAATCAATAATTATTAAGTATTGGTTTATATGCCCTTCCTCTCCAGAATCTTGCTTGAAAGATACTAGTTCAAGATTCTCATCTATCGAATATCCTGGAGCGTATAAATGTGCTATTAAATGTTATTTCTAACTTTTACATTGCCACTTGCTTGTTCAAACTCCTATCCAATATCGCTCATCAAAATTTTCCTTGCAATCTCAACTCAAAACTAATGCGGACTAACAAATCGTGCGGATCTGAGGCACTCAAATGCTAATGCTAGTTTCTCAATAATGTTGTCTTGGGGGCAACACGAGATCACATTATTTTATACCACGTCGCTTTCTGAAGAAAAAATATATCTGCTGGATATAGAGAAAATCAAATAATTTCAAAAGTCACGATTAATCAAATAGAACGTAATTATATTTTATTTCTTAAATTTTTAGCTTTCTTTACGATAGCTCTTCGTAGTGCTAGTTGATTCACATTTCTTTTATCGACTTAAGTCAACGAAATTATTTATATTGGAGATCATTCAATGATCTGCTCAGTTCCATAAATTCCATATTTTCCATAAATAATATATTTTATAATAATCACGTTTTTCGTTGTATTGAACAAGGCGTATCAATACTTGGATGACATCTGCCTGAACCAGGTAATAAAGAATTGTTATCGAAGACATTTACATCCACAAAGTCTCGTACGTATAACTTGGAAAAAAAAAGAAATTTTCTAAGATTTAATCTCATACACTCATAGTTCAACAAAAGCATTTAATGATACAAAACCCGACGTGTCTTCCAGAACCAGGAATCGGCATCGTTATTACCCAAACTGCGCGAGGGAGAGCGGCGCATCAGATCCCTGATAGTGTCAGATAGGCATGCACGCCCCCTCGCCGAACACTGGGCCAAAATTACTCAAGGAAAGTCGCACTGGTGTATTTTTTTTTAATTCAAAAAATTTATTGCAAGTAACACGAGTAAAAAGTATTAATGACAAAAATTGTATTAAATTAGTGACCTGTAGCAGCAAAAAATTTTCTTATCAAAACCGCACAAAATAGTTTTTCCAAAAAGTAGTCTGTACGATTCTCAAGAGCAGCAAATAGAAAACTGTGATCGTAGGCTTCCGCGGTTGTCGGTGATTACTTGGCAGTCCGGGAGTCACCGTCGTTGTGGTGGGGGTTTAAGATTCATTGATTGGTAGTGATTCCGGACGAGTCAAATAACATTGTCATTAGTCCCGTAAGTGTAGTGCATGGTTTTGCTCGGAAGATGGCGGTGGTCATCGCCCGCAGTACGGCGACCTCCGGCGCCCATCTTCCGTCGGCTAGCGGGGTTTTACTCAACCACGTATTTCCCACCATCGGAGCACCGCCATAGCCGGGTCAAGCTTTAAGCTCCTGACCGGTGTCCCTATATGCATGTTAGTGTATGTATGGGGTGAGGATAGGACAAGGAATGGGAAGGAAAGATCGCGCGCGGTACCCGTTTGTCAGGGTATTCGCCTGGTGCTGATAGAAAAAAAACACTAAAACTACCGATCAGAGCAGTCAGCCGCTAGAATTCTCTTCCAGACAGCAACTGAATTCTAACTAGCTGAAAGTTTAGAGCCAAAATTTCCGGCATCGTCGGGATCCGAACCTAGAACCTTCCCCAGAAGGACTGCACTGACATTAACCTGATGCTCTGATCCATATCTCTCGATGGGTGTCTAAGAAAAGGCCTAGATATTTTATCGCTTTGATGTGGATGTCCTTGAATAGGTTCTTGGCTCAATGTTACGAGGGATGGAGGTGTGCACGTTCGTGGGAAAATATGTTGACTGCTGTTTTTGTTGGACTGAATGTACTTTGTAAGCGCGCGTTTCGACCAGTGTCCCTGCTCAGTTTGGCAAACTAACTACATTTCTACTTTATATTACATTATGCACCAAAATGGAAAAGATGGACTGTGAAATAGTAAGAGACTGCGTAAATAACATACAACGTTCATAAGGCGGAGATTCGTGTCCCTAGACCCTAAAGCTGAGATCTTCTTGTTTTTGCGATTTCATCTACTCATTTATTTATATACCGTATATTTCAGCAGATAAGTTTGATACATGAATCGCAAAAAAAAAATACTCAATAAATACTGAATCTCTTTATAGGATAGATGCTAAAGAAGAAGAATTAAAAATTCTCAAATTCATCATCTGAGGCAAGTTGTTCCTGAAGTACACTTGCATGTAGTTCCTTAGGTTTGTCATATGGGTCCCATTCTGTACTTAGGGTGACGATTTTCTCGTCATCAGAATCACATAACAAATCGTCCTCAGCGCCATTAATTACATTATAAATCTCACACTTTTTGCCCACACAATGCCCTAATCAATGCGAATGTTTGCCAGAAGCCAGTGCTGCCAGATGGGTAACCTTGCTGCCAGCTGCAATAATAGATGATTTCTGATCATAACTAAATTCACAGACAGGTTGATAGTTCGGGGGGCGTCTTATAGGACAAATATATGCTAAAAATATAAAATTTTGAAAAAAATGTCTACCTCGTCTAATAAGAAGATCGTCTTATCTGCAGAAATATACAGTATTTACTTGTTTATTTATTTGCTTATTTGTTTGAATATTTATTATTTTGTTTGAGTTTTATTCCTATGACTTTTATACCGCTAACAGCAGGTTTTACGTCTCGATGGGCATATGAGCATATTCGACCATACACTAGACACCAACACACTTGCGGGCTTATCTGATCTGAGGTCAGCAGAACGCAAAGCCCTTCACATCAACCCATACATGAGAGATAAGGGACAAACAACGATGTCCAAGGTGGGACTCGAACCCGCAAACCTTCGGACCGAAGCGTTGACTGCGTACAGGTTATTTATAACCTCGGCCATACAGGTCGCCTGTTTCAGAATTTCTTTATTTGAGTTCTTATTTCTTTATTTGTGTATTTCTCTATTTGTTTGTGCATTTATATATTTATTTTCGTTGTAAGTCTTTGCCTTTCTGCGTTTGGACCAGTGCGCCGTGCTCACTTCGCTTCGTCAGCGCCGCAAGGACAGCGGGGGCTTCCTTCCTCGGAGGCCGAGTGGCAGCGGGCGGCGCGTAATTCAGCCGTGGACCCGACTCGAGTGGGAGCGAGGCGAGCGCTTGCGTGATGCGTTTGACCGCGTGGGCGAGACGAAGCAGTCGCGGATGCACACGACGGCGTGAGAACGCGCAGCTTTGAAGATTGAAAGTACGGACGAATCAACTGCGGTTCGGTTAGCACGCGCTTGTGTGTTTTGGAATATACTCATTTAATTAGTATTGGATATATTTAGTGAATAAGTTTCAAACAAATATTATTTTTAAACACATTTAATATATTCTGTTTTTCTCTCATTTGCGCCTTTCAGAGGGGGATGTCCTCAACATACACATGTTTGTGAAAATTGCAACGTTAAGAAGAAGACATACTATTACAATGAAATTTATTCCGCAGATTATGTATAATACAACACACAAATAATTAGAATTACAGAACTGTACCTGAATTTCGACACTGAGAATTTAGTACGATGTGAAGTCGCTACGAGCTGTCGTCTGAACCTCTAGACATCGCGGTAAGGATTCAAAGAGATGTATCTATATGCATTGCTGCGGAACAACTGCCACGCTGTTTCTATGCGTGACCACAAAGCATCGACAGTGGCTGAAGGAGGATCAGAACGAACAAGTTGTCGATCATATCCCTGACATGTCAGGCAAACGTGCAGGCTAGGAAAGCAATGGTGGCGGTTGTTTTTCGCAGAAAGCTTCAAATTCCTCGCCACATGCGGTCGGGCATTGTTCTGTTGAAATATGGCTTGTGGAGCTGCTTGCAGGAGAGGTAGTACCTCTGGCCCTGAAACCTCCCTGATGTAGCGGTTGCTTTTCAGATTGCCCTCGACTCGTGCGAGGCGAGATGGCACATTGTAGCCAATGCTGATCGGTACCGGCACACTTGGCATTGTGTCTATGCCCGTTATGGCGCGAAACAATGCTGGCTGGCAGATCGCGATCACCGCAGTAGCATCGAACACGTACGCGGCCATCGCTGTGCCACAAATTAAAGTGGATCTCGTCCGAAAACATTACATTTTATCACTTATCACACCATGTGCGTGATCTGGGCTGTCCGAGTGACGCCGCGTTGAAGGCTGTGTTGCCGACGTTTCGACCATCCTGTCGTGGTCTTCCTCAGGGCTGGTATGCGCCGTGATTGTCAGCGCTCGGGTGTATATTATTATAACTGTTTTATATCAATGTTACATGTGATACATAATTACAGTAACGTTACGGAAATTCATTATTTCCATCTTCAGGCAAAGTCAAAAACAAATAATTAATATCATATTTTAAACAATGGACAGATGGTCAGAGTTTAACAGAAGATTTACATAAACTAGTGTACACAAGTCACAACGGAACGCATCTTGAACATGAATATTTATATTCTTTAAAAAAATCTTCACATTTTTAAAGCCAATGTGCAATTCGCCACGTCTCCGTGATTTTTTTTTAGGTACCTCATTTATAAATCGGTTGCGAGTGAGAGCCGCAAATTATGTTATGCATATTACTGAAATAATTTTGGAGACTATGTGTTGCACGCATGTGTCATCCGTACGTGCGTATATATCGTAATTTGCACGACACACCCAATCCAGTCACAAATTTGAATTTTTCATTTGTTTTTTTAACTCAGTAAATATTCTCATCTGTCAAAACTCATAATTATGTATTGCTATTGAAGATGTATGTGTTATTTAAGTTTCATGAATCTAACTATGAAATGTTTAAAAAGTTATGTTAGAAAGGTTGCTCGTATACTGTAATGTACGTGAAACTAATGGAAGAAAAGGAAGAAATTTCGTTAGTTGTCACTCTTTGATACTTATGGGATGAAATTGCATGTTTTTTTATCTATCGAAATCCTCTACATCTAAGGAAACACCAAGTGTTTGTTTAAAATCTGCTCTATTGTTTGAGAATATTGCATAAATGAAGTAGAGTCAATTATTTAACCGAATAAAATGTCTTAAAATAAAAAGCATTTGTAAGTAATTGATTACTGTTGTACTGCTTTACAATTTTCGTCTACCTCACATTCACATGGAAAAGTTTGCACTTTTATAATTCGCATATTTTTACTCTTTGATTCAAACAAAAATATTACGGCACGAAGTGAGGAAAATAGAGCATACGCACTAATATCATAACGACAGGAGTGACAGAAGTGACATTCGATCGTTACTGATCAGCAAAAATCAGGCAATATTCTACGGCAATCTCATTAACAATTTGGTTTATAATTGCACTTTTTATTGAACTTAAACCCAGGAGAAAACAAGAGAAGAAGAATCCACTCTCGCAAGACTTCGAATAGAACATAACCGTCTTATCCACTCACATCTCTGAAAGTAAGAATCTCCATTACTTTGTAGTATATTTTGTAACACTCCTATAAGTGTTCAACATATCTCAATAGATTTCCCAGGGTACTCAGACTTACTTATGACACATTCACTTTCAAATTGTCTTTCCAGATTATTTACTGATCATCTCTAACATATAAGTTTCTAGAGGATATAAAATTATTTGATGCATTGTAAATAATTTTATATTGCTTATGTTGAATAATTTTAGGTTGCTTATGATCTTGCAGTTCATCCAACCAAAAAATAAAGCTCATAAAAACAGGAAAAAACTAGACATTAATGTTTCCTAGATGGGTCATAATTTAAAAAGTCAGCAGGAGCAAATATTTCTCAAACCCTGCAGGGCAATTGAATCCACGTAATAGCATTGCTCTGCTCTCGAATGCAAAGCAGATAATGTGGACAGCTGCATCGAGTGTCCCGGCTCCCATCGCTGCGAAGCGGGAGCCGGGGCAGGCGATTACACGACGCGTTCACCCGGTGGCCGCCTCAAGCGGATGCGGAGAGACGATTGCGTTTCACCAGCGCCGCCCTGATGATCCACGAGTGAGAGGTGCAAAGCTGTGGAACGGACTGCTTGTCGAAGGCTGAAAAGGAGAGGAGGAGAAGTATACCGTAATTAAGGGGGAATTCGCGAGCCGGAATGGCTGTGAATGGCCAGGAGGAAGAAATAAGAGGTTTCACGGAAGGGAGATCCACAAACCAAGGCCGTCTGGGTAAACTCTAGTAGGTGCTCTACTCATCGTCTGAAGGAGAACGAGGATATTGAAGAACTGACAAGAATCACGACTACTTTCATCAGTTATTATTTTCTGCTATTACGATGATGCGGTGGAACGATTCAAGTGCTGAAGCAATAAACAGCGCATGATAATATCTCATAATTGGTACAAATTTCATTGATAACAGTCGAGTATTTTTTCCTCTATCTTTTGTTTGTTTGTTCGTTTTTTTGTGTTTTCCTCCATTCAATAGGAATAGTATTAGAAATAGCTTTACAAGTTCTTGGAAAGTGTCTTGATCAAATTTAATTTGTTGAAACTAGAATCACGATAATCCATAGGCGTGAACAGCTTAAAGAAGGGTGTTGGCGAACTACTTTTTGGGACCTCTTTTCTCTTGATCTTTTATATTTACTTATGGCATATCTTACTTGTAATAAGTAAAATATGTTATAATGAGATGGAATTATAACTTGATTGACACAATTATTAAATACAATTTTATGTAAAACCATTTACTCGTTAGATTATTTTGATTACATGTTCCCTAAATGTTATAAAACAGTTTCCCAAATTATCTTAAAAAGGGTGAAAATTATAGATTGAACATATTTAAGAAAATTTTCAGAGGAACCACAGCAAAAATGTGAGGAAAAATGGAAAAGCATGCCCGAGAAAGAAAACATTTCTAAAATGCTCACACATATGCACTTTAATCATTTATAAGTTTTAATCATTTATAAGTATGTTTTTTTAATATTATTTCAAAAAGCCTTGTAAAGATACGTTTTCGGAGGCGGAGAAATTAATTAAATGCTCTAAAACAATGATAGTAGGTTGCCCCGATGTGCTAATTTCGCAAGAAATGCGTCGAAAAGTCTACATTTGTGGCGAATGTGGAGCAATGCAGGCCGCTGATGCAAGCAGGGGTTGAGAAAAAGGAGGAGTCCGTAACAACGGCGTTGGAGGCGTGCACCTCGCGCCTTACGAAAAGGGAGCGGCGCGGCGCCTCTTAAGGCTGGCGATCGGCGCGCGGAGGGCGGCGGGTTGCGCAAGTGGGCCGCTGGCGGCCGTCGCCTCCCGCCCTCCATTGCCCACCCGCTGCTCCAGTTCCTGCGCCGCGCCCATCCTCTCACCCGTCCGTCTGCCCCCGCCCACGTACCCGCCCGCCCGCCCACTCGCACCACCGGCCACTCGCCCACCCACACCACCGACTGACCGACCTACCTCTGGCCCTGCGCGGCCCTCACATCGCTTGCGCCGTCTCCCTCAGTCCTCTGCTCTTACCTCTCACCGTCTTGCCTCATATGCTGTTCCCCTTCTCACTTATCGTCACAGCCAGTGTTCTTTCGCTCTATTCTGTCACCCTATGCCCATCCACACTCCCATCCTGATCATTTGTTCCTTTCGTCCTATCTTCTCAGCACTGATTACTCCTATCCTCCCATAGCCCGACCCCTCTCATCTTCCTAATTTTCTGTCCCCTGCCCCTCCACTACTCATTCTCCCACCTCTGCCTTCTTTTCCTCCCATCCTCCCATCCCCAAACTCTTTCGTTCTCAAACTTATTTTGGTCCAAGTGTCCAATTTTCCGATTCATTTTCAACCGTCCATTCACCAACCACAACCTTGTCATCCTCCCATAACATACCACTCCCTTTTCCTCATAACCAACATCTGCCCCTCCTCTGTGACATCCCCGCCTAAACCACGTCTCTCTCGTTACCTTCCCACTCAATTTCATCTTAGCAAACCCCATCCTTTGCCCTCTGACTACCACGAAATGCTCTTATTCCTGCCGCTGCAATTCCCCGCCCCCCATCCTTCTTTCACACCCAGGCGACCGCCGTCAATCACATTTCATCGAGGAACGATCCCTCACCAACCGCAGAAGGCGAAGCAGAGGAGACGGTAAGGCAAGAACTATCTGCTTCCGATGGAACTTTTTTCGTTTTATGGTTATTTACAAACAAATCTATTTTTCTCTGCAATACTAATGGCGTCCACATCTCGATCTATTCATTAAACCAGAAGCAGACATCTCGAATGTGGAACTAACAAATCTCGAAATCCTTCACGATACAATAGCAAGCTACAAGCATTCTTTAACAATGTCCATGTCTGCCATGGAGGTCGGTTCATTTTTCCATATACGTATCACTAAATTTATAAAATGAATGAGGAGTATAAAATTAAAATGTTAATTAAATGAAATAATTAATACATACAATTGATTAATGCTAAATCATTTACAGGGTTGCCAGATGATTTGGAGATCTTCTCAGAGCACAAGGCGTCCTTTAACATTATTCATTTTGCCATTAAAATCTTTGTATTTCCATTTTTCAATTTATTTGCCAGTAAATGAATAAAAATTTCTAGAAGGAGAATAAAATTGAAACATTGATGAAACAATGAATACTTACAATAGATTTAATGTTAAATCATTTGCAGGGTTACCAGATGTTGCCAAGGTTGCCAGTGTTGCAGCTTCTCCTCCAAATACCATCCATCAATTACCCAAAGCATCAGCTTAATACGGGGAAATTCACGAATTGATCATATTTAAGGAAACAATAAGCCTTATTACGTAGGGCTATGGGTTCTCTTTCGAAATTTTCAGCGGGCCCATGGCCACCTCCCAAGCGCCCGTCCGTCGTCATCAGGTGCCCATTGCTCGACTCGGTTGCCAAGGCTGCTCCCTGCCTCCGCCCCTCTCCCTTGACCCGGGCGAGCGCTTGGCTCACTTGGCCGGCGCCGATGCTCTACCCTAACGACTCGCTGACAGCTCGCGCCTCTTTCGATGGAGCGAATCTCGAAACGCCCTCCACGTCCAGGCGTGCTCGCGTAGGTCGGCATTCGGAACACTCCTTGGCCTTAGAAGGGATTCGCCGCCTTCGAAGGTTGCGCCGGCTGAATTCAGCTCAGAGCCAGCATTGCCGCTCACTTTGTAGCGACTGTAATCGGAAGGTTCTGGGGTTTGAGTCTCGACGGTGACAAATTTTCGTCAGTAGCTAGATAGCTAGGTCGAATGCAGTTGCTGTCTGGAGAATCCTAGCGGCCGGTTTTGTCCGGTCGGTGGTTTACCCTGGTTTCTACGACCAATACCAGGTAAGTGATGGAGAAGTATCCTAACAAATGGGCCATGGATCTTTCCTTCCTTTTCCTTACAGTAGCACACATGTGAAATAAGTCAGGAGCTTAGAGATTGTCCGACTGGACGGTGACCGCTGGGGGGAGATACATGGAGAAGGAAATTCACTGAAACCCGACGGGTAGGTCGGCGCCAGATCTCCAACCAACTACCACCTCTCGCGATAAAACTTTCAAAATCTCAACAGGACTGGTACTTAACGTTCCCGGACACATCAGTCAATCGATCGAAAATTATATTTGTTGGTACGGCTTGTGGTATTGACTGGAGATACAGATCGACATGTCGTTAAAGCAAGTAATCTAAGCTTGACGAGGGAGCAACGTAGAGATTTACAACAAAAGACGATATATTTCTCTTCGCTTGTCATTAACGGCTTTCAAAGGAGCATAACCTTCAGAATGATTGTTCTGTTGCTGAATGTGAATACAACTTCATCTTTGTTCAATTGATTGATTGTTCGTGCTTGAAAGTCCTCTCTGCTATTTACTGCGTTCAATAAACAGAAATATCGTGGGCAGAACATACTCAAGGACAAATAAATCACTATAATTTATAATCTGCAAATATACTGATTATAACCTTACAATTGCATCATGGATTGGAATTATATGACCTTCCTCAGAGCACTTTCTGCAAATATGCTCTCCTTTCCGATTTTGTTCGATTTAATACGTACATAGCGTATATTAGTACGATACACAGCAGATATCATTCGTTTAAGCGTATATTAGGCGTTTGAAATACTAGGTTATATAAGACAAAATTGGAATACCCTTAAAAAACTTTCAATAGCGTTGTGCGAAAGGCTAATTCAATAAAAGACACATTTCGTTCGTTCAATAAAAGACACATTTTTACTGACTTCAAAATCTGGACAATTGATCAAGATACAAAGACGGAGAAAACTTCCTACATACTTGTATATCCTATATTAACCTCGAATGGTCAGAACTCGAAAATGTTAGGAAATCGTTGACTATAGAGGCAGCTTATCTTCTTCTCGCGAGTGTTTTACAGCTCTTGTGGCCGTTTCTCGCATTCCAATCTCCATACCACTCTATCGTTCCAGTCATTCTCTTCTAGTCTTCTTCTTTGCATATTGATAAAAATCTATTTCTGCCATTCCTCTCTGGGTCTACCTCTTTTTCTTTTGTCTAAAAGGAAACCACTCGCATACCTTTCTGGGCCATCTCCCACAATCAAGCCTTTTCACGTGACCGAACCATTTCAGCCTTCGTGTTTCCAATTCATCTATTATTGATTTATGAACCTTCATTCGCTTAAGAATTTATTCGTTTCTAATATGTTTCATTTTAGATACTCCACAACTTCTCAAAAAATCCATTTTTAGGCTTCTTTCTCTTTTCCTTAGTTCCCATTTTTCTGCACCATTCAATGTTATACTTTGTTCGTATGATAGAGTCGAAAAGTCTTTTCTTGGTAGACTTGGATATTTCTTTTCTCCAGAGCAGCGAGTTTAACTTTCTAATAGCTGGCTGTCCTTGTGTAATTTTTGAAGCAATATCTTTTCTGTAATCTCCTTCTTCGCTAATAATTTCACCCAAATATTTAAATTCATGGCATGCTTCTATCTGATCACCATTTATTGGTATACAATTTATTTTCTTCTCTCCCACTACCATATATTTTGTTTTGAGGAAATTGATCTTTAATCCTGAATTTTTGTATGATTCCGCAAGCTTTCGCATCATATACTCCATGTCAAACTCGTCATTGGACAAAATCACCTCATCATCAGCGAATAATAATGTATGAAGGCAACCTTCATCAATGTATATTCCCATACCTCGGCACATATTTTGCCATCCTTTTAGACTTTCTTGGAGGTAAATCTTAAACAAAGAGGGTGATAAACAACACCCTTATCTCAGACCCTTTGCTCGTTCAAATGACTGCAAAACTTCATTTCCTACTTTTATTCTTGTTTCTTGATTCTCATACCAATCTTTTACTGCATTTATATATTGGGCGCTGATACCAACTTCCTCTAGAATTTGGAAGAGTTTACCTAATGGGACCGTATCGTAAGCTTTTTCTAAATCGATAAATACAAGGTAAGTCTCCCTATTCCTAGCTAATCTCTTTTCTAGCACCTGCTTTATTGTAAAGATGTTATCGATACAACTTCTACCAGCTGTAAACCCACTTTTCTCATCTTCTGTATTAAACTCCCTTTCAATTCTCTGTTTTATAATTCGCTCAAACAGTCTTCCTGTAGATGAAGTTACACTTATACCTCTATAATTTTTGCACTCCGATTTTGGTCCTTTCTTGTGAATTGGTGTTAAAAAAGCTTGCTTCCATTCCCTAGGCAACTTTTTTCCTTGCAAACACTTATTAAAAATTATTTGTAGTATTTCTAATACATTGGTTGGAGCGTTTTTCAATAGCAGCTTGTACACTGTTGAAATCAGAAGAAGGTTGCAACAAATTTCGAAATTACTTGAAATAAGCAAATTGATTAATGAAATATATTACTGATATACTTTTTAAGATACAATGATTGTATGCATTTGAAGTAAACATATAATAGTTTGTAACTTTGAAATTATTGGTTATGTACTGATGTAAATATAACGAGGCCGCTGATGACCTGAGCTGTTATAAAGCAATCATAAAAAAAACTAGCGTAACCGTGCGAGAACTAATATTGATCCCTACCCTTTCCCTTCTTAAATTTGTACGGCGAGCTTATGAAAAATACTCTGTAGCAAAACTGCGAGTAAAAACAGTTTTGAATCAACGTGTACAATATAACCCTTAACACTCCTGGAAAAACTGTTCCGGATCGTGCTGAGCAGTTACGAAGTAATTTGGCTCTTGTAAGAAATAAATGCGGACAGACTTCTTTTTTTAAAATTTATTTTCTGCCTGTTCGGCATAATATGCCTTTCAGGGTTTTTAATTTACAATTTATTACTACACATAATTTTTGGCCTTTCGGCTAACAGTATTTGAGGAGGGCCACGCGGCTATCTCGTAAACAAAGTCTGCAGAGCAGTAATTCAAAAGAAATTCATTTTAAGTTTGGTTTATTATTATTATTATTCACCTTTAATTATTCTAATTTAAGGTGGTTTAAGAGTCTTTGTGGTATCGGGAAATAATGCGTGTTGGGATGGAAGCATTTTTGCCTAGATTAAATATTTGTGCACTTGTACACGTCGGAAGCAGGGTGAAAAATCTGTTACTCATCTGTTGAATATATTCGTTAATGGAAGGAATGTTTAGCTCTCTGTGAATTTGCTTATTTGGAATAAACCAAGGGGCTTGTACGGCTTTTCGTAGGTACTTGTTTTGAATGATTTGTAGTTTCTTTAGATGTGTGTTTGCTATATTGTTCCAAATTTGGCAGGCGTATGTTAATGAGGGACGTATTATCGTTTTAAAAATTGACAGTGCGCAGTCCAGATTAAGCGATGACTTGTTATTAAATATGGTGTAAAGTTTGTTAATTTTTGAGTATGTTTTATTCGTTATTTCTTGAGTATGGTTTTTCCATGTTAATTTTTGATCCAGTAATACACCCAGATATTTTACGGGCGTTACATTATTGAGCCAAGGAATTGCAGTATTATTGATTTTAATTTGTCCTGGTTGATGTATTTTTCTTAGTGAGAATATTTTAGGCTGTGATTTGGTAGGGTTTATGGCAATCCTCCATTTCATTGTCCATTCGACAAAATCATTTAAGTCCGACTGGAGATCTTTACAAGCGTTGGTAATCTTTGAATTTGCATTAAATAATATGGTATCATCTGCATAAAGTGCTATTTCTGAGTAAGTCATTTCTGGATAGTCTGCTATATATATGTTGAACAATAAGGGAGAGTGTGGGGAACCTTGCGGCACGCCGGCTTTGATGATATGTGCTATTGATTTATTGTTATTAATACTAACTTTGAAATCCCTCTCTGACAGAAAGCTTTTAATGATATTTTGGAGATAATCGGGGGTTCCTAAGGTTTGCAACTTGTAAAGTAGCCCAAGATGCCACACTTTATCAAAGGCATGTGCGATGTCGAGAAAAATTGCAGCTGTGTACATTCGGTTATGAAATGCTTCAGCAATGTACTCCGTTACTCTTAGTAGTTGATGGCTTGTGGAGTGGTTTGGACGGAATCCGAATTGCGTATTTGGTAGCGCATTTGTTTCGGTAAAAAATTCGAATAGTCGGGATTTTATAAGTTTTTCGAACATTTTGGCAAAGGTCGGTAACAAACTAATTGGTCTATAGCTAAGAGGATCTTGTGGATTTTTGTTCGGCTTGCAAATTGGTGTTATAATAGCAGTTTTCCAGGTCTTTGGATAATAGCCTAATCTTAGACAAGCATTACAAAGAGCTGTTAATGCAGTAATTGCATTGCGAGGTAATTCTTTCATCATTTTATTATTTATTAAGTCATGGCCTGCTGATTTTCTTGGTTTTAAAGCCTTAATTATTTGGTATGTCTCAGACGGGGATATAAATTTAGTTTTTGTTGGGACGGAATATCGCGGTATTGATAAAATTTCTTCCACTTCTAATTGGAAGTCAATGTCGGTTACCGGGTTAGTTATAAATATTTTCTCAAAATGGTCCGCTAAAGTTTCAGCTTTTTCGAAATCCGTCGTTGCTAGTCCTGTGTTAATAAATAATTGAGGGATAAAAGATTTTTCTTTTGTAATCATTTTAATTGTATTCCACATTGTCCTGGAGTTTGGAGGGATGCTGCCTAAAAAGTTTTGGAAATGTGTACACCTCACTTTATGTAATTCTTGTTTAATTTTTACCGATATACTATTTAATTTTTGTTTCACAGTTTTATTGCGTGAATTTCTACACATTCTACGAAGGTTATGATTTCTTTAATTAAATTTAGGAGTGGTTTAGGAATCGGAGTATAATTTTTGGTGAAATTCCTAACTTTAATAGATGACCTTTTGACAGCATTTTTAATTATGTTTTCGAGAGAGTTGATACCACTGTCTATTTCAAATGATGTTTTAAGATTCTTAGGATACTGACATTCATTTGTTAGAATGTTTCTATACATGTCCCAATTTACTTTTCCCTCGATAATTTTTTCGTTTTGATGGGCCTGAGGTTCAGCATTGAACGAAATTATTACTGGATTGTGGTCTGAGTCTAATTCTGGTTTTACATTTTGGTAAATCGGAATGTTTAAATTTTGTGTAATAACTATATCTAGAATATCAGGAACTACATTTGGGTTATAGGGGTAGTATGTGGGCTCTGGAGGAGCTAGTATATTTAGATTTCTTTGCAGTGCGAATTTATGAAGAAGTTTCCCATTATATGAAGTAGTATTACAGTTCCAAACTTGGTTTTTACAATTCAGGTCTCCTGCTAATATTATTTGCGATCTTCCATCAAATAATGTTTTCAAGAAACTTGAGGGAAACTTTTTGTTGGGAGGTTTATATGCTGCAATCAAAGTTATGTCAGAAGAGATCAATTCAATTTTGATAATAATTGTTTCTATTTCATTTGAGGATGGGGATTGTATCAGTGTATGTTTAATTTTCCTATTGATGAGAATTGCTACCCCACCTGATGCTATTTGAGAAATTCGATCACTGCGGTATGATAAATATTTTGGGATCGAAAATTTTTCTACCGGCTCTATATGTGTTTCTGAAATACAAGCAACATCTATGTCATGGACTTGTAGAAAGTATCTTAGTTCGTTCTCTTGGCGCTTTACGCCATTTGCATTCCAGTTGAGAATTTTGGAAGTTTTCTATTTTATTTTGTGCCATTGATATGAACAGAAATAAGTCTTTGAACCATTTGTTGCAACTGAGGAATGATTGCAGAAAGAATATTATTTATAATTGTTTGGATTAGGTTTTCGTTTATTACATTCAAATTTTGGAGAACTGGGGGAGAATTCCTGTTATCTGGCCTAGGCGGCTGACTAGTGCGATAAGCGAAAGAAGGCAAGGGCGTTGAATTAAGCGGCAGAGGAGGAAACTCTTGAGGGGCATACTGATAAGGTTGCGTGTTCTGATTTAGTTGGTGATTAGAGAACTGCCTATTTGGCAGTTTGTGAGCTGAAAATTTTTGATTAACCTGATTCCAATTATATTTTTTAACTGCTTCTTTGTAAGCTTTGCAGCCTTTATAGTTAGCCGTGTGCTCCCCACTGCAGTTAACACACTTTGGTACATTATTATGTTTAGGTTTATTACATTGCGAGTAATGATGGCTTTCTAAGCATCTCACACATCTAGGTCGCCTTCCGCAATTTGCCTGTGAATGACCGAACGTCTGACAATTTTTGCACATGATGGGAGTTTTAGACTTTATGCGAATTTGAACTCTGACAATGCTGTATATAAACTGATTTATTCTTAAAATTGCTTTGTTATTTTCATTATCCGTTAAATCGACCGCAACGGTAGTTAACGGTTTACGTTCTCTTCCGAACAGTCTAACAACTTTTAATACTTGAAAGTTTTTCGAAAGTTCATTAAATATTTCCTCTTCTGAATAGGTAATTGGCAGATCTTTTATTACAACCGAAAAAGTTTTTTGGGTAGGGTCCCTATATGTGTGATGCTCGATTTTCTCTTTTTCACAGAATTTTCGGTATTCTCTACAGTCCTCTATTGAGTTGAATTTAATTTTAATAGTGTCTTTATCTAATTTAGTAGAAAAATTGTCTTTTGTAATAGCTTTTAGTTCGCTGATAAATAGGGGATAGTCGAGTACTTTATGGACATAAAAGGGGGGTATTTTAATGATGGATTCTTCACTTTCTTCCCTTTCGTTTGGCGAATTTTCTTCGGTCATATTTTGAAAACCTTGGTACCTATTTTTGACGGGCACGTTGTACAATATTCTTTTAGACGCATTGTTTTCATCTGGTAGATCTACGTGCATGCGTTTTAGACTTTTACTGTTTTCATTAAAACCACTGGTTGACTGTTGACTAACTGATTGCTGTGGGGCAACACCATACCTGTTAAAATAGGCATCTTTAGTGCTTACTGACTGAAGGTTGGTCAGAGTCCCTTCCGTTTCTCCATCCTGCTGCTGGGCGGGCGGTTGTGACGTGTTGAATTGTTCCAGGGGTTGAATATTTTCCATTTGGGGTGGAAATGGAAGCACATCTCCATTCATTGCTGTGAACTAATTTGGTGTGTCACCATTTAGCACGTGAGCTGCTGACACTAGTAGACCCCCCAGCGCGGGGGGACTTGTTGGGAACATACAGCTTTCGCTGCAGCACTACACTTTCACTGTCGACTAATATATGTTGTTAAGCACAATAAAAAAATACTGTTTCACTAAAAAAACAAAAACAACACCGTTCGAAGTATGGGGAGCCGTTGGTAGCGGCGCCCGTTTGTACTTGCACTAAACACGAGTTTGAGCGTAACACTGTAGCACAGCGATAAGCGGAGGGATACTAGCTCTACGACGTCTAGAGCGAGAATGATGGACAGTCTTCTGAAGATGCCCTAATGGCATGACCCAGTTGCACACCCTAATGGCATAACAACGAGCCGCCACTGTTAATGAAACGTGCTTATTTGTTAAAAAATGTGTACATGTAACTTACAGAATATCAAGCAAAAATAAAAACAATGCAATTGACTTTAGCAAGACATTTTTAATAAAGGTTTATTCATTTTTATAGAGAGATGTTCTTCGAACAATTCACACTTCCTTAAAAATATTATATGTTCCTTGACAGTTCACTTTTCGCTTTCCATGATAGTCACTAAAATATTAGAAAAGGTTTTTACTCTTCAGAAAGCCAAGTAAAGTTTCCCATGCAAAAATACAGGATCAAGCAAGTACAACCCAACTCTTTGCAATATTATTTAACTTTCCTAGATTTGTTGTGAGGAATAGAGAGGGTTTTCGTCGGGCAGGGCGCCTGCTTGCTGGAGTGTGAAAATTGAAAATTAACGTATTTGTGTACTAAAAATTATTGGATTAATTTCTGCGTTCTTACGTACCTCGAGGAAAGCAATTCCGAGTTAAAAAGAATTAAACTAATATATTCACCATGGAGATATAAGTACCATTTATTACCATTAGAAACAATTCAGTAGGCTTAGACTTTAGTTCGGTACATTAGAATGTTGCTCAAACGATGTTTATATACTGGATATCTTAGCAAACCGATACCTTAAGAATAATATTAATTGTGTATTATATAAAATATGAGTTTTCATCTGGACATTGATGTATATATTTTCAGATACCGCCAACATTTAAATCGTGTGTCTGGTTTGTGATAGTTGGCAGTTGTTGAATGACCTGTTATTCTTCCCATAAATTTAAATTTTTACTTTAGTTAATTAAGAAAGTTTGTTCTTTGTGTTGTGCCATGGTCTAAATATTCCCCTACTAACTCCACGTACCTTTCCGAGAACTCTCCCATGGTTAAGCCCACACTCTTCCCTATTCTTCCATTTCCTTTCTAAGAGGGAAAGTTGTTTGGAAAACATTTGTTTAAAAATGTATAAAGGAATCTTCCAATGTACGCACTTACAATATAGCAGATAAAAATAAAAAGACAATGCAATTGATGTGGAAAAGAAATTTTCAATAAAGATTTATTCAGTATTATCGAGTTATTTCTTAGAATACTCCCTACTCCCTTAAAACTATTTGAATATTCAATATTCTTTGACAGTTAGCTTTTCTCTTTCGTGATTGTCACAAAAATAAATCAAAAAAGAGGTTTTTACACTCGAGAAGGCTATATAACTAAACACACTGACTTTAAAGTTTCATCTGCTGATATCACTGCTGAATCACTGTTGATAACGCAAATACTGGAATAGGTAAAACACAAACCGAACCTAACAAGACACTCTTCACTGTACATTGGCACCCCTCCACAATTTTGCACACAGCACTTGTAGATCTCGGCTAAACGTTAACTGAATGTTTACACTACACGCTATACGTCTTCGGAATCAAGCAATTGTACGTCTAGTGGATGCTGCGAGAGCGAATCTTGAATTAATAATTATGCAATAAAGTCTTCGGTTTGCGCAAACCACGGTGTACACAGGACGCATATAATATAGGAAATTAAACCTTCTAAGCGTGACATCACAAAGATAGCCACCATCACCAAGGGTTGAAATCTTGATGGCATTGGTATTATCGATTAATGCCGATCCAGCAAAAATTTAATAGAATGTCTAAGAATATATCATCCTGAGGCTTTTGGTCCCAAAATTTTAGATTTTTCATGACCCTAGAAAGCTTTGTTCAGAAATTATTAAACGATTTAGCTAAATGAATGCTGCTGGTTGCATTTGATATGTATATTTAGATGTATTTTTCAGCAAATCCTTTCATATTTTTAAAATCAAAGTGAAATTCGCCACCTCTCTGTAAAATTCTATTTGTTTAGAGACCTTATTTATAAAGATAATTGCGCGTGAGAGCCGCAAAAGGTATTTACACTACTGAAATAATATAGGATACGATTTAAAAACCTTCGTACATATAGTAGTTACTTTTCTTTCAATACGTCAGTGTTTATATAAACAAAATTGACAAATCAGTTTAAAGATTCAATTTAATTATTTAATTGTAATTTACAATTTGTCCTTTCACTGTTTGAATCTTTGATATATAATTAGTGTTCATGTTGCAATAATAAATAGGGTATCTACATCACATTCTATTCCCAGTTATTTTATTCCATATTTTGATCTCGCTTTCTACATATCTGATATGTAGCTATGTGGGTACGGTTAGGAATGGTTCTTTCACTTTGTCGAAGCGTACACATTAAACATTCTGAAATTGTCCTGGATTCTGTTTGCAACCTTCCATTCGTTTGATTTATGGCGTGACATGGGTGACATCAAGAACATACCATATACTTATTGACTTTCATAAAACCTGAAATGACAGTTGATGAGTTCATCGTTGACTGTTACGACTTTTCGTAACTGTTGAGAACATTAACGTTGTATTAATATATTACTATGAAGCCCCATTCCATGGAACAAATATTTTATCTCTAAGTCGAATGCAATTAGTCTCTACAATCTACTGTTAAAAGTCTGATGAAAATTCGAAGTTTTTTTTTCTTTTAGCTAAGGATTGTTTACACTATAATTCACGTTAACATTATTTCGTCGCAGCTAACCGCAGAAAGTGGATTAGAAAAAGCGACAAGAAATCAAAGAGCCAAAAAGAAGATACATATAATATTCTTTTTTATTTACTTATACTAACTAAAAAGTTAGGTATTTTTCCGAGTGTCAAATTACCATTCGAAACGCCAGCTCGTAACAATTTCACCGTACATACTCTTCTTGTTGGGATTGTGAAATTGTCCTTGTAAATAAATAGTTACGGATGATACCCAACAACCGAAAACTTATTTAATCAAAATCCAAGCACTCATTGGTTCTCACTAGATTCTATAGAAAACCCAATGTAAGAATATATACATCACTTCTCGGTTGCGCACAACAGTAGTACAATGTCCATTCCTTATCCATTCTCAAGCTGGGTCTACTACACGTACTATCTGTGCTCCATTACAAACCTGGTCAGTCGGAGTGATTTGATTCCTGTTAAAATAACTCATCTTATGTTAAATGCAAAAAAGTTATGATTAGAAATTACATGTGTAAGAAACTTCTTAACATGACGAGAACTAAACATTTTTTAAAAAATTCATTACACGACAACGCCACTTCTGAGAACCTCGGAAATAACAGGAGAAACCGCTTGAAGTTATCTTGACAACTTTTTATGTAAAAATGTCTCGCGCAATTTCCGGAGTCATTCCTCCCTGGGATGACACGTCGTTCACTTGTCCAGTCCGCGTCTTGGACGTGCGCATCGCCTGTCACCGGCCCTAATCCCACCGGCCGCGTGGCTCGGCCGCCCGGGGCTGGAGGCGAAGCACCCCGCCCCTCGCTTTTCGCCGCTGCTTTTCCTCCATCGACGAAAACGAAAGCGACGAGCCGGAAGTGTAAAATGGCACAGACGTCCCATCGAACACGAGTGAAATGCTTCCTTTATGACGTCAGAAGGAAGTCGTTCGGAAGTTGGAGTTGGGCGATTATAAATATTAAAGTAAACTAGTGGTAAATACTTTTAATGGTGGTAAATTCCTTCAACTTCCAATGGTTTTTATCGATTTACTTAGGATAAATAGCGAGGAAATCCGTCGATGGAACTCGAAGGACCAAGTAATGGCACACAGTATGAAATTTAAAGTAAGCTTTCTGGTATTTACTCTTTACCCTGCCTCTCCTTTCACTACAGTGAATCGTACTACTATCTACTATCGTTCGTCCGCATTCGTCATCACATTATCTGAAATGAAGCTACTCACATAAAAATAGACAAATTTAAAATTTACTGGCCATATAGGGATGAAATACAGCCCCACAAGAAAAATCTCAGTGTTCGTAAACGCTCTAAGTTCAATATATATATATATATATATATATATATATATATATATATATATATATATATATATATATAATGAATCGTAAGAGAACTTGTAAGACACAACTAAAAATTACGAATTTAATATTTATTTTCCTGACGAACTGTTGTCAGTACGAATATATCAATGAAATACTTTACTGTATCAATTTGATATCTTATTTATTTTCGTATTCTTGTACAATGTAAACAGATGTGCATTTTTTTAATTACAAAAGAGTTTGACCAAGCATAATATAATAGTCACCTACTTTCATCTCATTATCACGATTTAATACCGTAAAACTCGTGAGTTATTCACAATTTTGAGGTGTTATGTCCGTGTATGTCACTTTATTCTTGGAGTTTACATCAGGCCGGAGAATCGGGCTTTGCTCCAAATCCTTTAGACACTGTAACACGCTTCTTTTCAGCTCACTCAGGGTTCTTGCAGTTCATTTTATTTCTCAACGTTTCGACACAAGAGAACTTGAAAACACGAAATAACAAAATAAACTTCTCTCAGAGGCATGTCCAGCAAGCCCGCGTGACGGATAAATCGTGGAGCGCTCGGTGGCAGTAGAAAGCCCGGCGGCGGAAGGAATGCGGGAAGACGAGAGGGACACGCGTTGACGCCAGTGGCAGCGGCAACTCACGCCGCGCTGCGCCTGGCGGCGACGGTGCCAGCGGCGAGCAGCAGCGGCGGCGGTGATAGTAGTGATGGTGATGCTGGAGGATATGGTGACGGCGGCGGTAGCGCCGGAGATCAATTTATGTCACTGCAGTACCTCTGACCGGGATGTCCTATGTTCGAGACCCGGCGGTGGCAAGAATTTCGACACTGGCTAAATAGCTAGGTCGAATTCAGCCTGTCTGAAGGAAAATTCTAGCGGCCAGTGGCTCTGATCGGTAGATTTCCGTGGTCTCCGATCAGTACCAGGATAATACCGTAGCAATGTCCTCACAAACGGGCCACGCACCACGTGCGATCTTTCCTTCCCATTCCTTGTCCTATCCTTACCCCTTAAACACACGCTACACGCACTACACTACCAAACATGTAGGGAGACCGGTCGGGAGCTTGGAGCTTGTCCCGGCTAGGGCGGTGCCCCTTCCGTGTCCTATACTAACTGCTCCATAACTCTGGAATATCTGGAGGAGAATTCGAGTGATTTGGTGCTCTAATAAATTGTTTTTCAAGGTTTATCTTATCAGAATTATGGCTATAACGTTTGATCGGGACTTTGACCAAAGTAGTTGACGCCCGGATACTCACACACGCGGCGATGGCGGCAAGAAATAGCGAACCATCATCTGATGACAAAAGACTGCGACTTCATTTCTTCTGTTAAGTATGGCCACATAAACATCTAGGTCATTAGTGGCCACTAGTGCATTTATCGGTATGGTTACTGTGGTGATAAATAATATTGTGAAGATAAGAGGTGAAAGGACGAACACAAACACAACCATGCCCGAGGCAGGGCTCGAACACATGGTCGTTCGGTCCGAGATCGCTACGGCACTATTGCCTTAAGGATCTCGCCCATGGGGTGGTGTCAGCAGGGAGAATGAAGGGATAAAACTATCTTCCCTATCGCTTCCTTTAATTAAATGGAATTCTTTAAATGTAACTACGCAGGTCGGGAGGTTTTAGATTTGGCGATAACGTTTCTTAGCCATTAAACGATGCAGTTAAATAGCTAGGCCAAAGCAGACAAGTGTTTGACTTTCTTGGGACGTGTGGGACGTGAACCCTCACGAACGTATGTATTCCCTAGACCGTAATATTAGAACAGTTTTAAAAAAATATTAGTACAGTTTGAGAGCTACTGCTACTATATCATTTGCTATATTTGATTCATTAATAAGAAAGCTAGATGTGTTATTTCATTCTCTGTCGCTAATTTAAGTTTTCAATCGTAGGTGAGAAATGTCAGATTACAGTTTACTCCACAGTAATGAACATCTGTACGTGTTATGTAAGGCAAAACTCAGTCTCCAATAGGCTTAATGTCCACATTTGAGAAATAAATGTAAGTAATAAATTCCAATAAATGATGCATTTCTGGACCAGGGTATACAAATATAAGCTAAGCGTATTTAAGACTCACTCGGTTCCTTGCGATAACTTAGTAGATTGTCAAGATTCCTGTTAAGAAATGAGAGGAGCATTATATGTACCATAGAAGATCATATGTACCATATGAGCAGATAGCATCATTGCATCTTAAATATGATTGGCCTATAGTTGTGTAACCTATAGCAATGTCGAACCCTTTGATGGTATATTTAGTAAGTATACAGTTGGAAAGTAATGAGAGTAATGAAAGAAAAAAAGCGATTTTACCTTAACAGTCGCTGACAAATGAGAATCACAAAATGGAATGAATTTATGACTACAAGCTTGATAAACAACCTCATGTTCGCATACATTATTCAAAATAACAGAAAATGTGAAAATATAATATGAAACATTAAATATTGGATGTTTTCTTGGCATTACGAGTAAATTGGACGTTTAGAAGAAAAAATCCCGCATCTTTCCAATCACTGTGTGGAAGTGGCGATGGAGACGATGTACGTCGAGGTGACGGCAACGGAACGGCGGCTGCAGCGTAATTCGTGACGACGGTGGCAACTCCGGCGGCGAGGGGGGCAACGGTGGCGGAAGCGCTGGCGACCTGGAGGATTTCAGAGGAAGTCTCTTCATAACGTACTAATGTGCTAATTTATTAATAGTTATTTATGATAGGAGTGGTAAAAGTGGTATTTTAACCGCTTCTACTTGTGGCGGACCAAAAACTATATTAGACTCTACATTAAGACTTAAATTTCCACAAGTGTTTAGAAAATGAATTCTGAAAGTTCCGTTTTCGAAAAGTTGGATTGTCCAGAATTGTTTTTACCTACAGCCAATAACGCTGTAGTAACAAGTTATAACAAACATTTGTGATAAATCGTATCATATTTTAAACAAAAATGTCCTAGGAAACAATGTCAATGATTTTCATCTTCTTAAAAAAATTAAACCTATAGAATACCATCATTTGGTGGTCTTTGAAACTTCTGATAATGGTAGGGTTAAAATAAGGTAGAAAGAATATTACAGATGGATGTTGAAATGAAGAAATATCTATTTGAAGAAAAATTTAATTGTATTGCTATTGACCCGCAGTAAAACTGCTGTATCAAGAAGAATTACAAACACGTTTTCCAATTTCTGAAATTCGATAAGTTAGTCAAAGAACACGTGGATCCAATTTATTTTGATTATATCAGAACTACCGGTCTTTCTGGTTTATTTTCTTTGACAAGATTACTGTTACGTGTTGCTTCAGTCCCGAAGTCATTATTAGAGGGATTTATCAATCCCAATTTAAAGAATCCGCCGAGAGAGCGTGTCCGAGAAAGCGTTAGCCTTAGAAAGAACCCAACTTCCTTGAGACAGCACCCAGAGAGCGCCAGAATCTATTGAAACCATATAAACACGGAATTTTCCATGTTATACTCGTCTCGTGATTAATCGTTTTCCGAAAAGTATACCTTCTCGGTGTGCGTAGACCGTCCACGACTTACTGATTGTTAGAATTTCAAAATATCCAAAATTTAGAAGAGTACAAATATATTAAGTCAATACTGAGTAAAAATTCTTGCATTCTTTCTCAGTATCGACTTAATATGTGTGTGCTCTAAGCATATATTTTTCCTTGATAATTTCTTGCAAACTTACTGACTAATGGAGACAACTGAGAAGAGGAAAAAAACTCGTTTCGATACTTGGAAAGAAATTTTAGACTTTTAAGAAGAAGAAGAAGAAGAAGAAGAAGTAGAAGTAGAGGTAGACGTGAAGTGGTAGAGATAGAGGCAGGGGTAGGGGTAGAGGTAGAGGTGGAGATGGAGGTAAAGGTAGAGGTAGAGGTAGAGGTAGAGGCAGAGGTAGAGGCAGAGACAGAGGTAGGGGTAGAGGTAAAGGTAGAGGCAGGGGTAGAGGTAGAAGCATAAGCATAAGCATAAGCATAATCATAAGCAGAAGCAGAAGCAGAAGCAGAAGCAGAACCATAAGCAGAAGCAGACGCAGACGCAGAAGGAGACGCAGACGCAGACGCAGAAGCACAAGCACAAGCACAAGCACAAGCACAAGCAGAAGCGGAAGCAGAAGCAGACGCAGACGCAGACGCAGAAGCAGAAGTCGTGAAGCAGTAACAATGACAAAAGAGCATTTTGCTAAACTTCCTGGCTCTAGTGATCAGTGATAGAGAGATCGTTATGCCCTACAAGCTTTGAAATATAGATTTAATATATGCATTTACGACCTAAAAATACTTAACTATGCTCTTTAATATGCAATTAAAATGAACAATATTCAATGTCCTGAATAAAACTTTCTTGATAAAATTCAGGAGAAGCATGCTCAGAATGAAACGATATATATTTGATCAGACATAACGTAATCTAACGTACTGAATGGGAGAAATAATTTAAGTAAATATTCACCTACTATGTCTTGTTGCCTTTCTTCTACCTGGTTTAAAAGATATGATATCAAGGACCTACGTTTGCGCAAGATTTTTATAATCTATAGAAAATAAGAGAAACAAACGCAAACTTAAACCAGCTCTTGGGAATTAATAAAAAGTTTCCATGAGAAGATAAAACATTTAAGAGATAAGTCTCTATTTTAACAAAATATGTAAAATATGCACTTATAATTACATAAATATACTGCAACAGGAAAAATCAGGCAAATATGTACAAATATGCACTGAAATATTAATCTGCATAGATATCTACATCATCATAGATAATCTACAGAGATTAATGAAGATATTTCACATAGCTCTGCCCAGAAGCAACGGGCAAAAATAAGCAAAATCATAGAAATCCACTTCGTAGTGATCACCTCTTTTACAAATAAGGTTTTTTCAATGTTCCTACAATTATCAGCGGTGAGTATAATAAATAAAACAAGTAATTGACGTGAACGATATCCATTCATCCATTTTATTTTACGTCATCGTGCTGTATGTAGGTGAATAACTGAAAGTTTTACTATTTTAAAGTGTTCATTCTAGTATAGTGAAAACTTAGAATATTAATAAGCGTTCGAGAAGTTTAACCATGCTTTTTCAGAAGAGTGAGCGAGTTTTGCCAGAAAAATTTAAATGAGTTAATGTCGATCATATAACGAAGAATGAAGCATTTTGTGAAGTATCAAAATAGTAATCTCTTCGGATCATAGGCTAGCACAAATCTTGAATTCTTGTGTATTGTACAGAATGGTTGTTACATAATTTTTACTTTTTTGCACTTACTAACGTAAGAAGAGAAAGTATTGTAATCGTGCCCCGAAAACGGCGAATTTTCGACACAAAAATCATATTGTCGGGCGCTGGTAAAGAAAAAGTGGATAAATTCAGCTGCTAAATATAGAAAAAAATTCCTTCCACACGTGGTGTAGTCAGAATTCATGTTTTGTGCGTCCTTCATACCGAAAAATCGATTGACGGCATAACGTCTGTCAGTCTGTCCGTCTGTCTGTCCGTATATGTCTGTCCATCTGTCTGCCCGTCTGTCTGTTCGTCCGTCTGCCCCTCTGTCCGTCTGTTCACTGTCCGTCTGTCCATCTGTCCGTCTGTAAATCTGTCCGTCTGTCTGTCCGTCTGTGCACAACGCTAGCGCATAAACCGATCAGCCGATTTTCTCTAAAAATGATACATTGATACTCATAGTTTTGACAACGCTGCGTTGGTAGCAAGCCGTTGCTCGCTTGTTGGTTGAATTGAACGTTGTGAAATAATGGCTGAGGTGTTTGCATCGCAGAAAATGCAATACTTAAATATTACCTTGCTGTTTCCAATGACGCGAGAAAGCATGTGCTGTTGTAGCACCACTATTTTTTATTAAAATATTAATGAACGTGTTTGAACTGAAATATAAAAAATAAAACTGTAATACTTACAAAGAAGCTAAGTATGTGGAATGTTTCACAAAAATAATTAAATACTGCTTTCAAACTGGATGTTCTACTCGTAAAATATTTGCTGAGAAGGGTTTCTAAAAATTTGCTAATAATTGCCTTACAGGCATGATAATTTATTTTTTACTACTCCGACCCGTGCGAAAGTTCCGCAAATTTCTGTAAATAATTGTTAAATGTGATAGTTTTCCTCTGCCACACAATATTGGACGTCCCTAACAATCTATTCTAATTAGTACAGGTACCCTCTAAAGACGTTCAAAAAGATCTCATTTTTTATGTTACGGAATAAGAATTGTGACTCGTGCCGGGAAGGAAAGATTGCGTGCGGTCCTTGGTCCGTTTGTTAGGTTACTGCTCCCACATTCGCCTGGTGTTGATCAGGCAAACAACAGAAAACTACCAATCAGAGCAGCCGTCACTAGAATTATCTTCCAGAAAATTCATTATCTTCCAGAAAATCCTGCGGGACTCCCTATCTTCCAGAAAACCCTACGACCTCCAGGTTAGAAATACTACAGTGAAATCAATTGCTGCTCTGAACTACCTATGCCGGTGAATGCACTTGAAGATTGCTCTCACGTAATTGAGACAATACGAATTTGTTAAAGTGTTTTAATTTTGTTCAAATTCTATAAATCTTTATATTAATGTTATAATTTTGTTTGTACTTAGCACTTGGTTGGAGGCTTTCGCGTCCGGCGAGGTCGATGCGTGCACGGAGGCGGCGTGGTCGGAGGGCGCGAGCGGGTGGGCGGGGCGTGTGCGTGCGGGTGGGAGGGCGAGGGGCAGTGGCTGCAGCGTCATGAGCGCCGCTCATCGCCGCGGTATGCGGAGCGAGGCCGGGGCTGAGCGGGGCCGGGCGGGCGGGTGGCGGCGGCGCCCGCGGCGAGGTCAGGCAACATACGTCCACACCGAGATCTTCGTTATCATTAGGACTGCCCTGGAGTGTGGTTACAGAAGACATCTTACATGTCTGGGAACCGCGGGGCAAATATCGGTCGATTCATGTGAGTTTGTGGTTGACCGGTCTGTTTTCTCAGGATTTTCCTTTTTCCTACCCCTCGTTGCAATTTGTGCATTATCAAGAGACAATGCATCATAAATGTTTTTCAAGTGATTTCAATTAAGTTGAGAAACAATAAAAAGAAAAATATGAATAAATTTCGAAAAGATTAACACATCAAATGTTAGTAAGAAATCACTCGCGTCATGAACATCGATAAATTGTTACTACTGTGTCTTTCGCTGACTTTACAGAGAAACAGGCAAATTTTAGTTGATGAAGAAATGACTTGTGCACAATAAGACTGCCTGCAGAAATGTTTCAATAAAAAACGTCATGTGTAAGCATCCGTTATGGATATCCCAACACCAAAAACCATTCAAATCATCATTATTATCACCATCACACTCATCAAACCGTTTATCTCAACCAGGGCTCGTCGAAAAGGCTAGATAGTGTGGATCATGGCGACTAAAGATTGACATAAGATTTCCCTTTCCCTCACCCTCATTTTTTCATTAGACAACGTCCGGATTCATCGATGCTTCATTAAAGTTTTCAACAGCGTTTCTGAAACCTTCTTTGATAAAATGTAAAACATTTTCGAATAATACGAAAATAGACCTGTTTTCCCAGTCAGAAGATCTAATCAGATTATCCTCAGTGATCCTTAAGATGAACTTATGTCATCGAAAGCTAAAAATCCTGTAAATAACGATGTTTTTAATGTCATCGTTTATTACTTTGCATATTCAATTCTAACATAACCTTACCATACATCAATATGAACTAGTGTTGATACAATATCGCATACTTTTCGTACCTATCCAGCTTTACAATTATTTTATTTCCAACTTTACAATTTTCAGAGACGAAGAGATTTCAACAAAATTTAGACCTGCATCATTTTTAAGGATCATTTGTTATATACCAGGAAACAATTAAAGAATCAATGAATCCGTTTTCAGAAAAAACAATTATTTTCTAAGTTGCATTGACTTCAAGCAAAAATTATGCAAAACTTGAGTCTTCAAAACTTGTACATGACCTTTTTCGAAGGTTAATTTTTTAAAACAGATTTTATTTAAGAAAAAATTACAATATTAATATTGAACTTTTCCTGTTTTTTGTGATTTTTGAAAATCCAGAGTTTTCCGAAAATGGGACCAGCACAACTTTTTTAAGAAGCCTTTTTTAAGAAAATAATTGTTTAAAAATTAATATTTCCCGCAAAATTATTCACAAACAACTCATATTTTCAAAAAAAGGTACCTGATCTAATTTTAAGATCTGTATTTGAACATCAAGTTTCATTTAAGTAAAAATCTATATCTTTAATTTTGTAGTTGTAAGTGGATGCTGACAAAAATTGAACTATTGCAATTTTTGAAAATTCAGAAAGTTCAAGGAAAATAATACCTACATTAATATTAAGAGTTTCTTACGCCCTCTGAGGGCCTACTTTAGTACAAAAATTGACTAATTTTTGAGAAAGGTTTGAAAAAATGTGAGTTCATGTAAATACTTCCCCAAATTCAAAATATCCGTTTCGAAATCGCAGAGTCTTAAGTTCGCTCGGTAACATCGATGGAATAAAATCATCTGAACGGTTAAGGCGCGTACTTTGACTATAATCGAACACACGGAAATGTTTGTATCAAAAATCCACAAAATGTGTATTCTGACTACACAATGTGTTAGAGGAAGTAATTTACTATGTCAAGGAATAAGCTTAATCCATTTAATTTTTTGTTACCAGGGTCCGACGATTCGAGTTTTTCTGTCGAAATATCGCCGATTTCCGCTGGAACAAGTAGTAGTATTAAGGTGATACAGTAAAGAGGAAACGCAACGTGTATTAATGGCAATATTGAGAATGTCAACAATAATCCGATACATTGAGGTACGAAATCAGATCATTCCCAGGAGCAATATTCTTATGCCTCATTTTGAGTTAGGCAGAATCGTATTTCGTGCCGCTCACCATGATAAGCTGGAAGTTAAAAGAATATTTGAGTGAAATGCAATATTTTCCAAAAATGCAACTAAGTGTATGTAATATTGTAAGTTTGTTAGAGGGTAAATGTTGTTACATGAATTTTTGCTTGGAAGTTGGGCAAAAAATACGGTATATATTTCTGGATATTGAAATATCGCACTCGTACTACCTGGGTTGAACGGTATTTTGAAATTCTTGCAATACGTCAACTATAAAAATACTACATTATTTGGAATATTGCACTCGTCCTACCAGAGTGGGCGGAATTTTGATAATCTCGCAATGAGTCAACTGATAAGTGCCATCACAGCTATTCGTCCAGCCTCAGCCTGAGTATGAGTATTCGTCCAGCCTCACTATGAACAGCGTGGCTTGAGCAGTAGAGTTCTTGATTGCCTCAGTTGACAAAAACGCAGCCGAGTGACTTAGCAACAACTTCCAGGCTAGAATGTTCAGGGACGTTGCTGTATCTTCATATCTGTCATCGGAGACGCTTTATGGAGGTCAAATAGATCTGGAGGAGAGAGAGATTAACTTCAAAAACTGCGTGATGAAGACGACGGAACGTGCACTAGCATCTCCAGAATTAAAAACTACAAGGATGACCAGTTTCATCGGAGGATGGCGACTCTCTGCTGTAGCCATCCTATTCGAAAGAAGGTCGCGACGAAAACGTGATGGATTGTAGCGTTTTATTTTAAGGAAGGAGCTATATTTTATAAAGAATATCTTAAACTTTATTATTTAAAAGTATACTACGTGATGATTAACGTTCTGAGAGGTTTTTAAGCTGATTTTGGAAAATTCTACTTAAGTGAATTTTGTAACAAGCATTTTCAATAGATCAAACAGCTTTAGTAGAATCTAGGCCGAGAAGTGATACATTTTTGGGGAGTTTCATAATATTCCAAGATGAAAATCACAGTTCGGTCTATGATGCCGAGCAGTGCAGACGTGCTGAGGTCGAGCCCTGCCTCTGTTATCAGCGCCAGTTGTATAACCAATGTTGTGTTTCCGAGTGTAGTGGAAGCTAAACTACAATAGTGTGAGTTGCAAGTGGGAAGTGCGTGCTGGGAGTTGGACCAACTTATTTCTGAGTGTCGTCAATATTTCCCGGACTACAAGGTAAATTGGCAACCTTTAGTATTGATAGGATGGGTGAACCGCGGGTGTCCCAAGATGGAACCCCCTCCATCGTTACCCGAGGCCATCTCATTGGTGCTTTTAATCGCTCACCACTGCGGTCCTATTCCAAACTGTAGAGAGATACTTCGAAAAAAACGAATGGAAATATTTGTAAAAAAAAACTAATGGAAAAGTTTGTATATCAAGGCAGAGATGATGATAGTTGAATATTTGTTTTACAAAGTTTAGGAAGTAAAAGTTGAATCAATGCTTTCAAGCTGAAAGGTTCATTTTAAATGAAGGAAATTTGAAGATATAGAGTATTTTTTGGTACTGGAAACAGTACTGTGTATCAGTTGAATATACGTCACAGATTAAACAGTCTTCAAATGCGCTGGATTGAGAAATAGAAGGAAGTTCTTGAAATAATGTACTATTTACAATGACGAACAAACGTAAACATATAATTTTAATCTGAAAAATAAATATTGACCCTTTCAGTGAACTAGTGAGGATCTGAAAACTGAGCACTACATTAAAAGAATAAAATAATTGTAAGTTACATTTACATAACTCCGATACGCTGAAATGAGAAAATGTTATTCCTAGTTTCTCCCACATACGAGATAGTGGTAGGATTATGCCTTGCAACAGCCAACTCACAATGATATGTTCCCGAGAGATCTCTAAGACGCGCTAATATCTCACCCTCTTTAACATTCATAAACATGTAGCACTTACCCAGGTATCATGTATCATTTTCAATTTCTCTCACCTCTTCACAAATGAATATATTTCATGTTATCTTCACTGCAATAAAAGTTTCCCAAGAATGGGTTAGTTTCATTACGAAATGCAAACAGCTGGCGAAGTCGTTGGTACAGAGTCACAATTAAGGTGATGTTTGAATGCCACTTTAATTGGCGACCCGACTGGTACAAGAATGCAGAATATCGCGTAACACCGCGTGAACCTGGTTAAAAAAGCACCTACTGTTTCTTCTTCACTGCCGCAGGAAAACTTTGTCTTCATTTGTATGCACAAAGAATGGAACATACGTGCATAGAATAGAGGCGTCACCGTGCGAGACGCTAGTTAGGAGCTTCAAAATTAAGTAATTTTCCTCGCAGCCCAACGAAATATAAAAGCGCATGTGCTGCTGACCATTGCGGCAGGCCCAGAGGGCGAGAGATGGCCATGAGAAGACGCAATACGAGTTCGGTCAGACGATTCCAGGTCAAGGTTTGGCCACAGGAAAGAGATGAGACCGATGACGCTCCAAAGCACCAAACAACTAGTGGTGTTCCAACAGCTCACTTTCTCGCATTATTTCTAAACTTGCCAATTTCGAAAACTCAGAGAGTTAAATAAAAATGAGATCCGGGCCATTATTTTAAGTCTCCCTTCTCTTATCCATGGGAAAAAATTCAAGAAAAAAACTTTTTTGGCGGTTTTTGAAATTTTGAAAGCGGTTTTTGAAATTTTTAAAAAAATCCTATATTTCGCGGCAAATTACACAAAAATTACTCATATTTTTGAAAAATTGAACATGAACTTATTTAAAGATGCGTCTTTCAGGAACAGATATAATAAAGAAAAATAATTTCTATCTTTAATATTACAGCTGCTGGAAGATACCTAAAAAATTGCACTTTTGTAATTTTCAAAAAATCTGGGAATGGAAAAATGTCAACGAACATGAGACCTACCTCTTAAGCGCCCTTTATGTTCTCCGGGTCAAAAGTTTGATCAAAAACTTCGGTGCCATTTTTATAACATTTTTCAAAATGTTTTTGATGCTTCACGTAAAGTATTCTCAAAACTCAAAATATCCGTTTGAAACTCCCAAAGCCTCGATTTCATTCAGATCGATTGGCGAATATCAATTTTGATATTGGCTGATGGACGGGAAGGACGGACATTCGTTTCGCCGTCAATCGATACCTCGGTATAAAAGACCCAAAAAACATGTGCTCTCGCTACACCACGTGTTAAAGAAATTTCCCCGCCATAGGTAGCAACAGTATTTATCTACTTTTTCGTTACTAGGGCCCGGCAATATGAGTTTTTCTGCCGAAAATTTGCCGTTTTCTGGCGAACGATTACATAAATTTCTCTTCTTATGAAGTACCTTAGCAAGGGCGAACAAATGCAAAAAGGTATGTCGTTCATTCATCGCTGCACAAGAAGAGTAAAACGTACGAAGTATTGTGTTTTGTAGAAGAAAGGGTTTATCCCAAGCAAAGCCGTTTATATTTCGCTACCAAAGACCAAATATCGGAGTTTTACGCTACTGGTTATATAGCGGCTGTTGTACATCGGAATAAAATTTCTTATAACCGCTGTTTTAGCATCGATCTTTATCAAATTGAACCAGTTAAAATACATTTTCTAATTATATTTCTTCTCTTTAATAAGAAGTGAAGATGTTTGAGACCTTTTCTTGGCCATTGATGATAACTCGTTATCTTCTTATCTCGTCGTACCAAAACATTCGAATGAGTTTTTTAAATGAGATTAACAACAAAGTAAAAAAAAAGCAATCGGACAGTTTTGAGGATGGCAAAGACCATTTCCTTTTGATTATTGATGAAATACAGACTGAAGTCTGTAATAGTTATCCTTCTGTAACAGTCGTTATTTAAAAAATTAAGGAAAATTTCTTTATAATTTGAATCATTAGTCGTTGAGTGATAGAGTCAATGATGGTGGAGGAAAAAAGAGAAGGGGTGGGAGAAATAAAGGGAAGAATAAATAGTGACCAATATATAAAATATTATTTTTGTTCTCTAATCTATTCACAATAGGTCAACTAGCAATAAATAATAACCAATATTTTTTTCTCTTTTTATTGTTCTTCATTCGAACAACATGAATTTTGCAATGTACTCGTCTTATTTCAGAGTATCCATGATCTATGTTATGAATCAGTGACTACAAGGAATTTAATGAAACATTTTTGCACTGTTATCTTACATATTAATGTTATGTAACCTTTAGATTGATCATATCATCAATTATTTTTTGTATATGTATTACACATTAACAGCTTTATGTTTCATTGCGAACATTAACCTCATGAATGTACTAGATACAAAATGCCCTGACGATGTGTTGCTGGATATCAATAAACGTTCATTTTATACGTTTCAAACAGCAGTCATACACACTTTGCAAATTGCAGTATTAGCGTAGTAAAAAACGTGTAAATGAAAAATGAATTTACTAAACACACACTGTAGGAAAACCACCCCACTTGTAGGAAAACCACCCCTTGTAATGTGAGTTCGCGTGCGTGTCTCTCCCTCCTCGCAGGTACAATTCTCGGGTGCAGTGGCCGCATTTCCGCCTTATGTAACCGCACAGCGCCTCGCACGACGCCGCCGCGCCGGCGCAGAGCACGCTGGAACCGTCCCGCGTCGAAAGTCTTCCTTCTCCAGAGACAATTTCGCTGCGCCTGGGGGGCGTGAGCGCCGACGCCTTCGCTAGGGCAGTCTGCGGCGCCGGAGATTACAATTGAGCGTGGGAGATCAGGTAAACGATCGCAGTACTTAATATCCTCCGTGATAATACGGACCGGGTTAGTACTACTTATAATAATGACACTGTAATGTCAAATCAAACCCACCGTGGAGGAATCAATTTTCAAAGCCGGGTGGATTTTCAATGCTAGCTTGAGAGCTAGGTCGAATTCATCCGCTGCCTGGAGGAACTGGGAGATTTCAGAGCTCGTCTCACTATACACGTTTTCAACTTCACCAGACAGTAGCAGTATGCATGAAGACATTTATAAACGGGGAAAATACGTCTTTGGTACGCTATATTCCGATCAATTAACCCATTAACAGAAATAATTAAGAGAGAGTTTAAATTAATCGAAATAAATCGATTAAGTACTGAAAGTTACATCGATGTATAAAATCAGAGATATTCGTCTGTATTCGACCATTAGGGTTAGCAACGCACTTTTATTGTTTCGTACCAAAGTAGTAACAGATAAAATGATAGTAACAGATAAAATTCATCTTGACTGTAGGTTGCATCTCTTCTCAACAGACTTGACTCATGTAAGTGGCTTCTTGTTTTTTGAGTTCAATTTCAGCGAGCTACTGGTGCCACCACTTCATAGTAGACCTCGTCCATCCAAGTGGTCTCTTTACATTTCTGCCTCTGTCTAATCAAATTACTCGTTGCCGCAGCCTCTCCCGACCACTCAAGTAGATTCTAAACTCCCATTTCTGTCAGCATGGTCCCTGATTGCAATATCTTGCTCACAAAAGATCTCATTAAATTTCGTCTGCTAATTTATCGTGACCCCGACCGCAATCCCCACCTCCATGCGAGCAACTGGTCGAAAGGCCGTCATCCGACGCGAACGCAGTCCCTCGTCCAGCCCTCCCCCGCTGGGTCGCTCGGCGCCGGCCAGTGCAGCGCGCACGGCGCCGGCCGCGGGTCACAGGTTGCGCTTTCTCCGGACGAAGGAAAGTCGGCGGCGGCAGCGGCGGTCTGGCCGTCGGGTTGCGCCACGGACTGGCCGAGCGCCGGCGCTAGCGTCTTCGCCTCCGCTCCCGGCCCCGCTCGGCCCCCGCTCGGCCCCCGCTCGGCCCCCGCTCGGCCCCCGCTCGGCCCCCGCTCGGCCCCCGCTCGGCCCCCGCTCGGCCCCCGCTCGGCCCCCGCTCGGCCCCCGCTCGGCCCCCGCTCGGCCCCCGCTCGGCCCCCGCTCGGCCCCCGCTCGGCCCCCGCTCGGCCCCCGCTCGGCCCCCGCTCGGCCCCCGCTCGGCCCCCGCTCGGCCCCCGCTCGGCCCCCGCTCGGCCCCCGCTCGGCCCCCGCTCGGCCCCCGCTCGGCCCCCGCTCGGCCCCCGCTCGGCCCCCGCTCGGCCCCCGCTCGGCCCCCGCTCGGCCCCCGCTCGGCCCCCGCTCGGCCCCCGCTCGGCCCCCGCTCGGCCCCCGCTCGGCCCCCGCTCGGCCCCCGCTCGGCCCCCGCTCGGCCCCCGCTCGGCCCCCGCTCGGCCCCCGCTCGGCCCCCGCTCGGCCCCCGCTCGGCCCCCGCTCGGCCCCCGCTCGGCCCCCGCTCGGCCCCCGCTCGGCCCCCGCTCGGCCCCCGCTCGGCCCCCGCTCGGCCCCCGCTCGGCCCCCGCTCGGCCCCCGCTCGGCCCCCGCTCGGCCCCCGCTCGGCCCCCGCTCGGCCCCCGCTCGGCCCCCGCTCGGCCCCCGCTCGGCCCCCGCTCGGCCCCCGCTCGGCCCCCGCTCGGCCCCCGCTCGGCCCCCGCTCGGCCCCCGCTCGGCCCCCGCTCGGCCCCCGCTCGGCCCCCGCTCGGCCCCCGCTCGGCCCCCGCTCGGCCCCCGCTCGGCCCCCGCTCGGCCCCCGCTCGGCCCCCGCTCGGCCCCCGCTCGGCCCCCGCTCGGCCCCCGCTCGGCCCCCGCTCGGCCCCCGCTCGGCCCCCGCTCGGCCCCCGCTCGGCCCCCGCTCGGCCCCCGCTCGGCCCCCGCTCGGCCCCCGCTCGGCCCCCGCTCGGCCCCCGCTCGGCCCCCGCTCGGCCCCCGCTCGGCCCCCGCTCGGCCCCCGCTCGGCCCCCGCTCGGCCCCCGCTCGGCCCCCGCTCGGCCCCCGCTCGGCCCCCGCTCGGCCCCCGCTCGGCCCCCGCTCGGCCCCCGCTCGGCCCCCGCTCAGGGGTTCTCGCTTCTCTTCCTAGCCACATTTCCTCGAAATATTTCTTGTCGGGTAACAGTCGTGAGGTGAAATGTGCATTAGGAGCATGTAGATACAAAGAGTTCTTGTAGGTCTGTTCCTGAAGGTCTTGGCGTCTTTGTTCCTAAACACCTGTTACGCCTCTGCCGCTAAGAAATGCATCTTTGTACAGTTTCTGAAATGACAGGCGAAAAAAAACACCTGGTCTCAATGTCTTGGGTGTATGAAAACTCATCGGTCTACTCCACATCCCTCGACTGTTGAAGGATTTCTACTTGAACATTAAAAAGCATTGAATATCTACCAATGTATTATTACATAATGTAACTGTATCATTTAACTTTAATATAATACATGACTACCAATTACTTCTTGTTATTATGGTGTAAATAATGTTTCGATATTTTGTATATCGTATGCTTTCAAACAATTGGGACGGCCGTTTCGTTAGCTGAATTTCACAGCAAGCTTTTCTTTGCATATTGCATTGTTAATTTCTATTTCCGTTTACAAACTCTCTTCGACAACACCGCCCTGTCATGATATGACCAATAGCTACACTAATGGAACTGGCCCTGCAACTAGCCTGTCTTCCCTCCATGAGAAGATTCGGATCTAGCAACGTAATCATTACATCTAACGTCATCCACAACAGTTCGTGGATATTTTTCCTTTTCGCAGTTATTTCCTGAAAGAAATCGTTGCCAGTTTCTAGGCGCCTAGACGTGCATGAAATAAATGCAATAATAATTAGAAAAAAATTATGATACATGTAGTTGTTTGTCGTTGCTTTACACTTTCCTAAGTCATAGTTCAAGCCTAATCATCGTCGTTACTTTTCGACCCTACCGTCATCCATGACAACTAGGCAGTTACTCTTATAGGCTACGATCGCTACCTTCTCCTACCACACGTATCGAGCTGCAAGTCGCTTGACTACATTTCGCGGATTGTGCCTGCTGCAATTAGAGACAAAATGTGGATTCACTAGCCTCTTTCGGAAGAGACCAAAACTATCTGCAGTCACCTTGCACAATCTCGTCTGAAACGAGAACATCACGAATAGGATTACACGTCGATTATTAAAGAAACTAAAACTAATTTTATAATTGTGTTACATAAAAATATTAATAATACTCAAAGCCTCGAATTACCATGTAACGCTACTTATCTCTGTTAATCATGGCTATTATGCGAGTGTTCATTTTCGTTTCTAAACAATAAGCAAAAGAGAAGGACTTTAACATCATTCGCAAAGATTGTAGGTGACTGGAGAGTAAATAATGTAGTTTGTGTCTCACGTGATTGGCAAAAAATAGAAAAACGATTTCTGGTCAGAAGTCGGTCAGGAGCGAGAAAGGGTGCTGTTCATTAATGTTTTGACCCTTCTCTTAAACGCAGTTGAATTATCGCGTTACTGTTAAGTCTGTCAAAGTGGATTCGAGTTGGAATTGCAAGAGGACTCAGAAGGCCTTTCAAACCACTACACCAATCTATACATCTATGCAACATATCATCAACTGGGTTTTGCTTCAAGGGTGTTAACTTTAACTTCCTTGAATGGAGGTAATGATTAGAGGGGTGATTAGGTTAGATAGTTTTATTTGAAGTTTCAGAAAAAGAACTCTTACTCGAACACTTTCTACTTATGAGCTTCTTTCAAAATTATATGTAATAGAGTACCTAATAACTTCCTTAATGTAATGAATTCCACATTCACAGAGAACATGTTTCCTTACTTTTACCATGCTGTTTTATCAAATAATTTAATTTGAATACATAAATATGTTGAAATTAACAATACTGCCAGGAAAATTCCAAATTCATTTTTATATCCTACCCATGACGTAGTATAATTAACCTTCTCACGCAAATGTGAGTGTTCATAGTGTTCGCCGCTTAGTGTACGACTGTAAACGTTTCCTAATTTTCTTTTCAAGTGCAGGGCATATACCGTATAAAGTTACGGTAGGGAAGTAGCAGACAAGGCCACTTAAGATGGAACTGCACCCGTCCAGTAACTGCTAATATAGAAAGATATTGCAAATTAATACAACGCACTAAAAGCTCTAAACTAAACGCACTAAAAAACTAAACTCAGCAACGAAATAAATAAGCTACATTGTTAAAATCAGTAGGAAAAAAATAGGAATGTTACAAATGGCCGCCCAACGTGGTGCAAGAATGAAATGTATCAAAGGTAAAGAAGCAGATATGTTACAGTATAATTATTTTACTCACAAGAAGTCATGCATTTTAAATGTTGACTTTTGAATCGTAAAATCCGGGATACAAGACAGCAATAAGTGAACGAGAATCCGCGGACATTACGAGCAGTCGTCGGAATGACATCATCAGAATCCAACCACAGGAACTCACGAGATCTTCCTGTCTCGCTTACCTCGAAAGATAATGACAACCTTCGGAATGAATCATTCGCCTCCCTGTCAATAAACATGAATATGAAAATATCTTCGTGAAGATCGTCATCAATATCTTTCAACTCGATAACATTGCGTTCAAAATTCTTCAACATGCAGTCCAGAACATTATTTGAAAAGTAGCTTTGAAGAATGCCTTTCCGGACGAAGAAACACAATTAAACACCCTCTATGCAATTGAAATAGTAGAGCTAAGGAAATAAATATAGAATAATACTTTTACAAATATTTCTAAAAACAAAAAACATTTTTTTAAATAGTTGAATGAAAATCGCTTCTTCTTATGCACTAATAATTTTTTGCCCTATCACATAAATCCTATTATTTGAAAAGGATGACAATCTAATGACGAACAGACATATCGCATTTCGGAATTTACTTTGTGTAATAATATAATTATAAACTAATAATCATTTATAAAATTTAATATTACTCAATTCCAGCTTCTTTTCACATGTGTGATCATTCGAAGTAAGAATGCCTTTAGGGGAAGAGAAAGAGAAATGTTTTAAAAAGCAAAAGGAAGTTTTTAGCTGCACATTTCTTTCAATCGTGAGTAGAAGAAAAAGACAGACCTTGGATAAGACAGATTGTTTAGTTGAATAGCATGGACGATGCGGGACCTTGTCATCTTTTCACTAAGTCACAGAAGGCAAAGTAAACTGATAAAAAGTATCTGCATTACCATAAATCATTCCAAATTAAAAATTCCACCTTCCAAATTAAGACTTCGTCGTAAAGGAAATGTCGAAGGTTAGGACACTCTAGTGCCGTAATGAAATAATTAAATATTAATTTTAAAAAAAATTATTATTATCACATTATTACATCAGTCACACAAAGTAGCATGTTTAATTGATGAATGGAACAACAGGAGCCTGAAAAATATTTTATTTGTCCATAAACTAACATCGCTGATGTTGTGGGTGATTTTCACGACATTTCTTGCAAAACCAACACATGCGTAAAGCTCTGTGGTTAGTTTGTGAAAGCGGCAATCTTGTAACTATTTTAATTAGAGTATAAAGTGCGAAATCATTTACGAATGCAAAAATAAAATTTCTTCACCAGTGACTATAAAGGCTATATCTTGAATAGGGCTGTGTCCTGAAAAGGGAAAAGAGTGGTAGATGAGAGGAAATGAATAATATAGAGGAAGTCTGAGCGACGTCAGGGAAAATGATTGGCTTTGTGGAAGAAGACATTTTAAGGATAAGGACTGCTACTTGTGAAACCTTGTTAGTATTGATAACAATTTTACAGGCAATACTGCAAACTTCCGTCTCCCTGTATTGTAAAAGACGAACTTGTCAGTTTTTATTTCCTGAAAGGTAACGTTCCTATCAACACATTTTTATCATTCTATTATCTTCCTTTGATAATAGATACAATTGGGCTGATTACGATATATTCCATAGTTTTAAAATGTACAGCAAGTAAAACTTTCGAAAAATATTATTTACATTATAAGGTACACAACATTTTAATTTTACTGTATAATTTTAATTTTAACGACAGTGCAAGGTTTGGTACACTATATCATAAAGTGTATTTTACTCTATTTTTACAAGAAATTTAAAGACAAAAATTGGAGCTGTTTTGGGGAAAAGTTTGAAAATGTCCGGGAGGCTTCATGTAAAGTACCCAAAATGTTTGAAGAAAGTTATACACTACAATATTTCTATTTTGCAATAATAATGTAAAAATGCTCTCCAAAATTGGATCTCTCCATAATTAGAAAGAAATGATTAAATTGTGTATTCGAACTCGTTCGGTCCCTCTCGTCAGTGCCTGGCACTGGTCGCTCATTGTTCAGAGGCTGAGAGGCGCGGGGTGGGGCCGGGGCTCGCGTGATGCCCGTGCTATCGTGGGCCTCCGGGTCGCGGCGCAGGTCCGGTTCGGGCCTCGTGAAGGGCGTCCGCTTGCGTCATCACAACACGCACCTTCGGCATCTCCAGCCGCCGAGCGCCTCTGGCGACGGTTAGCAACTCCCCCGACACATCGCACGCTGCGACCGGCAATGTCCGGGTTCCTCGCTCGTGGCTCTTCAAGACGGTCCCACCACCACCCCAGGTTCTTCGTTGTCCGGGAGACGTCGCGTCCTCTGCACAGTTGCCAACGTTTCCGACGTCACATTACGACTTTCTTCAGGGTCGAATTCGCAACGGAAGGTAAAGGAGTATTTTCCTCTGGTGGGATAGAGTGTTCCAAGAAGTTTCTTGCGATTGATTAATTAGTGGTTCTGGGCGCGTCAACTGTTAAGGTCATTAGTCTCGTGAGGGCAGTGTATGTTGTATCGCAGGAAGTGGCGGTGATCTTCACCGCTGAATGCCGAGATCCGGAGCAGACCTACGTTGGCTTGCGGGGGTTTTCCTAACAAGGTATCTCCCATCAGCTGGGCACCGCCCCAGTCGGGACAAGCTCTAAGATTCCCTCTGGTATACCAGCATACGTGGAAGTAGAGTGCATGTGAGTGTACGTGTGTGTTAGTAAGGGGCGACAAGGAAGAGGAAGGAAAGATCGCGTGGGGGTCCTTAGCCCGTTTATTAGGGTACTGCTCGGGCGTTCGCGTGGTGTTGATCGTAAAATCACAAAAAACTACCGATCAGAGCAGCCGGCCGCTAGAATTCTTCTCCAGACTGGCTAAACTCGGCCTAGCTATCTAGTGTCGAAACTCAGGACTTGAACCGTAGCACGTCCCGGTCAGAGCCACTGCAGTGACATCATTGCCCTGATATACCTCTCCCGGCAATCACACATTAATTATCTTATGAAAGTCTAGCAGCTCTAATCAACACCAGGCGGATTGCGGAGCAGTACCCTAAGAAACGGACCACTAACCATTCACGATGTTTCCTTCCCCTTCCTTGTCCTATCCTCACCCCTTACTTATATGACCATGCGCTACACTATAACTACACGTGCCGGGAGCCCGATCGGGAGCTTAGAACTTGTCCCGGCTGGGGCGATGCCCCGCTGGTGGGAGGTACCTGGTTGACGAAAACTACGCCAGCTGACGGTAGGTCAGCATCGGATCTCGCCATCCAGCGGGGGAAGATAGCAATCCCTCCCGAACAAACTGCACTACACTTACGGGAATATTGACACTAACTATCGGTCAATCAATCATAAACGTATGAACATATATAATTTTCCATTTTTATTGTGATTCAATTTTTTTAGTAGAGCTTTCTTTAGCTAACGATTTAATTAACACACACACACATCCTACCTAGAATGTAACGATTTGCACAACCTTGACAAGAGCTGGGACATGCGAAGGCAAGTGCAGCGCCGGGGCTTGAGTAATGGGCCCAGACTGCGTGGTTTCCTCGCCGGGGAGCTGCCCGGGGCGCGAGACTCGACGGGTCGGCGCATGCAAATGGCGAGTTCCCAACGGCGGCGAGTCGGCGCCACGGCTCGCCCAGGCGGCCGGCTTCGGCCGCAAGTTGGAATCACGCGGCGAAGCCTACTGCGCTATTAGGCTCAGCTCAATCCTCAACAACAACGGCTTCGATCCCGGCTGACTGATTGATGGACGGATTGTTTCTTTTTTCCGGGCGCGTCAACGGCTGTGGTCATTAGTCCGGTAAGTGTAGTGTATGCTTCAAACAGATGGTGGCGATCTCTCCTCGTCGACGGTGAGATCCAGCGCAGACCTACACAGATATATCCCAGCAGCGGGGCGTCGCCCAAGCCGGGACAAGCTCCAAGCTCCCGCCAGGTCTCTATCCCGCCTGAGGCACGTGCATTTTCAAAGAGCGGTTGATTCTCGGTTGCCACGTCATACTTGGGGACAGAAAAATAATTCTGCTTAAATGTCTGTCAAAATAGTATTGAGGCCTCCAACAATTCACGGTCCGATACCGTATTCACTTTTCGAGCAAAACATTACTGAAATATGTAGTGGCGCTCACTGGCGGCTAATATGGGAGTCTAAATTTACGGGCTATAATATGAGCATTTAGGGCGACAACTCAAAAGACTCAGGTGTTTTGTCCTCGTAGCGGAAGGGTTAATGATTCAATATCGAAGGATTTGAACATTTGAATACAAGAAAACAAACAACAAATTCAAAAAAAGGTTTTCCGACTAAACTGAAAGGAACATCGAGAAATATTTTTAGTTGGGCAAGAGCGGCTCCATCAATAATATTATCGTATTTATAAAATAAAATATTTAAGGTTACCTCAAAACTCTAATTTAAATTAATTCTAACTGAAAAAAGAAGTACTGAAACAAAGATGTATAAAAATATCGTCTAAATGTTTTAATTTCAGTTTGTTGACACTGAGATTTAAAATAATTGAAATTGAAATGTATGTATGAATTAAATAAATATTATCAATTAATTTAATTTAATAAGTATTTCCTTTAACTTTTAAAAGGCTCCTGCCTCAAAAATTTGATTTTCTGAAGGTTAACTATGATTTTACTCATACACAGGTAACTTAAAATTAACAAAATTTATTAGCTAAGGAACTAAATTAGTATATGAAAAAATAAGAAAATTACAAACAAATCTTAAATTTTTGGTGCCCTAGAAAAGTGACAATTTGAGTAAGAAATTGTCATTTTGCAGAAGAATGAGAATTTTGACGTTATAATTTTATTTAGAGCCATTTATTTCGCATCCAAAGACAAAAATTTCACCCCTATACTATTATGTCGACCGCCTTGTAATTTTTCTTTATTGAATTAGGGTACTTTAGCACCAGATTGTAACCGAAAACACTAGCCTAGAAACGCCTGTGCAACCAAGGAAGGAAGGTCTTATACAGTGAATCTGTAAAAATTCGGAAGATGGCCGAGTCGCGCATCCCGGGAATCCTCAGCGAAGAGGGAGAAAGCCGAAAGAAAACACTCACTAAACATTAGCCTACATTTAAATTAATTTATTCAAACTTAATAAAATGTAAAAAATCATTCAGTCAAAAATATTTGACATATTTAAATTTTATCCTTAAGACAAATTAAACTTTTTTCTTGTTTTCTACAGAAATAATTTTAAGTGTTGATGCTTGTTTGTAGGGAATGACGACCCTTGTTAAACAAAGAAGGGGCAATTCCTCTTCTCACACCTATTCTTCTGATGTCATTGGAATCAGTCAGCCGGTACATGAACATAATTCTTTGTGTTAGGTTGCACAAGTTCAAGAAAATTATCTTCTTTTAGAATTTATATGCTATACTATCGCACGTCTTTGGTATTGGGGAGAGTACTACGCGAAGCACCTAGAAAGGCATAAGATAAATATTTATACCCAAAGCAGGTTTCAAACAGGTGAAAGAGGTAATGAGTATTTCAAAATCTTTGGTAGTGAGGATGACAACTTTCTAACAAGTTTATATTTTCTAACAAGCATGCTCATTCTTAAATAAGAAAACCGTTAGAACATCTCGGTTACTAGTTGTATCACTAATAAGTGGGATAATATGTACTATTGCCATTATTCTACACGTTATTTTTGCGACAACCATCAACGTATCATAGTCAAGACCCATTGTTTCCGCAAACCCGGAATTGCTGCAATGACTTCTTCTCCGCTGCTAGTTTTAGTATCACTATAATTGTAAATTGTATCTTAACTCCTGCAGTCACCCAACTTCCTCAAGGTGGAAATATCTAGAAAGGTAAACTAGCTTACCTGCGTTAGTTCTCACCCATTATTCACGACGTGTAATCGATAGCTGGCTGTCCTTCACAACTTCTAGAGGCTTATGAAGGGCTAAATTTTCGAAGAAAGTCGAAGAACAAAATTCAACTTCTGTGCCGATTGACATTTCATTGAGGACATAACCTAACATACTTGCTCTCTGTAATTGGTACAAGGCAATCTCCGCTTGAGAGATCGGAAGTTCTCGACAACTATTGCGCAATTGTTCTAATACAATGAATGGCTGAATTGTTACTAAAAGTCTTATCTTATATTTTCTGGAGAGAAAATGAGAGGTAAGAGAGATTTCGGGTGATACATTGCAAGCAGAATTGGTTTAAGTACAATGCAAGGACTTGAAAAATCTTCGAAGGGCGAAACAGACCTAGGATCACTATCTGTAAGACAATGACGGGTAATTAGCAATTTATTCAACTAGTCATTCCTTCAATGCCGCATATTTTAAAGAGAAGATTACTTAAAATATCAGATTAATGTGATATTAAAAAGTTTCAGTTATATTAATATATATATATATATATATATATATATATATATATATATATATATATATATATATATATATATCAGTATTTTCAATTTCAGCAAAATGATAATTAAGTCATGAAAATGAATCCCCTCGATCTTCTCATAAAATGTTTTCCCTTTATGCTAAATTTGCTAGCAAAGAAAATGTACATTTTTAATTTACATTCTAGATTAATTATACTTTCAGTCCTTAAAAGTTTGTATTTTCTTAAAAGTGGATTATAATTTTCTCAGGTTTGCATGTTACTTTTTAATCTTAAAAATTAAAATGTGATGAGTCACCTTCAAAACAATAAGTCAATCTGAAAAAGCGTCCCTATATTAAGAACTACCTTTCCATTGGCGTAAAGCATCGGCATTGACATTTCTATGCATAACTCCTTGCACATATGTAGTACTCTATGCATCGGACAGGCTAGGCAAAACAAACAAGACTTCAAGCATTGTTTTCACGGGACACGTCCGCCAAATTGGCTCATCACGACAGTCAAGCTGTCACCTCAAGGTGCTCACAAGCAGTTAAGTGCAAGTAGGTATGGACGAGGTAGCAGAGAGGTTATGACATTATTTCATATACATATTAAAAAAGTTTAGTAGAATGGAGAGGAAGTAGGGTTTGCTGCTCCGAAACCTGATAGAACGGCGTTTCCACGTTTTAAATAATTAGGTCGCATATGAAAGTGAAGAAAGTGATGGCATATTTTAGAATATTGGAAACAAAAAAATACAGGAAACTAAAGTAATTGTGGGAATAGCTAGCACCAATAGCAAAATACGATAGCGGTAAAAGTTATTTGATATATATTTTACGAATGGGTTGAAGAATATTTAATATACTAACCTCAATAACTGAAAATTCTCAATTTTAACGCACATGGTTAGTAGTCAGTGCGTGTTCAATTTAGAAAACCAGACAAAAGAACAGCAAGGTGCAAAAATATGAAGAGGAAAGTACATCAATATTTGTAATTTTGTTCTACATTTCTCAACATTTTTGTACTCTCCGGTACAACAAATAGTGACATAGACGAAAATAAAACGGCACTCGTAATAGTGACTAATATAAAAATAACAGAATTAAATGTCAATGAAAGGTGATGAACTCGTCAGCGGACGACGCAGCTGCCAGGATGAGGCGCTGGCAGGTACGGATGTCTGTCAGCTCCTTAGGCAGCGTCTGGTTCTCAGGCGATCGCCGCCGAGAACTGCCTTTCGAAGCGGGGTGAGGGGCGGGGAGGGAACGCCAGCCCGGAGAGACGTAGATGATGAGTTTACCGGCTAAACGCCGCGGCGTCGCAGGGCGCCTTTCCCAGGCGGGCGAACGGGCGGGGAGGAGCGCCGCCCCCGGCGCCACCGCACGTGAAATCGAAAGGAGGCGCCGCCGCCGCCGTCGCCCCCGCCCCCGCCCCCGCCCCCGCCCCCGCCGTCGCCGTCGCCGTCGCCGCCGCCGTCGCCGCCGCCGCCGCCGCCGGTCTCTGCCGCGGTGAGGGCGAGGGAGGCGGGCAGTCGCGGGGGGCAGCGGCGGCGGTAGCGGGGGCCGACGGCGGCGGTGGCGGCGGTTGCGGCGCGCGAGAGAGGAGAGGGGGTCGTGATGTGGGTTAGGGCGCGGGATGTAGGCCGGCTATATACGCGGGCAGCGCGTCCCGCACAGGGTTCAGTCGCCTCCGGATAGCGGACCGCAGCAGACTTCGCCTTCCGCCGCTCGCCGCCCTCGCCGCTGCCGGCCTCCCCGACGCTCCTTGTCGACCCGCTCAGGTGAGCGCCAGCGCCGCCCAGCGCCTCCCCGCCGCCTCGGGCCGACAGTGCGAAACTCGAATGGAATTCCCCCGCGGAAGCATGAGGAATTCCAGCCATAAACCGGTCGACTTCTGCGACGATATTCCTTTGCTGTCACATCGCTTACGCCTGGGGTACTTTCTGACTCGGGATAAAGCGACCCGCGCAACCCCTCAGACTTCCTGGATCCCTCGGTGGTCTCCAGGTCGAGTGTGCAAAAGTCGGACGAGATTCCCGTGCTGGTGCGTAGAGAATTTCAGTAATAAACCGGTCGAGATCTGCAAAGATGTTCGAATATCCCTCAGTCTCACACCGTCTACTGCTGGAATACCTTCTGAGTCAGGCAACTCCGAGGCAAAATTATTTGCATGGAATAGAAACTGCGAAACGTGATTAGAGTTGGGTACTATTTGTAGAATAGAGAATAATGAAATAACATCAGGTCTTGAAACGATACTAGACTACCGTCACAACTAGCGATACTTCACCGTCGTGTCTTTGCGAGGATTTTTTTTGCTATGACCCGAGTGTGCAAATCCCGTTTTATTTATCTCCAATGAATTTCAGGCTTGTGAGCTTGAAACTAGTAATAGGTTCAAAATTTTAAATTGCTGAATCTAACTGTTGTCAATAATTCTGAATATATTTAAAAATAGACCTTGGAAGCGAGAGTAAGAAATTCACAGTGAAATATCTCAGGTCGTTCCCATCATTATCAAATTGCTTCTACTTCTGCTTCAACTTTACTTCCGGATTTTACACCACAGCAGCCGAGAAGTAGCTAGGTCATCCGACAACGTATTAACCATCCGAGAAGTGAGTTCTGCCCTCATAGTGTCATAACTCCGCAGACAAGTTACACTCCGACTAATGCAGTTCTACTTTCGTTACTGAGAGAGTCATTGTAAATCATGATATCCAAATTGATGGTCTCTTTCACTTTAAATTAGGATACATGCAAGATAATCGCCGTCTTCTCGGACGACTTGCCCCCAATGAAGTGATTCGAAAACATTAGTAAGGAACTTGTTTGCGCTCGACCCAAAAATGTGAACAGTAGAGGGAACTTGTAGCATAAGTAACGCGAATAACGATAATGATTGCAAAGACCTTTTCTGTGTGGTCAAGATCTTTTTTTTCTAAATTTTTATTTTTTTAAATCTTTTCTTAAACTTAAAACCAAATAAACTAATTAACTACGATATTTTTTTCGTTAACGTTTTAGTCAATATATTTCCATATCTTAGACATGGCCACCTCATATGTATTCTGAAAAAGAAAGGAATTATGCTATTCTGCATGCTCGTACACCGCATATTGCCTCTCTCGTTACAATGCAGCGTCGTACTCGCGGGGCTACATCCGCGACGTGGGCACCGGGCGTCACCGTTAGACGTCCTGGAAGGTATGTGGCGCGACGCCCCTGCTGGAGGACTCGCTCTTACTACAGCAGCTGTATTTTATGTGGTAGAATAGGAATTGCTATAGACAATAAGGAAAGCACTTCATTTGTGTCTGTGAGCCAGAGGGGCAAAGGGAACGTATGTATTATTTATGACAGAAAAATGAGCTACAAGAAATTCTTAGTTCTATTTCCATGGGATAAATCTATTTCCTTTTAATTTTTAGTTCCATTTCCATGTGATTGGCTAACATGTTTTTCATTATTTTTCGTTCATTATATATTATTCATACCATTCATTTATTTTTTGAAGAATGAGATACACTGACTTTCAAAACGTCACTTTAGTATTGATGTATAATGACCTCACAATTTGCTGAAATAACTTCAGCCTTGATTATTGTTCACATAATGGAAACATTTGATTTTTCACTTACGGAAGTATTAAATAACCAACTAATAATAATATAATTACTAAGCAATATATATTGTATAATTGTATTTTTTTAAATCAGCATTTAGAGTTATGGTTATTAGTTCCGATAACTTTACTTAAGAATAGAAGAGATTGAAATATGTAAAATACTCACATTCTACGGCGCAAGAAATAAACTATATAGAATGAGATGTCGAATTCTTAACGTTGGTGACTAGTGCATTGCATATTTTCGTTCTCTTAGTGTTTAAAAAGTGAAAATATGTACAGTAATTATCGTATACTTCTTAACTTAGGAAAAACATAGAGCACGATACAACAATACTGATAAATATCTGAATAATGAACATAATAAACTTCAAGTTATTATGTTCATTATTCAAGTTAATACATCAACACATGAAAATTTCATTATCTTCTAAGAGGGAAAAAATACACAATACACATTTTAAAATACCGCTCTCCCACGAGCGTGTCTTCGCCGTTTACTCAACGGAAGTGCAGCTCACTCACAGCTTCACACTTCCTGAATTGCACTTTCCCTTATAATTACGTGTCTTGATTCCACAGAGGGGACTCGTCCATTGTTAGGATGTGTGCGGGGCTTTCGTCATTGTCACAGTCCATATCAGGCGCCCCGCTGCACGCGACGAAGCGAGCGTTGGCCTTGTTCCCGCGGAAGGAGCTTCCATGCCTTCTCTTTGCCCGAAACGGCGCTGCCGGTCTCCTCTCGGAGCTTGCTTCTCGGGAATTTTCTGTGTATTTACAAAAGCCCTTTTCCGGTGGTGCATTAGCGAAACGGTACATCTCAAAAACAGTCCTTGTTTTACTTTAATGAAGAAATGTTTTTTACTAATTAAAATTATATTTTTCACAATACAGTCGATAAGAACAGTAAAACACTTTGCTTAGAGTGCGAATCAAACGGCTTTGCTCAAAGTATACCAATTTTGCCTTGTTTTTTTAATTTTTTTGTACTATTGAAATGAATTCAGACGTCAGACTTTACTGCATTTGTAAGATGAAGCACGTGGCATGAAGATAAATGAAAATATTTGACAAGTACAAGGCCAAAATGTTATGATTCCCTAGACACACTCAGTCACTGTAGATACTATAACTAACGTACAATCTGCAAAATATACAGAACATTTTTAGATTGCGATAGTACTGTTGCTTTTAGAAAAAGCTAAAAACACTTACATTGGCGTTATAGCATTAAAATTAGCATCGTATTTTCGACGAATTTGTGGAATTTTTTTTATAATTGTGCGTTGTTCCAGCGCTTTCTAAATATTCTTCACTGAATATGCTAGAAAACATCACTTCCATATACAAATATTTACGACACCAATTTGACAAAAGAAACCACTTATTACCGAAATCGAAAATCATACAACAAAGATAATACATTGAAAAAAGATCAAAGTAATATGTTCTTGATCCTATTTTTTAAATACTTCTGAATAATACATTATTCACATAATTTTCTTTACATCTGCTCATGATAAATTACATTTAAAATTCAATAATAACTTCATAATATTCTTGGGTTGTTTATTATCTCGATTGATAACTATGCAGAAAATTTCATTTTGGTAGCCAGAACGTAATTTTTATCACAATGATAGAAAAGAAAGTTTTTTATTTAAAATTAAGGAGTTAATCAATGTAACATCGAATTATTAAGAGTAAGAAACATCAAGTTTCCGAGAAAACCAATAAGTCACAACGGTCAGTGAAAAAATACCACCACTCTCTATCTTTCGAAACCCAAACAACCAAACCAACCGCTCTAACCGCACTTTTCTCGATCAGAGCAGCAATTCCCCGCAAGAGGAACAAGCTGGCGAGTTCTCGGTACGCCTCCTCGCCCCGCGGCCGCTCATGCCACTGTCACCGGCCGCGCTTCGTAGCCGTCCGCTCGTCCGCCTCCCTCCCTCCCCTGCGCCGAGAGGGAGGCGGGGGCCGTTTGCGAAAAACGCAGAGTACCGTACGGTGCGCGGCGCTGCCCGGCGCGGCCCGGCGCGGCCGCGGCCGCCCGCGCTTCGGCCTCTTCTCGTTACCGAAGGAGCGCCTCGTCTCTAACGGGGCAAACGCCTCAATGGCCGTATACGGGCGGCGATGGCCGTTCGGCGAACAAGGCCGTCGTAATGACCGAAATTGATCTTTCGTTCGCACGGAAAATCAAAGCTCCAAGGTTCACAGTCGGTACATACGGTATGAAGAACATGGCTAGAGAAAATGAACGGACGTTTTACGTAATTATTAATTAATTTCTTTAATTCAGTGACCAATCGTTTTACAATTATTATTATGTTTCCTCATTGGAAACAAAACGCACCCTATGTTATTGCGATTAAATCTATTGAGTGGGCTGTCACAGTAAACGGCATGGGTCAAATGTAGTACTTTTTAAAGCTACAAGCTGAAGAAAACGGCACAGTAAAATTTCTATTTACCTGGTAATGTGTGACTAGTTTGAAAGAAATGCAATTTCAAACCATTAGGGTCAGCGAAAGCGTTTCAAGGAAATCTGTAGCTAATTAATCTTCTTTTGATTTCTCTAGTAGAAAGCATTCTCAGCCATTATATTTTAAATTGTTTTCATTTAATTGAATAAATGCCAAATGGCAGTTGCTAATTTAACTTTGAAATAAAATAATAATTATTATTAAAATAATATTTTCTCTATAATATTTTAGTGCAATTTTATATTATACCGAGAAAGTAACTAAATGTACAGCCATCATTCACTCATAAACACAACTATAAAAACTTTCTTCATTCACCCAAGCTTTATCATTTGTAAGTTCACGTCGACAAACAACACCAAGCAACCCCGCCGTAAACATCTTGAAAACTAAACAGCAGCACATTCGAACTCATTCGACTTACAAAACCTTCACAAACGAATTAAATTCCTCGTAGCATCTGCCGCCCGTTGCCCATCAATCCCCGTCCGCCGTATGGGGGAGCGCGTGGCCGCTGGGAAACCGCAAGCGGCGCCTGCGTGCGCGGGGCCCCGGGCAGCTCCCTCGGCGGAGGGGGCTCACAAAAGGCAACATGTCACGCGCTGTCTTTGACCGGGAGGTTCAAGGTTCCAGTACCGACAGTGGTAGGATTTGCGACACTAGCTTCACAGCTAAGTAGAATTCAGTCGCTGTCTGGAGAACAATTCGAGCGGCCGGCTGTTCTAATCGGTAGCTTTCCGTGGTTTCTCAGATCAATACCATGTGAATGCCGGAGCAGTACCGTACCAAACGGACCACAGACCGCATGCGATCTTTCCTTCCTCTTCCTTGCCCCATCCTTAGCCCTTACATGCCCTTACAGCCCTTACATGCACTACATTACCACACATGACGGGAGACCGGTCGGGAACTTACAGCTTGCCTCGGCTGGGGCGGTGCCCCGCTGGCGTGAGATACCTGGTTAGAGGAAACCCCGCTAGCCGACGGTAGGTCGGCTCCAAATCGGCCCATACAGCGGAGGAAGATCACTGCCCTCCGCCCTCCCGTGAGAGAAAGAGAGAGAGAGAAGGGGGGCGAGGGAGAGAGATGTACCGCATTGACAGGACTAAAATCCTTAGCAGTTGACGCGCTTGGAATCAAGAATCCGGAGCGGCTCCGGGCGGCTTGGAGGGTCTCCGCCAGGAACCGGACCCCGGAGTGGCTCGGCAACTGGCCGAACTGACCCCACCGAGGCATGAACCCGAGGCTCTCGGCGCCCAACGGCGAATCCGTCGATGACGTCACTGCTTCGCGTGCGTCTTGACCGCGTGTTACGGTCCAAATAAGGCACGCTTGACCCGGTCTGGGATCTGAGGTTTAGAATTTAAAGAGTTAAAAGACCTCGTGTGTTCTTATGTATTGTACCCGAATTTGAATAATATTTCATTCTTAACTTACTACAAAAAACGAATGTGTTCATACAAAAACGAGGAGGTATGGGCTTCTCTCTTAAAAGACATTTGACTTTTACTGTCGAATACCATTGAATTAAAAGCACCTTATGAACTACAACTGAAAAAGTATTTGCACTTATATATCGTAAAGTAAAATAGATTATCACAGGATTTATTTGGATTTTTTAAACAAGTTCTCATGTGTTTGCATTGTTCTAAAGTTCATAGATTAGGTAGGCAAGGAAAAGAGATGACAACGTAAAGGGTATAATTATTCTTGTCATTAAGCTGATAAACCAAATAACAGATGCGGTTGAAGTTTGTAAATTGGAACGATTGTAACCAACCAAGTCTGTTTGTTTTATCGGCTGTGTGTCGTTCAATACTTTTCAAAATAACTTCTTCCTATAAAAATCATCTCAGGAAAAAATACCATTTCTTGGTGTAAGTATACTCATGACCGTATGCAGTAAATATACTGCAAATTGAGGAGAGTTTAGCTTTAACTCACACGTTTCGATTGTTCTTAACAGATGATGGATTGTTATGTCCTTAAAGGACACCGGCCGTTCAGAGTGAATTTTCGTTCCTGTGTTTGGATGTGTTAAGTCAATTTTACAACATTTCAGTGTTACAAAACGTGTATTGATGAATTTATAATTGTGTACAAAAAGCGTGTAATCAATGGCGAGTCCTCCTTTATTATTTCCGTCGTGTTTACGAAGCATGACGACCGCGGCTACCCTCACTACAAGCTCTCTTATATGCCTTCCTCGGTAGCTGGTTCATTTATTCGTGTTTTTGGGCGCGTTAATTGCTATGGTTACTAGTACCATGAGAGTAGTGAAAGTTTTATTTCGCGAGATGGCGGTGTTCCTCCTCCCGCTAAATGGTGAGATCTTGCGCCTACCTACACGACTCCTAGAGGGAGATTTCCCCTTGTTGGTCAACGCCCCAGTAACAAAAACTCTAAGCCCGCGACTGGACAGATAGTGTGTAGAGTGCAGTGTTGGGTAGTTCAAGATAGTATGTGTGTAAGTAAAGGGGAAAGAAAGCTGTTGCGAAGGTCTGTGGCTCGTTTGTAAGTGTACTGCTGGAACATTCACCTAGTGCCCACCAAAGAAACCACGGAAAACTACCAATCAGAGCAGCTGTCCGCTAGAATTTCTCCTCGAGACAGCGACTGAATTCAACCTAGCTGTCTAGCTAGCGACGAAAATCCGCCTACGGCGGGACTCGGAACCTAGGTCCGTCCTGTTTGAGTTGCTGGCGAGGCAGCGTCAACGCTGACTCTGAGATGCACTTGGCCGTTCGTCGGCCTCTGAATCCGCTGTGCAGCAGCATCCCGTTACTTCTTGGACGCTTGAAGTTGCACGCCGGACAATTGCTCGCCCACTTCTGTTGAGATTGCGTGCACGTACAAATGCATCCCAAATTGAGGAGAGATACATCCACCTTCACACAAAGATCACGGTTCTGTTGAGTCCTAATATTTATCGTAATTAGTTTGTTAATGTTCCTAGAAAAGGATGACATTATATCCCACTCTGCGATATATTCTTCTTTTCATTGGTACCTTAAGTTTGATATTCACAATGTGTGTATTTTAAAAAGATTGTTTGCAAGTACTCAAGACATACGGAAACAAAACCCGCATATAGAAGGGAGTTAATAGTGTAACTTTGACATTCAAGTGCAAATTGAAAATATTTTTACGACTGTGGACCAACGACGTGTTATTTTAACTAACCACATGGGATATTTTTCTTCTGTTTTAAACTGTTTAAATAATATCTTTAATACAGAATGCTCGCGAGCAATAAATATGTGTAAAAACTATGACGATACCATCATTGTCAATACTTGTTATCAAAGGATTCATCTCTCATCAATTAGTTCTAAATCTACCTTTCAAATAGAAGAAAAGAGGTCTGTCGAAGAAAACCCAAGAGGTCTGTCGACGAAATTCAATTCATAGAAGCACAATTCTCGAAGTACGAATTATGATTGGAGTAAAGATAGTTCGGGGAATGCAATTAAGCTGTCAAAGGGGGCTAGTATTTCATACCAGTGTTATTTGAAACAAAGGTTTTCGATCTCCAAAAAGCACTGATCGCTTTATTCGCCATTGTGAAGTAACGACTCGTTGTTCCAAACATTAGCATATGTTGACGAAAACTTCGTACGGATGAATAACTTCAAATTTATTGTTATTACAATTTATTAAAATAATCACCCCATTTTTAACAAAAATTGTTCAAACAAATACGCACACAAATGTCACTAAAACTGGTCTGAGTTTATTAAGACTTAAAAAATTGTAGAATTTGCAATGTAATACAAAATACTGTAAGTCTTATTAACTAATTGATGTTTCCGAGCACGTCAACTTCTAAGGTCATTAATCACGTTAGTAGTTGCGGGAGTTATTGCGGGAGGTTGGAGCGCCGACCTACACGAAGACTTGCGAGGAAATTATCCTCCAGGTATCTCTCCCATCGGCGAAACACCTCAGTCGGGACGAACTCTAAGCTCCTGACTGGTTTCATGACATGTGTGGTAATGTAGTGGATGTCAGTGTGTAATGTAGGGGAGAGGATAGGACAAGGAATAGCAAGGAAAGATAGCGTGCAATCCATGACCCGTTCTTATTGCTCCGAACTATCGATCAGAGCAGCTGCCAGCTAGAATTCTCCTCCAGACGGCAGCAGAGTAAACTCCTTGTCGAGGCGGACGCGCACTGATGGCGGGAGGCCGGCATGTAAGTGGAGGAGGAACGTTCACAGACGTAAACTAGCTAACGGTTTTCTCTTGAAATACCCAAATCATAAGATGTAACGTTTGATAATATAACAATTTTCAAAAGAATAAAGTGTATCTTTTAAAGGAGAAAATATACAAAATAATTTTAAGATATCATTAATTCTAAAAATGCTTGTGATATTTTTTCTTTAATTTAATTTATCTTTATTGTATCTGTGATTTGGTGCAAGAAGGGCCAATGTCAATATTCAACGTTTTACAGAATGTTGTTCAGTAGTTTTCTTACACCATCGAAACGACAAATCAATCGTAGGCCAATGTAATTCAATGTGAAATTAGAAGTTAGGATTGACTCTTGACTTTGGCTTTCCTTGCCCTGAAATAAGAGGTTGCCCACATTGCCCATACAGACAAAAAATCACTAAAAACGGACATTGGCCCTTCTTGCACCAAGCCACATTCCCCTTTTTCTCATTCTTGGCTATTTTCACCCACATCTTTTTCTTAAATTCCCGTTTTCGTCTTGTAACACCTCACCAACGCGCCGAAGAGGAGGGGGCGCTCCGCGTCGGCCTTACGTCACGCGAACGAAAACAGAGCCGAGGCACAGAGCACTTACAGCGGAAGCGCGGCGCCCGGCGTTGGACAATTACGAAAAGGCGCGGCCGAGGGGCGTAACATGGAGGCACTGCTGTCGGAAACATGGCGCGACGCGGGCAGGCTGAATGAAACTGACAGCTTCCGGTTAAGTAACCGCTGCCGGAGAGGAGGGGGGGGTGAAATGCCGCTTGGCACTTTGCGGGAGAGATGAGCAACGCGGTGCCCATGAGCCGTCTTCGCGGAGGAGACGTGAAGCGCTTCGTGAAATCTCGGGATGACTGAATTCTCAGTCCTTTCACCACATCAATCGTGTTTATCCTAGCAACATACGCACTTTGTAGATTCGATTTATCAAGAAATATGTTTATTTCATTTCTCAAAATGACACATAACGGGAAAAAGTACTTTTCTAGTCATCGCTTGGAAAATATAAGAATTTTACGTGAATTAACTCTCTTCAATGCTGACTGCAAAATGATCAAAGATTTTTCTATACAAAAGAAGTGGCATCAAGCAATAATTATATATTTTTCCAGAGATAATTTTGTGGAATTTTGTTTACTCAACATATCGCTCCTAAAAAAACTTATTATTGCAATACGTTTTGATTTCAGATTGTATTAAGAAAAATATTAGGAATGCCTCCATGTAGCATTGTTGAACATTCATGGTCAGATCATAGAAATTATTTTTTAAAAATTGAGACTACTGTAAACTTTGAGACATTAGAATATAGAAAAGATCGTAAATGTGTGGCCAACCACTAATCAAACCCATTCACTTCCGTAGTACTCTCATTCTCTATATTAAATTTGAAGAGTTCAATGTATGAAATCCACCCTGTCATATCCGACAGTCAAATGAATTAAATTGATGAATAGGATCTTAGTTAATATAATTTTATGTTGACAACGTGATCCAATTACATCGGAAGAACGTCCGATAACACACGTATGGTAAGTCATTGAGCCCGCGGAATATTTCTTCAGAGGGTAATCTGGCCCAGTTGTCGTGAGCTAATTATTTTTAAAAAACCTACATCGTTTTTTTTCAAACATACACGAATTAATGTATTAACTATCTGCCAATTTAGATCTGACCGGATTATGATCAAGGTACCAGTTGAATCAAACAAAATCCTCTTAAAAATAAATCAAATTCATCCCAAATTGAGTATTAGTTTTTTTACGGGAGTATCCCTTTTAATAAAAAGGTTATCGAGGGCCATTAGTGGTGATTTAATGAGTATGTGATAGCGATAACGATGATGAGGTGAGAGATAGTGGAAAAGACGAAGGAACAAGAATCAGATAAAATGGGAGAACCCCGAGAAAAAAAATTCTGAAAGCTCGCTTTATTCCCCACAAATTCCATATGGTTGATTCTTAGATCAAACTCATTTCACAGGTATTTCTCCAGACACAGCCAACCGGAGCCGGTCGCAGTGCAATTATTTAGAAAATCCCAATATCACCGGGTTCTCCGGGTTCGCGTGGCGGATGAGAGCGAGTGAGCGGGTGCGCGGACGCCATAAAACCGAGAAGAAAGTCCGGGCTTCCCTTGGGGTGCCGAGGTCGCGACTTCGGGTGAAACTCCTCGCCGCGCCTCCCCGCTTCCTTAGGCCCCGTCGACGCTCGCCGGCGCGCGGCCGACGCGTCACCACGACGTTTCCCTCCGCGCTGCGTCAGCGAGAAAGACTTTTGCCTCCGCCAACTTTCTGCGCGAGCGGGGAGGCGCCAGCCGCGACCTTCGGGACCACAATGCGCTGATAGAAACTGACGACAGCGCTCTTCGCGCTTGGTGGAACGCGTATGTGGACAAAACGAATTTCTCCGGGTGATTGCTAAAGGAAATATTCTTATTTTTGATCAGGTAGCTTTAGTATAGATTATTTTATGAAATTGATGTTTTTCAGGCATATTTTCGTTTGTTCTCGTAAATCATACAACTCTAACAATCAATCGCAAAACAGCAGAGTTTAAAATGAATTATCATTGCTCAAATAAGAAATATCATTAATTAGTTGTTGTTTTTATGCTATTGGCCACATTCATCTCTACAGTCGGCCATTATTCAAGTTTCACTATCTGTAAAATTAATAATAAAGTGTGTCGTCTCAATTCGTCCGGAACGTCAACGTACCACAAATGACTTTATTACCCCTATTAGAAAAACTACCAAGAGATTTTTGTCGCCAAAACCAACCACAGTCTTGAGCGCAAACCAAATTACAACGTACTCAAAACAGACACAATTGACCGCAAGAGCACATTTGGCACGCCTTCACTTGGCACAGTGCTCATCCGCCGTGTAGCGATCGACCAAACAAAAAAACGCAACAACCCGCGTCGAAAGGAAGGCAGAAGGCGCCACGTGGACGCTTTCGCTGGACACCTGCTCTTCGCGGGCCTTCTCGAGCGTCGCGGGCGTTTCCGGCGGGCGAGTGACCGAGGCGAAGTGGGCGAGGCGCCCGCGGGCGGGAGATGCCCCAAATTCCAGGGCCTTCGTCGCCCGCCCCGCCCGTTGCTCACCGGGTCACTGGTTTTCTTCGCGGTCCGCGCAAGCGTCAGGGTGCCCCGCCGGGCCCCTCCTGAACCCCGCCCCGCCCCTCCCCGCCCTTCCCCGTCCCGTCCCGTCCCGCCCCGTCCCGTCCTACATCGCCTGGTCCCGCCCCGTCCCATCCAACCCTGTCCCCCCCGCCGCCGCCCACGGCAACTTTCCCGAGCTGCGCATTAGCCGCCGCCGCCGCCGCCGCTGCTAGCAAGCTCGAAAGTCCTAATCAACCGCAAGATCGCGAAAGCTGTGGGTTCTCAAAACACTCGATTCTTTTTTGCATATCTAAGAAAGAGATAATTCTCTGGGCCTCGAGGATACGGGATTGGTGCAGTCCCGTCTGTGAGAAGGAAGTTGCAGCTCTCGGAACTCTTACCTGCGTAAGCTTGGGAAGCAAATTTCTGCTGCAAATTCCGTCAGTTGCACACGAACGTGCACAGAACGAGACGAGATAAGTGCTCTACGCTTCACATTCCTACTTCACGTTTTTGTAAGTAGGCAAATACCAGATAAAATGACGCCTAAAACCAATATTAAAATTAATATTTTGGTAATAATATTCCGGTGATTGGTGTTCAGAAATGTACACAGAAAATTAAAAAAATTATATATCAAACATAAGTTATATATATATATATATATATATATATATATATATATGAAATAAAAATTAATGGGTAAACCAAAACACTAAAACAAAAATTCTAAGAAACAATGAATCGATTCATCATATTCTATTTTTATATATTTTGTGTGTATTTTTTTATTGAAGTGTTAAAAATATATAATTTTGTGACAATCCGAATATATGTTTAAAAGCAACATTCCGTTAAAGTGCCATCGAATTCAATTTAGCCCCTGAAAAGTGATTCCGATACCATCTACTACGCGCACAAGTGTTGCGGGTTGCGGCAGACTCTTGAGGCTTCATTGCCTTGTTTTAACCTGTTATTAACCAATCAGGTCAAGGAAACGGTTCTTTATTCAAACGTTGAAGACATTTGTAGAAAATATTATTCTTAAGTGACGGAAATAGTGTTTAGACTCGTAACTGATAACAAATAAAATTATTTTCTAACAGGCATTGACATCAATTCACAAAAGAAATTATGAGTAAATACGAAGTGATTGTATAGGTACATCAGCTAGTCCAGTATTAAGGAGTATTGTATTAAGATAAAAGGTGGTTGAGCGAATGCTCAGGAATTGGAGTGACATGCGAGGAACAGAGTCTTATCTTGAGTTTAAAGCCTAATCATGCAGCAAAAATGCAACATACTGCCGGTGCCTAAACAAAGTGACATCTCAAAAATAGCCTTATTTTAGTCATTCTATGAAATACGTTAAGAAGCTAGTTTTTTGGAATATTTTAAATTAGTTGTTGAATAGGGCAAAACTTTGTATCTGGTCATGAAATAAAACTCCCCTTCTCCAGAATGGCAATTGCATTGCATTTTTTCTCATCGCCCACATTCTCCGCATCTCTCATAATAGTTGTGTTAGCTAAAAGGCAACACAGATTCCCGTGCACCATCGTGATCGGGAGATTCTAGGTTTGGGTTCAGACGGTGGCAGATTTTCTACACCATCTGCATAGTGGAGTCGGGTTCAACTTCTGTCTGGAGAATTCTAGCGACCAGCTCCAACGATTGGTAGTTTTTCGAGAATTAATTTGTCAGGACAACTCAACTATCGGATCAGAATCCTAATAAACGAGCTATGTACCGCAAGCAATTTTTTCTTCATCGTTGTCCTCTCCTCTCCGCTGGAAAGCACACACACACACACACACACACTTACATCGCAATACACAATCACATATGTGGGAAGTCTAATCGGGAGCTTTGAGCTAGGTTCCGAATGGGCGATGCCCCTACGGGGGACTACCTGGAGGGGAAAAGTCCGTAATTCGACTATACTACGGATACGGAACCTACGTCTAGCTATAGCACTACATCACTCTAGCAGGAGGGGAGGCACGCCACTACCTCCCAGGATGTAATATACACTACATTTACGGGTCTGATGGCCTGAGTATCTGACGCGGGAATCATTAAACACTTCCTTGCTGCGACTCTCAATAATGGTGACAAGTGTGTTTGCATTCAGGGGGCCCGCGGGCCACCTTTCTCTTCCGGAGGTCACGTGCTGGCGCCGGTCACGCGTGAGGCGCTGCGAAGCGAACCGGATGTAGCAGCCGAAGCCGTGCGGTCTCTGGCGGTCGCGTGCGGAGGCGCTCCTCCCCTCGGGCACGCGGCCGCACCAGCAGTCTACTGCAAGGAATTTGCCGCTGTCGTGATGTCTACACAAGGCGGGATGCTTCTCATAACGTTGCTTCACATATCAACTATTCCATTATAATCATCTCTGGCATAGGTCTTAGTCTGCAATGCAAATTTATATTATTTAAGAGGGTTTCTATTCACTACTGAACTAACATGCCTCTTATGTCTCTTTACCCTCATCGATGTATGTATTGTTTACTACCACAATTCGTTCTTACCGCGGTGGTATGTATCACATATACTACTACGTTGTAAAAAAACGAATCGCTTCGAATATCTCTTATCACTAACCCATTGATATCTTTGTCAAGACTATCTAAACATCTCCATCACCGCGACCTTTACAATAAGTATCATTGTAGCCCTATCTCCGGCACTAGTATTGAAAATTTCATCCTCCAAACATATCTCATCGCCATCACGGCTGTCCCATCTCAATCATTGCCATTGTAGCCAGTTGCCTCGTTGGCAGACGATGGTACCAACGCCGCTGCTTACCAGTGTCACACTTTCAGCCCAAAATGTAATCCTTCAAACGTACCCGCCGCCACGCTGATACCGCCGTCACGGCTGTCCCTTCTCCGCGACCACCACAATCATTGCCATTTCAGTCAACCGCCTCGGTAGCAGGCGGTAGGGCCGGCGCCGCGTCTACCCTTGAGCGCAAACACATCGGAGCGGCGGCCGGGGGCGCGCACCGAGCAGCTTTCGCCACCGGCCCCGATACCCGCGCGGCGGCAGCCACGACGGCGACGTGGGCGGCGGCGGCGGAGGAGGGGGCGGAGGTGCCGCGGAGACGCGCGCGCTGGCGGCCGCCGGTGCACGCGGGGAAAGTGGGGCCTCGGAGCCGGGCCACGCCCCCTCGGCTGCTGCCCGCACACCTGCGCCGCTCCCGCCCCTCCGCAGCACCGGGAACCCCGGATGAGGCACCGCGGATCGCGGAGGCTTTTTTCCATTAGTTCAGTTAATGCTGTATTTTACGTGGCAAAACTCGGGCTCGCTCTTAGCCAGAGCACGGAAATTTCGATGTGCTACTTCCATCATCTAGCGGAGAAACGTAATATCTCGGGCGCCGAAACAGGTGAATTTAAGAGGCTTCTTTTAGGATTGAGGATCTTTTACGTGCAGTAAATCTATAACATGGGGCAGGCGGTTTTACTTCCTCTCCAAAGGAAGACGTAGCCCTTAAAATTTCGCGGCTTCGATCGTGTCTGAACCTGCAAACTTGGGTACAACAGCCCTATGCGCTAACGGCTATACTACAGAAGCCTATTATTTTAAGTGCTATCTTCTTTAGCCAATTTTGCGAGCTTAAAATCTTCCAGTGCAGAAGGTTTGAGCTGACTGGAATGAAGAGCTGTGATGCGTGGCAGCTACGGTGTCTAAATGCCAGAAAACACTTTTATTTTTCGAGAAATAAGAACTACTTTCTATTATAGTTTCGGAAAAGTTGTATAATTCTGAAAAGTAAGATTGCACAGGATTTTCGCTCTCCATTGGCGGTGAAACACAGAATACTGAAAGTAAAACAATGAAATTCTTGATTGTTGGTTCTTAGATCGTTTAGCCTTACTAGTCTACATTTGCAATAAGCAATGAAATGTTGGGGACTCCCAACTGGGATTGATACATGACCACAGAAGTCACCGACTATATTTGACGAGTAAAGTTATCTCCAATTTCTCTTCCAAACAAAAATAGGAGTTTAATCGCATATTTTGTCTGAGAATCGAATAAGAACTCCAATATTTCAAACTGAGATATTTTCTCAAGTATTGATCACAACTCCGTCGCAGAGTTGATTGAATATAATGTTCTCGAATGAACTGAATATGTCTCGAATTAATGTACTGCTCACGTTGGCTCTGCACATGTTAGCAGAGTTAGTATACTAGTTTAACTGTTTTGCATGAAAGAGAAGAACGCGATTTGAAAAAATTCTTGAGAACAATGTCTCAAAACAGTTTTGAAACAAAATCAAACGAGTAAACGGAGCGAAATTTTTACTTTCGAACACAAACTTTCATGTTACAAACATTTTCGTTCGAGAATAATGGTACCGGAACCGAGAGTAATGGTACATGATTTGCACACGAAATTACTATTTTTTGAAAGAACTTGTTTTCAAATTGTATCATTATAGGTCACATTTTCACATTATATTGTCATCAAAACTGTGTAACAACGGAAGATAATCATAAAGTGAATGCATAATAATAATGTACTACAACACGCAAGCTGTAAATTTAGAAAGTATCCTGACAACTTAGTAGTTGTGATAAAATGACTAAATCTCGTTGTAATTGTAATGCATTTGTAATATTTCTTAAGTTGATGAACATGACCTAGGATTTCGTTATCATATGTTTATCATACTGGGATATTGAAAAACACCTTTCTTAACCTACAACTATTTCCCTTACACTTGTCTGTTCAACGGGCCTGCTCTCGTAAAAATAACTTCACGGAACCAAAGTACGTCGAGAGAAAGTGCATGCCTCACCCAACGTAGCTTGTCATCATGTACGTGCACAGAAACTGTTTAAACAGCTTCCTCGGCTCCACAGAACCACTTGCGTAACCCTCCAACGCGGATGAAACAGCGACTGTATATTGCGCCGACGCGGGTGCAATATAAACGTAAACGTTTTTCATTGCATAAATACAAACGTAAACGTTTTATAAAGCCTAGCTTGCGCACAGTAAAATTCGTAATTTTAGAAATTAAATATGAATGTTTTATATTCGTTTAGTAATTCAATCCGACTCAGGGCATCAACTGATGTCACTGCCGTGTCACTGACCGGGAGATCCTAGGTTTAGACGGTAGAAAGGCTCCCAACACTAGGCTAGGTAGCGTTGTCCAAGTCAGCCGCAGTCTGGAGGAGAAATATAACGGCCGCTTGCTCTGTTCGGTTAGTTTTCCGTTTCCAAACATTATAACGCGAATGCCGTTCAGATCACGTGCTATGTCTCCTCCCGCTTTCTTGTTCAATCCTCACCTCTCACTTACACTCACTCCTATACGCTCTACCCTACCCACAGACATGCGTGGCCTTAGAACTTGTCCTGGCTGGGGAGGTGTCAACTGGGTTTCCCAAGGGTTTCGACGCCGCGTCAGTCATCACAACGCGTGAAAGAAACATGCATTACTCTTGCGAGACTAATAACCATAGCAGTGGACCCGGACGGAAATACGAACAAAGATGAACAGAGTCAAAATTAATCGGCCGTGTTCGACAGTCTTTATTGTGGGAGGCCAATTCAGATCGGGAGGATTTCTTGGGGTCCCCGGTTGAGGAGCAAGATGGCGTTGGGCGAAATCATTGTGTCAAAAATATTGTTGATGCAGACAGACAAGACAGACGTTAACGAGTAGTGTTGGAGTTAACATGTAGGAATTTGTCGGGATAGATGTAAGTTTCAAAGTTATTATAGATATTATAGTTATTATAGAATATAGATGTTTATTTATATCACTTGAAGTCAATTGTTATTCTGTTTCGATTCCCTCCCACATTATTGTGGTAGTCATGGTGGCAAGAGATGGATGGATTCTTGGACATCGTATCCGATTTCAACCAATGAGTTTCAGGCACCAGCTTACGTTACAATATTAGCGGGTATTTAAAATGCCAAAATTATCACATTTTTATAAATAATTAAAACAGATATACGAAACACTTCTTTTAAATTGTATCTTTTATTTTAACTATACCTTCATTGTGTTATTTTTGGTTGATCACCTTTGAAAATTGTCCTTTTACGCCACTTTGAAAACGTTTCTTAGAACTTCTCCCTTTCCATGCAACATGGCCAATGGCCAATGGCCAATGCCAAACGAAGTACCCTTGTGGTCACGTGCTAGTGCTGCGTACAGAGAGCCCACTCATCTCTTTCCACCATGGTGGTGGTATACTTCGGTTCTTATAACGTGGCACGCATTCCGACGGAATATCTCACGGCATTTCGCGTCTTCCTTGGTCGTGCCTGTAGATGTCGCATGATCGCGACCTTATCAAGCAGTGAGATGTGTTTAGGAGCATGTAGCGGCACGACCGAGAAAGACGCGCAATGCTGTGAGATATTCCATCGGGGAGACAGGTTCTGACGCGCCACGTGATAAAAACTGCGGTATGAGTGCATGGCGGTGCGGCGCGGCGCGGCCCGGCGCGCCGGGTCGGTGACTCGCAAGCACCGCCGCGCCGGGAGCGCTCCCTTCCGCGAAGCGCGGCGACCGCGGGCATGCGCACCGAGGTGGTGCCCCCAGCGGGCCGCTTGCGCTTCCTTGAGAGTGGGGTGCTAGCTGCGGGGCGTGAGCAGAGGTCGAGAGGGAGAGGGAGGGGAAGGGGAAGGGGGAGTGCCCGGCAACCGAACGAACGCGACGGGAAGGTGCCTGGTCGTGACGAGGAAGCGCTCTCGAACGGAGGAACTCAGCGATTATTGACTTCTTGCGCCCGTCCCCCTTAATACGACGTCATGCTGGATTGCAGGTGTTGCCGCGGTAGAAGAGTCGACGAGTGCCGGTGGATTATGTGGTTGGGTAACATTTGTTGTAGTTGAACTAACTTCTGAAAAATCTCACTCTCACGTTGGCATTGTTGACATGTCCTTGCGTTAAGTTATTATGTATTTTGTTCGTTACATTTGAATGATTGTTTACTGATTCCGTGGGCGTCAACTGAGAAGAATATTAGCCCCGTAAGTGTAGTGCATACTTTTCCCCAGGAGGTGGCGGTGATCACCTTCCGCTGGATGGTGAGATCCGGCGCCGACCTGCCGTCGGCTAGCAGGGTTTTCCCTAACCAGATATTTCCCACCAGCAGGGCACCGCCTCAGCTCCAAGCTCAGCCACAACTTCCTAACACCCGACTGGTCTCCCGACAAATGTGGTAGTTTAGTGCATGTGGTTAAAAGTGTATGCAAGTAAAGGGGAGGGAAGGACCATGAAGAGAAAGGAATCAAGATGCTCGGTCCGTGGCCCGTTTGTTAGAGAACTACTCAGGCATTCGCCTGGCGTTGATTGAAGAAACCACGTGAAACTACCGATCAAAGTAGCCGGCCGTTATAATTCTCTTCTATACGGCCACTGAACTTGACTACACTAGTTATGTAGCTAGAGTCGAAAATCCAGGCACCGTAGCGATTCGAACCTAGGACCTCCCGGTCAGAGATATTGCAGTAATATTAGTTGATGCTCTGAGATACCTCTCCCGGTTCGTATCATTTGAACGTGTACGAAGTCCCTCAGAATTAAAAAATGGTAATGTTGTGTTCAGAAGCTTCTACAGATCAGCTCTAGCGGGTGAGATAACCTCGCCATTCCCTCCCATTCCTAGCGGCCGGGGAGTCACTTTCTGGCGGACCTCTCCACCAAAGAAGACTCCATTTTGTATATAACCAATGTTCACAAGGCACTATTGAACATAATGTAACCTGATTTCAAAGTAATTTTGGGCCCGGTGTATCTTCAGCAACCATTCTTAATAATAATTGAAAATTTAATCCAACAACTACACATCACTCAAAATATAAGTAACACGTATTATTAATCGTAAACTTCGGAAACTCTTTTTAATGATGAAATCAATACCACGGACGCCTTTGAGCATAGTTCAACGACTTTCGCATTGTAGCGACGTCAGTGGGTGGAGTAGGAGAGAGAGAGAGAGAGAGAGAGAGAGAGAGAGAGAGAGAGAGAGAGAGAGAGAGAGAGAGAGAGAGAGAGAGGAACATCTTTAAAAGAATAAAATTAAATAGTATGGGTTTATTTCAGTATCAGTCTGGTTTTTAACCCCTATACAAAATGCACGTCATTTTTTTGTTATACCCCGAAATTAGGCAAATTTGTTTTCAAAATTGATTGTTATTGATAGTGGACATAAACGTAATAGAATAATAAAAAATAATCTTTGGCTTACAAAAATTACTAATCCCTGGCGATGAAAAGGGAATTAATTTTCATCCAGTCCTGGGTATGTGTTAGTAGATAAAATGATTGAAGAATCGTGTCTGGATAAAAAGGCTGCACCATAAAAGTGTATCGCCAGGATATAAAAACGATATATCGACTCATCAAAGTTCCAAATTGCTTCAATACGCAGTAGTTTCGCAACGACGGTTGAAAATTTGTAAAACAATCATATTCCACTTGCAATTTAATGATCATCATGCATTGGTAAACGCCAACACCATTTAACTTGTTAAAAATAAGCAGAAATGTCTCAACTGGCGAATAACTTGCTTGCAGCACAGCTTATGACCTACGGCAACACAGCTTACGATATGCCTCCCGTTTGCCCCGAGAGCATTTGAATGCCTTCTTCTTCATATCAGTGCACTAATTATTACCCCGCTGTGTCGTCTACACTTACCTGTTTCTGACAACATATCCGCAGAATAGACACCAGTGTTACTTCACCCACTATCTCTTGTTTCGTATTTTCTCAAGAATCCCAACTCCACTCACTTCTGCCTGAGATAGGAATCGACTCCCACGACCTGCGCAATGCCAAGTGCTCTAGCGAAGTATCGGTGGCGCGCCATCAGCAAAGCGAGAAAAGCAAGGCGAAGACAAATGGCACGCTCGGAGCGTTACGTAGGTGCCAGTTTGCGTGGGAGGGGCACAAACGGAGAAGAGAGCCGCTTGACCGGTCTGTCGGGGGCGCGAACCGCGGACCGGAGAGTGGACGAACTGACGCGCCGGAGATGGGATTCCAACGGGCGCGATGACCCGCTGGGAGCGTGAGACGCCCGACTGTCGCTTTCTAACGATGACGTGTTGAAACGCGTTTCGGCAAACGTAACCCCAGGTCAAAACATCTTCAGAGTCATTATCTGAATAAATTACTATTCACTCTGCGAAAGGACGGGGAGTTTCATTTGTAGTTGCATGTTGCCGTGAATGAAAGCACGTCTTCATCTACAGGCACGTCTATGCACATTTTGAAATTTCGTGTAATGTCATCTGAAGAAACATGACTTTTGTAAGCGAAATTAATTTCAAAACAGTTAGTCTCATCATTATTTTTATTACGAGACTGGAGAATTATACTTGCAGCAATGCACTAATCATAATAAAACTTAACTATGAAGAGATAATATTGCTTTCCCCTATCATTATAACCGTTTAGTACGTTGTAATGGTATGAAGCATTAAGCCTTCGTTATCTTCTGTAGTCGAAGTATAGTTTTTAAAACTTGACTTTCGAAACGGATGGTTCAAGAAGAACATTTTCAAGATAATTAAATTTAATCATCCGCAAAAAGACCCTTAAAAATTACGACTAAAAAGGAAAGTTATTAATATACGGGTATAAAAGTGGTAGTAATTCATTAAGAAAGCTCACAGTATATCGTAAAGCAACAAAAGAATATACAACTTTTTTTAATTATTGAATCTCACTGACAACTAATTTAGCATTAAAAATGCATTACGGAAGTTACTTCAAATGATTATTTTTATTTCCACTTTTAAATCCTACTGACGCACTTTAAATCACAACGAAATGAATGTTCAAGCGCCTTCGGAGATCCCAGAGAAAGCATGAGATTCAGTAAATAGATTCAAAGAGATTCAGTCAATACTCGTGATGCTAACAAAAACCGCCGGAAGATCAACAGATCTCTTCATCACTGTGTGTTTACGACTCTACTGGGAGTCAGTTACATTATTGACAAAAACAATGTTTGACCACAAGGTACAAACAATACAATATAATTCATTAAGGACATTCATATCCTTACAGAATTTCAGAATTGATTGAAAATATTTTAGTATTACTTTAGAAATAACGAACGTTCTTTGATTTTTTGTTTGTTTGTCTGTTTTAACAAACGCCTGATTGAAACACGATTAAGTGGAAGTACTTTAGGGTTAATGTGGGGGAAGGGAGCCAAGATAAGCCGTTTCTGTACAAGGCGTGCAAGCGTTTGAAATGTTGTTTTGGTTAGATTCAATGACGTTTTATGTTAATCTCGAAGGTCGGTGCCTCGCCGTCGACTTGGAAAAACGCGAAAGAAGCGAATCTAATTGACCGCATTAATTTGGAATGTTTTTCTTGCTAAGATAATTTCATCCAACCACTTTAACATGTACAATTTCTTGAATCAGCACGTCTTATACACGGAACCATTTATCTAGAATATGATTTATCTTTGGAGTTTTCAATAGGAAGTGGCATCGATGCTCCTGGGGGGCGATGAAATTGAAATGGGGTCAATGAAAATTAAACAGGTCTATTCGTGATCTATATTCGGATATGCACTGACGATTGATTGGTAAAATAATTATCAAGGCTTCATTGACTACAAAATATAATGTCATTGGTAACGAATTGTTTGCTTTTATGAAACTTCAAAATATCTAATTATAACTTATTAATGCAATCCTCTTTTGGAATATAAGATCATTCCCTTTAATGAGAATCGAACTCTTGAGCGTTTGTTACCTCTTACTTTTTACTGAAAACTTTTTTATATTTGTAAATTATAAATGATACTCTAGAAAAAATAATGAAACAAATCTAATAAACTATTTTTTTCAAAACGTCTGCTCGCATTCTTTGTTCTAATTGTTATTTAAGTAATTTGTGAGCAATTATTTGTGTTATGATTATAAAGCAGTATGCAATATACATAATGAAATGAGGAGGTCAATGAAAGAAGACCATTCTTTTTAATACAAGAAAATGTTTGGGAATCTCTACTTTAGCTGTTTGTCAAAAAAAATGCTCTGGCGTGGCAGGCAGCATTTGCGCCTCGCCCGAGCCGGATGCCCGCTCCGGGACGCAGTGAAAGCCGCCGGGGAGGATGCACTTTCTTTCGCGGGCGGGGGCGGGCGGGGGCGAAGGAAGCGGGGGCGGCCGGAAAACGGCGCTCCGCCGCACGAGCTTGCTTCACGAGGTCGCTGCGTCAGGCGTCGTTCGCCTGAACTCTCCGATGGGAACTGCGGTCGGGCAGGCCAGGACTCACCTACAGGAGAAATAAGCGGTGATTAGCTGCACCCATTCATGGCCGGCCCGGCGCATTGAAAAAATATCGTAAAATATTCGAAAAAAATGTGCATGTGATTGAAGTGACAAGGAACTGAACATGTATTTTTTTATATATTTGTAGGCAAGACATTAAAAATGTATTTAAATAAAATAGTAGAATATATGTTCAATTCTCTGAGGAATTTGTTCATTTTTAATTGTATTTGAAGAAATGGTTATTCTGTTATAATTAGTGTGTTTTAGTAAGTTTTTTCCGGAAGTGGAACACGACTTTGCTCTTGGGATCCCCACAGTTTATGACCACGGACGACCTTGCGTCAGATATTGCTTGATCCGTTAGAGGGGACCATGGCGCTGAGTGCTACATGTAAATAAGAGGGGTATGATAAACGAAGGAAAATGCGTCTGGGCCCTCCAGAAGATTCCAGGGGTTCACTGCAATTACGATAACTTCAACATCGAATTGCATTTACTGAATCTATCTCAAATGTGTTGGTTAAATATCTTACCCTAGTGTTTACTACCATAAAAATCCATGCAACAATATTTAATATAATTTTCTTACTTCCAAATGAGCATTTCTCGGACCTTGTTCTTTATCCATTTTTTTCAACGCTCTGAATCTAAAACAAGCGAGGTTCATCGTTCAGTCTAGCATGAACCTATTCTTAAACACGATAACATTAGAAATTTATTCTGGTTCTTGTATATCATGGAGTTCGGTGTATCCAACTATACAATGACTCAATGGTACTTTCTCTCGTTGTTTCTTCTTCCTCTCTTTTCTTTTGTTTTCTTCTTACCTTTCTTTTTTCCCTCTTTTACAAATACATATTTGTGTACTACCATTTACTTCGTAAAGTGTCATTCATGTATTATCTTGAGTATTCGTATTTTGAAAAGAGTATACTAAGAAACCGACTTTTAAAGTGAATGGAAATAGCTATATCCAACTGAGAAAAGAAAGTCGGACTTATATTGTAGATACATTTAGAGAGAATGTATTTGAATGATTTAGCAAATCATTAGAGAGCCTATCAAATTTGGAAAAAGGGATTTAATCTGGGTCACTAAGTCGGAAGTTCCTGTCTCTTTTCTTACACTCAGAATCGTCTAGAATGGACACAAAGTAATTTTGCACCTCCAACTCATTACTTTAAGGTGGAAGGAAGAGCCAAAGTAAAGAGAAGATATTGCTACTCGTCAACAAACTTTCTCTAGGGTTTAATTTTCTCTCAAGCTTTCCAGAACTGTAGATTACTTACGGCAGCTGAACACCGAAGCCTTGAAGGAAGAAGCAAAAAGTCATTTTGTGTTTAAAAATCTGTTCCTTTGCGCACAGCCATTTAAAGTATTTTGACGTCACTAAATAAAACGAATAGTACATTACATTACAAAAATATAAGGAAAATGGTACACTTAATGTCTAACACTTCCCGTTACACCAGAGTGTACAACAAGCCTATCAATAAAGAAATGTTAATTAGTTTTGGGAAACCATTCATTACGATTTTTCTCTTATAGGAAATATATTTCTTGATGCCACTTAGAACGAAAGTAATTAATATTGTTGAATATTTCTGAGAAATCTGATCTTATTTATGCTAATATATTATATATTTCAATTGATTATCTTTTACAACATACCTCTTCAACACCTTAATTGGTGAAGTTATTAGGCGACGGTGCCTTTATTCTGCAACCCATTTGAATAATTCCCATTACTCTCTCACGCGTTCCCGTGGGTCTCCGTTGTATTAAAGATAATTGAGTTTTAAGTGAGAAAGAACGCGTGGGAGAACAGATTTCAACATGGAAAAGTGCAAGACACCCATACGTAATGAAAACTTCCCCTGTTAGTGCTTGTCAAGCATAACAAAATTCTGCTGGGAGATGCGGCTCAGGGCAACAACTGACGTCACAGCAGTGCCTCTGTCCGGGGATGTCCTGGGGTTCGAGTCCCGACGGTGGTAGGATTTTCGACACTAGACAGCTGGGTCGAGTTCTATCGCTGCGTGGAGGATAATTCTAGCGGCCGGGTGCTCGGGTCGGTATTTTACGTGGTTTCTTCGATCAAAACCAGGCAAAAGCCGGAACAGTATAATACGTGATGAATTGAGACGTTTTCGGAGAAGTTTCTTTTGGAAAGTTTGGAAAGTGTTATTATTGCTAGGTGCAACTCTTATCCAAGGTGGGCAAGCATTTGGCAATGTGGATCTGCTGATGCCTATGTAGAGAAGTAATTTGGTTTCAACTTTTAAAGAAGATCCTGAATTGATGAGTGGACGTAGTTTGACAGCTTTTGCTGTTGCGTTTTGTAAAAACTGACGTTGATAAAAATTCTAGAGGCTGTTCAGATCTATCTTATTCATGGTTCCCTCAGATCAATTTCAGGCGGTCGCCGAAGCATTTCTTTACCAAATGAGCAATTGAACACGTGATATCTTTCCCTTCTCTATACCAAGTATCCCACGATGGCTTCCCCGTCCCCAAATGGCTCATCTCTTATCGATTGAGAAAATCTTCGATCGAGCAAATCACTCCCTGATCGACAAAATCTCCGAATGGAATGGAGCTGCGAGCACCCCATCTGACGTCTCCCAGACTACGAACCTTCAGATGAAAACTTGCAGCAGAGTTGTGATTCAGCTTATAAAGTATCAAAGGACTGTCTACTACATTACGTATCCTTCTGAGAATCATAACGTTAAACAAATGAGTCAAAAAATGACGTCTCAATGAATCCCTTTGCAAGTGCAATAGTGGCTAAATTTTATACCAACTCTTGCTTTGAGAATTAATAAAACTTGTTATACCGCCGTAAATTACGTAATTTTGTATTTCTTTTAAATGTTGTTTTATCTTAATGGTGAATTTCGGACTTACGTTACATTCTGAAAAGGCAATATAATCCTTTTATGTGTTTGTTACCTTGAATGTCCATTTATTACTCTTTGAAGAGAATAAATATAATTAAATTCGTTTTGAGTCTATGTAACGCACATTCTTAAACATAGAATGTGCAATGAGACAATAATAAATGAAGAAGAGTGATAGGAGAAGTAAATAAAAATGTCTGCAGAATTCATTCCAAGATAAGCTTCATTCAAAAACATTATGTCCAAAACGACAAACGGCCTCAAACACGGTCATGTCAGACATTACGAACAAACGCCGTGTAGGTTGTAAAAAGGTCGTAATTCATTTTACAAACAATGAAACACGTACGAGAGTTAGTGAGTGAATATTGCTTTCGTACGTGTCAACATCTTAAGTTAGTAATTGCGAAGGTGTAATGTATGTTATACCCTGGGAAGCGACGGTGTTCCTCGCTGAAACGTAATACCAAAACACCGACGTACTCGTCGTAGTGAGTAGAGTAGTGATTATGTAGTGTGTATGCGTGTAAGGTAGAGAAGGGGTCAAGGATGGGTAAGAAAATATCTCATGCTATGTGTGGCCCGTTTTTTAGCGTACTGCTTCGACCTTTGCGTGGTAATGATCGAAGAAACCATTGAAAATAACCGATCAAAGCAGCCGGTCGCTAGAATTCTCCTCCAGTCAGGAGGTTGGATTGGACCGTGCTCTGTCCGCGCTGGCACCCGAGCACCTCTCGGCCGCCTCCGCGTTGACGTCCACTCACGCGACCAGGTCTGCGGCAAGCGGCCGACCGTAAATCAACAGCGCGCGTGCTGCCATCTGAGCTCTCCTCCTTGGCCGGCGCGTGGTCGAGGGGTCGATGACCCGCTGCGCGAGCGCAGGCTGCGAGGGCCGGCGACCCGTTAGGGGCAGCCTCTCCACCCCTCCGCCCTCTCGCCCCGCCTCGCCTCGATCTCCTCGCCTCGCCTCGCCTCGGCACTCCCCGCTGCGCTGACCACGCTCAAGTATTGTTTACGAGTCACGGCCCGGCCCGGGCGGGCCGTCCCCGCGCCGCCAACTGGGTCGCGCGGCCGTCTTCCGTCGCCGCACAGGATGTGGAATGTCCCGTTGTTGTTTGAGATTCCGCGCGCTCAATGGAGAGGCTTCGAGGTGGGTTGCTCGCCGACGCGGCATGCAGCCCAAGTTTCGGCTCTTCGCTCACGTGCAGTTTCAAACGCTCCAATGTATGACACTGACTCAACGCAGCAGTGTTACATAGGGTTAGGGTCACTAGCCGTCACGATTGTTTAGGAATCCCCTAATTTCTTAGAAATGACCCGCTGCCAACAATAACTTCGACGGGATGTTTGTTTGCATTTTATTGCTGTTTTATGTTTGCATTGTACTGTTGTTTGCATTTTATTGCCGGACATTCTTAAGAGTGTGTATCAAATAATAGCTAATATTATTCTATTCTTAACTGAAACAATTAAAAATTTTGACGCTCGGCTTCTCTACAGCTGTTTAAATTGCATTGCAAACCGAAGGAAGCGGCTTGTTTTTCGAGACACCTAAATTCATCTCTTTAAATAACACTGCAATATCCGACAATGCTTAAAATTGCGATAGGGGTTGTTCCAAGACCCTTACACTAATTGAAAATTCGAAGAACTAGTCTTACAAAAGACCCGTAGAGTTTCTGCAGAGAAAAATATGTTGAGACGAGCAAGAGTACCCGTTACTGCACATCTAGATATTTTTAAAAGATAAGCATATCTTATTTTACTGCCATGTAACTAACTGGTAAATGGGTGAGAGCATCTTCCTGGAATAGAATGTATACACTTTAGGTAAGGGTTGGCGACCTACTTACCACAGGTATCCTGAGACCATGGCTGTCAGGATGGGACACCATGGCATCGACACAGTGTGATAAGGCTCAAATGCCACAGTGGGCATAGGTATCTCTCTGAAAATGAATAAATTGTTAAAAATGCCCATTTCACAAAACATAGCTAAGCAATCGACATCAATCAATCTCTGACTAGGATTTAAAGTTCCGGTCAATCCGTGTGATGGACATGTGGGTCGCAAAATTTTTTCAGGGGCAGGTTTTCTCAAAATTCTATTGATACTCATGTCTCTCATTTCACCATTTCTCCATCATCATTAAAAAAAATCATGTTCATTGCCAATGGATCGAAAAATATTTATTCCATGATGGCCAAAAAATGGGTATTGTACATCATAATAAAGGATAACATATCGTTCGTAAGATAGCGAACGAAAATATAAGCGCGTGAGAAATGACTTTGTCTTTTGAGGGAGCCCATAATTATTATTTCACTCAGCAATTTGCTCGTTTTTTGTTCATTAATACGTCCGTAAGTTAAATGATATACCAACTAAGCACCCTACTCTGAGTATCTCGAATCTGAAAATTACAAACTCTGACTCTAAAACGGAATATTTTACAAAAGATTCTTTTTTAAAATATTTAATTATGCTTCTGCTGTTTCCATTAAATACCCAGGTATTTTGAATGTGAAATTGCTTGTAATAAACGAAACTATTTCACGTGCCTGTGTACCAAAAACTGATGATAGTCATTCTCTATTGCAGCTCAATTCTCCAGTATTGGATAAAATTCATGACAGCAAAAATCTTCTGTTCGTAGGATTTAAAATGAAAAATGAAAAAATATTGTCCAAACAACAACTCCACTCTAAAATAAATCTCTTGACATAACAATTTCCTAAAGTTTATTGAAGTACTACGGAATATGCAATAATCCCATTTTACAAAATGACAAATTAGAATACTTGGACTTATTCTTCATTGAAAAATAAGTTAAAAAAATTATGCGTATGTAATGGTAGGGTGTAGTAGAAGAAGAATTCCCCTGATAATTTACTCAACGCCTCCAAATTATCACAAACGGAACAGAGAGTATCATCTCACTTTCACCCGACGACTGAAAGACGTACAAGAAGAGACTAAAATATAATACTAAATGGTCTGAAGGTGCAACTGGTTACCCGACACAATATCAGATTTACACTGTTCTCCCACGAAAAATGTTAACATGCCTTTGCGAGATTATTATCGATCGAGGAAAACAGAGATGCATTACTAGCCGCAGCAATGGCAAAAACACGCAATACATTCACCCTGGGAGGAAAAAAGTAGAAGATTATAGTCAAGGTTTTGAAACTTCATGAGGAAGGACACATACGAATGTTTCCCTCGACGATCATGATAGACCTACTTCCCGTGAATTTCCAACAACCTAAGACAATGGATATAATGCAACCAAAAAGTATTGAATGTATACGAGGTGGCAAGGAGTCATTTAATATTCTGAAAATATTAAATGATTTTGAATACGCATACTCATTCAGCATCGCCCACAGATACAAAAGCATACGAATTTTAATCAAGTCACCTTACCCAACATTCATTAGTGCGTTATGTAATAGGGTAAGAACAACCGGAGTTAGTTCGGAAAAAAGAACAGATACAACTAGAAAGGAAACAGTGTGACACACCTTCCATCGAAAGATAATTACGGCATAATTTTTTTCGTATTCTTTTGCCTTCGCTCAGTCAATTTAGTAGTATTACGTCAGATTAATGGTTCGTACGAGATAAACCGGAAGTCATTTCAGCCAAATTCTAAAAGGATTAAAACTGAGACGAAAACCTTCGAACAGAACAACATCAGGTGTTTCGAACTGAACCAGTACTGGTGTGCCAGATCGACTCAACAATTTGACCAGTGTCGAAAATCCGGTTCATCTGGAATCTAGCCCACATCCTGTGGATGCGACAGGTGTAAGTTGTTATATCACACAACACTGTCGGTGACAGGAATTTTAATAAACTAAAAACGTCAGAAGAAGAAGCATGCCATGAATGAAAGCAAGGAACTGAAACCGCATCACGTGGAAAAAGAAAATGAAGTGTTAAAATGATCGTAAAGACGTATGGTCAGTTCTACTGCGTATTTGTAACTGGAAATAATATTAAATAAACAGAAACGAAAAAGACTACTTAACCATTGGTGTAGAAATATTAGATGATGATTCATGATGTTTTAAATTGTAATATAATTGTACAAAAAGGTTGTAATGATAATAGAAAAATACTAGTGCTAAACACGTCCTTTCTAGGTTTACTAACAATGAATTGAAGAACATTCGATATGTTTTCCCAACATACGTTATTTTCACTCTAAAATACTATTTCTCTCTTTCAATACGTTCTTAGAAAATCCAACAGAGATTGCGGTTCGATGGCATAACCTTTAAAGAATAGGACTGTTGTTCTCCAAGTTTTCGGTTTCAAACCCGTGCGAAACCGTAAATTTTTACGGGCGAAAAAATCCTTCGTACGCCTTCCACGGGAGGGGAAGTAAAGTCGGCTATACAATGTTGTAGAGTTACTGCATATAAAAGATTCTCATGCCCAAAAGAAGCATCTGAACTAAATTCAAATCTCTTGTATCTTCGCTCTTCAGTGATACCTTCTTTCTCCGCTAGATGGTGATGGATCTTCCGCGTAACAAAATTTGCGTGGCCAGACGGAAAAGCGGGCCTAATGGCCCGTGTCTCACCATGTACAATAAGGCATTAACTAACTAAAAACTGAAATTAAAACACATTTTCAAACAAAATTTCAGTAGACTGTCTAATCTCTCTAAACATGTACGCTAATTGCGAATTCCAAAGCAAATTCATGGTTTGTGGGTAGGATAGCGCTGCGTCGCGCTTCGAAGTCTCTGCGATTACGACGCGCCGTTTTCCCAAAGACGGGGCTTGCTATGCAGAACGATATGCAGCCTACGATAAATTCAAACAGGTTGCATACCTTTCTCTCTGCCTGACGACCCGACGTGTTTAGGCTGATCGTCGCCAGTGTGACACGCACCTACATTCCAAGACTGTAGGTCCGACGACGCCTTCCTCGACTCTTGGAAACGTTTGAAATTGTAGATGTGTGTTACGACAAGCTACATACTTGTACATTCGTAAGATTTTCTGCTTGGTTTAAAAGTAATGTCGAAAATCTACTTTATTTCATTAAACATTATTTGTAAATACTCGACTAACTGTGGGTCGATCAAGAGAAATTTGAAATTTGAGACAAATCTGGGTCATTAAAATGCATAACTATAAATAATGCACTATTTTTTTTCAATTGTGCCTTTAATTTTGAGTAACTCTTTTAGAAAACGTTTGGGTAGATGTTGAACCTCAAAACTTCAAGTATATTTTTTATGAGAGGAAAAAAATATCAGCTTTCTTGTAAATAAACACGGTAACCCACACAGAAACGCTTTCGACAGACAAGTAAATGTGTTGGTTTCAGTGACACACGTAAAAATAACAACCAGGAGCCCACTAAGGGCCTTAAATTGAACTAAGTGACTATCATACTGCATTGCCAAAGAAAGTAAATTATCATATCACAAAAAGACTTCCTATTTTGAAACTTACGCCCGAACCCTTTATTCAGTCCCTCGAGGACGGACAACTAACTGTAAGCAGACTTTGTGAATGAGCGCGTCGCCGGATCGGCTCGGCCGCGCCACTGTGTGCGCCTGAGGTGGCGAGGCGAGCGGCGAAGTCCCGCGGTGGGCGCGGCCGAAACCGCGTCCACGTTCTTCCGGGAGGTGCGCCACCGCCGCCGCCGCCACCGCCGCCGCCGCGACCTTGGCCGTCGCCGAGCCGCCGCGCTGGCTCTGGCGGCGATCGGGGGCAGTGGCGCGGAGCTCGTTCCACTTGCGCGACCCGGATGGCGGCGGCGGCGCCGGCGGAGGCGGCGATGTGGGCCGGAGGAGCCCCGCGAGGGAGCAGCGGCCGAAGTGCGACCGCCGTCGCCGACGCCGCGCCGCTCCGCGCCGCGCCGCGCCGTGTCGCTGCAGGGCGCGGCAAATCGCGGGAGAGCGGGGGAGGGAGTGTGGGGAAAGCGCGGAAAATCCTCAGCACACTTTCTGGCCTCCGCGGGGGGGGGGGCGGTGGTCGAGGCGGAGGCGGAGGTGATGACGATGGCGGCCAGCGACGGCACGCCCACGACGGGTTCGCTGCTCCGTGTGTTGCTCGCCGAAGTCTGAATGGCCGACACACACACTTGCATACCAAACCATGTTGAGGCTTCCTTGACGTCAATGACCTGACCGACACGGGAATTTTTGAACGGGCGTGATATCACTCACTTAAATAGTATCTTTATGAGAAATTATGATTGGTGGGTTCTTACAACACCGCACAATATGCTCACCGTTGTTACAGCGTCGAAGAAAGAGCTTTAAACGCAAAATAATCGATTCACAGGAATTGAAAAAACATAATAATTTCACCTGACTTGCAATTTTCTCCTTCGCTAACGGATTTCTTACCTTAAAAGTATAATGAAGAGCGAGTGTCAATGTTACATCTACAGCCATTGTGGACGAAACTTTCAATGATTCGCTGGAAAAGAAACAACAATTAGTAGAGATTTATTCAAAACAGATCGGTTGGAATGTTACTCTTTATCTATTTAAAAATAATGCACAAGAAGTGAGAGAATCTTACAGAAAAATACCGCCTCTGAGCTTCCGGATCTAATTAGCTCTTCAGAGAGAAAAAGACCGACACGGAAAGTCAAAGTAGGCCAAAGCTCCTCCGGCCACCGTATTCGGAAACTGCGACACTTCTCAAATGAATGGGTTCAGTACTTTCTCCTTGAAAGGAACCTAGGAGAAATGCTGCAATTACGAAGTGCAGAAGGTGTTCGCAGATGACGTGGCCTTCGAAATGAGATGCGCGCACAAATCGAGAGGCGCTTCTTATGCACCTTCGTTCATTAAACTTTCACGACCCGGTAATGGGCGCCCGCTGAGAGAAACGAGATCGCGAAAACATCGAAACAGAAGTGTCTCTGGGAAGAAACACATTTACGTGTGACGGCAGAGGGTGAAAGTGGATGTTGAAACAATGGGTTCACGTGTGCATACCCGTGCTGCAGTTCGTTGCAATGTAATATATTCAATTATGCGTCTTCAGGGGCGTTACTAACCTGTTACACTCTGTTTATCTTCCTTTTATAAGAAGAAAATAAACCATTAATATGGTGAGGTTTTAGGCTTTATACCTTTTTCCTGTCACTTTTCAAGCTGCAGTTGTTTTCATGCCACCGTTTCGCACTGGTTAGCACTACCAGTTGCGTTTTCTCTCTCGTTCTTGCTTGCTATAAAGCGTCTGCATCTGAGTAGTTGTATAATCGACTTCTGAAGAATGTTATGCTTGTTTACCATGAACTTGACCTAGAATCTTTATGTACAATTATTTTGTGACGTGTTTTCCAGTTATAATCTATACTTAACTCTCAGTTTCATAAGAGACGAGAAAATCTCACTTATGTACACAAATGTTTTTAAAATCACAAAATCTGGAAGTGTAGACACCATAAAACGTAATCATATAAGAAAGAGGTAGGAAAAATCAATGTTAGCTCTATGCTAATTTTTAATTTTAGTCACAACTGCTTAGTATGAACATGCAATAAAGTAAACGAGTAAGTGGTATATAAATGACGTTTGCCAGTTATGGTTCACACATTTCGAGTCATCTGACGAAAGAAACCAAAACGTATTAATTTGATTATCTAATGCAATCAAATGGTAAGCTTTAGCAAACTATTTCAGCATTATTTTAACACTGTTATTCTTTGACTTCCACAATAATGCAACACTTTCTCACATATGACAGGTATATTGTGCAATAAGTAAATTTCCAAGTGTTTGCAAGATTAATCTGTATTTTGTGGACTTTCTACAGTGCCTTTCTTGCACTGAAAGAAGGGGCTTTGAAGTACACATTGGACATACAAACCGAAGATCACTAAAAGCTGACATTGGCTCTTCTTACACCAAGCCACACACACACACACACACACACACACACACACACACACACACACACACACACACACACACACACACACACACACACATATATATATATATATATATATATATATATATATATATACAAAGAGCCTGAGCACCGGCTGAGCCGTGGCTACACTTCGATTAAAATACGGGGTCAGTTGATACTTCGTCAACTGTGTCGCTGTCATCCAATCGTGAGCTTGAACGCCACCATAGTGACGTACCTGTGGTGATGTTTAAGCTCCCGATTGGATGACAGCGTCACGGCTGACGGTGTTACGGGCGGACCTCGTGTTTTAATCGAAGAATACGGAGGCCGATTCGTGGGCTTATTCAAATGGGTCTTGGTGGGCGCATTACTTTGTTAATTTGCGGAGGAGTGACGAGTGTGTGTTTGTGTCGCAGACGCAGGATGCTGCGCCCGCAGACGCTGCTGTTGGTGGCGGCGTGCCTGGCCGCCGTCGCGCACGCCCAGCGCCGCCTCGCCCTGCCCGACCCCCGCAGCTGCGCCAACCGTGAGTTCGCTTTCATTTCATTCCTACCACCCACGAACTTCTCTGTTTATTGATTGTTACTTCGCGGCACGCGTACGGCGTAATAGAATTGAGCGTACGCGAACCGCAAAAGAGTTATAGTCGTATAAAACAAATAAATTAATAAATTACTGCAAAGTAAGCAAATCACTGGGGTAAAATTAATCCTCCTGGCTGTTGCTGCGCATATTGAGAATGATCCCAAGATTATATGCTTGTACGCTTCCAAGGATCTGTGCTCAAAGATAATGTACGCAACACGTACAAAAGTATCTTTGGCGTGCTCATTTCAAAAATCGGACTCAGCTCATATCGTCGCCTTGTCCGTCAACATTTCATTCGTTCGTCAAAGTCACAGTACTAGTTATATTAATAACTATTTCAGCACTCATGTATGGGATATAGTACTTACATTCACTGTTTATTGATTGGAAAACTTTCGGTACGTGTACCGCAGAGTAGACTTGGCCGTATAAAATAATTATAAGTACTGCGAAGTAAACAAAACACTGACATGACATGAATCAACATAGTTGCTTCTTGCATACGGAGAATGATCACAAAATTATATACTTTTACGATTCCACGAATCCATTCTAAAAATATAATGTACGCAACTCGTTCGAGAGTATCTTCGGTGTTCTCATTTCAGAATGCAAAACTCAGCGCCTATCGTCTTTAACATTTCATTTGCACACAAAAGAGTTATTGTTTATAATAGTTACGTAGTAAGTAACTATTAATTTAATTTACTCGCGTACCCATGCGAGAATTCTCTCTTTTCCAAACCATTTCCTTATCATTTCCATTAAGAAAGAAAGTTGTTAATGAAACATGTTTATTTGTTTAAAAAATGTATAAATGTAACTTCAAATTTACTCAATATCAAATACAAATAAAAATAATGCAATTAATCTTGGAAACAAATTTTCAAAAAGGTTTATTCCGTATTATATGGTCGTATGTTATTCGAACAACTTACTTAAAACATTTGAAGTAATTAGTCAATATTCCTTGACAGTTAGCTTTTCGCTTTCCTTGGCAGTTACAAAAATATTAGAAAAGGTTTGTACTCTTGAGAAAGCCAAGTAAAGTTTTCTATGAGAAAATACAGGATCTGGCAAGTACATCCCTACTCTTTGCAATATTATTTAACTTTCCTAGATTTTTATGAGGAACAGAGGGTTTGGAAAGGTAGAGCACCAGCTTCCTGGCGTGTGAAAATTGAAAAATTACAGTATTTGTATATTAATAAGTATTCGATAATTTTCGTCGTTCTTACGTGCATCAAGAAAAGCAATAATATATTTTCACCTTTGAGATATAAATACCATTTTTTAGCATTAGAAACAATCAGAAGGCTTACACTTCACTTCGGTACATAGTAATGTTGCTCAAACAATATTTAGGTGTTGAATATCTTAGCAAACCGACCCCTTCAGTTTAATAACAAACGGTGTATTATTTACAATGTGTAAAGAAAGACGGCTGTCAGTCAACCAGTATTCACGGATGAACAGTAACTGTGTGACATAATGATGGTCTTTAACTGAGATATTTATGTTCTTTTACTATCTTACTCTCTGCAAAGCGATTGTACACATGTGCGTTTTTCAGTGTAAATAAAAAAATACAATAAGAGTTTACAGCTGGGCATTGATATACAACTTCCAGATACGCCAGCATTTAATCGTGCGTCTGGATTGTGATCGTTGGCAGTTGTTGAATGACTTCCGCTATTCTTCCTATAATTTTAAATTTGGTTTGTTTTTTAAATTAGTTCACATAGTACTGTAGGCTAGCGCGTTTTGATTGTCGTTGTTCATTTTTGTCAAGCTATTTTACTTTAGTTATTTTAAAATGTTTGTTCTCTTTGTTGTGCCATAGCACAAGTTTTCCCCTCCTACCTCCGCGTACCTGTACGAGAACTCTCGCATATTAAACCCCACACTCTTTCCTATCCTTATCTTTTAAGAGGGAAAGTTATTAAGGAATTGTATTTATTCGTTTAAAAATGTATAAAGGTAACTTCCAATGTAGTAACACAATATCAAAAATAAAAAAAGGTGCAAATGATGTTGAAAAAAAATTTTCTATAAAGATTTATTCAGTATTCAGTAATTATTCAATATTCTTTAACAGTTTTTAAGGTCCTAGTACGATTTGTTTAGTAGTTATTTAACGGTATACTATCTGACTGAGTGCTGCGGGTTGCATTTGACATGAATCTTTGGATGCGTTTTTTTTAAACAAATCCTTCAAATGTTTAATGTCAAAGTGCAATTCATTACGTCCCCGTAAAATTCTCTTTCTTTAGAGACCTTATTTATACAGATCCGTTGCGTGTGAGAGTCTCAAAGTTAAGTATATTACTGAAATAATATAGGAGACGATTTTCGAAAACAGCAAAACCTGTATGAGATGAATGCGGGAGTATAATATGAAATTTTCAGCATTTTTACTAAACCTGAGGTGATGAGAAAGAAGAAGGAACTGCGGTGGAATGTTATTTTTATGAGATTACCAAACGAATATTGGACTTGAAACCACAATAAAGCAAGGACATTGGAGTGGAATTGTATTGAAGAGATAAAGAAACTATATTCTTTTTTATTAAAAACGCAGTTAAAAACTGTGTGACGTACCGTGTGGAAAAGTGTATTTTGTGCACATTTTCTTTCATTCTGAGATCTCTACCTTAACCCACATACAAATTGAATTCTGGATACAGATGAAAATTTGTATTTTTGAGAAGAATTTATAAGAAAATTTCTCTCCAGTGTAATAAAACCTATTTGCAAGGGCCTTCAGCTGTAATTTTGGATTTTTTACCACATCGTGCCCTTCGTGAAGGAATCGGCTTCTTGTCATGAGAACAGGGAGAACGATAATTTGAACTCATATCTAAATTTCCAACAGAACTCTTGAAGACGTACACAGATAGTGAAGTTACATTTAGTTGACATTAGAAAGGAGAAATATGAAGAAATGGAATAACAACAATAAGAACATGATTACGGGGTAATAATTCAACTTGTTATAGTATAAATGTAGGTTCAGTGGTTTCGAGCTCACGAAAACATGCGTAGATTACACATTTGTCATTTTTTCTGTACCTTTATCAAACTTTCTTATTATTTAAACATGTTTTTCCGTTATCTGAATTACTCTTCCTTTTTTCATTTTATCATGTTATTTTTCTTGTTCTTCCATGTCTTTATCTTCCTTCTATCAGATAAGTCAACACACTTCCATCCCAATATTCTTGCTTACAAATTATATTGTACTTTCCGATCCAATAT